>CM048745.1:38579254-39782469 GCA_026315105.1 Locusta migratoria
CCGCGATATAGGCGGGCGCCAATCCGACGCCAGGAGTCTACGGAGTCTACAGTCGGAGTCTCAGCGTGCCCGTAAACCAGACAGTCTTCTCACGTCCTCGATAGTTAGTCCGTGTCCGTTACCCACGTCTGTATGGGACAGACAGTATTAAAATGTGACATTGGCGTAGGTTTTTGGACTATGGAATGGTGACTGCATTGTATTTACAGAGGACTGTTTTGAAGCATTGGACATTGCTTGCTCAGAAACTATGAGCAAAGAAAATTAACTTGTATTTATCTTTTGTATTGTCGTTCATACATAATAAATGTGTTTAAGAGTGGTGCTAGTAATTTGTTACAAGAATCGTGCCCTTGAGTTGACCTGGCCGACCATCGTCCACCTTGTGTACATAACATAAAAGAAAACGTTTTGGCGACGAGGTAAAAAAAAAAAAAAAAAAAAAAAAAAAAAACTGAGAACAGAAAAGCTTGTGACTAAAGGAAGTTTGCCGTGACAAAGTGTCGCTTTATATTTCTTGCACTAATCAGTTCCTCAGTTCCTTTCAGCAAGATTTGTTGACGACAGTAATCGGTTCTGTGTTCACCCTTTTTTTTCCAGATACAATGACAACGGTACCGCAAATAGATCCGATCGTGCTCTTACTACAGCAACTTTCGCACACGCAAGAACTAATGGTGGATTGCCTGGAGGCATTGGAATTAAGTGAGTGACAAAAATGTGCAATCAATGCAGATCAAGCTACTTCCGCCGCCGTTCCCAGTTTTCGACAGTCGGCAGGAGCAATGGGAGAATTACATGCAACGGTTGGAACAGCACTTCATTACACATCAAATCTCAGGTGACGTAGAACGACGATCTTTTTTCTTATCTAACTCAGGCCCAGCCATTTATCAGTTACGCAACTGTCGCCTACTCGTGATCCTGTGCTGCTTACTTATGCAGTGATTAAAGACTTGTTAGCTACGTATTTTGACTCACAGATTCATGTCGCAGCTGCACGACATAAATTTTTTCTCTGTAAGGAAAAAGCCACAGCAATCCTATAGGGAGTGGATCACGGAATTGAAAGGACTGACGTGCAACGGTTTTTTTTTTTTTTTTTTTTTTTTTTTGTGAAAACGAAAACTGCAAAAAAACTTATGCAGACTCGCTTATTCGTGATATGTTAATCATGCATTCTCCTGATGACAAGTTGAGGAAGGATCTCCTTAGTGTAACAAATCCGTCATTGCAAGATTGTATGCCCCTCATTAAGGCTTACGAACAGTCGCGGGCTTCCGTCATGCAAGACAAATGTTGTGAAGTGTTCGGCACGCATCATGAGCCGGTGGGGAAACAAGGTCAATCTCAGGAAAGACAGGCTAAGCACACACGGTCAGCACACAAACCGCCACCAAACAAATTAAAATCGTGTAACCATTGTGGTGTCAACCATCAAAGGGACGATTGTTTCTTTCACAACGTCCGTTGCAATTTTTGTAAAAATAAAGGACACAAATCGGAAGTTTGCCAGACCAAAAAAGTGTGCTCTCGAAATCAGACACGCAGAGATCTATACATAGCACTACTAGAGAGAGTGATAGTAGTGATGAAAAGTTACAGATTCAGAATGTACAGTCTTAGACAAAAAAATTGATCACCGGCTGGCCGACACAGAGGCTAAGTCCGAGTCGGTCGCGCAACGTGGACAATAAATTCGATCGCCTCTCAGAATTCGAAGTCCGGCGTTATGCACGATCTGGCAACACTATAGAATGCGGCACTGTCTGGCGGAAGTGTTATCTCCTTCACGAGGCAGAACTGTTCTGTATCAGCGTGTGGCATCGTGGTAAAAGTCGCGTTTACAAGCCTATCTATAAGCAGACGCGAGATCGAATCCATTGACCTTCAACTTTTTTTAATCCGCATATCGGCTGTCTTTGTTATCAGTATGGAAGAATCACAGCATTAACAGCGAAATCTCCCAGAAATAATTACAGAAAAGAGTTCGCGGCGGCAGCGAAACTGTTTACTCTCGGGAGCCCTCTACCCTGGCGGTGGGCACCGGCTACGGCGACGCGTCAGCGGCCGCATCGCGGCAGCCGCCTGCGGACTCGGTGACAGCGGCGCGCCGCCGTGAGTCTATTTACCGGCAGTTAAATCTTTACTTCAAGTTCTAGTACTTCTATTCCAGTCACTTATTGGATTTTTCTGACTGATGTATGAACATAATCTAAACGTCGTGAAGAAGAATCAGAAAAAAAGTCCTAGGGATGACTATTACTATGTTTTTCTTGAACGTCATCAGATCGCACAATCACTATTCTTACTCACGATTGTCACTAGTGACGAGTTATGATGCCCTCATGCTTACATCTTAAGACGAAATTAATGAGTACTAAAAGAATTTTTATACTGAGCAAAATGCAGGGGTGTGCCTATTTGTTACAAACAACTGAGACACTATTTAGTCGCACTGTAAGGACAAACGACCTAATAAACTATATCATGTGTTAGAACTACACCATAATAGTTCCTGCTGAAAGCACCAACAAAAACATCCAATGGTGTGCTCTGTAAGTCGCCCACTTCTCACTTAGTCTTTCGATCATATGTCTCAGATGTTTATCTTTTGCCTCTACTCGAAAAACCTTCGAGAAAAATTATTTCCGGACGAAAATACACGTCAAACATCGATTGGCGGCTTCATTAGCTTGGGATCAGTTGGTTTCTACAGGGCTGGATTCGGTAAACCATCTGGACGTTGACAGAGTTCCCCATAATCAAATAGAAAACAATAAATAGTCACAAGACGTTTTTTGTTATTTTCGACGTGGATTCGTGTAACTTGTGTCACAAAAACGGTTAAAAACTTATACTCCCCTGAGACCTGAACCATGGAGCAAACCCACCTCTCGGTGGCAGGCGACTACTTTACCTCAGAGCTAGCGAGGAGCTATACGAGCAACCTCTTTCCTATTGCCACATACAGCGCTAGAACATATAACTCGCAACGTAAAAGACGAGATAAGTTGCAATTTAGCCGCTTAAACAATTTTCTGGACACAGTAGCATGAACTAATAGCTTTCTGTTGCCTCTCGACTGAGAAACCAGTCAGATTATTCAATGAAAATTACAGGCAACTTCTAGTGAATTTATGAGCATAGTTCTGTGCCAACCAGGAAGTAAGACCTCGGTACCAGCGTTGACAGACTTACACTGCGATGTTGCCAAGCTTCAGTCATACTATCAACAGGTAGAATAAGAGCCGAGGTGATTGCCAAGCGAGCTCGTCGCCTCGCGCGCCTGCTCAGGGTCCGAATACCCGAAGCCCTGCGCGCATTTCTGTAACTAGCTTTAATGTGTCGAACGTAGTCACTAACAAAAATACACAGATGCATAGACCGCTAACATATTAATAAGTCTCTATTATTTGCGTTTTCTATCTTAAGTGCAGTGACTACAAAGGGTCATTCGCCAGTGATGTTTCACGTTTATTCGGGCATTTACATTGATTATACTGAAAACATTAGATGTAAGCAACAGTTTTCTTTATAATTAAAAACTAAGAAAATATCTTTCTTGATATCGCTGTCAGTGACACAATCCCCCCACAGACGCAAACCAAGAGAAATCAATGCAGCATTGTTTTCAAGATGTCAGCATCTCTGGGAAGAGTTCGTAAGATGGAGCTTAAAATAAGAAGAGCTTGAGGCATCCGAACGTAGAATTAGCGACAGTAATGTATAGAGTAATTTATCTTTAAGCCAAACTGTCATCCAATTTACAAATATTGCAAAAATGAAACGTATCACCTGTTGATTAGAGTCCCAATATATCCGCCAACAAAAACGAGCAGCGGATATACTGAAAAACGTTTGACTGTGCATAACATTCAGGGCAGAGAGAGCCCAAAATAGCTATGGGTTAACAAAGCATAGTGCTGGCATGATATGCAGCAGTTGCACAGTGATATTTTTTTTACCCCAGTCGTTTTCTTGTGAATACATGCTCTGGGCTCCCACAATATTCATATCAGAAACATCGGGCCATAATGTGATGACACAGTTGATTAGATGGTTATAAAAATAGCAGAGACTGTTTATATGCTGCTAATGGATAACGCCAAAGTGTCACTAAGTCGAGTTATATCCCAGATTAAGTTGTGTCTGTGAAAGAATTGCTCAACAGTTGGTGAACAGTATCGACACCCCTCCACGTAACACAAGCCCCATCAGTTGCCAATTACATGCAGCTAAATTTCTATGACTTGATCTTCCTACGAACGATTTAATTTCTTTCAACAAACATGAGTCTTTCACTTCATCGTTCACGTCCACTTCCTGCTCTCACTCCTACACCCACTGTAGATGTCTAATAAATTATGACATAAATACATACCTACATTAATGAAGTTGTTGGTGTCAGTTTTCCTGACAGTATTTTGCCATTGTTCTGAAGATGAATACTCAACGTAAATACTAATATTCAGTTGGATGAATATCTGAGGTGTCCATTTCAGTTCCACAAACCAAAAAATAGTGCAACTAAGCGAATGCCAATAAATAAAAATAAAATAACATTTATTGGACATTTACAAACTCCATCGGAAGAACATGAAAAATACTTTCTTGACCTACACGCCGCTGCAATACAAACTCTTGGATTTCACAGAAATACAATACTTAGGTTCTACTTTTGTTTTGGTCCATATCACTTGCACTAGAGAATGAATAAAACATGCGAATATTTTATCAGGATTACAGGTCTTGGAACTCCGTCAATTATCACCGAGTTGACAATCACTTTCCGTATGATGATCGTTTCTGAGACAGATTAAAGAGGCTCTACGACATCCTTTTATTAGTCGAATTCTAAATGTTTCAACTTCTCGGTAGTTGCAGGATAGTAAATTCAGATACTCAGTGGTAATATTGAAAATATGTGCCGGAGCGTGACTGGAACCGTGCTTTCTTTTCCCTAGTAGATCTATTCTTTGCGGTCGTTGGATAGTTTTTGTTCTTTGTTGACTGGTAAGATCGATCTGTTTTCCGCCCTTTTTTTTTCCTTAAAAACTACAGATCCGGTCACTCCTCTGGCGGAGCGAGCTATGCAAATAATATTCAATATGCTTCAAGTTTTTCAAAACATTTTGTTGTCATTTGGTCTCATATAGGTTGATAGAAGTAGAGACAGCTTTTGTCTACCGATCTTTCACATTGTTGCCACTCTTGGATTTCAAAACTACTCTATTTGACACCCTTGTGCATCCCCAGGTGTATTGGCGTGAGAGGCACAAATGACCTTGCATGTGTTCTGTGATGCCTCTCAAAGGGCCTACGGTGCTGTCTTGTATGCACGACTGAAACTGGTTACTCGGTGCGTATTGTGTGCAGCAAGAACCAACTGTAAAGAAGGTAACCTTGCCAAGGTTGGAATTACTTGGTGCCTTGGTTGGCTCACGGTTGCTTCGTTATTATTGCCAGGAAACTGGATTTGATGTTAACAGAGCTACATTATGGAGTGACTCAACAATCGCCTTGGGCTGTTAGGAGAGTTCTACATTCATGCCTTCCCTGAAAGATCATTAACAGTTGTCGGTATGAAGAGATTGAGGCTCCACTACCACTGGTCAGAGTTCGACCTTAACGAACATTTGCAGTGACATGTATTGATTTTGCTGGGCCACTGTATGTTAAAATAGGACACCAAGTAAGGTGGTCTTATATTGTTCTATTCACATACGCCACAACCCGTGTGATCGATACTAGGCTCACTACAGAATGTCAACTGACCGATTTTTGATGGCTGTGGAAGCTTCGCAGGACAGAGAAGCCTACCAGTCACTGTTTATTCTGACAACACTACAAAATTCCATGCAGCTAACACAGAATCATCAGAACTATTCCAAACGATCCAGCACACTGTAGTACAGCACTACTATGCCCACCACGAAATCATTTGGAAGTACATACCACCACGTGTGGCTTGGTAGGGAGGTCGGTGGGAACATATGATTGGCTCTGTAGAGCGCTGCTTGAGGGAGGTACTTGGTCAGTCTCAAGTTGATGAAGAAAGCCTGAACACAATTTTGATTTCAATAAAAGCCGCAATAAACTCTAGACCCATCACCCAAGGAGAGAGTTATATGGCACTGACACCAAATCACTTCCTAAATAGTGACAAACTAGTCACTATTCCATATGAGCCAGAACCAGCAGCTAGGAAGGAACTGGACAAGGAGTTCCGACACAGACAGAAGTTTTATGAAGACCTTTGGCGAAGATGGAAAAACGAATATCTGTTGCTACTAAGAAACTACCATAAAGTGAAAGGCCACCCATCAAGAAGAAGACCCAGGTTGTTCTGCTTCAGGAGGATATGAAACCCAGACATGTGTGGAAGAGAGCAATGGTGGAAGAAGTGCGGCTTGGCAGAGACAACAAGATCAGGTCCATCATTCTCCGGCAGCCCGAGGGAACGAAGATCTCTCGACCGGTTCAGCTGGTCATCCCCTTGGAGATAGACCAGGGTGGGGAGGATGTTGCGGATTGAGAATGGACATTTACGCCATCGACTAACGGTTTTGTAACTTGTGTTGACGGTGCTGCCCTCAGTAGGGAGTGTTGTAATTTACTTTAGACTGTTCTTACCACTGTGAGATGGAGGAGTCGAAATAAAGGTGCTTGTGTAAAGTTCACTGTGTTCAATTCTCTTAATACTAGTGTGTAGCAACAGATACAATGTTCCGCCTAGTTATATCTGAAAGAGACTGCTACAAGGTCTCCTACAACAGTATCGGCGTGTGTTCTGCAGCTAAAGCCCGCAATAATAACAATTTTGCATGTGGATATCAAACCAAGTCACTTGCCACACCATATACGACACGTTTAGAGACAATTTCTGTGCCTATAATGAATAAGTGCGACAAAAAATCCCTTAAAGTCATTGCTAGGAGAAAGGAACGAAATCTCGGGGCCCCCATCAGACTGGGGGCCCTGGGCCTGTGCCCCTTGTGCCCCTATGGTAGAGACGGTAGTGCCCCGATGTCTGAGACACTACTGCTGGCACTCGCTCTTACATGTACATGCTAAAGAATATTGCACATCATGCTTCTCTTAAACGAATAGAAAAGTATTCCAAACAAGATGACTGGTGAAAAAAATATTTTGCACTGGGCAGGATTCAAAACTAAAACACTCAAGATACGAACTTGCCGCCTTAACCGCTAGACCGCAGTATCTTCAATAAATATTGGTCTTTGTTTCCGTTGACCTCTTTGCGGCATGATTATAGGTCACTTATACTGTTACTAATTTGTATGATATCCACTATCTGTCTTCACATAATTCTTTTCTATTTTAACTTAAATATTGTAAAATCGTTTTCTGTAAGTAATAAATACTCAGTTTGTACGGAAAAGTACTGTAAAACACTACTAAGTACCGTTCAGATACAGTGGATAAGGTGCTTGTGGGCTCAACAGGGCTTACGATTACGGTGAAAACGGCTCGTTTTATTAAGATTTTCAATGCGGTGCAGTATCTGGAGTGCATATTTCAGTAATTCTCAAGTACAAATACGAAAATTAGCCAAATACGACGCGACAGCTTTGCGAACGGCTAGGTGACGCCGTATTTGATGGATTTCGTTCTTAATCGATGCCTAAGGTGACCCTAGGGGCACCGTGCTACACGAGGACCCATGAAGTGCACTTTGTTTCTGTGGTGTTGCACAAGTATGAAGTGCGTGCCACATACTTACGATGCGCGCCGCCATGCACGCACAGCACGGTGTTCTTACGACGTCAGCCACGAGCGCCCTCTGCTACAACTCAGCTCGTGGCCACCACTGGATTGCATCGTTCACTTGGGACTGAGATAGGAACCAGTTAACACTTGGAAATCAGATAGGCACCAGTTAAGTCTTGGCTATCGGATAAGCACTAGGAATTATCAGTAGGCAGGCCTCTATATAATCTATGTATCAGCATTCTGCAGTCAAGATCTATATAAAAATTAAGTATTACTGAGTCTCTATGAAATATATATCTCGTTCTAATTTACTCTAGTGTTTCTAGTTTCTGCTGTCCCACTGGCTGGTCACCTCCGTACCTGCACACGCGTGCATCCTTTATTCCTGTGTTGGTCTCTTTCTACTCAGCCACCGACACCTACGACAACTGGCGGACGAGACACAAAAGTGGCGACAAGGATGGGATACAAAAGTGGCGACGAGGAGCGATAGAAGAACCGTGGACCAGCCCGCTTGCAGCAGCCAGACAGCAGCAGTCGGAGCACACAGAAATTGCTCCCGCCCACCCACCCTTATTATAAGAATTTTGAGGGAAGATATTTTGTTACATGTTTTGTGGACTTTTTTGTTGCAGTGCGTCCTCATTTTACATTGCATTTGTGTGTTGTTATCATTTACTTGTATGCGTGGCGCCTAATCGGTCAACATGGCCACTAGCCCAAACCCAAACTTAATGGAAATTATTCAGTTACAGACGGCGCAAATCACACAACTACTTCAAGCAGTGTCCCAGTTGACGGCAGCTAACCAACTACAGCCGTCGCATCAGCCGTCCACACCTGCAGCCGCACCACTTCCTATGTTTCGCCAGTACAACGAACGTGAGGAAGAATAGAGCGACTACTTCGCTCAATTTCAAGAACTCATCACAGCTCATCAAATTACAGTTCAGACTATAAAGCATATGTTCCTCTCCGTTGTGGGCCCCAACATCTTCGTGTTACTGCAGAAACTTTTCCCCCACGCATCTCCTAGTGATCTAGAATTTGATGCAATAGTAGATGCACTGAATGCTCATTATGAGAGAAAAGTTCTCGTAGCTGCAAGTGCAGTACCGATTTTTCAGACTGAAAAAATCACCGCAGCTGTCACAACAGCAATGGATTACGGAACTGAAGGGCTTAACCAGCAAATGTAAATTTACTTGCTCTTGTGGACTTTCTTATAGTGATGTGACGTTGAGAGATGCTCTACACACAACATTTTAGGACTAGATGCATTTGACTTGTTTGGTTTATCAATTCAAAGAGATGTGCTTCAAATTTCGTCAATAGCACCTCAGGACAAAACCAAATCATTGTGTGAAAAATATAGTGACTTGTTTTCGCCAGAACTCGGTTGTGCAAAAGACTTTGTGGCACATGTAACATTAAAAGAATAAGCAGTACCAAAATTTCGTAAAGCAAGACCATTGCCTATCGCAATTCGTGATAAAGTTGCTGAAGAACTTAAACGGTGGCAGGATAGTGGGGTGATTTCTCCTGTTTCTGCAAGTCAGTGGGCCTCGCCTTTAGTAATTATAACCAAGCCGTCTGGAAAACTTCGTCTCTGTGCTGACTTCAAATCAACAGTGAACAGTCAAACATTTGTAGACACTTATCCCCTGCCCAGACCTGAGGAACTTATGGACAAATTAGGACAGTCTTGCTTCTTTTCTAAGATTGATTTAGCAGAGGCATACTTACAGATTACGCTTGATGATGAGACAAAAAAAGTATTTCGTCATTAATACTCACATGGGCCTTTCTCAATTTCAACGCCTACCCTTTGGCAGTTCTTCCGCCACCGCTATTTTTCAGCGCTTTTTGGAACAGTTGACAGTTTCTGTACCGTGCTGTTCGAACTATTTAGATGAAGAACATTTAGCAAACCTGGAGTGCCTTTTCAAAGTGTTGACTGCAGCAGGTCTACGTTGTAATAAAGCAAAGTGTTCGTTTTTCCACACTGAAATAGAGTACCTAGGCCATCTGATTAATGCCCAAGGAATACATCCCTTACAGTCACATCTTCGAGCAATCAAAGACTTGCCTCCTCCTAAGAATGTGCAGAAATTGCAAGCAGTAATGGGAAAGCTGAACTATTATTTCAGATTCATTCCGAATGCCTCTCAGATTGCAGCTCCACTGCATCGCTTAAGTAGGAAGAATGTTCCTTTTGTATGGTCTAAATATTGCCAGGTTGCCTTTGACAAATGAAAGTCTGCACTACTCAGTGATGCATGTTTGATTCCCTTTGACCCACAGAAATCTGTAGTGCTGGCAGTGGATGCCTCGCCGTACGGTCTGAGCGCAGTATTATCGCATCATATTGGATCTCACGATCGTCCTATTGCATTTGCATCCAAGCTACTGACGCCAACGCAACAGACTTAGTCATATAGAAAAGGAGGCCTTAGCAATCATTTACGGCGTCACAAGGTTTCATCATTATCTCTATGGCAGAAAATTCTATTTGTTGACGGACCACAAGCCTCTCATGTCGTTGTTCTCACCCACAAAGCCAATTCCGCCACGAACGGCACAGAAGCTTCAAAGATGGTCCTTGATATTGTCAAATTATCAGTATGAGATTTTGTACCGACCTACCACTAAACATGCCAACGCAGATACACTTTCCCGACTTCCGGTTGGCCAGGATGTGTCGTTTGATTCTTCAGAAATGGCATGTTGTCAGATAGACTCCAGAGATGCTCCCGCTGTCGCAGACTTCCCTTTGAACTCTCGTCGGGTTGCACAGGAAACAGCTGTGGATGCGGACCTAAGTGTGGTAGCACGTTTTGTTCGCTCAGGGTGGCCTGCCAGAGCCAAAGACATTGATAGGCCTATAGTTCGACGTTATTTTGCACAACGTCATGCATTGTCTTTAAGTCAGGGTGTTCTGTTGTTGCATACCGACAACGACCAAACAAGAGTGATTGTTCCTCGTTCCCTGCAACGAGAAGTGTTACGCCTCCTGGATCAAGGACATTGGGATATTGTTAGGACGAAGCAACTGGCCAGACGTCATTATACCTGGATTGGTATGGACGCCCAGATAGAGAGCATGACGTCACAGTGTACAGTTTGTGCGGAGCATCAGGTGGCTCCTCCGCAATGTTTCTCAGACTGGACACGCCCCAAGGGACCATGGTAACGTTTACACATTGACTTTGCCGGACCTTTCTGGAATACGCGCTGGTTAATTGTTGTAGACGCTTTCAGCAAGTTTCCTTTCGTGATTGCCATGAACTCAACGACAGCGTCTAGTACAATTAGTGCCTTAACATCATTGTTTTGCAACGAAGGTTTGCCTGAAACTATCGGCAGTGACAATGGACCTCAGTTTGTTAGAGCGGAATTTCAACAGTTTTGTCGTGTGAATGGCATTGAGCATATCACCACCTCACCTTTTCACCCTCAGTCCAATGGTGACGCAGAACGTTTCGTTCGAACATTCAAGTCTCACATGGAAAAGATGAAATGTCAGCACTCCAGGCAGCAAGCTCTTCAAATTTTCCTGTCTACATATCAGTGCATGCCACGTGACGGCCTGTCTCCTGCCGAGCTGCTACACGGCCGCCGTCACCGCACTCTCCTTTACCTGCTGCAGCCTCCCACACACCGAGTCAGTTCGAATGGCCCTTCGTGTTTTCATGTTTCGACGCCGATGCTGTACAAGGTACAAGGTTCTTGCTGGCTGTACGAAATGGATGCCGGGCATCATTCAACGCATGCTCGGTTGCAATATGTATTTTGTACTTCTTCCACAGGGTCGGAGCTGCGGCGCCGGAGATGGATTCTTGATTCCAGACCCAGTTCACAGCCACATCGTTCTCCGACGGGTCTAGCGTCCCCGGACTACGGGATCATCGCCATGGAGATCGACGTGTCTCCGCCGCTGTCGCCGACGCAGGTGACAGTGTCACCGAGTGGGACTCCGGGACCGTGCGTGCCCTCACCGCCTGAGCCACGCACCTTAGAAGAAGATGACCTGCTCCCTCTGGGCGGAGGTGTTCGCCTTTCCCCTCGTTTTGGTGGGTTTCCCGGGGGATCGCAAGGTGGATACTGGGGCGCGGACGGCGTCTCGATCCCAGTCTCTGCTACAACGCCCGTCCCACCAGTAACGCCCTCGCCCAGGCCCTCCTTCCAGTGCCGTAGCCGTGGCCCTCAGCCCTACGCCACGACGGCGCGGCGGTTTGGAGGGAAGGGAGGGGTGTGGTGTCACACAAGTCTATAGTGCGCGCCACGTACTTTCGCCGCGCGCCGCCATGTAGGCACGGCACGGCGTTATTACGACGTCAGCCACGAGCGCCCTCTGCTCCGATCGTGGCCACCACTGCTGCAAAGGCCACTTGGGAATGAGATAGGCACCAGTTAAGACTTGGCTATCGGATAGGCACAAGGAATCATCCGTAAGCAGGCCTCTATCTAAACTATGTATCAACATTCTACTAGTGTGCTGCTATCCAAGTTAAGTAATGTATTTCTATGAAATATATCTCTTATACTAATCTAGGTTAGTGTTTCTAGTTTCTGCTGTCCCACTGGCTGGTCACCTCCGTACCTGCACACACATGCATCCTAATTGCCTGTGTCGGTCTCTCTCTACTCGGCCACCGACACCCAGGACAACCGGCGGAAACGCGACACAAAAGTAATTGTCTGTGTACGACTGGTGGGCTTGTTACCTGCAGGCGGTGCTGGTCCGAGGCGAGGGCGAGGGGCGCGCCGTCGCGTCGCCAGGAGAGCGTGGGCAGCGGAGAGCCGGCCGCCTCGCACTCGGCCGACCAGGCCGCGCCGGGCTCCAGCGTCGCCGGCGCGAACGCCGCCACCAGCACCGGCGCCGCGTCTGCGCAGGGGAGAGGCGGCACTAGTCGCGACATCAGTAAAATGAGAGAAGAACACCACCAGCATGTCTACCAGCACACAGACAGTGAGTGCAGTCAGCACAGCCTGCGCAGTGTCGGCGCTACTACCGTGCAGTAATGCAAAATGCTGTTCTCTCATGGAGAGGATCGTAGAGGTGACGAATGTTGTCTTGGGGAGTGGCGTGCCGTGCACCTTCCTGTTGGTGCCTCAGCTGGGCCAGATATCACGCCATCATGCAGACCGTGCGAGATAACGTTTGATTCGGTCCCAAACATGCTCAATGACAGGGAGATTTTGGGGTCTTGCTGTCCAGAGTAGTAGACGTACACCTTGAAGAGCACGTTGAGTGGTGCGGGATACATGTAGACGTGCATTGTCCTATTGGAGAATCGTATCGCCTTGTCGGTGAATGAACGGTAGCAAGATGGGGCTGCGTGATGGTTTCAGTGTAGCTTACGCTGTTCAGTGTTCCCTCGACGATTACCTGAGGAGAACGGGACTCCGCACGCCATGGTACAAGATCACCATTGGGGCGGCTTCTGCTCATGTGCCAACGTCGTTCAGCCCACCTACAGTGGTGTCGCGATAAGCAGCCGTGTCGTCCTCATTTATGACATTCGCTTCTGTCACGGTGCCAATTTATGACAGTCGCTTCTGTCAGGGTGCCAATGACAGTCATACGCGCGTGTGGCGTCCTGTAGGGGAGTGCCTATATGGCTGGCTGACACCAGCCATCATGGTGTGCGAAGCGATATGCTACACAGGCTGCTCTCCTCCGGTGATCGACGAGGGAGCATTGAACAATGCACGGTACACTGAAAGCATCATCAACCCATCTTCCTACTTTTCATTCACCGAACAAGGCGACATGCTTTTCCAACAGGACAATGCACCTCTACATATATCCCGTACCACTCAACGTGCTCTTCAAGGTGTACATCTATTACCCTGGACAGTAAGATCCCAAAATCTGCATCTCAATGAGCATGTTTGCGACCGAATGAGACTTATACTCCACGGCGCGATACCTGGCTCAGCTGAGGCACCAGGAGGAAAGTGCACGGCACGCCACTCCCCAAGACAACATTCGGCACCTCTTCGATCGTCTACATGGGAGAACAGCAGCTCTCAGTATTGCTGAAAGACAGTATAAATTGTTCCAACTGAAAAATGCTCCTGCCGCAGCACAGAGAAGGCGAACATGTTCTCTGACACAAAAGTGTGGAACCAGCTGCCTCAATCCTCATTCCGACTTGCTCACTAAAACTTTTGGCATTAGAGCATAGTTGCTCTCTTTTAGAGCATAATTTTGTAAATACTTTTGCCCAATTAAGCAGACATAGTCAGCAATGTCGTTTCACTGTCACCGTCTATATATGTCTCTGTCCGTTTGTTTGCTGTCTCTCCCACGGCCGCTTTCTGTCTGTGTCAAACTTTCAATGTCTTAATCCCTTTCCCTCGCGATTCCTCACCGCTGTCTGTTTCTTCCACTTTCGTCGTCTCTCTGCCCCACTGACGTTGTCCCATTCATTTCCTGTTCTGAAGCCAATATCCTTTCTTTCTCATTTAGAGTCGGCTTCAGTCACGATTGCCTCCTTTACACATATGTCCATGGAGATGGTTTGCTTGGAGTTTGACGTGCAATCCGGAAAATTTTAGCAGGCGGGTACTGGTGATGTGAAAAATTGTA
Source organism: Locusta migratoria (assembly GCA_026315105.1). Lineage (NCBI taxonomy): Eukaryota > Metazoa > Arthropoda > Insecta > Orthoptera > Acrididae > Locusta > Locusta migratoria. Next base: position 38,593,590 of record CM048745.1, read on the forward strand.
CAAATTGTTTCGTGCTATAGTACTGGAGAGCAGCACGCTCATGCTTTACGTATGGTCTCCATTCGTCTCAGTTTCCCACTGTTTTCTCTTTTGTTCCTATTGCTACTATCTCCATCTGTCGTAGTTTGTTGTTGTCACTCTTCCTCACTTCCGACATCTCGTTTCGCTTCACACTGCTGTTTTCAAGCATATGCCTTTCTCCTGAACTGACACTTTCTCTGTTCCATCATATATGGCTCTCTCTGTCTGTTGCACTGTCTCTGTCCTACTCACATTCAGCCGAAAAATACGCGAATATGTTCGCATGCCAACATTTTTGACAAGGAAGTCGGAATGAGGATTGAGGCAGTTGGTTCCACACTTTTGTGTCAGAGAACATATTCGCCTTTTCTTTGCTCCGGCAAGAGCATTATTTAGGTCGTTCTCGTCTTTTTCCTGTTACAGCAGAGTGTAATGCTTATATAACATGAAATCAATGGTGAGTAAAATTTGGATATTACATGCATATTTGTCATGAATATGTGCTGTAACTTGGAATCTACAGATCTCGGTAATGGATAGTATTATCGGAAAAACTTTCAAAGCTTTTCGTAATCATAATATTAGAACGCATTGTAAAAATTTCGACGATTTTCCATGAATAGAAGTGTAGATTTACCGATGCACGCAGTTGGATCTTTTCATACCAAAAATTATGATTTTTGTAGCGTATCGCGATAACGAATACACATTTCCAAAAACGGGAAACGGATTTTCCAGATAAACATCTAAATAACATACACACAACATTTTACTCATTTCCTGTTCCTCAAGATACGTTACCTCACAGTCAGAAATAGCATTTTCGAATCTATTAATGTCGTGTGCTATCATTAACGGACCGATATCTCAAGAACCACATAAGATATCATTCTGCTCTAAACTTTAAATAAAATTTCGATATGTTATCTACGGTTCGTACGCAGCTATGTTTAATCTAAGATCAACCATACGAGAAGTCTACGCAATGTGCTTTTACCTCAGCAAACTCTTTCAAATATATTGCAATAGTTCACTAAACCGGATTCTGCATATTAACTGTAAAGTAAACGAAAACAAAAATCACCACTTCATCGACCGAATATTTCAATCTTTATGATGTACGAAAATCAAATTTTTCCGCCGTGTACATTTTTTCAAATCGCGTGGTAAGTTTCAGAGCTCATCGAACGCCGTCTTTCAGCACAATACACATTTTTATAGCAAAATATCACGGTTTTTCGGCCGTATCTTGCTAACGGACTAAGATTTACGAAAACTGAAAAATGCCTTTTATAAATAAATGTCTACAGGATGTATTGTAAATATTTGAACACTTCTCTATGATTAGGTATTTAGATATTTACGATTCACGGTGCTAAAACGGCTAAAAATCGGGTTTTGTGCAAAACTATGATAAGTTTCTACCTCTGGATCTCGGTAACGGATGACGATATCGAAAAAAATTTAAAAACGGCCTCGAGAATACCATCATAAGAATATATGGTAAAAATTTCGAAGATTTGCAATGAATTGAAAGTATCGAAGTGACCATCCCCACAATTCGTATTTAGATTTTCTCAGGAACTACCCATGAATGAATGGTGCTTTTGTACTCCGTTTAAAGCCCACCACAGACTACACGTCATGTACAAAAGCCAACTGATTTGATCAATTTGGAAGGGCTCCAGGAAGTGTGTAACTTTGAAAATTTTGACGACGTCGAGTATGATGGATATAATATACCCATTCTTCTAATATGTACACAAATGCTCACTAGGCGAAGATCTATCCAGAACACTCTACCCCTTCACTCTGAGATGAACAGTACCTGAGATATGGGCCCCTGAAGAATCGCGCCGTTTACGAACATATTAACACCGCGCACTGCTAGCGTCGACGTTGCGCAGGCGCAGACTCTGGTGACGGCACTCACGCACGTATTGCTCAGCGTGCTCGTGTGTTGTATGTACCCTCGAGAATGTGTCAATAAAATTTCCCTCTACTGGATCGACGAACTCATGCTGTTCTTTTTTCATTTTCCAGGAGTGTACATGCTTATTTCAGAGTGTGTATCAAACTGCTTTTTCGTGTTGTTTATGTGATGTAAAGCTCGTATTTGTGATGGTAGCAGACAAAATGATTAATATGAAGAGGTCGAGTCCAATCTCGTTGAGATATTAACAGTTCATAAATATCTTAATACCAACTCAAATGTGTCTGTGAATCGTATAAACAACAATAAAAAACATTCTAAAACACAGTGTGCAACATTAACTTGTTCCAAAACTCAGCAAAACGCAATCCTAGTCCTTTGCCCTTTATTATAATTACTCTTGGAAGACATTGCACAGGCCGTGATAATCTTAGGCCTACCTTGATCACGTGACGTGAGGTATGCTTCGCAGCCTGTCATTCTCGTTGGCCTCAGTTTAGATACAGTGCTCACACAGAATAGAGAGGATCCATAAGAGAAAGCGGAGGGCGCTTCCTTTATCTGTATGCATCCAAGCGTTCCACACGACGCTACGTCGAAACCGAGTAAACTCCGAACAGTAGATGCTTACTACTACGGTTCTAAACGGCTGTCTTTGCTAAAAGACATCATTTACTCGGTCAGATTACCTCCGTTAAGCAAAATTGTTTGTTTTAAACGAGAGTAGTAACCAGATATTGTTGGCCGTTCACTCGCTTTCAATATGGCGTCGAGTGCAACACTTCGCTGCATACAGATCAGAGGAGTCTTCCCTTTTGTATCCACTCTACTCTCCGTGCAACCTCAGCAGATAAAGCACACAATTAACAAAATAAGCAAAACACATTTAGAGGACTTTGCTTCAGACACAGCACGTACCTCGGTTTCAATGTCGCAGACTTCGCGCAAGCACACTAAATTTTGGTGCACAGATTGCAGTGGAGTTTCCTTTCGATGTACTCCCTATACTGTAACGCTGTCTAGTGAGAACTGAAGGTGGAGTGTAATTTGCGCCAAGTTCCAAAAATGTTTAAATCTATCGGACCAAACTATGTGGTCATCAGTCCGTAGCTTACAAACTACTTAAACCTAGATAAACTAACCTAAGGACAACACACACACTCATGTCCCAGGGAGGACTCGAACCTCCACCGCGAGCAGCCGCGCGCCCCGCAGCGAGACGCTTTAGACCGCTCGGCTACTCCACCGCGAAGCGCCAAGTTCTTACAGGATGCACAAAAAGTGCGTTAACATACCAATAGGCGTTAAGAGAAGGAATAATTACGTAGAGGAAGTTAAACTGACGTACGTATTTGAAATTACTTGCGGTTTTTATTGGAACTAACAAAAGATTATACAAAAAGGCCAAGAGACGCCAGCTGATAGCAACACGTTAGTGTTTGGATTACGCAAAAATCCTAGAACCGTCGTGCAAACCTCACTGCATGAGGAGAAAGTCACGGAGTGGTGTGGATTTGCTACAGCAGTCGACATCGGGCCCTCTCTCTTCCGCGAAATCCGGGTTGTTGCATTTCACACTATCAGCGTGGCGTTGCGAGGTACTCCAGTACACTTCGGAATGAAACGCACGCGACAACTCTGTAATATAAGTTATATACGTCCGAAAGAACAAACACCACATATATGAGTAGCCTATTATCAAAGACGGACATCTGTTGTTTGCGAGAAACTGAGATAAACGTCAATTTTTATTGCGAAACGTAGAGCTAATATATTTATCAGCTGATTAGAGCATTATCGGGCATGGATATTTGTGCCGTCCTAGTTCGTAAGTAGTTCATAAGTAGTTTCTAAGTTTAGGGACTGATGACCCCGTAGTTAAGTCCCATAAGCTTGACAAACATTTGAACATTTTAGAGCATTATCTACTTTAATACTCGAGGATTTATATATGTAAGTGGCTAATATCAATTTGAATACTCAAGCACCTTCAAATGTCCATCTTTGAAACCAAAACATGTAGGTGTCCGTTTTTGATGTGAACACGCTTTCACATATCCGTTTTCGATACACAGAGACTGCTGTCGAGAATCTTTTACAGGTGTATAATCTGGGAAATTATAGGAATATCAACATAAAGTGGAAAATATTAAATTCAAAACTCTATTACATATTGGAAAAATTAAAACTACAATTATCATATTAATCTTTTCAATTTTTTATACATCTCTAAAATTATTAGCATAAGGTCTGATGAAGCTGTCGCCATATTTTTCCGTAAACATCCTTTCCAACAAGTAATAATTTCGTACAACAAACCTTACAATGGAATAGTGTAGTTTACAAACTAGTCTTACCTTTGTTTCTTTTCAATATTTATTTTCCACTTTTCAGGTTGTCTCATCCGCTACCTAGCTTTTCCTTCAGACGCTGGTGATATATTATGTTCCATTTTACTCGCTTTAAGATGGTTATTAGTAATAGTAGTATAAAAAATTACTGAAAAACTTAAGTACGGGCTAATACGTCTTAGTACCTGGCACATACTGTCGCCATGTCTAATTTTTGAGGTCTTGTGATCATATAGTGTGGTCTCATAGGTGCATACTGCTTCTTTCAACAAGTGTCCGAATTTGATATGAAGCTCTTATGTAAATGTCTGCTTTTGATGTGAACAGTCATATTTAACCTGAGATTTCTCACATTTACGTAAATTTTGGAAGAAACAAAGAACGGATTTCACCAATTAAAAGAGCGGAAAAACTTCCTTTAGGATAGACTGCTAACTAAATTTCGATCATTAGGTCAGATGTCCAGGTTTGATATTAAGCTACTCATATATATAATATGCCGATTACGGTCAATGATTGCGGAGGCACTCCTAGGCCGTTACTCTTACGGGGTAAAATGCTCGACTGGAAACCGAAGGGTCGCGGATTCGAATCCCAGTCGGACCTCGGATTTTTTTCAGTCTGCAATTTAACCAGTCCTTTACCTCTCGACGATGTGAGGAGTCGCCAGAAACGACAGGTAATTCGGATCGCACGTTAAGCTGTAGGTCCTCTTTCCCCGGTTGGGTAACTGGGGTAGGCTAGGGACATGCAAGTAGCCGAAGTGGCGTCCAATAAAAAATAAATAAATAAATAAAAATAAAAAAAGAACTGCACCAGGCCAATGAGCCATACGAAATTATTATTATTATACGGGAATCAGTTTACAAAAACTTGGACTTTGGTTTCTAGTGGGCAGGGTAAAGTTGAGGATTTGTACCTTACGGAAGGCGTACTTTCGTAATTCCGTGCAGGGGTGGTGATCGATGTGTCCCCAGTGGTGTAGGGGTTTGCACAACTGCCTAGAAAGCAGGAGACCGATGTTTGATCCTGGCTGGGTACACATTTTCGATTTTACCCAATCGCAGTTTATGGCACACATTCCCTGATTATTAATTCTCTAATATTCTATGATATTTATTAGCCGGCCGCGGTGGCCGCGGGGACTGAGGCGCTTCAGTCACGGTCTGCACGGCCTCTACGGTCGGGGCTTCGAATCCCCCCTCGGGCATGGATATTTGTGCTGTCCTAGTTCGTAAGTAGTTCATAAGTAGTTTGTAAGTTTAGGGACTGATGACCCCGTAGTTAAGTCCCATAGACTATACAAACATTTGAAACATTTGTAAACCCGACGTTGCCCGGGCGTTTATTTATACTACACTCTGGTAGTCCACATCCCATGTCCCGTCTCTCTGCATCCACCTCTTTCTCTCCTCTCTCTCTGTTCGTTTCTACTGAAGCTTGCGCATTTAGTTAACCTTGCTTCTAGGTAAAGCTACGTAGGCAGTGGTGACGGGAAAGAAGCAAGGCTATATTGTTTTTATACTACGATTTATTAAAATTAAGAAAATACAGTGCATTGTGCTTAGGTAGTTCTTTACGCTGGTCCTGGGAGGGTGTACACTTAGCGCACTCTGTTACTACAAAGCCAATATCTAACTGTTACTACTAATGAAATGATACACACTTCGTCACAGTGCTGTCATATAAAGGTTTAAGTAACGTAAAAATTATTTCTACCGATTAGTTTTTGTGAAATCATTTGCAAAAGATGGCGGAGCATGCGCCTCTATGGTGTTGGCGCAGCGCGAATCCGGCCATGCTGATGAAAAATGGCGGACGATTCAGCCTGGATATTTAGGAGCTGTAGTGATTCGTCTCTACACAAAACGTTGTTCAATCGTCGAATGTTTACGCTCCTTACACCAAATGAGGCGCCGTTTGACATTGACTAGTGTGATGTGCGTGGCTTATGGGCACCGCTCGGCCATGAAATCAAAGTTTTATCACCTGTGGCGTAACTGTGATGGTACTGGGAGTGGCTCCTGGTGTACTGTGTAATTCCTGTGTGATGGTCTGGATAGATGGCTGCCCTTTACACATTATGACGCTCTTCAACTGACGGCGGTCTCTGTCAGTCAAGAGACGAGGCCGGCCGGTACGCTTCCAGTTTTTCACACCAGAAACAGTGGACCTATGGATGTCTAGGAGCGTGGGAATCTCTCGTACAGACCTCCGACACAAGTGACGCTCAGTCACCTGACCACGTCCCGCGGAGCGCCCTGTTGTGACTACTGAGGTCGTGATGTGGAGTACCTGGCAGCAGGTGGCAGCACAGTGCACACAATATGAAAAACCTGTGTTTTGGGGGGTGTCCGGATACGTTTGGTCTCACAGTGTACCTTATAGTATTCTAGTATAATAGTAAAGGCTGATTGCTGCTGAATATCAAAAATGTATTCATCATTTTCTATGTGCAGCTCTTTGCCGTGTCTGCAGTCAAAAACTCTGGGGATGAAGAAAGGTAAAAGCAAGGTAACAATCAGAAATAAGACTTACGATTTTTAGGCCCAATATTCACACATAGATTAGTACTAAAACAATCTATTTTGATTTTCACAGCTATAAATAAATAGATAAAAACCCACTGATGATGGCACAGAGGTGCTGAAACTTATTTGGGTGAAAAGTAAGAAACAGTGTTTTGCATATCGGGCGGGCTTCGTACCCAGAATAATCCGCAATGTATATCACGTAATAGCCCCGGTGTCCATTCACGGGTTTACCTGGAATTTCCTGTCGGTTTTGAGGAATCAGGGAGTAAAGCAGATCGATGTCAAAATTGAGAAAATGGTAGAAACGGACTGTTGTGTTTCCACGTTCCCATGACTACGCCCTGAGTGATATTCTCCGATTTGTCATTGCCTACGACATGTCCGGAATAGCTGGTGTACAGGTTGCTGCTACAGGTTCACGTTTCGCAATTGAAGGAGGCTCTTAATGTTGCTTTTTTGGGGTTAAGTACCTCAATCGTTAAGAATGGAGTCCATATAGGATGATCCTGTAACTAAATTATTTTTACTGAGGCAATGAATTAAGGATAAATAAAACCTATCGAAAAAGCAAAGAAATTAAGTTAATATTTTGTTACTGAATGCGAAATAGGTATATGCGTATATCTGCTGTGCTTAATTCTGTCGCAGAGCCGTGTGTGTCTTTAATATGAGTTGAAGTAGCTTGTAAGTCTAGGGATTGATGACCATTGCACTGTGGTCCCACAGCTTTACACACATTTGAACATTTCTGCGCAGACGCAAACTTCCGAAAATACTACTGTCAATGACTGAAAACTAAACAAACTTACAGCGCCGTCTATTGCGTCGTTGGTGTACTATGACATTAAGAACACCATCTATGGCGTCTTGGGGTTTCATGGAATAAAGCCTTTATGTTGCCCCACCAGATAAGCTATTACCTGTGAATACCTCATGAAAATTCATCTAGTAGTTTTGTAAAGCAGCGTGTTCAAATAGACAGACAGAACGGTTTTAGATTTAAAAACTTTAAATTCCGATATACTTTCCTCGTGATCAATCTTTGATGGAATACACCTACATCCACGTAAATACCGAAATACCGACCGAGCTGGCGCAGTGGTAACAACAAACTGGACTGGCACTAGGGTTCAAGTTCACCTCCGGCCATCCAGACTAATGTTGTTTTCAGGTGGCACTCCACAGCCGCAATGTATTCGGAAAATATTGTTGTGCCACAAACTGTACAACAGTTTTATTTGTTATAATCTACCGCTTTCGACAGCTGCTGCCAGCCATAGGAGATTAACATATTGTACGTAAATTGTAACAAGATACCATTTTTTGCCAAATTGGGAACATCAAAATTACAAAACTGTTCATTTTACATCTGTACGAAACTACTGTTCCATTTGATCATTAACCCTTCTAATACCGAGTACATTTGTTACACTGAGTACCATTGGGGTCTTTAGTAACCCCAACGGAATTAATGTTTTATTTAAGGATAGTTTTAATAATGGTAAAAAACCTCATATTCCTTATTTTTTCCACAATCTAAAACATGTCAGTGAAATTACATTAATTATAATGCATATTTTTTTATTATTTATTTCTGCAAAATTCACAAACGATTCTCATGAAACTACAAACATTATTTATTAAATTCCGAATTGAAATTTATGGCGCATTCCACTTACAACAATAAATTGCAGAGTGGTTTTTACACATACACCATCCACATTTTGAATATTTATCAGTGAATTTTACAAAACGGACACCTTACTCTTTTATTTTATTTATTTATTTTTTGTCTGTACTGTTGATGGAAGTACTGGGGAAATAATTTTGTCTGGCTTTCTTCCGACGAGCTGCTTTCCTAATTCTATGAGAAATGCCCGTCTCTTGTAATTGGTCCTTTCTGCCCAGTCTGGTGTAAGATGTAGACATATGATAAATGCATTCAGTGCACTGATATCAATCGTGTTGTAAAATAACACCATTGGGCAACTTTTGATCGTCTTCTTTGTAGTGTACGTTCGAACCAGCTTGTCCATAGTGTCTACTCCTGATTTTGTTTTATTATAATCCAGAATAATTACAGGCTTGCATTCTTCACGATCTTCCACTTCCTTCCTTGAATGCATTGTAGTGAGCAAAGTTACAACTTTTTCCTTTTTCGGACAATATGAAACAATTGAAGCATACTCATGGAATCCAAAAATAGATGAATATTTGACTCGACCTTTGGCCTGTATAAAAGCTTGTGGTAGTTATTTTTTCTAATTATTCCTAAGAGTGTGAGATTGATTTTCAGAAGTTATCTCACCAAACTGAGATTAGTGAAAAAATTGTCAGTTGTTAAATTTCTGCCACTGTTTTCTTAGCCTTTCACCATATCTAAAGCAGCTCTCTTGCCTTGACCAACCTCACGAGATTCATTTTCTTGTCGACCAATGTAAACTTGGAGATTGAGAACGTAAGAGGTTGCACTATCACATACAGCCCATAATTTCAACCCATATTTTACTGGTTTTGAAGGAATATATTGCCGAAATGAACATCTACCACGAAATGCCACAGGTTTCTCATCAATTGTTACGTTGCTGTGAGGAACATATGCTTCTTCAAATGTGTCTACCCACATTTCAGATATTTCTCTAATGAGAGCCAGCTTGTCAGGAGCACGGTTGTGACGTCTCATATCTGCGTCATCAAATCGGATGCGCCTTGAAATTTGCGTAAAGAGATTTCTAGCTATTGCTTCACTGAAAACGGGTCTACCATCCTCTTTGTTCCACGACGAGTGACTGCTTCATTATGGGCCTTGTAAGCACCTGCTAGGATCAAGACACCGATAAAGCACTTCATTTCAATGCCATCTACTGGTTTCCATTTACTACCGTAAACAAGAATACCCTCTTTGTTAGTCCACTTTAGAATTACATCAACAATGTTTCTTCTAAGAAACAACTGAAAAGCTGATTCTATGAAGTTTACATTTTTCACTGCGAATTTTGTTGGACCTGGCTTTACTCGAATTATGTTCCATTTCTCTTCTCTTCCACAAGCTATTCTCAACTCGTGTTTGTGCCACAATTCTTCTTTGTTTTAAGACCTACACAAAATAAAAAATTAAAAAATACAAAGCGTATATCTTGGCGCTAGACCCTAACGCACCTTTACAAAAGTACAGTGTGTACTTTACATATAACAGTCAGAAGTATGTGTTACTTCCTGTTCAGGCTGGACAACTGCGCTTTCCAAATCTTCTTCTGAACTTCCGTCTGACTGTGGAATATTCTTTTCTAAGACGTCAATTTCTCCGTCGCTGAATGAGACATCAGAAACTATATCTCTGATATCACTATTTGAATCTCCAGATAGATGATTATCCTGTAGTAGTAATATCTCAAGCACTTCGCCTTGGGGAAGGTGACGAGACATTTTCCACTAAATGCAACACACACGTCTCCACTTGTATGGAACAAAAAAAAAAAAAAAAAAAAAAAAAAAAAAAAAAAAAAAAAAAAAAAAAAAAAAAAAAAAAATTATCAATTGGCAACAATCACACGTTACAACAAATATTTACAAGAATAAAACAAAGGAAACACAGCAACAGTTAGGGATTCAATGCAGCTTTATTGGGTAATAATACTGCAATAGATAAATGGGGTCGCATTTGACGCCAATGGTATTCAGTGGATCTCTCTTGATTTTCTGCAAAACTAAATATTTTCAAAAAGTTATACTAATATATTACTAACCCATTACTTAATTCAGGAAAAGTCTGAATTTTTCATAATTTTTAGGAATAGTAAATGAACATTTTTACAGAAAATTACGGCTTGAGGCCATCATAGAACCCACATTAACTCAAACAGTTAATGATCGAATGGTATTGTCCTTTTAAACAGATGTAAAATGGACAGTTTTGTAATTTTGATGTTGCCATATTTGGCAAAAAACGTTACCTTGTTATAAGTGATTTTCAATATTTTCTTAATATCCTGTTGATGACCGAAACTGCCGAGATCCATTGAGTATAACAAATAAAAATGTTATACAGCTTCTGGCACAACAATGATTTTTTCCATCCAGATTTAGGTTTTCCTTGATTTTCCTAAATCACCACAGTCAAATTCAGTGATGGTTGCTTTGAAAAGGGCACGGCCGACTTCTCTCCCAATCCTTAATAAAAAAAAAATCCGAGCGTGAGCTCAGACTCATTGGACCACACTGTCGATGGGACGTTAACACTAAGCAACTACTGAAATACTCTGCAAATGTCATTGAACTACTTGTACGATATTTCTCTACCGTTCTGTTCTCTAATAACGCGCGGGAAGAAGAAACACCTAAATAAATATTTCCGTTTCCGATCTGATTTCTCTCATTTTATTATGATGTTCATGTCTCCCTGTGTAGTCGGGTGCTAACGAAATATGTTCGCATTCGGAAGAGAAATAAATTGCCCGTAGATATCGTCGCAACTCCTTTGTTTTAACGATTTTCCTTGTAATTCAGGCATCATTTCCGTGAACCTGTGCCCCCTCTGCGCTGAACTTACTCCATATCCTCCGTCATTCCCACTTGATGGGGACCCTATAATGCGCAGCAATACTTCAAAATAGGACGCACAAGTATAATGTAGGCAGTTGCTTTTGTAGCAATGAGTGTTCTGCCAATGAAACGTAGCGTTTGGTTCCCCTTCCCGAAAATGCAGTATGTATGAGGTCACTAGCTACCTGTAGAATCGGTTGATAGTTCCGGAGATTAGCCTGTTCAAACGGGTTAACGACAATCACGATACTAACACAGTTTCAAAAAGAATGACTTGTTTTCGAAACTTCATTATGATCACCATTTAATAACCTGCATGGCCACCTCTGGCACGGATTACAGCGGCGACAGGTCTTATCATGGGAGTGCTGAGAGCATAGTGCGTCGCTGGAGGGAGCTGGGCCGCGGCGGATTAGCCGTGCGCACTGGGGCGCCGTGCTGCGGTGCGCGCGGCCGTTCGCCGCCGGGGGTTAGAGCCCTTCCTCGGCATGGGTGTGTGTGTTGTCCTTAGGTTAGGTTACCTTAATGTAAGTTGTTTGTAAGCTAGGGACTGATGACCACGCAGTTGAGTCCCATAGATTTACAAACATCTGAACATCTGAGGGGGCTGGCGCCACACCAGCTATAGCACAACATCGCGACCATAGCACTAGAATCACCATATTCCAACATTTTTCATCGTTCCGTAATTTTAATTACTTGTTAAGAGGCAGAAAATTCTCATTTTTCAAAATTTTTGTTAAATTCAAATTATATCAGCGTAATTCAGAATAACAGCATCCAGGGAATAAGTAGGTCAAAACACCTCGTATATCAGAGATCATTTTTCAGATTGCCATTATAAATAGTACCCGCAGTTGAGTTACTCGCTCTCTATGTGATTAACGCTCTATGTTATTAGCTCTATGTGATTGCTTTCAGTATTCAGTGCTTAACTTCAAAATATCATACGCGGTTTATTTTCAAGATAGAAGGAAACCCGATAAATTATTTATTTCTTAATATAAACTTTAATATAGTGATCATACGCTAATGCGTGCAATATCTTTGGACTTTGATCGGGAGAGGCTAGGAAAGAAGAATTAGAAACTTTTGCCTCCCGTTAATAAACTGATTAAATTCGTGATCTTGGAATTCGAACATATTTGCAAGTTTTAAGGAAATAACTTTTAAAAAACTTATCTGGAAGAATTAAAGGTCATAGTCAATGTAATAGGATCCAGAGACTTTAATGTAAATGAGACCTTTACGAAAATAGTCACGTTTGGTGAACTTCGGAAACGTTTTCTGTGAAAGTGATTTGGTTGTAACTATTAATTTCAAAATAGAGAATTTCTTCGTAAGAAATCAGTTAATGTGTGAAAGAAAAATATGTAACTGCTTTGGTTAGGAGAGACTTTTAATTATATTATTATTATTATTTAAAGAATAATTCGATAGGAAAAGGAATCAGCTACAAATAATATCTTTTGTCACTGGCTTCAAACGGTCTGAACTACTGGGACTCAATGATTCAAGTTTTCTTCGGTTTATTAAATATCAGCCCCTAAGAAACGGAATGCTCAAACATATAAAACGTCTAAGTTTTAATAATGCACAGAACCAATATTTAAAGTGTGAAAAATTCAAGAAAGATGTAAATTTTATTAATTACGAAGAAGTAACAGGTCTACAACTTAAATTTCATACTGGGATGACAAATAAAATTTAGAACCTATTACAAACTGTGAAAGTCAAGCCGAAATCTACAGCATACAAGTCACAAACTAAAGCGAAATACAAGTCAAGCAACCAAAGCCGATTCACACTGCTCATACGAGTCATCTGATTCCCTTAAATTACGGGGAAGGGGCGGAAGAGCTGCGACGACACACTCAGTTACACTCTAGGTGTGTTGGATCATGTCCAAACCTGGAGAACAGGGGTGCCAGCCAGCACATCAAGTGCAGATCGCCCCTATGTTCTTCGAACCACTCCCCAACACTCCTGACCTTGTGACATGGGGCACTGCCTTATTAAAAAGTTCCACTGGCGTTTGGTCTCTTGAAGAACTAGGACACCTAGAGCTATTCAGTTATTCCTCAGTTTTGATAGTATATCCTGGACGCAACATCCAATAGACTAATACCTTTTCGAACACACACATACACACACACACACACACACACACTATATATATATATATATATATATATATATATATATATATATATATATATATATATATATATATAAGAACAGTGTGGTTACTTTCATCTAATGACATTAATCCAGTAATGTCCTTAGCTTATGTAAATCCGCAGAAAGCTTTGACATTATTAACTGGGATACACTTTTCTAAAGCTAGCAGGAGTAAACTATAGGGAGCGAAGAGTTCCATTCAACTTGTACAAAAACCAGACAACAGTTGCTAGACTCGAAGGGCATGAATGGGACGCAGTGGGTGGAAAGGGAGTAGAAGAGGATTGTAGGCTTTCTCCAATGCTGTACAGCTGTACGTTGAGCAAGCTGTGAAGGAATGCAAGGAGGAATTTGGAGAGGTAAAAACTTTGCGGATTGTCGATGACGTAGTAATTATGTCAGTTAAAGCAAAGGATCTTGAAGAGCAATTTAACGGATTGGACAGTGTCTTGAAAGGAGGGTGTAAGATGAATATTAATAAGAGTAAGACAAAGGTAATGGAACACACTATTAAAAGAAAACTCCCCTCAGGCGATGCTGGAGGAATTAGATTACGCAATGAGACAATGAAAGTAGTGGATGAGTTTTTTTTATTTGGGTAGCAAAATAACTTCTGATAGCCGAAGGAAAAGGAGGATGTAAACTACAAAATGGCTAGGGGCAAAAACGCGTTTCTGAGGAACCAAAATTTGTTAACATCCAATATTAATTTAAATATTAGGATATCCATTCTGAAAGCGTTTGTCTGGGGGTGTACATTGTATGGGACTGAAACGTGGACGATAACGAGTTCAAGCAACAAGATGATAGAATCAAAATATCCACGGGTGTACTGCCTGTCTATAGTGTCCAACGGGCACAATATTTCGGCGATCATACATGTCGCCATCATCAGGTGAACTGACGGACTGAGCTCCTGTGCCTCTGTGTGTGCCTCTGGTGTTCAACACATCGATCCTCGACGGTACGCATCGTCTGTCCAATATATGACTTTCATACACACGATTGATGTATCCGAGCAAGTCGGCGGTCGCTGAACATTGTTTGTCGGTGAATCATGCGATGGAGTATGAAAGCACTAGGATTCTGGTACAGACGTCTAGATACTGGGACAGCGTCGTTAGAGAGGCCATTGAAATTCACACAAGTGACGACCTCATAAACCGTGACTGTGGCTATAATCTTAGCAAAGCTTGGGAACCAGCGATTGGGTTAATTAAGAGTAAACCTAGCAAACGTAACGAAGTGACGACCACGGCGGACAGAGCCCTCACACCGACGTCATCTCAGACGCCGCCGCAATCGGTTCCACTGCGCGGCCGCGGCGCGGGGCGCGGACCGCGGAGGGGTCGCTCCGCGGGCCGAGGGTATTTACATGGCCCGCTATCGGGCTAGAACCCAGTTCCCTTCGAGCCGCCGTGGCGTGCGGATCTCCGTGCCGGCGCGTTTCCAGGAGCTCAGTCCGTCAGTTCACCTGATGATGGCGACATGTATGATCGCCGAAATATTGTGCCCGTTGGACACTATAGACCGGCAGTACACTTGTGGATATTTTGATTATGAAATACGCCGGGAGAAACTAAAGAATCACAAGATGATAGAAGTTTTTCAAGTGTGGTTCGTCAGATGTATGCTGAAGATTAGATGGGAAGATTATGTAAATAATGAGGAAGTGCTCAACAGAATTGACATATCTTGACTAGGAGAAAGGACAGGTTGATGGGACACATTCTGAGACACCAAGGAATCAACAACTTTGCATTAGAAGCAAGTGTTTGGGGTAAAATACGTAGAGGGAGACCGAGAGACGAATACAGTAAGCAGCTTCAAAAGGATGTAGGTTGCCGTTCTTATTCTCAGGTGAAGAGGAGCCGAGGTGGAGTGGCCGAGCGTTCTAAGGCGTCTAGCTGCGGAGCGCGGCGCTGCTCGCCGTCGGAGGTTTGAGTCCTCCCTCGGGCATGGGTGTATTTGTAGTCCTTAGTGTAAGTTGGTTTAAGTAATTCTTAAGCCTAGGGACTGATAAGTAGAGTAGTAAAGTCCCTTAGCTTTACAAATTTTTGGATTCGTATCTGATTGATGATGAGGCTTGTACAGGACGTTGGAGAGCTGCATGAAACCAGTCTGTGGGTTGAAGATCAGAACAACAACATGAGGTAACCCGAAGATGGGCGCTTATAATATCGGGCGAAACACTGACGTTGTCTAAAGATCAGAGTAATATCACAAAACTGCCTTCACACTAACAAATATTTTAAAATGATGTATGTACACATCGATGTATTTTAAATACTCAGCAGTCCACGCAAATACAACTGGAGTGATGCTCTCGTTAGCGTGCACATTTAATATAAAGATACTTATGTTAAATTTTGCAAGCTCTCTATGCAGAAGAAGTACGTGATTTTGTGTCTGATAGCAGACGAACAGTGCCAGGAAACTCCATCTCAGTTCCTTTAATAAGAGAGGTCTTTCGTAATCTGGTTAAGGCATGTTCTTTCATCCTTTTATTCCCTTTCAAATGAGATAAAGCCCTCCGCTAATTAATACTGTTGGTACTGTTTTTAAAATGTACACGAAAGAAAGAACAGAGATTGTGATCGGGGAGAGCATTACGGATATTTGATGTTTTCTGTAGCTGTGGTAATTTGTGAAAAAGACATACAAAGTAATGAAAGTATCGACGGTCTTATGAGGAAATATATATTTTTAAAAGAGATTGTTATCACCGCACTGCACATGATGACTTACCTCCCAGTTTTATTTCGGCTGTCCCTTGAGCTGTCTCGTCGTTGTTCGAAACGAAACATTGGTACATGCCTTTGTCTGTTCTCTCCACGTGCTCTATCTTCAGTGTCTGCAACAGAAATGAAATTATGACGAAATAATTACGCCAGGAACATCACGTTAACAACATTCTCTTTCAAATACAGCGCGCCTCTTTTAGTCCCCTAACGGCCAGACTTAACCCTTTCATTCCCAGTGTTGTTCCTGTGCAACAACGTATTAAAAAGTTGATTTATACCGAATTTGGTGCATCAGTCCTTAAAGTTGCATTTTTGTGGACGAACAACATGCTTCTAGTACGACATTTTGCCGCTTGGTACGGCGTGTAGCCACTTCTGAGGCACTGAGGGGGGATGTAATGCAAAATGTAAACATTAAAAAAATCATGATAGCCATATTTATTAATGTACAAATCTAAAATTTTGCATGTGTTAAGCAAAAGAGCTGCATTTATAGGAGAAAATATAATAAATATGCAGGGAAAATATTTTGCCCGAAAGTTTTAATTTTTAATTGTTTTTATTGTATTTTTTATAAAGAGCCATAGCTTAAATTCTTATTATGCATTTAATTTGAAAAATGTATTTTATAAGACCACTGAACTACAGTTATTAATTTATGGTACAAACTGTATCATTAACAAAGTTTTTAATACTGCACATCAAAAATTCACGTTTTCTCTACATAAAAACATCTAAAACTCAGAATATAATTGCACGATCTCGTATTTTTTAGTTCCAGGAAGACACAAACACGCGTACAGATCCTGAAAATTTCATAGCTTTAGTGCATATACGTTTTGAGGAAAGGATTCTAATAACGTAAAAAGTGTAAAACCGAGAAAATGAGGTCCAAACATTTTGTCTCATACTTTCACATGTTATAAGTTTACCTCAGTTTTAAAATCTTCCATACAGATACTCCTCATTCTTCACTTTTCGCTTCCCTGCTCTTCGAATCTGCCTGACCTGTATTTGCAGGTCGGGCAGTGATCTGTCAGCTTTCTTGACCCTGCTGTCGTCGATGGTGTAAAATGCTTTTGTTTGTACCAACTCTCTTCAGCACTTAAATTCTGCCATTATTTCCGCCATTGAAACATAAAATTGCAGCGTATACACCTATTTTGAGTACTTCAAGTCCACAGAATGTCCTTTTTGAGCATCTAATCCAAATTACTCAATAAATTACGGTTTGCAAGAAACCTGAATGTGAAGACTTTATAGCCTCACAGGGAAGTTTTTCATCAATAAGCCTGAAGCCAGTGAAATCCATAGCAACATCACTCACGTACCTGTGCAATTCTCCTATCGCAATTTTCGAGGCTGAAGCTGAGGTGCTCATGTTCTTCATTTGGGGCTACTTCGACTTTTTTGTTGGTAAACCGATTCCGATAAACCTCCGTTTTCTAAACACAGTTTTTCCACCACCCATTATGCATAAATATTAACTTTCACGTAAAGTTTTGCGATTTCAACCTTCCACCTAATAACAAGTGTTAGTATTGTCAAAACGTAAATATACCACATGCAAGAAAATTTTCAGGCGAAGGTATAGATGATAGCCGAAATTATAGAAAGAGTTAAGGAGTTTGACAACTGAAAGGCATTTCTAACGCTGCTAGCACGATAAAATTCACATATAACTTTGATTAAACTGTGTAGATTAAGAAAATAATATTTTTTGAAAAATAGATTTTTGGGACCAAAATCCATTACATCCCCCCCCCCCTCCCCTTAATCTGCCCATCTTGGAGGTTGTGCTGTGTTGCCGTCTGTATGTGGCTGAGAGTGTGAGCGTGAGTGTGGTTTCTGTTATTTTATTCCAGCAGTGAACTGTCTTGCCTTTGGTGCTGTGGCGAAGATTACGCTAGCATTATTGATCTGGCAGTGTTAACTATCAAAAAAATAGCGTCCAAGTAATAAAATACCTCCATACAAACGCCTGTGTTGTGCATGAAATACCTGACATAAAAAATTAATAGTTCGTCCAAAAATTTTAAAACCTATATTTTGATGTTTACTGCACTGCATTAATACAGAAAACAATGAGTTTTATTTTTTCCAAAACTGATTTCATAATATGGTACTGAAAGGTTTAAAAGAAGGTTTTGAGTACAAGTAGGTAGCACTGTCACATGTATCACTGGTGACGTAATTCAACCGCGAGGATGCCTGTAATGAATATCTTAAATATTCAAAAGTGACCCTAATGGACTGTAGATTGCATCAGAGACTTTAGTCACCTTTATATATATTCTTTTCCCGTAAGCGATCTTAGTGGTCAATTATTTGCTGGATGTATTGCAATCTCAATAGCCCCTACATCTACCTCTAACACCATGAAGACTGTTCTTTGATACCTTCAAACAGTTTGTATCGCCTTATCTCTTCTTGTCAGCTGCCTTTTTCGCCTTCCTATAGTAGGCTACTGTCTGAATATTCATTTCCTTTGTAAAGCCCCTGTATATACTCTTCCCGCCTTTCAGCTGTCCCTTCTTTACTCAGTACTGGTTTTACACCTGAGTTCTTGAGTTCTGGATATTTCCCGTGCCTACAAATGTGTCTATACGCTATATATTTGTTCAAATGTTAGGCTGTAAGTTAAATTTTCATACGTTGGGTATACATTCGCTTTTGTGTCATACTTCGTACAAACTGTGAAAGTCTAGTATACCTCGGAGAATGTCGTACATACGTCATCCCTGCAGTATCCTCTCAACAGTACAGTCCAGAGCCATAGTTGTGCACTGACCCACAGAGTCGGGTGCTGTAGTCGGCTGCTTGCAGAGGAACTCACCTACTTACTTACTTACTTACTTACTTTCCGTGTCCGGAACTAGACTTCTAACTTCCAAAAATTAGCAGCCGATAGGGCTTTGTCGTTAGCCTCCCATAAGTCTTCCATTGTACAGGGCTTTTCTAAATATGGACAGATAAGCAGGTGTTGAGGATCCTGTACAGCACCACAAAGACACAGAGTGTTCTCATTATCTTTTAGGAAGCCCCATCACTGCATGTTTGTCTTGCACTTTGGCACTTCTACCCTCATACGCTTCAGGGTTCTCCAGACTGTGTATGGCAGGTCTCCACCAGGTGCCAGTTCTTCTTTTGCTGCTTTATGGCGGCTTCTCAAATCCATTTCCCACCTTGCAATACGCTTTTCTGCGGCCGACCCTTCTAGTGCTCGGGTACATGACAGGAAGCTCTTCCTCGAACGAAGCCGTCGGTCAGCAGGCTGGTGTCCATATAGAGGGTGACGCGTGTCCTTTTCTTGCTTCGTTTTTTCAGCTTCGGCAGCAATGTCACGTCGTATGTTGGGCGGTGCGATCCCCATAATTAAGTACATCTTGTGTACTGGTGTTGGTTTCAGGCACCCAGTCACAATCCGTGCCATTTCATTCACCGCGATGTCAACTTTTCTCGCGTGAAGGAGCCTCCACGAAGATTGCGACAACAAGATAAAAGCAAAAACCGCAATCGGGCGCACCCTGGGCAACGTAGATACGTCAGCGGCTAATCCTTCAACAACCGGAACGGATTGCTGAGAAAATGAAGACCAATAAGACCCCACCCAAACGGTCTTTTCCAACGCCACTTGTGACGATATCGATAAAAATTGAAGGAACTCACCTGCGGCGTGAGGAGCCGGACCCTGGCCGAGGTGCGGACGGGCCGGCCATCCTTGAGCCAGGAGAAGGCCAGCTGGGGGTGCCCCTCTGCGGAGCAGGCGAGCTGCGCCGGCCGGCCCGCGTCCACCGCCTGCTGCTGCGGCACCACGTGCGCCGACAGCGGCGCTGCAACAGACGGGAAGGAGCGCAAGTGCACGGGACACTCTACCAGACGCTTCATCCCACCATTACATTCTCTAATAGCGCGCGGGAGGAAACAACACACCAGTCTCCAGCTCTGATTTCGCGTATTTCATTCTGATGGTCATTTCAACCTACGTAAGTGGGAGTCAACAATATATTTTCGCATTCGGAGGAGAATGTTGGTGATTGGAGTTTCGTAAGTAACCCCCGCCGCAGCGATAAGCGCCGTTGTTGTAACGATTTCCATCCCAGATCCTGCATCATTTCCGTAACACTGTCTCCCCTGTATAGTAACAACACAGTTCAAAGAAGTTTCGGGCGTGCAGCCGCATAAAGTTTACTTCTTCTAATATTTCGGCTGAGAAACGTTCAGCCATCTTCAGAGAGAGTCGAAAACTGACGCTCCAGTACGCGCTTCGTGCTTATAAATGCGTGGGCCGCGCTACTGCGCATGCGGCCACAGATACAACAAGGCGCCAAAGACGTTACTCGGCGGCAAGGAAGTACACGTATGTGTAAATTATGTCTGTGCCTGCACGGTTGATTACTGCGGAGAAATCCATGTATTATGATCTGTGCTGTGGCGGCGTCTTTGTACATTTATTAAAGAAAGTGCCGGATTCCATGATTTATCTGAAGTGAAGCCACTGTCTCTGTTAATTAAATTCGTCCCCAAGCAAATTTCTATTGCTTCTTTCACCACTGAGTCCCAGAAAGATGAAGTGAAGCTAAAATTTTGACGTTTTCGTACGTCATGGAGTGTCCAGTATCAACACAGTGCTCTGCCACTGCCGATTTATTTGGTTGTAAAAGACGGGTATATCTATGGTGTTCCGTGCATCTTTCCTGGACTGTACGTGTCGTCTTTCCTATGTACGAAAGGCCACATTCACATGGAATCTTGTAAACCCCGGCCTTCCGGAGCTCCAAATCATGTTTGATAGAACCCAAAAGTGCTGCCTAGAAACCACGAGGTCCCGGGTACGAATCCCGGCCGCAAAATAAACTTTAATTCAGTTTAACATCTTTAGTAGATATAGAGACATTGTTCATTGGATATTCATAGTCCGTACGACTGCAAGTCCAGTGTCTTAACCACTGCGTCACCTAGCTCGGTGCTAAGACTAGAAATGTGACTGCGATATATTTTGTTGGTTCGTTAATGTACAGTGACACAGAAAATTGCCTTGGTTCACTTGCAGTGTCCGAGTTTCTTTCTTGATGGTAATGGAAATTTATTACTGTTGCTTGTATCGAATCTGGTGGTGGTAAATGGTACTCAATGAAAATCTTATAAATTTTGTTATAGCAAATATTTCTCTGTTTTTCTCGGAGCACGTAGCTACGGAGCTATGTAGATATGTAGGTTTGTCTTTCTTAATCTATCTTCTAGCATAAGTCGTAAGGTGAATATTGCCTCCCGTGTTTCTACATTTCTCCTGAACCCAAACTGATCTTCCCCGAGGTCGGCTTGTACCAGCTTTGAGTGAGATATGAGAAACTCAGTATTTAGACTGTTGCGTGCATTTCGCCTGCAGGACTGACATATATATTTCCTTAACAAACAACATACACATAACACACAAACTATGGTGTTATGTTCTGTAGTAGCTTGACTTGCAAGAGGAAGAGGATTAGGGGTAGGGGATAGTATAGTTTGCTGAGGCTCTCGGGTGGGGAAACAAAATTAAGGATACAATACGTCGTGTAGGAGGTACGGATGTGATTGTAGAAGTATGGTGGACGGGAGAAGGGAGGAGAGGGAGAAAGGATGTTGGGTTGAATGTTTGGGTCGGGCTGTGGGAGTCAGATCAGAAACGGATGAGGTGGGATTGGAGGTAAAATAGGGAATATGGTGAAGATAGTAAGTGGACGAGTGACAGCTGGTAGAAGGTGGCGGCGCGGCAGCACTCACTGGTGACGAGCAGCGTGGTGGAGGCCCTCTCGGCGCCCACCGAGTTGTTGGCGAGGCAGACGTAGCGGCCGGAGTCCTCTGCGAGCGCCGCCCGCAGGTAGAGGCTGCCGCCCACCTGCTGCACGCGCCCGCCCAGCGCCACCGGCCGGCTGCCGCCGCCGCCGCTGCGGAACCACCTGTGGGCAGGCCGGCGGGTTCAGCGCACGGAGGGCGGTGGTAACACGTAGAAAGGACATAACAGTCAGCACTGTAGTTGTAAACTGTGGCGAGAAAGTGCCTGAGCTTTAAGGTCAAGGAAGGACGTAACGCTGGCTAATACTAGAGTAAATGTATGTAAGGAGTTTTTGGGTGTAACAAGTACCATTTTCGCTCATCTATATCTATAAATGTGAGTGTCTGTTCGGTGTACGTTTATCACGTCTGAACCATAAGACCTAAAGAGCTAAAACTTCGTACAATTACTAATGTCTACCTGGGGAAGGCACTGTTTTATGGCAATCGGATAGCTATTTATCTACATATATTAATATGAATGTCTGTTCGATATACGCTTATCACGTCCGAACGACAAGACGCAAGACTTAAATATTTGTACAGTTACTAATTTATATTTGAGGAAGCTTTTAGGCACTGTTGTATAGCGATCTGATAGATATTTAGTAAATTGAAGAATATAGCTCGAAATGCAGAACAATAATTACTCTTAGAAATTTATGTTTACTCATTGAAAATGGTTTTATTGGTTGCATTGTTGCTTCAGGGTTAATAATGATAAAAGGGTGGAGTATATTGGGATGGAAAGTTATCGGTGTATATAAAATTCTACGCGCGCGCGCGCGCGCGCGCGCGCGCGCGCGCGTGTGTGTGTGTGTGTGTGTGTGTGTGTGTGTGTTTGTGTGTGTGTTAATATTTCGCTCTGCAGCGGAAACTACAGAACGCAAATTGTGTGTAATTCTTGACCGAAGTCTCCCGTTGTACACCATAGCAGTTCCACGCCGATAGCTATAACGGGGTGGGAGATATGGTGGTTGAAAGTCGTCAAATTATTAAAAAATTCGGACTGAAGGCCGGCGATGACGTTTGTGACTCTATAGCAAGGAGGTTACATACAGCGAAACGTGATGCCACAGACCATATCTTTGGTCTATGCGTGCTACAATGTCTTCAGCTCTTTCTCTGTAAGGATAAGTATACGAATAAGGTAATATAAGAATAAACAAATAAAACAGGAAAAAGAAATTCCTTTTAATACATCACTTAAAAAAAAAATCGATTGACTTTTCGCGCATTACACGATTTTTGAGGAACATCAGCCGGAAAAGATGTCTTTATACCTTGCATTCCTTTAATCCCTTCAGTTCATAAGACTTCAGTTTCCAGTTCGTCTAGCGTTTGCCATGACGATTAACAAAGCTCAAGAACAATAATTAAACTTCGCAGAAATCCATTTACAGGAATAACGTATGTATTATTTATTGTAAATCATTAAGCACTTCACATAATTTTATTATTTTATTTGAATGTTGATTACAAATTTTTGTTTCTAAAGAAGGTATTGTATTTCATTTCATCCTTCAAAACCAATCTCATAGCACACTACTGAAAGATAGCTTATCTATCATAATCAACCAACACGTGAGCGAAGCCTCGGGTTTAAGCTAGTGTAACTATAAACACATGCGAAATGGACATTTGATTTTCGCAACAATGAATTCTCGTTTCGTATAAGATACGCGTTTTAATAATAGTCCCATGATTATTGTCTTTTGCGAAACATTCTACAACAACAATTACTACTACTATAATAATAATAATTTTTCCTTGCACGCACGCCAAGACAACCATTACGTCTGCTCTGTCGCTATGCTCACCCTCCAGAGAGCGCAGCACTGCAGACAACTTCTGGAGAGTTCTCGAGAATTTGTCGAGAATTTGCGTCAGCGTCGCGCGTTTCTCGAGAGCGCTCACAGCACATCCCTACCGCATCCACGCCCCTTGGCGGTTTACTGAAGACGGGATTGCAGGGCGGCAGATTTTAGGAATGGCAAATTTGAATTAAAATTTTTCAGCAGTGAGTAAGTGTTCGTATTCACGGAATGTATGACATTAACTACAAATAGGTAAAGTTTAAAATGTGTACCCAGCCGAGACTCGAACCCAGGTCTACTGGTTTCTAGGCAGTACACCACTGGGGACACAAAGATCGCCGCGCGGGAATAGCCGAGCGCTATGGAGCGCCACGTTGCGGATCGCGTGGCCTCCCGCGTCGGAGGTTCGAATCCACCCTCGTAAATGGAAGTGTGTGTTGTTGTTAGGTTAGTTTAGCTTGGTTTAAGTAGTTTGTAAGCTGCGGACTAATAACGAGCAATTGAGTCCGATAGATTTACAAACGTTTGAACACAGCGATCACCACAAATGCAGGAATTACTGAACTACGCCTCCCGTGAGGTAAGAATTCTCAACTTTATCCCTGCCCACTAGAACGCAAACTCGTAGTTTTTGTAAACTAATTCCCGTAAGAGTAAGGGTCTCGGACTGCCTCCGCACTGAAGAAAGGTCATTGGCCGTCATCGGCATATATATACGTATCGGCATATATATGTATGTGGCGTCTGTTCTTTCGGAAATTCCGGAAGAATCGACGCCTCATATTTATGTATATAAATTATGTAACTAAGTGTAATGAAAGAAATTTTACATTTACCGAATGTACGTTATTGTGTAAGTATTATACCTTAAACCCACATTATTAGTAGTATATGACTGTGCTTTTATTAGCTCAGAAATATGAAAAAAAGAAACGATTTCTACTGCACTCTTAAACAAATAGTTGGGCTGTAAAAATAATGTAGGAACTGACATTTCGTACAAGCTACGGAAAAAAGACGGTGTAGAACACATAAAGCAACAATTTCATGGACGAAAATTATAATAAGTATGATTTTGAAAATATTGAATTGAAGAGATTTGTTGACCAGTGGCTTTCTAAAGGGGGGGGGGGGGCGGAGGGGGCGGACCCTCTCGTTCTGGGACTTTCAAATCTCGAAAGCCATTTTTTTAATACTGTCCCGTGCCTCTCGTCCTAGGGGGCCTCACGAAAGTTACTTTTTTGATAACCTATATTTCTCGTTTTGTTTTGCCGCCGTCCCGGGCATCCGACACTGCGATACGGGCAGCAGAATTAGAATGTAGCCTGCTGGCGGCGAATCTGCCACAACCTTTACGTAAACGATGGCGGCTCGTGACAATACTTTTTGTTTTTTCACAAATTTGTAGATTCAGATAAATATCGAAGTTACACTTAATAACCCCTTTCCCTAGGCGAGTAAATTATCTACGCCTCTGCCAGCAGTAATAACAACCTCTGACAATAAAGTGCCATGAATAGTCCTGTAACATTACCACAGTAGATGAGGTGTCCTCCGAAACAGTCACGTTCCATAACTATGCGCCGCAGAGCTCTCCGGTACATGTCCTGGAAACTACCTTTGGAATGGTGTTCAGAAGCTTCATCACGTTTCGTTGGATGTCAGAAGTATCGTAAAATCTGTTTCTTTTCAGAGCGAGTTTGCGCCGAGGGAATAGGAAGTGGTCAGGAGGACTGAAAAAAATGTTCAAATGTTTGTAGAACTTATGGGACTTAACTACGGGGTCATCAGTCCCTAAGCTTACAAACTACTTATGAACTACCTAAGACTAAGGACGGCACAAATATCCATGCCCGAGGGGGGGATTCGAACCCCCGACCGTAGTGGCCGTGCAGACCGTGATTGGAGCGCCTCAGTCCCCTCGGCCACCGCGGCCGGCAGGAGGACTAAGATCCGGCGAATGTGGAGGACGTTCAATTTACACCATCCCCTTATTTGCCAGGAACTGTTGACGATATTGGCTGCTTGTTGGCCAGCATTGCTGTGCAACTTGAACATCTACCATAACAGACGGTCCTCAGTCCACCAGACCTCTTCCTATTCCCTCAACTCAAACTGTCTTTGATAGAACTGAGTTTCATTATATTCTGTTCACGACATCTAACAAAACGTGCCGAGGCATCTCAAACGAAGACTTCGTGCTTATGGAATATCGCCCCAATTGTGCGACTGGATTCATGATTTCCTATCAGTAATGACACAGTTCGTAGTAATCGACGGTAAGTCATCGAGTAAAACAGAAGTTATACCTGGCGTTACCCATTGAAGTGTTATAAGTCCCCTACTCTTTCTTGTGTTTATAAACGATTTAGGAGACCATCTGAATAGCTCTCTTAGACTGTTCGCGGATGATGCTGTCGTTTATCGGTTAGGGAAGTCAACAGAGGATCGAAAGAAACTGCAAAGCGATTTAGACAAAATTTCTACATGGTGCGAAAATTGGCAATTGTCACTAAATAATGAAAAGTGTGAGGGGACGAATGGAGACGTGACGTCTTCAGTGATGAGAGTCGTCGCTGCCTCGGTGCCAGTGATGGCCGTGAAGGGCAAACGCGGCGACACCTGACATCACGTTGTGGGGAGTCGTGTCCCACACCGGGCGTTCCCCTCTGGTGTTCGTCGTGGGAAAATTTAACAGTACACGGTACACTGAAACCATCATTCAACCCGTCTTGCTATCAACAAGGAGATGTGCTTCTCCAACAGGACAGTGCACGTCCACACGTGTCCCGTACAACCCAACGTGCTCTTCCAGGTGTACGTCAACTACCCTGTCCGTCATTGTCACCAGATCTGCCCCCATCGAGCATGTCTGGGACCGGATGAAACCTCATCTTGGCGCGGTCTACACGACCGGCACGAGATCTGGTCCAACTCGGGCATGGCAGGCCACACCGTAAGACTTCATTCGGCACCTCTACGATCGTCTTCATGAGAAAGTTACACCTCGCATTGCTACAAAAGGAGGGTATACACGATACTAGCGTCGACACTGCGCACGCTCTGGTGACTGTACTGACGTGCGTATAGATCTGATTGCGTGATCGTGTGTTGCAAACATCCTCAAGAAAGTGTCAATAAAATCTCGCCCTGTTGGGTTGACGAATTAATGGTGTAATTTTTTTTCCAGGAGTGTATTTTCATTGTCTGTGCATTTCATTCATTCATTTAGGCGTGATGAGCTGTTTTGTTTTTGGTGCTTGCGTAATTTCGTCCATTCTCTATATGAAGCATCTGAGTGTTGGGATAAACCGCGTGTTGTTTAGCAGAGCATCTCCCAGGTTTTCAATTAACTCCGCACTCGGAGATTCCAGCAGAACGCAAAGCGCGGAGCTGTTTGCAGAATGTCGCCGCTGAGCCGCCTGCAGACGTACGCCTACACACCCCGTCTCTGAGGGGCGGATTTCGCGCGCGCCGCCCAGCCAGGTCCGCCTCTCGCTGTGCGCCAGGAGCAGCTCGAGTGCGATGCGCTCGGCGCGAAGCCGCTTGTACGCGCCTCAACTAAATACCCGCTGCCAGAACCGTGTCCCCGCGAAAGAATATCCAGACGCAAACGGTAGCACACGGCGAGTCGGAAAAAATCCCCAATTTTTAAGGGCTCCTGTTGTTAAGGTATTTAGTCCGGAGGCAGCTCTCCACCCTGGTCTATCCAGAGCAAGCCTCTTCATCTCCTCATAATTACGGCAACCTACATCCGTTTGAACCTGCTTAACGAATTCATCTCTTGGCCTCCCTCTGCTATTTTTACCCCACACACTTCCCTCCAATGCTAAATTCACAATTCCATGATGTCTAAGAATGTGTCCTACCAATCGATCCCTTCTTTTAGTCAAGGTATGCCAGAAATTCCTTTTCTCCCCAATTGTGTTCAGTACCGCCTCATTAGTTGCGCGATCCACCCTCCTAATCGTAGGCATTCTCCTATAGCGTCACATTTCAAATGCCTCTATCCTCTTCCTGTCCATACTGTTCATCGTTCTAGTTTCACTCCCATACAAGCCAACAGTCCACACAAATGCCTTCAGAAAAGACTTCCTTACACTTAAATTAATATTTGATGTTAGCAAATTTCTCTTTTTCAAAAATGCTTTCCTTTGCATTGCCATTCTGCATTTTATATCCTCTTTACTACGATCGTCATATGTTATTTTACTACCCAATTAACAAAACTCATCTACCACTTTTATTGTTTCGTTACCTAATGTAATTCCTGATTTTCTAACATTGCATTCCATTACCTTTGTTTTGCTGTTGTTAATGTTCGTTTTATACGCTCTCTTCAACACACTGTCAATTCCATTCAACTGCTATTCCAGGTCCTTGGCTGTCTCTGGCAGAATTACAATGTCATCAGCAAAACAGTGTTTTTATTTCTTCACTCTGAACATTAGTCCCTACCCCACAAATGTGTTCAAATGTCTGTAAAGCTTATGGGACTTAACTACGGGGTCATCGGTCCCTAAACGTACAAACTACTTATGATCTAGCTCATACTAAAGACAGCACAAACATCCATGCCCGAGGGGGGGATTCGAACCCCCGACAGGGGGCCGCGGCTAATCCATATTACAAATTTTTCCTTGTTTTCTTTCACAGCTTGCTCTATGTACAAATTGATTAACAATGGAGAAAAGCTACAACCCAACCAATGTTTCTCTTTCATGTCCTTCGACTAAACTGCGGTCTGGCTTTTGTGTAAGTTGTAAATAACCCTCCTTTCCCTGTACTTTACCCCTGATGACGTCAGAATTTGAAAGAGAGTATTACAATCAACATTGTCAAAAGCTTTCTCCAAAACTACAAAAGCTAGAAATGTAGATTTGCCTTTTTTTAATCTATCTTCTGAGACAAGTCGTAAAGTGAGTATTGTCTTCCGTATTCCTACGTTCCTCCTGAATCCAAACTGATCTTCCCCGAGGTCTGCTTCTGCCATTTTTTCCATTCTCCCGTGAATAATTCGTGATAAAATTTTACAATTACGACTTATCAAACGCTAATAACACTAATGAAGAGCTAATAACACTAATCAAACAAACACGACACCGAAGGCAGTCTAGCTCACAGAACGATAAAGGAAATAAAGGGACATGCTCTTACAAAAATGCCAAAATGTTGGAATTTTTTTCGCTTTATCTCATTATAGGAACAAAAATGTGTAGTTTATGGGTCAAAAATTACTCATCTCGAACCAAAAGGCACCAGAAAAACTTTTTTCACCTCTCCTGTAGTACGAAATTGGATCGAGCTGGTTTGATATTAAGAGCCTCATGTATTCTGTTGTTTCTTGCTTTTTTTCCATTGTCAAGGGGATCACGCGAATAGTAATATACCAGCTGAATACACGGCGTTGCCCGGGTGTTTATTTATTTATTCAAGCCTTCAATTAGTACTTGAAATAGATATTTGTTAAGCTTAAGGGACTTAACTGCGGGGTCATCAGTCCCTAAATTTACAAACTATTGATGAGCTACCTTATACTAAGGACGACACAAACATCCATGCCCAGGGGGGATTCGAACCCCCGACCGTAGCGGCCGTGCAGACTGCCACTGGCGCACCGCAGACTGCGCGGCCACTGCGACCGGCTAGTTAGTATCTTCTTTTCCGTCCATCTCCTTTTTTCTAATAACATGAGATATTTATCAGAGAATCTATAGGAAATAAGGCTTCTCGCATAATATACAAAATTTTAAGTACAATAACCAAACAAAGAATGATAGGAATCACAATAGCCGGCCGCGGTGGCCGAGGTGACTGAGGCGCTCCAGTCACGGTCAGTTCGGCCACTACGGTCGGGGGTTCGAATCCCCCCTCGGGCATGGATATTTGTGCCGTCCTAGTTCGTAAGTAGTTCATAAGTAGTTTGTAAGTTTAGGGACTGATAGCCCTGTAGTTAAGTCCCATAAGCTTAACAAACATTTGAACATTTGAATCACAATACAAGTGATATGTAACACTCATACACTCATTTAATTCACAACTTGGACTATAAACATTATTTCTTGTAATTTGTCTAGGATCTAATATGGATAAATTCTTTTGTGACCCCATCTTGAGCAAGCGACTAAAAGTTGTCTGTGTGAGAAACACGGTGATACGAAATCCACTTCTCAGTATTTAGTAGATTGCCCCGTGATTATTAATCGTAATAGAAAATGCAAGTTTCATTGGAAACTGCAGTCTCTTGAAGGTAAAAAAAAGTGGGTATGATGCACACTGTCTCTTCCCTTTGTTTCTTTGTAGCTCTGCGGAAGTCTATTGCTGTCGCAGCTGTCTACAGCCGTGTGCGCTTGACAGTTCATAGTTGTCCACACCACCGTGAGATTTCGGGAATTTACTTAAGCCGACTGGAGTACAGGATTATCGTAGCAGTAAATGAGAAATTATTCTCCCACAAATGATGCAAGAGATCAGGACAAAGATTTCTTCTGGGCAACTCCTAGGGAGACCAGAAAAAAATCTCAAAGAGGAAAGAATTAAATGTCATGAAGGTCACCAACGGAAGTGTAGAAACTAGAGAATCGTGTAAGATAGCGGGAAAACGTGGGGAGGTAAAACATAATGACACTGGAGAACCACTGATTGGAATTCGTAGACAATTTTAATTAAAAATTACCAACATATTTTCCAAGCACAAGGTCATTCATAAATGTACTTGGTAGCAGAATAGTGAGGAACTTCGTTCTGTAATAATATTATAATTAAACAAACAAGCAGTTTCGGGGCAGCAGATGCCAGACTTACAGAGAAGCCCATTGCGTATCAGACCACTATCTAGTAAAAATGAATGATTCTGTCCATGAAAGAATGCTACAAAAACGAGCTGTACTGAGAAAGATCAAAATACACATTTCACCATTTCAGCCTGCAAGATGAAAGAACGTTGTCTGCTGCCAGAATGAAAGGACATTACTCGAAAGAAATACAGAGGAAGTTTGTGAATAGATAAAAATTATTGTTAAAATAGAGCAACAGAGGTGTTGGGCATAAAAGAAAACAATCACAGCTATACAGCAGAGTGGTGGTCGGAGGAAATAGATGTAAGAATTAGAGAAAAGAGAAACGTATTTAATCAAGCAGAAGGAACACAAAGAAGATTAAATCACAATTTTAGAAAGCGAAGGTGTTAAGAACAGGAAAGAATGGTAAATCACCTGGACCTGGTGACATAAGGCTGCAGTTTCTGAAACATGGTGCTCACAAAATTGTGTAACTTATAACACAAACAGTTACCAAAATGTTACATGGAGACTCAGAACCCAAGGAAATGAAGTTAGGTTACATGAATATCGTATTGAACTATCTGGAAGTTTGTGTTACAAATACATTAACGATAATTTTTGTGAAAGTAATTAAGAACAAACTGGAAATAAATTTTAGAAACGAAAAAGAAGA
This sequence comes from Locusta migratoria, assembly GCA_026315105.1. NCBI lineage: Eukaryota > Metazoa > Arthropoda > Insecta > Orthoptera > Acrididae > Locusta > Locusta migratoria. Next base: position 38,624,985 of record CM048745.1, read on the forward strand.
ATGTGGTCTCATAGCCGTGGACCATATTTTCACGTTACGACAGAGTTTGGAGAAACACGGCAAAAAGATTGATTTTAATAGATTTAGAAAACTCCTATGATTCTGTCACAAGAAACCTTCTCTGAAGAAGAAAGGTATGAAGATAACATTTGTCAAGTGAAAATAGGTAATACTCTTTCGTAGAAATTTAGAACAAGGAAGGGTCTATTGCAAGGCTGCCCCCTGTTACCAACATTCTTTAGAATCTATATATAGATATTTAAATAACAAAGAACTTGCTTTTCGAACATTATTAGCAATGTCAGCCGATACATTGAGCTTGGCCCTTTAAACTTTATAAGAGGCATGCGACTTCGCCATCCGCGTCAGAAAACCATCATGTATGTAGTCAGAAATCGTTAACGACCGCGGTGGCTGAGGTGACTGAGGCGCTTCAGTCACGGTCTTCACGGCCACTACGGCCGGGGGTTCGAATCCCCCCTCGGGCATGGATATTTGTGCCGTCCTTAGTTGTAGGTAGTTCATAAGTAGCTTGTGAGTTTAGGGACTGATGACCCCGTAGTTAAGTCCCTTAAGCTTAACAAACATTTGAACATTTTTTTTGTTAACGACCGACGATTACAACCAGCCTTCTGCCGTGTATTTCTGCAGCCGTTCGAAGAAACACAGGTACACGAGAAATACAAAGCAATAGTGCACGAGGATTATCGTTCCACGATCAACGGTGAACAATAATCGCAAGAGTCGCATCGAAGAAAACGTGCCTTCGCGGTAGAGGTTGTAATTGAAGAGCTGCACAGCGATTCTAGGATTGTCTGAGTGCAACACGTATCAAAAATGTTCTAATGTTTATAATCATTTGCCAGGTGACATTTGGCACACGACGCTACATTGTTGCCACATAGACTACAGGTTACTGCTCGTTTATGGGCGCCACACTTGACAGATGCTGTGTGGTATGTAAAGCAGTGCAACGTTGGAAGCGACGGCAGCGGGTTATGTTGGGAATGCGACAGCTTATTTCAAGTACCAGTTATAACCGTGGCCGAGAGACGTTACTTTTATTTAAACTCATCTCCCAAGCTTACCTCGCAAAATGCAATTCAGGGTCGTAGATAAATCTTTCCTCTTGAGGGGGGGGGGGGGTGGGGGGGGGGGGTTGAGAAGCAGAGCTATATTGAGGTGCTCTCACAGTTGACACGTGACAAAGCTATGACTTTGGAAAATTTTGTGAGTAGTTGATAAAAGAATGAAGCGTTATTGAAGAAGATTGTAGATATGAACAACAGTCTTTTCTGTTATACTTTGAAAATGACGTGCGTTCACCTGCCGAAATACTGGCTGTTGTCGAAGACGTTGCCAAACTATAGTCCCGTAAATTATTTGAACATAACATACAGAATAAGCCCAATTTTCCGATCAAAAGTAAATTAGAAATACCTTCCGCACTGCCACATCTGGCTCAAGTCGTAAGTTGTCAGCAATCGTAAAAAAATCGAAAGCCTTCAGACAAATGACATATAGGGGAGACATGTGGAATGGCGCTACCTTAAGGGAAACCAGATTTTTTTTTTATCTTATTAAAGGCATGTCTTTTTCGTACAGAATAATACCACAGCTTCGCCAGCTAATGCTACTTTATAATAATTTTTTTTTCGGCCGTATGTTTTGTTAAGTTTTACTGTTAAAAATATGTAGTGAAATGTGCCGATACTGTATGGACAGTGTTGAAATTCCCGCGGAGGGGGCGTCGCGAGAGCGCTGTGCGGCACGAACGACAGCCTCCTGGTTTTCGCGACTGCCGGCAGTTCCTGCCTGTCTGCACCCAGGGGGCTGCACATGTGACGCGCGCGCTTTGCATCTGCGCAGGGCAGTTGCCGCAGCACCCTCATGAAACGTGCAAGCAGGAAGTCGTTTTGTGACCTGTCAATTGTTCGGATAGAAAGTAGCTTTCTTGTATTAGGGAACAATGTTTCCATATATCGGGTGCTAAGTTTGCGTTGTAACGAGTTTTCTTTATCTAATATATAAAAATGAAGGCCTCTGTTTGTCCGTCTGCTATGCCTGTCAATGTCATTCAGTCGATTGCGATAAAACTTAGTCAACCCATTGCATGAGTTAGCGTCACGGTTGTAGGCATAGTAAAATTTCGAAATTCGCTCTCTAAGGTGGTGAAATCATGATACTATATGAAACAGAAGCACATTTTCTCTCTGTCTGCCCTTTAACCTTCTATAACTCGAGAACTACTGAACGTATCGTGATGAGGTTTCTTTGAAATTGTAGATCTCACAAAGGTCTAAAAAAAAGTCCGGGAGAGCATACGTCTAATTTTTACGAGTGAAGCATATGTACCATTTTTCTCTTCTAAGGCGCTGGCGCCGGATGGCTTCAGACTACATAAATAGTGAATGTGGGAAATCTATAAAAGTGAGACATGTGCTCTCTGGCACTTTATTTTAGATCTTCATGAGTTCTAAAATTAAAAAAAAAAAATTCTCATCACGATACGTTCAGTGCTTCTCGAGTTAAAGACGTTTAAATATTACCCGTGTCAAGTCGTGGGGCGGGACGGGTTACCTAGTTGTTAATAATGTTTGAAGCTTTTCTTTTCCAGTCCTTTATATGTTAGTATACATATATATTAACCACAAGCGTGTTCCACTGCTTAAAAGCAGTGTTTTTCGTGGAAGAGAAAAGAAAAGACGGAGAAATGTGTTCACGGCGGCCTTATAACACAGCGGCTTGCTGCCGAGTGACGTAATACAGCGCTAACCAATGACAGTGAAGAAGCCCCGACCGGCATACCTTTCTAGTGTACGTGCCTTGGGCCGGACTGAGCTTCGCCGAGTACGTGTTCCTGGGCGCGGCTCCACGCTGACAACTCGACGCCGCTTGGTCGGTACCGTCACATACGGGTGGCTAAGTTGGACTGCATACGGACAGTTCTAATGCTGGAAGCGCTTCTGAACATAAACGGGGTTTCGATACCATGGAGTGCTTGTAGCAGGCCCAGAGAGATGCTGGTGAAGTGACGTTAATGCCCTAGGCACATAAGTGGGCAAATTGTCAGACTTCTTTCAATCCTTGGGATTTCCTGTTATTTGTTCTTGTCTTTTAGTTACAAGATGGTGAGACTTACTTAAATTGCTACTGTTTTTCTGTTACCTCTTGTATGTTAGTTACTATTAAGAAAGGAGTGCACTTCCTAAAATATTGAATTAATCTGGGTAAATTTAGTATAACCCTCAAGCCTAGTTGATGTTTTGTCATAAACTGTAATGCAGGAATGGTTCATGCCTTATTGTGTCAAAAGGATATGTTAAGTGATTTTACAATTGTCTAAGTTGTTTCATAGCTATCGTTTGAGGAAACTGTTTTTAAAGCTATATTAATTGGGACATTGTTTCAATTTGGTTCGGAGTAATAAAAATGTTACTTAAAGGAATACTACTCAATCCAACCCAGCCCATCCACTCATCTTGATCGTAACAATTTGGTAGCAGTTAGCGTGGTTTGTGTGATACTACTTGTTGTCGATCTGTTTCAGCATGGCGGCTAGGGAGGTGTTCGGGATGGCAAACTTGCGAAAGGAGGAACTAAACCAATCTGTGAGCTCAAGATTCGCGGAGCCGACAGAACGGGCAACGTAGCGGAGTTGTCGCGTCGGTTGCGTGACGTCATTGGCAGCTCGGAGGCTCCTATAAACACGAGCTGAACTATAGGCATTTTTCCCCAAGCTGTAGGAGTCGCCACGTTCCGGACGAGCTCACGCGTTATTTCGCGTTTCATTCAAATGGCTCAAACTCGCAAACTACTCACTGTATGAACGTGAAATTAAATGTCTTCGTCAAGAACTACACTACATTTTTTTTAATTTTTTTATGGCAATAATTTATAAACAGCATATATTGATAGTTTACGACCGTGCACTTTCTGACGACGTTACGGAATTTTTGACATGGGAGGTACTTTTTTTCCGTTGAAGTTAGGTGAACACATTAAGCGGATGAAATGTTCAAAATACATCAAATTTTCATCCTCTCCAAACAGCAACTCTGTGACAAATGTATAAGTTGAGATAATGGCAGTTAAATGTAACGCACTACGATCCGCCCGCCCGTCTAGTAGTAACACGTCTTCCGTATTAGAGCTCCTAATAATTAGGCACATGTTGTTACTGCATAACACCCATACTTGAAGATACTGCTATTGACTTCTTTTAACCCATTAAATTTAATAGCTGCACACTACAAAAGCGCTGTGTCTCTATCTAATATGCAATTTCAATTTTTCAGTAATATGAAAAGGATATTCTAAATATCTCAATACAGACTGCTTTATTATGTGAGGAAATGAGAACAAGTCATTCAAGTATTCTCACATAAAATCCTCATTAGATCTAGTAACTTCGGTTCTGTTATTGCTGGGCTTTAAACCGAAGGAAATGTAAGTCCTATTAGGTTTTGGAAACTGAGTAGTAGCTCTGAAACAGAATGGACAAGAAGCAAAGAAATAAACATTTGTGAGTGACGAAGGAATATCTGCAAATCGAATAATAAATCACTAACTTTACTCTTTTTCATTCTACAACTATGTATTTCCTTGAATAACGCGACAGTTAATGAAGTTTTGCGTAGTAACCATGTGGCAAAATACTCCCCTCTGTGCATGTTATCATTTGTCAAAATATCATTTTGATACCTCTAACCGTCTATGAGACATGCAATTATTCATTCTGGCCTTATCGCCATCGGAAATGAGTGCGCTAAATAAAATAAAGTTTAGCGGTATGAGTGAAAGGTAAAGATCTCCTCCTAAGTCAAAAATAAAATTCAATTTATTAGGAAAGTTTCACCCGCACCAACATATGGTGCAACAAGCACCAAACGGAATATCATAGCAGCCTCTATTTTTTACTGCAAACTTTTCCTAATGTAGCGCAGTCTCTTATTTCGAAGCCAATATCTATCAACGAAATGACGAGTATTTCGTCACAATGCAGACATATAAAGATTTAAATAGCGGAAAAATTAAATAGTTCTACCAATTAGTTTTGTGAAATCGTTTGTGAAAGATGGCAGGTTGCCCTAGAGCTCCTAAAAACACAGGCTGGCGCATCCGCCATTTTCATTCCGTGTGATTGCTAAACACAACACGTAGCTTATACGAACAGTGTTTTGTTCAAGTTTAGTCAAATATTTTGTACGTGCCCGCCATAAAACCTTAGATCGCGCTACTTTGAGTTTGTATTCCGCTCTTGTTAACATCGATATGTTGATTAGACACAAATCTCGCGTTTTCTTTACTTATTGCTGCTTTTCTTTGCTGTCAAAAAAACGCAAGAAACATATATATATTTCTGTGATAAAAATCGCGTACTACGTTTAATTCTTCCGAAACTGGTCATCTAGGTAAAGGTTTTAAGCGATCTTGGGTTGTATTGGAAAAATGACTGTCAATATGCGAAGTTTGTGTGCCGTCTTGCAATAAGTGTTTATCTGCTGTGACAAATTCACTACATCAGATTTTTGTACTCACATTGCTGAATGTACTTCTGTTACGTTATTGAGAAAGTTTCAGAACGTATTACAAACACTAAAACGAAAGAGAGTACTAGTGTAGAGGATCTAAAGTTTACGGTCGGAGAGGGAGACGGTGCCGATGTTGGCAACAACCGTTGAATGCTATTTGAAAATTTAATCGTATAGAATGAGGGGAATAATTCCTTGTGTTGAACCTTCTCTAAGGTTGAAAGGTTTTCGTATGTATGTCTTGTCAGTAATTTAATAATCCTTGCCGGCCGCGGTGGCCGTGGGGACTGAGGCGCTCCAGCACGGTCTGCACGGCCACTACGGTCGGGGGTTCGAATCCTCCCTCGGGCATGGATATTTGTGCCGTCCTAGTTCGAAAGTAGTTCATAAGTAGTTTGTAAGTTTAGGGACTGATGACCCCGTAGTTAAGTCCAATAGACCTTACAAACATTTGAACATTTGAATCATTGTAAAGCAAACATTTCTTTGCCAACATTGGGACACTACACCGACGCAGCCGTAAGTAACATTTACCCAGTATTTTTTGGCAGTTATAATTCTCTTATAGGTAAGCATCAATATTGGCATTTACTAATGAGAAATTGAATTGAGGGTGTATTTTGTGATAAAACATCAGGTATCATTCTTTCAAATTGCATAGTACACGTTATGACGATAAAATATCGAAATACCACAAATTGCATTCAACGGTAGTTTGCCCAGTATTTTATCTTTTCCGTTTTAGAGTTTGTATTATTTCTCGCAATAACGTAATAGAAGTATCTTCAACAATTTGTGCAATGTCAGTACAAAACTTTTTGATGTGGCATACTTCTCAATATAATACATAATACACACATGTTGTGCTCTAAAAATAGTATGTTCTTTGATGTTTTGCTGTGTTATGATATTTTGCGACCGCTAACTCCCGACATGAAGCTTTACTATTAAATATTACTCAGTCATAATAATATTTAGTTACAATACGTAACTGTGGGCTCGGTCCGGGTTGCCAGTTTCCGTGCTGACAGTTAATGATTGATTTTTTTCTTCTCTCAGAATCTCTCCGGAAAGTAAACGTTCTGCAGTCACCTCTGGAACGATCTAGGCAGTTTATGGCAACACAACCACCAATAATGTCGTGCTGAAGTGCCGTGCGCAAATCCTATAGCACCGCAGTATGTTTAACTTACGAGCTAAGGAATGAAAATGGCGGATGCGTCAGCTCTTACTTACAGGAGCCTTAGGTTGCCCCGTAGCCCTGCCAGACCTGCAAGACGCTCCGGTGAGTGACGCCGCTTCCAGCATTAAACTCGCGCTAGCTGAATTAGAGTCTGTTGTTGACCTTTTTGAAGCAAGTGAGCTATCTCGCTCCCAGGCTATAGAATTACAACACGCGTTATGTATTATGTTGGGAGGGCGCAAGATTTGTGTAGCCTCAGTCCATCCGATGCCGTATGTAGCGCCTTGCGTAAACAACTGAATAGATTACTGGGACTGGTGTAGGGGATGTTAACCCGGTTGGGTCACGTTATGCAAGGCGAGGTGTGTCAAACAGTGGAACGGAATAGGGAGAGGGTTTCTCCCGTGTCGATGGCAGATCTGTTCGTGAAGTTACCAATCCCGCTAGAAAAGTTATTGTGCCGTGCAGGGGTATTAGAAGTCGATTCGATTGAGGAAATAATGAGAGCATTCAACATTTTGCTAGAACTACAACATAGGGGAGTTCTTTGGGTTAAGTCACGAACAATGTTGTCAGTTGCTAAGCCCCTTAGTGAGTGGGCGGCTGGAGCAGGCGTAGCTGGACGCAGGATCTCCTTCACAGGTCAGCTAATTTATCATAATTATCTGAGTGCACGAATCCGGCATGAGCTTGTCGGCTGGGCAATATTACGACGAACTATTAGAAAGGTATGTTAAGAGGATAAAGGACATTGCTAGAAGTTTGTGTTTGAGTTATAATGAAGAGGAATTAGTTTAAAAACTTTGCAAGGAATTCGGCCTAGCGATCGTTCTAGGGCGGCATTTTGCCAACGACCACAGGATTTACAGCAATTACAGGCATTGATAAGTAGTGTGCAAGCTGCAGCGCATGAAGACCAGAAGCGGGGAAGATAGTTTATTACTGAAAGGCAAGTAACGGTGAACAGTAATTCTAGTAGGCGCCCATTGTCTATAGTCAGCTGTTTTAAACGCAAGGAAGTCAGCCATGTTGCAAGGAACTGTACAGCTCAGGTAAAGGTGAAAGGTTTCTTAGGGGGGATCACGGAGATGAGGGTTTTGTACCAGAATTGTGGCGATCCCTGGAGCCCGAGTCTTTGTGTGTATGTCTATTAATGAAGAACCTGTTTGTGGACTTCTCGATGCTTGACATTGGTAGCTCCGTCTCCCTGATAAAGGAGGAATGGATGTTAAAACACCGCGAACATTGTAAATTGCTGGAATTATCTGGTGGACTTGGGTCTAGTCAGCTATCCAATTCTACACAAATGCAATTTGTGGGAACCATTAGGATTAAGATATAAGGATCTGTGATTGTACATGGAAATTTCCCGTCAAACTGGCACGTAATCTTTCTGCGCCGGTTATCCTGGGTCCAGATTTTATTATAAGGTTGGATTAGTCCCACTGTAGAGTAAGAGGTGGTTTTAGTTTGAATTTGCCCATAGAAAGTTTTTTGGATTTTGTAAGCATGTTATTAGTGTGGGGCACTTGGATAAGAATGGAATTCAGTTGGTACTATTTATGATCTCGGACACTTCTCGCCCGAACAACCGTACAGGTTGTCGCCACCTCGGATGAAAGTCAACTGACGAGATGCTGAGAGAGGGAGTCATCAGGCCATCTAAATCGCCGCCGATATTTGTGGTGCCCGAGCCTCAGGGAGGCGTCCGTCCTGTTGTAGATTTTCGCGCCCTCAACAATAAGGTAGTCCTACAATCGGTGCCCTTGCCTGACTTGCATTCGTGCTTTTAGTGGTTTCAAACGGCAAACGTCTTCACCACATTCGACCTAAATCAAGCATACTACCAAATTCCTCTTGCTGTAGAATCCAAACCCGTCACGGCATTTGTGAGTGATTGGGCACTATATCTACATCTACATCTACAACCATACTCCGCAAGCCACCCGACGGTGTGTGGCGGAGGGTACATTGAGTACCGCTATCGATTTTCCCTCCTATTCCAGTCACGTATTGTTGGCGGAAAGGAGGATTGTCGGTATACCTCTATGTGGGCTCTAATCTCTCTGATTTTATCCTCACGATCTCTTCGTGAGATATCCGTAGGAGGGAGCAATATACTGCTAGACTCCTTAGTAAAGGTAAGTTCTCGAAACTTCGACAAAAGCCCGTACCGAGCGACAGAGCGTCTCTCCTGCAGAGTCTTCCACTGGAGTTTAGCTATCATCTCCGTAACGCTTTCACGATTACCAAATGATCCTGTAACGAAGCGCGCTGCTCTCCGTTGGATCTTCTCCACTTCCTCTATCAATCCCACCTGGTACGGACCACACACCGGCGAGCAGTATTGAAGCCGTGGGCGAACAAGTGTACTGTAACCTACTTCCTTTGTTTTCGGACTGCATTTCCTTAGAATTCACCCAATGAATCTAAGTCTGGCATCTGCTTTACCGACGATTGATTTTATATGGTCGTTCCAATTTAAATCCCTCCTAATGACTACTCCCAGATAATTTATGGAATTAACTGCTTCCAGTTGCTGACCTGCTATAGTGTAGCTAAATGACAAAGGATCTTTCTTTCTGTGTATTCGCAGCACATTACACTTATCTACATTGAGATTTAATTGCCATTCCCTGCACCATGCGTCAATTCGATGCATATCCTCCTGCATCTCAATACAATTTTCCATTGTTACAACCTCTCTCTATACTACAGCATTATCCGCAAAAAGCCTCAGTGAACTTCCGATGTTATCAGCAAGGTCATTTATATATATCGTGAACAGCAACGGACCCACGACACTCCCCTGTGGCACACCTGACATAACTCCCACTTCGGAAGACTTCTCTCCATTGAGAATGACCTGCTGCTTTCTGTTATCTAGGAATTCCTCAATCCAATCACACAATTGGTCTGATAGACCATATGCTCTTACTTTGTTCATTAAACGTTTGTGGGGAACTGTATCAAACGCCTTGCGGAAGTCGAGAAACACAGCATCTACATGAGAACCCGTGTCTATGGCCCTCTGAGTCTCGTGGACGAATAGCGCGAGCTGGGTTTCACACGAACGCCTTTTTCGAAACCCATGCTGATTCCTACAGAGCAGATTCCTAGTCTCAAGAAATGTCATTATATTCGAACATAATACATGTTCCAAAATTCTACAACTGACCGACGTTAGAGATGTAGGCCTATAGTTCTGCACATCTGTTCGAGGACCCTTCTTGAAAACGGGGATGACCTGCGCTATTTTCCAATCTTTCGGAACGCTATGCTCTTCTAGAGAGCTACGATACACCACTGCGAGAAGGGGGGGGGGGGGGGAGGGCAGTTCCTTCGCGTACTCTGTGTAAAAACGGGTAATTTTCAAGATAACCAGAACTGCCATGGCGGCCGCCGTCCTAGCGATATATATCGAAGCGGTTCATATATATCGAAGCGGTAAATATCGAATCTACTACCGCGAAAAACCACACGATTTGAATCGGTTCTAGTGAACAGTACTAAGTTTGTGTAGTGAAATGGCTACTACTAGTGAGGCGGGAAGTGAGTGTGCCGTTCTTACATGGGACGTATTAATCCCTAGGATTGCGACGAAAGAGAAGAGTGTAGAATTTTGCAGAGAATACAAATTATTACCGGATACAGAACCGAAAAATTGTGTTGTATGTCGCAAGGAAGGTAGTGTTAAAGTTGTTGCGAATAAGAGCGATGTACATATTCCATTTCTGTTATTTTGTGCACACTGCAGAAAGAAGACAACGATTAGGAAAAATACGTGGTTTGAGAGAGCGCGATTCTCTATAAAGCAAAATATTATTGCAATAGCTTGTTGGGCTAGGGACTATACTTTGCAGCAAGCGGCGTCAGAAAGTGGTTTGTCAGTACAAACTGTGTGTGACTATTATTCCTTTTGCCGGGAAGTCTGTTATGTTATTGTGACGAATAGTGCCAGACCCATAGGAGGACCCAATAAAATGGTTGAAATTGATGAGTCACATATCGGTAGAAGGAAGCATAACAGAGGACGTATGTTAAGAAATGAGACTGAACATATTTGGGTGTTTGGTGGTATCGAAAGAGGTTCAAAGAAGTGTTTTATAGTTAAAGTGCAGTCGAGGGGAAAAGAAACGCTGGTACCACTAATTAAGCATTTCATACTTCCGGGTACCAAAATTATTACTGATGGTTGGAGTTCTTACCAGAATCTCAGTGATGAAGGTTTTGACCACGAATTTGTCAATCATTCTGTACAATTTGTCTCCGGTACAGATCAATCAGTCCATACGCAGAATGTTGAGCGTCTTTGGAAAAACGTGAAGAGTCGCATTAAGCGTGAGGGTCGTCCGGGTAGTCGCGATGAAATGTATTTATTTCAGTACTTATATTTTCATAACTTAGGACTTGCTAGAAAGAAAGTGGCAGGAGAGATTCTTCCAGTGTTTTTGTCAGATATTTCTCGCGTGTACCCTGGATATGGACAGAAAGGACTCAAACCACTGGCTTATACGACTACAGGTATAACGGAAGATGATGGGGACGACGACGAAGGCGACTCAACGTATTGAGGAAGGTATGGGAACTTTACATATAAATATACGGTAATTTGTCAGAATTCTTGTACATCGAAGGAAACGGCATTGCCATCGATATATATCAAATGTTCGATATAGTGTTTCTGAACCGGAGATTCGGGCGCTACGCGCCCTCACGTACTAAAAAAAAAAAAAAAAAAATAAATAAATAAATAAAAAAAAAAAATTCTTGTTTAACCTATTCCTAACCTAACTTCGACTTAAAAAAAAAACTACTTGTTTAACCTATACCTAACCTAACTTCGACTTAAAAATAGTGATCTGTAGCGTAGCCTTAACAGGTTAAACGAGATTTTTTTTTTTTTTTTTTTTTTTTTTTTTTTTTTTTTTTTTTTTTTTTTTTTTTTTTTTTGTACGTGATGGCGCGTAGCGCCAGAATCTCCGGTGTCCTATGTACACGGATTCTACGTGATCGATATCTCGATACGACGCTCTTCGATATATGTCGGAGGGTCGCCGCCATCTTGATTTTTACGGCAGTTCCGGTTATCTTGAAAATTACCTAAAAACGAACTGGTATCCCATCAGGTCCTGTGGCCTTTCCTCTTTTGAGCGATTTTAATTGTTTTTCTATCCCTCTATCAATTATTTCGATATCTGCCATTTCTAATCTGTGCGGCAATCTAGGGAAGGAATTACAGTGCAATCTTCCTCTGTGAAACAGCTTTGGAAAAAGACATTTAGTAATTCCGCTTTTAGAGTGCCATCCTCTGTTTCAATGCCATTTACGTCACAGAGTGTCTGGACACTTTGTTTTGATCCACCTACCGCTTTGACATAAGACCAAAATTTCTTAGGATTCTCAGCCAAGTCAGTACAAAGAACTTTTCAATTCGTTGAACGCCTGTCGCATAGTCCTCCTCACGCTACATTTCGCTTCGTGTAATTTTTGTTTGTCTACAAGGCTTTGGCTACGTTTATGTTTGCAGTGAAGTTCCCTTGCTTCCGTAGCAGCTTTCTAATTCGGTTGTTGTACCAAGGTGGCTCCTTTCCATCTCTTACGACCTAACGCATATTGTACGACGACTTTGAACACTGTTCCTCAACACCGTCTATACTTAAGATAAAACTTCTATGCTGAGTCGTCAAGTACTCTGAAATCCCCTTTTTGTCACTTTTTCCGAACAGAAAAACCTTCCTACATTTTTAATATTTTTATTTACGGCTGAAATTACCGATGCTGTAACTGCTTTATGATCGCTGATTCCCTGTTCTTCATTAACTGGTCCGAGTAGTTGGGGTCTGTTTGTCACCAGAAGGTCTAATATGTTGTCACCACGAGTTGGTTCTCTGTTTAACTGCTCAAGGTAGTTTTCAGATAACGCACTCAAAACAATTTCACTGGATTCTTTGTCCCTGCCACCTGTAATAAACGTTTGAGTCTCCCAATCTATATCGGGTAAATTAAAATCTCCTCCCAAAACTATAACATGATCGGGAAATCTACTCGAAATATTTTCCAAAGTATCCTTCAGGTGTTCTACCACAACAGCTGCTGAGCCAGGAGGCCTATAGAAGCACCCGATTAAAAAAAAAAAAACCATGTGCACTCCACACGTACTCCGCTACCCTTGTAGCCTCTTCCTGCGTGTAGTGCAGTAATATATGAATATTAGCCTTGTGTAGTTCGCGAACGAACTAGTTCGGAAGAGCGCTACCACAGGCGAACCACGCGAACTATTCGCAGTTCCCTCGCCTGTTAGTTCGTCCTCTCCTTTTCCGAAGACTGACGGGGAACAGCGAGAGGAAGCGAGAGCATGCAGAATCGCGTGATTCCCTTCTGCCAGTTACCGTCATTTCGAACTGAGATGCAGCTCAGCTGTAGTTTCATAGTTCACTGCCACAAATTTTATTTTCTAAGGTATTCAGCAGTGTCTAAATATAACCCTCATTTCATAGTGTAAAGAAGTAAAGAGAACTCAAAACTTAATATCGTTTGCATTTATATGCGAGAACTTATGCATCAACCATTTTCTCTCTCCTGCATGATACTGTTGACGGCTCGCGGGGTAGAATGTTGAGGATAACGTCGTATAAGCGACACTAACACTATGAAGTGAATTAATGTCGCTAGCGTGAAGATCAAAAATGTCTAATAATTCATTTGTTAATACAAAATCAATTTCTGTAATAAGTGTGAGGTTGACTGGCTTAACTTTCGATGCAACTGAGGTGGCCGCCCCTCCGATACAAAGGATTGGACTCGCCCAGCACCGAAGACAAAAATGCATTTCTGCGCGTGGGAACTTGGTTGAGGGGGGGGGGGGTTGACTAATGACTTCCCTCAGCACCTGTTTGCACAAAGTCCGCAACGAACAAAGTTTCAAAAGTAATATTTTTTCATAATAATATGTAAATTTTTGTGATATGTAACTTGATAATTAGAAGAATGATGAATATTTAAAGAATGATGATATTAAGCACAAAAAATATGAATAAAAACGTTCTCACTCTATTTGTTAAGCAACAAATTAGAAAAGTTTCTTTTGTTAATGTTATAGGTATATTCTTTGTGCCATAAATACTCGGCCTGTACCATAGTAGTATTATATTTTTCTTGATCACTTCCAAAACTTTACAAAAATTAGTCATTTATAAAAGTTCATTTTTATTCACGAAAATAGTCGAATTTAGCATATTTTGTAGGTAATGTTATGACCTATTAAATAAATAAATAAATCCATTTTAAAAATAAAATACTAAGAGTACACTGTATGCAAACTAGTTGAATACCATTGTATCACCCATTCGTGTAAATAACTGGTTTATTTGCTTAATTGTTTGATGTCTAATTGCCCAAAAATACGGGTAACAGCACACCCTTGGGCAACACATTATTATGTAAAAAAAGCTGTCATAACAAAAGAGCTTTTTTAGTAGCGGTTGCAAAAGCCAAAACGAGAGGACGAACTAAAAAGAGCGACCTACGACCTGCGAACTAAAATATGCGCGATCGGTCGCGAACTAAATTATACGCGATCGGTCGCGAACTTCAACATGCGTTACCGGTCGCGAACTATTATGCCAAACGTATCTCGCTTCTTAGTTCGTTGGATTCCTTTCCGAAGACCGACGGGCAATAGCGAGAGGGCGCGCAGCAGAATTAAAAATCACTTGTTTGCCTTCTGCTGATGAGCCATTGCAAGGTGAGCGTCTGCCTGCTAGATTACATAGTTCAGTGCTACAAAATTTCTGTTTTGAAGTACTCTGCGCTCTGCAATATCTGACTAATAAATTCCATAATGCCAAGATATAGTAGAGATAACTCTAAACTTAAACGCGAGAAATTATCCACAAACTGTTTCTTTTGGTTTGCGTGATATCGTTAGCGGCTCAAGCAGCAATCGCATGAAGCAGCTAGGTGGGGGAGCTTCTCCCTCCACCTGCATGCGCAGACCACGCCGCTCAGCCGTCACTGGGAGCAAATGTTCAAATGTTCAAATCCCCTCGGCCACCGCGAACGAAAGTGAGCGCTCCCGATCGCGAACTATTATGCGGAAGTCTAAATTGAATATGATAGGGTGCCGTTTGGGCGGTTCACGAGGGCGGCGGTCTTGTCTGCAGTCTTGGATAGGTTATTTTCTGACCGCAAGTTCGAGTGTATTTACCTCTTCCTCGATGACCTAATAATTTTCAGTGAGAGTCTTCAAGAGCATGTGAGCCACATAAGAGAAGTGCTCGGAAGGTTACAAAGGGCAGGAATTACTGTCAAGCCTTCAAAGGTGAAATGTGCCCAACCTGAGATGTCCTTTTTGAGGCACATTGTTTCGAAAGAGGGAGTTAAAATTGATCAGAATCACATCGTTTAATGAACTCCGTAAGAAAGGCAGGAAGTTCGAATGGGGTCCCTCGCAACAAGTTTCTTTCGAGGTCTTGAAGAAGGCTCTAGCTACTGCTCCCCTGTTGTCGATGGCTGATTTTAATGAGGAGTTGATCGTCCAAACTGAAGCGTCCCTGTCAGGAGTAGCGGCTGTTCTCCTACAAGAGGGCACGGATGGTAGACGTCCTGTAGCAAATGCTTCCCGTTCTCTCGCCAATAGAGGCAAAGTATTCGGTATACGAACTGGAGGCCTTGCAGTCCTGTTTGCCTTGGAAAAATTCAAGTTGTACTTAGAACACCAACCGTTCTTGTTAGAAACTGAAAACCAGGCTCTCAGCTGCGTCTTGTCCAGACCAAGGAAGGTGGGGCGGATTGCTAGATGGGCAGTACCCGGCTCGGAAAACGTTGTGGCAGACGGGCTGAGCAGAATGTTTACTCAGGAATGGGAGGGACAGTCGAGTAATGACTTCAAAGAAAGTCCTGGGGAGGTCATTCCGGAGTTAGTAGATTGTCACTCTTGTACCATCCTTAGTGGATTTCCGCTGCTGTTCAAGGATATTGCCTTGCGACAGTTGGAGACCCGGAACTTAGTAGCATTAAAGAAAAACTCGGCAAGGGCGAAAGTATTAGGCCGTATTGTTTGAAAGGGAGTGTATTGTGTTGCAGAGGACGCGGTAAAAGAGGTGAGAAGGTGGTGTTGCCGGGAGTATTGGTTCCTCAAATATTAAAGTATTTCCATGAGACCCAGTTGGTGGGCATCTGGGGGTTTTTCAAGACGCGTATGAAAATAAGAACTTTACTTGGAAGGGAATGGATAAGCAGATCAATGAAATGGTGCTAGGTTGCAACACCTGTGGTTTCAGTAAACCTGCTCTAAATACTCAAGGGTTTCTGTCTAAGATTGCGACTGAGCCTATGGAAAAATTACATGTTGATTATGTGGGCCACTCCCACGTTCTAGAGAGGGGAACCGGTATGTCTTTGTTTCTGTAGACGCGTTCTAGCGCTTCTGCTGGTTCCCACTCTTAATATCACTGCTCAAATTACCGCAGGCTGTCTGCAGGGTATTTTGGCACATTTGGCCCTTGCCGAGTGCTGGTCTCTGATAATGCCACTTCCTTCAAATCCGTGACATTTCGGAACTTTTGCTTTCAATTAGGCGTTGCTCACAGCACTACCACGCCGTACTACTCGAAACCTTCACTGGCAGAACGAGTGAATCGTAGGGTTGGCGGGTAGGCTTGATCGCCTTTCACCATCGCTATCATACTCGGTGGGATAGTTCGCTGTCCTGGCTGGGTCGACCCTTTAATACTGATACGCACGAAACTCATAAGAGAACGCCGGCAAGTTTAATGTTCGCTTTCAAACCTAACTCTCCGCTTTCTAATTTGTGGCGATTATACAACTTGCTTCTGGAGAAGGTGGACGCTGCACAAATTTGCGCTAATTGGAGGCGTGCCCGGAACAATGGTAGGGCTAACCATAAAAAAACAGGCGGTGCGTTATAATGCTGGAAGAGGGGCGATCTCGCCAAAGTCCGGATATCAGGTTTGGGTGAAGAACTTTGGGGCGACGAGCTGTAAGACGGATAAAATTACGGGAAAACTGCTGTCCCGATTTGTGGGTCGTGCCACCATTCTGCATTTTGTCACCCCAGTGGTCACCATGAGAAGTGTCACATATTCCGACGCACTCTCATTTTTGTTAATTGCTGTGTGTAATTATGAGATGTTGGGATGTGCAGGAATATTTAGTTTGAATCTGGTGTCGGTTTGGGAAGCTCGGTGGAAAAGCCACACCCCCAATGGTCTAACGGAAACAGGTGGTGAAAGCTGAGACAGAGGAAGGAACATGGCTGGCTCGTTGTCGGTGCACGATAAATTTAATGTCCAGCCAAGGGAAATGCCAGAGTGTGGCGACCATTGTGAGCACGCCAAAGATAGTGGATGGCGGCGCCAAACTAGGCGCTAGCTTCAGAATTTGCCACTGGAAAAGTGGAGAGAGCGATTCCGGAACACCTAGCAAGAATGGTTAAGTTCGCTTTTCTAAGTTTGAATTCTGGTCTCTACCTCCGGGTGAGTCAGACGTGCTCGTAGCTGTCTTAAGAAATTCTGCCGGCTGACTTCTGCAGAGCCGGATGTGAAGTTTCCGAAGTTTCGTTTGGTCTCCGAATTGGGAACCAAGGCGGGAGTAGGTAACTACTGCTCACACTCGCAAGTGTAGAACATTGTACGCGTCTGTTTGTATCAGAGCTTGATCTTGTTTAATGGCATCGGCGAATAATATCGTTCTTTTGCTCAACTACTTTCAGCAGTTAAAGACTCGCTAGTAACTTCTGTGTAGTAAGACCATATCTGAGCAATTGGCAGCAGTGGAGCAGCTACTGGGACAGAAGCCCTCCTCAGCACCTCCCAATAATTTTATTATTTTATTATTTATTTTCATTTTTTAACAGGTTGGCACCGGAAATTTGAAATAGTACACATGTAACAACTCGTGCAGAACTGGCAGCAGCAGCAGCAGCAGCAGCAGCGTCGTCGGCAGGCAGCAGGGCCAGCGGCGGGCGGCGGGCGGCGGGCGGCGCTAGACGTGAGGCACAAACTGAACTGCGCCACAGGCGCCGAGTGGCGGTATTCAGCTCTGCTGTGAGCGACACACGATAAGAGAATAAGCATTGAAAGTTTCTCGCTTCTCCTTCTCTCTTACAAAATTTACGTCTGCTGTGTGTTTGAACTTGTTATAGCTAAATGCCTTTGTACAACGTTATGTTAATCTGACTCCCTATTTTAACTGTATTCTATGTGAATGTAAAGGTATTGCAAAACCTATCTGACTGCGTCATATTTATTGTAATGAGACACAAACTGCTAATTGTTTCTGTATGAAAATGTCGTAACAAAGTTAACTGTCTGAAAATAAATGATAATAAAAATCACTGTGTTAATAATTCTGGTCCTACAAACTTGTTTCTGACTGAACTAACAATCTTTACCGGAATGTAACGGACACAATATTTATCAATGCAATCTGACTCAGTGCAAACGCCTGTTAACCTGAACACTGTATGAATTGTCCTACCCTGAAATCTGTAAATCATACTGAACTGTAAGCGTGACAAAAACTGATTCTTTCTCACCTTCACTTACTGCATAAATTTCCGCAACACTAAACTGTTTCCTGCTGTAATAACTACTGGAAAACTAACTACAGAAAACATCTATGGCACTTTTAATACAGATGTGAGGAGGAATAAACTGGTAATCTTTTTAGTTCGAATTTCTTAATTATTAAAAATGAAATATCTGGTTTATTTTCTAACTGATGTAATTTCATTAAAATTACTAACAATGTCATGTTTATGATTTTAAAATCTTTCAGAGAAAAATATAACTCAGATATTTAATATGCCTACAAAATTATTTTGAAACAGAGATAAACATTTCTTTACTGCTAATAAATTTAACTCGATTTACACAAACAATGTTACAACAGTACCATATTTCAAGAACACTACCCATGAAATTTCTATTTAATAAAAAACGCAATTTCAAAACTAAACTATTGCGATAAATACTTTTCCTAACACAGATAGGGGTCCCTAGCCTGAATCGTGAGAGCACAAGGTAACAGCAAGATCTTTCCCGACCGTTAGTGTTACCATCAGTTCAGCCCAACAATGTGAAGTTGTGCCATAGAAACATGCCAAGTATTTCATGGAAAACTTTCCCTTCTAAAAACTTCAAAAGATCGTTTCTACAACGTCATCTATACCTTTCGTCTCCATATCGTAAACCAACAACTTGGCTCAGCATTCAAGTCTCCAAATCTCATCTCCTCAGCTATCTCGCCAGAACGACAACTGCACACAACCACGGTCCCCACGCTTCTGCAATCTCATCCGCGCGCCTAGGAAAGTCTGCCCTCTCAATAATCACAACCTTACTTCCTGGCAACAATACTATCACCGTCTCCAATATCGATAGTACTACCATCGAAAAATAAGCCTGCAACCAAAGATAAATGACCCATGGCTAACTAGCTTGACACTGGTCACAAATTCGCGGTACATTTCAATATGAAATGTATACCTTCCCATAGCAGGTATCTTACACCGTATCTACGGTAAGCTGGACTAACAATGGTTACAGATGGCGATGCCACACAAAATGAAAGTTCAAAGTGTGGTACCAACAGACCAACACTCTGAAAAATAAGTTCCGAACCGACCAAAGCGGTGAAAATACAAGTCCAAACTGAACACTTGGAAAAATTTCGCGACGCGAAGTCGGGATAGCAGCACGCCGTAGGACCTTCCCGATCGCCGGTACTCATAAGTGACCTCCTTTACTCGCCCTCGCCAGAAAACACGGTAGCCGCGAGGACAGCCACAGCCAATGGCGCGCTTTCCCGCCAACTAAAGGGACACATTCCTCCACCAACCTGCCTGAGTACCCACGCTCGGTCACGTAGTCCAGCTAGATTCTGAGAAAATCTGCAATAAAGTAATCAGCTGCCGCCATCAGGGCACCGCTGTACACAGCTCCCTGTGGGACCCACCCACTGTGTGGGGCGCACTCTGCTTTCCTTTGTCACCCAGCCTGGCGGTCCCAGCAATATAACATACAAATTCTAGGTATTCCACCAAGTTAACAGACTGGAGGTACCGAGATCCCGTGAAGATGAAACGGCGTCACCGCCTC
This sequence comes from Locusta migratoria, assembly GCA_026315105.1. NCBI lineage: Eukaryota > Metazoa > Arthropoda > Insecta > Orthoptera > Acrididae > Locusta > Locusta migratoria. The sequence continues at coordinate 38,644,826 of CM048745.1, forward strand.
AGCGCCCGCTGAATTTCGTTAAAGCGAAGGCGCCACATCCGTCTCAGGCGGACGGCCCCAAACACCCATTGTAAAGTTCCGCTGGCGGGCGAGGCGGGCAGCACGCTGGGCGCGGCGTGTAACGAGTTAGTGACACTTGGCGGGGAGTGACACTTGCGCGGAAAGGGAATGTGTAGACACTTGCGGTTGCCGGGAGACCCGGACGCTGCAGGTAGTGAACAGGGTGTTCCAGAAGTTGGGATACACCACCCCTACTCCACGCCCTCCAGCCGCTACCTGTGCCGTATTCAGGCGAGGATTACACCAAAATATTTAACTTTTCGTCTACTTTGACGATAGCAACCAAATTTTAAAATCGTGTCTACTATGTAAAGATTTAGCAACACAAAACGCTTCAAGTCCATAACTTCACTGGTTTTAGAGTTCTGAAATTTTAATATGTTTTTAATGTTATTATAGAAAAAACAAATTTGGGACTCACACTACAATTTTCATATGACAGATTTTGTAGGTACATTTACAAGACATAATTTAACGGTTCTGTGCATTCATCTTATGAGAAATATCAATCATTTGTTTTCAGTGTTTATTTCAAATTTCTACATTTAAGTTTCTTCAATTATTAGTACTTAAATGTGGCGATGAAATACATAAATTACGTATATAAGTGTAGTCTTATGCGGCAAAACTACTTAGGTCATCGTTCGCTAGACTTACACACTACTTAATCTTACTTCAAATAACTTAGGCAAAGTACAAACAAACATACCCATGTCCGAGGAAGGACTCGAACCTCTGACTGGACCGGCCGCGCAATTTGTGACACAAATGCATAGAAGTATGAAATCACGTCAAGACTACTCCCTGCAAAAATTTCGACAAAAAAGTTGGCACTGAGTTTAGAAAAACAAAATTCTGGTATATTGGGTTTTAACATTTTATCAAAAAATGAATGTTACTACAAGAGATACAGCCATTCAAATTTGCGGACACCATAACGTTTTCCCTTCCTGAGTAAATGAGCTGCTTCTTGTAGTTTCAACGCCACAGTAGCCTTTTTCTTGAATGTTCTGAATATAAATCTTCACACAAACTTCTTGATACGGATATCTCATTGTAAACCACTGCCTATTACCTTAGACCTTTTTGACTGTACTGAACAGGAGTTACGCGTATTCCGAAATTTATATTTATACAGTGAACAGGCAATGTAATTTATAACCAACTATTGGCTGCCAATTTCGCTTCATTTTTCCTGGAAGTACTGCAACTTGTTTCTCCTTGTTGGTTTATGCCAAGTTCGGAGTAAAAATGGTTCTATATGACGGTGATAGAAAATAGAATTTGTCTTCAGCATTTTTCGGTGTGTGACATTCCCTTACACATTCCGTATTTCATACATTTCTTAGATGTATTTGTAATTCGAATACAGCCAAAATCGTTTTGGGGTCTACGAATAAACGCTTCAAGTATGTAAAATTCTCATTGACTTCTTATTAACGTTTTTTAATTGAAGGTTTAAGGTTGTGTCTCCTATTAAAAAGCGTAGTACTATTTTTAAAGAGATGGAAGTTGCGTGATAGTGGGGTTAACTACATAGCGGTCAATTACTTGAACATATCTGTGCAGGATGCCTAATATATTTATTGATTGCGCAGGTGTCTTGATATGCTTAGTGTTCTGAATAATATGCTTTTAGGAGGTATGGCTGTGGAAAGTCATCGTCTTGTAGTAGCAGAGAATGTCTTAATAACTCTCCAAACATTATCACTATTAAAATACCTTTTTGTTTTCAGGAAGAAGACTCAACGAATTAATATGTAGTTAGAATAAGTTACTATATTGCTCTTCAGCTTGCAAAGGGTTGTGCAATTTCCCTGAGTTTCGTGTTATGTTGCAGTGTGGAAACTTGACAACAGCAGTGCTCGATTTCTTGGTGTGCCTGTACCCAGGAAAAGCCATTAGCCGCCCCAAGGGCCCCGGGTTCTCCGCAAGTGTCACTCCCCGCAAGTGTTCCAACCCCGCGTGTAACCAGGCCGGCGGTGGAGGGCCTGCCACGACCCTCCTCTGCAGGGAGCCGCTGGCCGCTGGCCGCTGGCCGCTCCTACCTCGCCCCCGACTAACGGTAGGGTGGACAGCGGCCCTTACGCTCACAGCCAAGTTTCCCAGCAAGCCAGGCAGCAGAATAAATGAAATGTTGTTTCTATAAGAACTGAATTTAATAAAATAAAGCTCGAACACCCATTCCCTCTATCAGAGGTAAAAGTACAGACAATAAGAAGATATAGCAGCAATAAAATTAAATACTGATAGATATGCAATTAAGTATAAAACATGATAATAGAGGACAGACGCAGGAAGTCGCTAAAAGAACAAACACCTATCAAATGGTGTGTGTGTGAGAATTTAAAAAGAGTATTTCCTCATCTGGTCTTAATTCCTTATCTGCCATTCCGTGCAGCTGGCGATATCTTCTGCCGCAGCTGAAACTTTGCCTCGGAATTTGGAGTTTTTGTTATCATAAACGTATTCATGGTTTTCTAAGTCTTTATCTCATCAAATTGTTTATAGATATTTTTGTGCTAATATACTGTAAATAGCTGAGAAGTGCAATACACGATGGATGTCCATTTCAGAGGCTGTTTCTCGTGTTTTGTCTCAGTGACTTGAACTCAAAACACAATGAGATAGCAGCGCTTGATGACAAGTGCTATTCTGTCCAACTTCTCCATAACATGTACAGTGATGACGTAAACAATTTATCTTACTTTTTTGAAACCTCATTTGGAAGAATGCCTGCTTTTAAATAAGGCCTAGGAACAGGCGACTGATGACCAAGTAGTTTAGTCCCCTCTAAACAGCAAGTAAATAAGGCATTTCAGTCAAATTCTACGGACCAATCACGGTTCTTGAGCGATGTTATCTTAGAACTGTCGTGCAAGGGTATACAGAGTGCAGCTCCGTAGCACAGTGGTAGAGTGTCAGACTACAAATCCAAATGTCGCGGGTTCGATCCCTGTCACTTTCTACTTTCACCTCTGGCAGTGTTGCTAATGTGAAAAATACCGAGTAGCACCATGGTTCGGAACCCACGTTAAACTGTAGGTAGGTCCCTCTATAACTGGCCGGGTAAGTCCGTTTGAAGGTCGAAGAAAGGCAACGGCATACCATCTCCACACAGGACCATGCGTAGTAAAGCACTGTGGTGTTCAAACCAATCTTCGGATTGTTGACTGCTTTACCTTTTAGGGTATACAGGTGAATCTTTTAACAGCAGATTTTCGCAAATATAAGTCGCCGGGAGTATACTGAGGTCATGAAGTCGAAGTCTTACTGCAAGATGTGAGAACTTCCAACAGTATTTCTTTTGAGGTTGAGAATGTCATAAGGAAAAGAAGTGAACATTTGCTCGCTTCCCTTGCTTCTGAGGTGCAACGCCGCTTGCCCCCACAAAGTGCTGAAAGACGTATCTTTAATTGCTCCAAGAGAATGCTTACGAGTGCTGAAAAAGCCAGCCGTATCCCTGGATAAAGAAATGGGTTTGTCAGGCAGTACAGTCACCAAAATTGATTTTCAGTGGTCAAAGCTCGCTACTGTCCAATGGAAAGAAATAAACCATACTGCGGCTTTCTGGAATGAAATTAGAGATGCCAGCGGCTTCCCAGATTTGGTCTTATGTTTTTGGTTCTACCTTGGTCCATTGCAGAGGTGGAAAGGGCCTTTAGCCAACTGAATTTGTTAAAAACGTCCGTCCGGAACACACTCTGTTCAACGCCATTATTACAATAAGAGCTGGACATAATCATCTAGGCAAGTGCTGTCACGATTACGAGCAGCCAAAGAATGTTCTCCAAGAAATCGGTACCATGAAAGCGTACACCACTGATATTCCTACATACGGTACCAGTACTTCAGGATCTTCAGCCGGGGACGCAAGCCACCATACTGCAGGAGGGGATGGAAAATGAAATATTGTCGCTTGAACTACATTAATGTGGTGAGTGGAATCGAAATTTAGTAAACTTCCCTTTAGAAATAGTAGTAGTAGTAGTATACAATGGCGAAGAAAAAAAATTGTTTGGAAGTTATCAGTGCATTGAAATTTCAGTTTTAGAAGGGTAAATAACAATAGTAAGCATTTAGCGGATTTTAGCGGAATTTTAACTCTAGTTTAGCGGAATAAATTTTTGATTTGGCAACGCTGCGCGCCCTCCAGGGGGCCTACAGCTCTTTCGTGGGTACGTGTGTAGGATGCCGGACACGTGCCAAGCCGCACATTTGCCACGCCGGACATTTGCCGCGCCTGACCCTTCGCCAGGTAGTCGGATTAGCGACCACTCAGGCAAGTGACGCCCTTCCCCGTACTCCTGCTGTTTGCTTCCAAACCTCCGTCTCCGATCTTACTTGATACAGTGCTTAGGGAAGAGATCTTTTTCTTCGTCAACTTGCCAAACTGTACAACTTCTTTCCAATATCCCGAAATGTTAATATTTATAACTATTGAGAAACTAAAGCAATACTGTCGTATATTTCAGTGTATAATTAGTTCTTCCAACCACAACTATGGATCCATTCTTCCTCCGTCTGTACGGTAGCTTTCTTGCACACTTCGCCGGCCGCGGTGGCCGAGGGCACTGAGGCGCTCCAGTCACGGTCTGCACAGCCACTACGGTCGGAGGTTTGAATCCCCCCTCGGGCATGGATATTTGTGCCGTCCTTAGTCTTAGCTAGTTCATAAGTAGTTTGTAAGTTTAGGGACTGATGACCCCGTAGTTAAGTCCCATACGTTCTACAAACATTTGAACATTTTCTTGCACACTTCCATCGCTGTGGAAGGAACACGGAAGGAACGACATAAGGATAATTCGAATGTTCGCTGGTCATTCAAATTGATCACTGTATTTGTACATATATTAATTGCTACAACTGGATTAAAAAATAGAGAGGAAAGAAGAACGATACACTTCATAACTTTACTCACTTGCGGCGAAACAGTAGTTATTTCAATGACAGAACAGACATCTACAAAATGGAGATAAGAGCGTTTATGTTTGACAGGTCACCTAAAGTCGACATACCATTTTAAAATGTTTGAAATAAGGAAAAGAAGGAATATAGAATATTATGCTTTTAACGTAGACTGTTGTTCTACATTGTTTAGCTTTGGTATTTACTGAGTGGCAGAGGAAGCACCCTAGTGGGAAAAGCCATAATTCCTACGATCTGCACTATAAACCAAACAAAAAGCACAAAAGGAAATCGTAATGTAATTTGTGTACTAGCTCACAAGCGAAACTGAAGACGATAGTTCCTGTGAGTTAGTATGAGCACATGTTGTACTCGACAACCGGAATAAATTAACAACTGACTCCGTTTAGCGACCTCCGCACTCTCATGATGCAGCCGCCGAACAGTTCGTACAAAACTTGAGTCTCATTACAAATAGGTACGCTACTCATATAATTATAGTTGCCAGTGACTTAAATCTAGCATCCGTATGTTGACAGAACTACACCTTCAGATAGGGTGGCAGGTACATTTCCGAAATTGTTCTAAATGCTTTGTTTTATTATTTTGAACAATTAGTTCACGAGCCCATTCAAATTGCAAATGGTTTCGTAAACACACTTGAGCACTAAGTCACAAATACTCCTGAGATCACGACGAATACAAAATTGTAGCAAGGTCAAATCCATAACAAAGATATTTAGCAAAACTAAACGCTAAATACATCTATTAAAAAACTAAAATATATATATATATATATAAATATTCGGTTGACAGCTTACTAGGAGACAGTCTCCAGTTTTTCTAAATTAACTACGTAAGTGAAGACCACATGTGGCTTAGATTCAAAGAAATAGTATCAACAGCACTGGAGGAATTCCTAAATTAAAAAGAGACTAAATTGGTCCCCCGTGGTAAACAAAATAGAACAGAAAGCTTTTGCAGAAAATTTAGACGAATGCAAAATCCTAAAAATTGCGGAAGTTTTACTTAAGCTTGAAATTTAGCGTGGCCTTCAATGCGATATTCATTTAATAGTTTTCACAACGAAACTATTTGTAAAATATGGCGGAAAATCCAAAGAGATCCTGTCCTATGTTATCTACACCTGCGGAAAGACTAAGTGAATGCTTTTATTGCACGTTAGAGACGGTAGGCCTAATATTACTGATGACAGTGCCACTAAAGCGGAGTTACTAAATTCAAAAGTTTTTGCTCTTTGGGGCCTGCAGGATAATAAAGGTCATATAATGACATTTTACTAAAGACATTCCAAATTGCTGCGAAGTTTATATATTTTTTTATTAAGTCACAACAGACTGTTTCGGCGTATTAATGCCATTTTCAAGTGACCTGCAGATATAGGTAATAATTTTTACATAGTTTTCGTAGTTATAATTATAAATCTTATTCATAAAGTAATAACAAAGGTTTTTTTACTTACGTCTAGATGGAATGACGTGCATATATCATCGAATCTGACTGTCTTCTGGTGTTATAAAATTTTTTTAAAAATATTTTAAATTACGTTTGACAGTTCGATGATATATGTTTACATATAATCTTTTGATGGTGACAAAGATGATTTTTTATCGCTATCAGTTGTAGTTGCGATCTCTGGTTGTTGCATTACGTGTAAGTGCACAGATTTTGCAATTAATATATCGTATATAAACGTCGTAAAATCGACGAAAAGTATATGATGTTGCTGTTGTGTAATACTATGTGCAAACTTTTATCGTATTTCTAAAACTTTTTGGTGCTATAATTTCGTATTTTTCGCTTGTTGATATAGCAGTGTTATTATTTGTCTAAGTTGCTGTTTTTATTTAATGACTCAGAGATTTTGATATGGAGATTTTGTTGGAGATTCGTCCTAAATAGGCGGTGGGTATGTACTTAGTTTTCTGTTTAGTTAGTGTTTCTCTTGTTAATCGTATTTCATTGTGTATTGTGTTGTATTTGGGTGTTTTGTGATTACTGTATAATTTTGTGACAATGTTAGGGTCGAAATTATTTCTGTGGGCTATGTATTGAAGTATATGTAGTTCTTTCTGTATTGCATGTTTTTCTAGTGGGAGGTTATGCAATCTGTTGATCATGGAGTGAAAGTATGCCATTTTTTGAGACTTGGGGTGGCATGAGTTAGCATTAATTATGTTGTCTGATGTTGCAGGTTTTCGATAGATGTCAAATATAAGTTGATTAATGGCTTCGTAATTTTAGCCCTTTTCTTTTATGAGAATTTAAATAAAGTTTTTAATGTATTGTTGGTGTTTAAGCTCTGTTTGTTCATTCAGAACAAACACCCTAAAATTCAATTCACCATGGAAATGGAAACAAACAATAGTATAAACTGTTTGGACTTAACCATTACAAAAAATAATAATCAACTTTCACTCCATGATCAACAGATTGCATAACCTCCCACTAGAAAAACATGCAATACAGAAAGAACTACATACACTTCAATACATAGCCCACAGAAATAATTTCAACCCTAACATTGTCACAAAATTATACAATAATCACAAAACACCCGAATACAACACAATACACAATGAAATACGATTAACAAGAGAAACACTAACTAAACAGAAAACTAAGTACATACCCACCGCCTATTTAGGACGAATCTCCAACAAAATTAATGCACTTTTTAAAGCCACCAACATACAATTAGCATTCCGTACCACCAAGAACCTTAGGTTGAATCTCAGATCAAATAACACGAATACATCAATATACACTAACCCAGGTATATACAAGATCACATGCCAAGATTGTAACTGTTTTTACATAGGCCACACTGGAAGAAAATTAACGTAAGATTTAAGGAACACATAAGAGATAGTGAAAATAACCAGTCAAGTTTCTTCCTCCACCTAAAAAATCACCATCACACTGTAAGCGAAATTGAGAATGCATTACAAGTCCTACATAAAATTCCAAAATGTCTTATTATGACCATTCTTGAGGAGCTTGAAATTTATATACATCTGAAAAACCAACCCCAAGAAATTCTGAATGAACAAACAGAAATAAACACCAACAATACATTAAAAACTTTATTGAAATTCTCATAAAAGAAAAGGGCTAAAATTACGAAGCCATTAATCAACCAAAGATCGCCCATATCAAAATCTCTAAGTCATTAAATAAAAACAGCAACTTAGACAAATAATAACACTGCTATATCAACAAGCGAAAAATACGAAATTATAGCACCAAAAAGTTTTAGAAATACGATAAAAGTTTGCACATAGTATTACACAACAGCAACATCATATACTTTTCGTCGATTTTACGACGTTTATATACGATATATTAATTGCAAAATCTGTGCACTTACACGTAATGCAACAACCAGAGATCGCAACTACAACTGATAGCGATAAAAAATCATCTTTGTCACCATCAAAAGATTATATGTAAACATATATCATCGAACTGTCAAACGTAATTTAAAATATTTTTAAAAAAATTTTATAACACCAGAAGACAGTCAGATTCGATGATATATGCACGTCATTCCATCTAGACGTAAGTAAAAAACCTTTGTTATTACTTTATGAATAAGATTTATAATTATAACTACGAAAACTATGTAAAAATTATTACCTATATCTGCAGGTCACTTGAAAATGGCATTAATACGCCGAAACAGTCTGTTGTGACTTAATAAAAATATATAAACATCGCAGCAATTTGGAATTTCTTTAGTAAAATGTTACTAAATTCAGTTTTTCAAAATTCTGTCACCAAAGAAGACGAAGTAAATATTCCACTTTCCGAAATGAGAACTGCTGCAAACATAACTTATAAGTAGATACTATTGGTGATGCAAAGCAAATAAATATATAAAATAAGTGATGTTGCAGACGAAATGATAAGAAAAATATGCCTAATACTTAGCATTATAAGGTAGGAGACAGAGGGACAAATACAGAAAGCAGATTGAAAAGGATGTAGGTTGCCGAACGTTTTCTCAGATGAAGAGCCTTGCACAGGACAGGGTAGCGTGGAGAGCTGCATCAAAGCAGTCTGAGGACTGAAGACCATAACAACAATAACGTTTGTTTATAATATTCTTTTGTAACAATTATGTTTGAACAGTAAGCTCCTTGCCTTGTTTCAATAGCTTTTACTGGAGTGATTAAAGATAATCAATAGCCTGCCGCGGTGGCCGAGGGGACTGAGGCGTTCCAGTCACGGTCTGCACGGCCACTACGTCGGGGGTTCGAATCCCCCCTCGGGCATGGATATTTGTGCCGTCCTTAGTATATGGTAGTTGATAAGTAGTTTGTTAGTTTAGGGACTGATGACCCCGTAGTTAAGTCCCATAAGCTTAACAAACATTTGAACATTTGAAAGATAATCAATAACATGGTGAGAAATTTTGATTTTTAAGGACTGCAGCTAAATGTACTTCATGAGATCTGCATCTACTGTAAATTTGTTTGGAGATATGGCAATTATATCAACACTAAAACTGCCGAACCTGTCAACCTTAGGAGTTGATCTGTTTTAAGGTGTCTCTTTTAGGTGCAATTCAGATTCTTTTTAAACCTGAAGTGTACCTTATCAGTATAACAAAAATGAGGTTTTTAAAAGCTACTTGAGACTCTGAAGTTATAGGAAATAACTTTAGAACTCACAATCTTTGACGGTATGACCATAATATTAGAAGGTAGAAAAAAATTCTCTTAACATGTAAACTATGGGAGCTCTTACTTAAGTAGGAAATTGCTAATCGAAAAGTGGTAGATGTAATTATGATTTATGGTTGCAGGAGCATCATTTGAGTGATGTTTAATGTATTTTCTTCATTGAGTCAAATTTCACTGCCATGCTAGTGAAGCGAACTGGAACCAGCTAGTTTCATCATTAGGTTATTTAAGGATACTGAGATCTGATACTCTTTTTATTTTTGCAGCTAATAAAGATCGCATTGTTAGGTGGTCCTCACAGATGTTCTCTACGTTCAATACGTCTCCGCTCTTCGAAAGCAACTTTCCCTTGCAATGATTCTATTTTCGGCGTTAGCACATCCACACCTTATTATCGCGTAACCATTGTAATGGGAAAAAGGCCTGCCTTTGGCCATTGTAATAACTTCCATACTGACGGCCACACTATGAAATGCGGAAACGACCAGTGTGCAGATGTGCGAACGGTTGGCGAGGGGGGGGGGCAGAGGAGGAGGAGACAGGGACACCCGACCCTTCGGAGCAGGTAAAAGTGTGGCAAATGTCCGGCGTGGCAAGTGTCCGGCGTGGCAAGTGTCCGGATACCCGTGTGTGGCGCGCACGGGGCCCCGAGCTGACGCAACCTTTCTTCTGTCCCAGGCAGCTTCCCACTTTTCCCCCGGTTTGTGCCTTTTCGTTCAGTCAAAGTTTTTTTTTTTTTTTTTTTTTTTTTTCTCTCTCTTACTCCGTCTCCTTTTCTTGGTCCTCTTCCTTTCCTGTTCTTTGGCCTTCCCCTCTTGCTCCTTTCTCCTTGTCCTTGACCCACCCTTTTAATCTTTGCCTCGGCATTTGAGAGTCTCCCTCTTTCATCCATTTCTCTCCTTCCTCTCTTCTTTCCCCCCTGCGTGTGTGTCTGAATGTCAACCCACGCTCTGCGTAGCCGGTGACGGAGTAAAGCGTAATTCCCCGCCGCGGGTAGACATGTAGGGCACATACGTATCCCCCGGTAAAGACCGGGCCCAGGGAGGGGTGATTACCCGAGCTGGTACCATGCCAATTGATCCCTCTGTCTGTTTTTCGGGAGGTGTGACCTGAGGTGCGAACAGTCACCTAAGGCGAGTGCGCCCTCAGAAGGAAGGAGCGCGTCATCGGAGATGCCGGTAATCATGGGGGACACTTCCGATATGAAACCTTCCAAATCTACTATAACCCCGACCCAAAAACGGAAACAAAACGAATCTCAGTCAAAGAAAGTCTTTCCTTACATTCCCAAGTTCCTCATAGTATCTCGTACTGTTGATCAGAATTTTTCTTCTGTAAATCCTTTTCTTATTCAGAAGGGTGTCGATGCGAAGACCTGCTCCAGACAGCGCAATGGGACTTGGTTGCTTAAAATTGAGAATGCCTTTCAGGCACAGAAATTACTCCGGGCTACACTTGTGCATACTTTTCCTGTGAAAGTGGAGGCTCACAGCACCCTCAACTCCTCGCGGGGGGGGGGGGGGGTAGCCTTCACAAGATCTGGGTTATCGGACAAGGATATACTCAACCATATGTCCGATCAGGGAGTTACGACTGTTCATCGCGTTATGAAAACAGTTGACAACGATCTCGTGCCGAATCGTACTGTCTTCTTGACTTTCGATAACGTATATGAGGTGAAAGCGGGCTATGAAAACATTTCAGTTCGCCTGTATATACTCAATCCTATGCGCTGTTACCATTGCCAGAGAATTAATCACACTAGTAAATCTTGTCCTAATGCAGCCAAATGCGCCACCTGTGGCAGGGACGCCCATGAGGGTGAATGTCCACCTCCCTCCCCATGCTGCATTAATTGCACGGGTGACCATGCTGCTTCTTCATGGGACTGCTCCGTCTATAAAGACGAGCGGGTCATCCAGGAGATTTGCGTCAAGGAAAGGGTTTCAACCTCTGCCGCTCGGAAGTTATTAGCAAGTAGGAAGCCCGCTGTACTCCCAGCAGGTACTCACAGCCAGGTCCTCACCTCCCCTCGACCAGCTAAGGAGGTAGGCACTCAGACCTGCGATTTCACCTTCTGTGACAATGTTGTCAGATCGGTCAGCCAGAAATTTAGTCGTTCCACCTCTCCGATCCCTTCTGCCCGTTCTACAGTGCATTCGTCGACCAGTTCCCACACATCCCGTGCACCTAAATCCGCTGCTAGGTGTTCTAAAAAAGAACCCGTTCATGAGGATTTCCTAAAAACTCCGTCTTCTCAACCATCAACTGCTTCTTCTGCTCGTCATGCCTCTAAGAAGGCTCACAAAAAGAATAGCCCCCCCTTCCCCACCGCGGCGTGACTCTTCGGTCACGCCATCCAACAGCTGCCAGCCTCGGCCATCTTCCTTTTCACCAGGAAGCTCTGTCAGCCGGGCACCCGGCCCTTTACCGGCGGTGGAAGCTGCGCCTCCTGATCAACTCGGGAAGATGGCAGACGCGTCGGTCGAACCCATGGAACATGATTCTCTGCCTCTAGATAGCGATAGCAGTGCTCCCTGGAAGTCCGGTCCTCAGCAGCGGTCGAGGTGACCACACTTGCTTGTTCCTTCTTTTATTCTCTCATTTTTTATCATGGTGCTCCTTCAATGGAATATTAGCGGCATTCGTTCCTTCGATTGCACTGCCCGCTTCTAGTTTGTCTCCAAGAAACTAAGTTACGTCCATGTGATCATTCAGACTTCCCCCACTGTGCGTTTCGACCTGCCACATGTGGAAGTTACTCCAGCCCATTGAGGGGTTCTGATGCTCATTTGGGACGACGTCTATTACCATCCCATTACAGGCAGTTGCTGTCCGCATCACTCTCTTCACCTTTTCCTTTTCCCTCTGTAATATCTATTCGCCATCGTCGTCTGCCCTTAGTGGGGCAGATGTGCTACACCTCGTTGACCAGCTCCCTTCACCTTTCGTGTTGGTAGGCGACTTCAATGCCCACCACCCTCTATGGGGCTCTCTAGCACCTTGTCAGAGAGGCTCCCTTTTGGTGGAGCTTTTCCACCACCTCAATCTTGTCTGCCTTAACACCGGTGCACCAACCTTCCTTTCCGACACCACACATACTTATTCCCACCGATCTCGCGATATGCACTCCTCCGCTTGCGCGTCGGTTCGAGTGGTTCGCACTTTCTGACACATACTCGAGTGATCATTTCCCTTGTGTAATCCACCTCCTGCATCATACCCCATCTCCTCGTTCCACCAGTTGGAACATCTCCAAAGCCGACTGGGGGCTTTATTCTTCCATGGCTATTTTTCACGATCAGAATTTTCCCAGCTGTGACAGTCAGGTCGAACACCTCACAGAGGTTATTCTCACCACTGCCGAACATTCCATACCTCGTACATCCTCTTCTCCACGTTGCGTCCCAGTCCCTTGGTGGACTGCAGCCTGCCGCGTGCTCTTAGATCCCGGCGCCGTGCTTTACGCACCTTCCACCGCCACCCAACGTTGGAGAATTGTATCAATTATAAAAGACTGCGAGCGCAATGTCGTCGTGTTATAAAAGACAGCAAAAAAGCTTGCTGGACTGCTTTTACCAGTTCTTTTAACCGCTTTTACTCCCTCCTCGGCTGTCTGGGGTGGCCTACGCCGTTTATCCGACATCAAGGTCCACTCCCGGATTTCTGGTCTGACCGTGGAGAACGCAGTCCTTGTGGACCCCGCTGCTGTTTCCAACGCTTTGGGCCGCTCCTTTGCGGAGTTTACGAGCTCTGCCCATTACCACCCTGCCTTCCTCGCTCGCAAACAGGCAGAGGAGGCACGGTCGCCTTCTTTCCACTCTGTTAATCGTGAAAGTTATAATGTCTCCTTCACCACGCAGGAGCTAGACCGTGCTCTCGCCCTGTCGCGATCTTCTGTTCCTGGGCCCGATTCCACTCATATTGAGATGCTGAAGAACCTTTTTCCCGCGGGCAAGTGTTTCCTTCTTAGCACCTATAATCGCATATGGACTGAAGGTCAGGTTCCCATAAGTTTTGGCGTGAAGCTCTTGTTGTTCCCATCCCTAAACCAGGAAAGGACAAACTTCTTTCTTCCATTTATCGCCCCATTTCTCTCACGAGCTGCGTCTAAGGTGATGAAAAGCATTGTTAACGCTCGGTTGGTCTGGCTCCTCGAAACTTGACGACTCCTGACTAATGTTCAATGTGGTTTTCTTAGACAACGCGCTGCTGCTGATCACGTCGTTACCTTGTCGACCTTCATTATGAATAACTTTCTAAGGAAGCGTCAAACGGTAGCTGTGTTCTTCGACTGCTCAATTTTTATATTTTGATTTTTTTCATAGTTACAAATACAACTTCTTTCTGTTTTCTCGATTGATCCGTGGTTCAGTTTTTCGCGGCCTATCTACTGCGTCAACTTATAACAAAATATGAGGGGGGTGCGATGGGGAGGTTCCCTTGTTATCGATGGAGTGACACAGAAATGATATCTCGCGTTGCCCAGGGAAGTGTTACTAATCTTTAAGGAGAAGTGTTGCTAATCTTTAAGGAGACAACGAGCAACGCTGTTAGACTGTTCGCGGATGATGCTGTCGCTTATTGGCTAGTACAGTCACCAGAAGTTCGCAAACGGCTGTGTTACACATCGACACACGACCCTGGCGCCCCCTGCGGCGGTAAGTGGAGCCGAGCGCGCCGCCGCCGCTGAGATCGTCCAGTGCTGAGCGCTCTCCAGGGGCGCTGCCAAAGCTCGCGACGTGTGCAAAGTGTGCGGCAGTCTACGATCTGGAGTCAACTAAGATGGCAGACATGTTGTGTGCAAGAGTTATGTCAGTCAGTATTCATCCGTTATTCTGGACACTGTGATAGGACTACGACTTACGTGTTGTATTTATTTTCATATCTGTGGACAAGAAGTATTATTATATTCAGCAATTACGTGTAAGCAGTACCGGCACTCACTTGTATACAGTTCTCAGAGAAAAGTATTCGTCTTTGTATATATGAATTTGTGTCGTACGGACTGTTTAGAAACTTGCATCATTGTCGGCTCCAATGAATTCCGGTAAATACAGGCCGCCAGTAGACAGTTCCTGAGCCACCTGTTAAGTGTGCGCTGCCTAAACTGTTCTTGCCTTTGGGACGAGTCACATTGCTGCCAACTAGTCTCAGCGCTGTCCAAGAGTCACTAAAAGCTGCAACATGATTTAGATATCTGGTTGATTAAACATTTCGCAATTGACTCTAAACAATGAAAGAACGCACAGAAAATATCGTAGGGAAGGGGAACAAAAGGCTACGTTTAATTGGTGGATCACTTGGAGGATGCAACTTTACTAAAGAAATGGCTTACACTAGACTTGTGAGCCCTAGTTTGGAATATTGCTGCGCGTTGTGGGATCCACACCACGTGGGACTGACAAACGATTAAGTTCATATTAGGGCTACTCGATTTGTATTATCGCTATATAGCAGAGATAGTATCATAGATGTGATGCACTAGTTGCGTTGAAAATAATTAAAAGAAAAGCATTACTCCTTGCGGCGACATTTATTAGCGAACATCCTGCCACCAACTTTCTCTTCCGAATGCTAACATATGTTTTTACTATCCACCTGCATTGCGAAATACGATTATCACAATAAGAGAAATCAGATTGAAATCGGAAAGATTCAGGTGTTCCTTTCCCGCGCTATTAGAGAATGGAACGGTAGAAGAATGTAATAGCGGTTGTATCATTCCCCCGCCATGCACTTACACGTGAATGGCGGAATATTTAGATATATGTAGATGAACCTAGAAGACTGTGACTTCGTTACATGAATCTTGACATGAGTTGGTAAGATTCGAAGGTGGCACGGCCCCCATGGAACCATGAAATTATGTTGTGAACAAGGCACTGTACACGATGGTGGTGGCTCCTTAACTATATGCTCCGTTTCTACATACACTCCTGGCCATTAAAACTGCTACACCACGAAGATGACATGCTACAGACGCGAAATTTAATCTACAGGAAGAAGATGCCGTTATTTGCAAATGATTAGCTATTCAGAACATTCACACAAGGTTGGCGCCGGTCGCGACACCTACAATGTGCTGACATGAGGAAAGTTTCCAACCGATTTTTCATACACAAATAACAGTTGACCGGCGTTGCCTGGTGAAACATCGTTGGGATGCCTCGTGCAACGAGGAGAAATTCGTACCATCGCGTTTCCCACTTTGATAAAGGTCTGATTGTAGCCTACGGCGACTGCGGTTTATCGTATCGCGACATTGCTGCTCGCGTTGGTCGCGATCTAATGACTGTTAGCAGAATATGGAATAGGTGGATTCAGGAGGGCAATACGGAACGACGTGATGGATCCCAACGGCCTCGTATCACTAGCAGTCGAGGTGGCAGGCGTCTTATCCACATGGCTGTAACGTATCGTGCAGACACGTCTCAATTCCTTTGTCAACAGATGGGGACGTTGCAAGACAACAACCATCTGCACTAACAGTTCGACGACGTTTCAGCAGCATCGACTATCAGCTTCGCCACCACGGCTGCGGTTACCCTTGACTCTGCCACACAAGAGCGCCTGCGATGGTGTACGCAACGACGAACGTGGGCGCACGAATGGCAAAACGTCATTTTTTCGGATGAATTCAGGTTCTGTTTACAGCTTCATGATGGTCGCATCCGTGTTTGGCGACATCGCGGTGAAAGTGTGTACTCGTCATCGCCATACTGGCCTATCACCTGGCATGATGGTATGGGATGCCATTGATTACACGTCTCGTTAACCTCTTGTTTGCATCGACGACACATTGAACAGTGGCCGTTACATTTCAGATGTGTTACGACCCGTGGCTCTACCCTTCATTTGAACCCTGCGAAACTCTACATCTCAGCAGTATAATGCACGACCGCATGTTGCAGGTCCTGTAAGGGCCTTTCTGGATACGGAAAACGTTCGACTGTTGGCCTGGCCAGCACATTCTCCAGATCTTTCGTCAATTGAAAACGTCTGGTCAATGGTGGCCGAGCAAATGGCTTGTCGCAATACGCCAGTCACTACTGTTGATGAACTGTGGTATCGTGTTGAAGCTGCATTGGCGTCTGTACCTCTAAACGCCAACCAAGCTCTGTTTGACTCAATGACCAGGTGTATCAATGCCGTTAATACGGCCAGAGGTGGTTATTATGGGTACTGATTTCTCAGGATCTAAGCAAATTGCGTGAAAATGTAATCACATGTCAGTTGTAGTATAATATATTTGTCCAATGAATACCCATTTATCATCTGCATTTCTTGTTGGTGTAGCAATTTTAATGGCCAGCAGTGTACAATGTACCGGATCGTCTGCTTCAACAGAAAACTTGACCAAAAGTTAGTATGTTCGGCTACTTGGGGACTATTTGGAGCCATTCACGGACTTGCAGAGATGAGATTTTTACCGGCACACAATTTTAATCTGCCAGGAAGTTTCATATCAGCGCACACTCTGCTGCAGAGTGCGAAGTTTCATTCTAGAAGCCTTAGATGTCGTATGTATGTCGGATCATCTAGGCATAAGCGTAAGTGAACGTTCAACTCTATCTTGTAATATTATACTGTAACATAATAAATATTCAACCTAAGCACCAACTTTGTAACGCAGGTTACTTGAAAATGGCAGTTTAAGCCGAAGAGAGACCGTTGTTTTCGAATAAATAACATTAGACTGCGGCTATTTGGTTAATTATTATTAGTATTATTATGTAATTTGCTTAACTTTAATATGCTGCAGGCCCTATAAATATAAAATCAATGTTTTTTGTTTAGCAAAATATATGTCGCTACTCACGGTTTATCGTCTTGCTGCTTCTCGCACCTGGTCACAGGCCAAATTCGCACAACTACTTCGTTTATACAATTCTTGCATATTGCGTCACTTTTTGAATGTGTTATATTTATCGAAGTCAGTATTGCAGCTGTACCTCTTTGCGTAATTCATTTCTCACGTGTTCAGTTAACGGTGTGTATGTTGACCAAGTACGTCAAAAGCGTGTGTGTATCTCTATATAAAAGCTGAAGTTCTCTCTCTCTCTCTCTCTCTCTCTCTCTCTCTCTCTCTCTCTCTCTCTCTCTCTCTCTCTCTCTGTGTGTGTGTGTGTGTGTGTGTGTGTGTGTGTGTGTGTGTGTGTGTGATGTGAGTCTGGATGAGTCTGTGACTCCAGTCTCTGAAAGATGGTAGTCGAAATGACTTGAGCCTCCAATGGGAGAATTAATGGAGTTGGAATTTTTATATTAACTATATTAGTGTTCTTGTTTCTGTTCAACCGTCTGTACGACGTTGTAACGTTCATCTCCGTAAAAGTATTTCCGTAGAAACAGTACAGGATGTTGTAAAAACGTTTATGGATGCTGTTTCCTACGTGCCATGCATATTTACGAATATATTTTACTTTTTTAGCAAAGATTCTTGAAACGGGAATATTGCAACGGATTTCTCTTTTGTTGCGCGTTTTGTATGGAAGGACAGTTAGCTATCAATGTTCCTAAATCCATAAAGATGAGAACAGTGCTATTAATAACAACAGATTTCCGATTTAGTAAAAATCCGTATACCATAAAATAAATATTGTTCAATAACCAGGTGCCAAATCTAAAGTTCGGCGCAGCCATCACAGCAAAAAACTCGATACGACTTGTACTATCGCACAATCGAAACAGTGGTAATTTTAGTAAGTATAATTTAAATGTGTAGCTAGTGTGCTGTTACAGGTAATTTGTCAAAGGTGAGCAAAAGGAGACAGAATCTTCCAGTGCCGACTGAGGAAAAGTGTATTTGCTTCCAAAGTGGATTGATGGAAATGCCACTTTAAGAATAGACGGCAGCACAGTAGTGTGCAAAATGTATGAGATATTCATGTTTCATTTTTGTATTTTCAAATTATTTTAAAAATATTCGAGGTGTTCATTGCTGTTTTCATTTAAACAAAATTAAATTATATTATTTTGTAAATATCAACAAATAATACAATTCCTTGAGACAACATTGTCTCCTTATACCAAAGGTATTAAATATAAGGAGAAGCATTGAATTAAAATTTGTGCCTGATGAACAAGGCGGGATTGTTCCCATTCGCGTTCTTTGCTGGGGTGCTATTCCAATATAGGAGAGCCCTGTCAATTTTATACGCATTTCACAGGGAACAAGAGGCAGACTTAAAGTATGTGGTGTGAAGGGAGACGTGCTTTAAGACAGTCCGTGTAGTCGCTTTAGCTGCGACGCTGTGTTAGCTGAGAGGTCTAAAGCGCCTGCCTGGTAAGTAGGTCCCGGGTTCGAATCCCGACCACAGCACAAATTTTAATTCAATGCCTCTTTTTATATTTAATATTATTTCGTGTATCATTAACTCTAAACTTAGTCTAGAACGCAGAAATATTTACTCCATAATGCTCAACTTTAATTAATCCTATACATTACGTATTTTACGGCAATGATTTCCGAAATGATCAATTGGTGTAGCATTGTTTAACAGTCCTGCGACCAAATATCCAGACTGCATAAAATGTAGACCTATCTACAGTTGCTCACGGAAACGTAAAATGTATCTAAGATCGAAGCAACTGTTGCTGTAAAAGATTGACGGGAGGGAGGCAGCAATAATATTAGTCTTGTTAATCAATGGAATTAACAATAATTATCAGATAGGTTACGTCATCAGGGAAAATTGGAAAAAGCTTAAATAATGTACTTTATTTTTCACAGCATGTCTACCAGTTTTTAGAACAAAGAAGCAGGCATATATTCATATGTTATACTGCCTATAAAACCCAGCTCTAGTTATTAGGCTGTTTCTACTGTTCCTTATGTATTTGTGGACCACTGAGATTGTGAGTGATCGAATCTGTGGCGCTTGCGTTTCTTGCTATATGATTACGAGTACTGAATTTTTTCGCATCATCTTGTCTGGTCTTATCTGTGTTTCGAAAATTGTGGCAGTAAACCTCGTATGCGTTCGTTATGTACGGTCACGTCAAACACGGTGACTTAGGTCGCATAGCATAGAGGCTGAGTTTGGATTCGACATCCGATAATTCGGGATTACGCGGTTCGCTAATTACATCGCACCTATTCCGGCTAATCAACCGCAATGGCGGCTACTCTGTGGATGAGCGGCAGATTACTGTCGTTCACTGCGAACGTTCTGGCCCAGCACTCTGGCCGTTATACGCAGTGGATTAACATCGCGTTGAGAGCTGAACTGTAGCGATTACTCAATTAGGCATTAGTGCTTAATGTATACACAAGGAATTACCCAGCAAATATAATCGTGTGTCCCTTGTGTGGATTGTATTTGCTGCAGTTTGATTCGTTTTCCTCTCAGGAAGAGAATCAAATTTCCATGGTAGGGTATTATTCATTTGCATTAATAAGAAAATGTTAGAGGACGTTTGGTGAGGTTGTGGTTTAATTTTCCTTGATTTCACCACATGAAAGGTAATTGTTATACCCTATTTAGTTAAATTTGAAGGTATTTAATGAGTTGGCACTTTATTACGTAGTCGTTTCAACCTAATAGTATTGATTATTAGCAGTCATATTTGCTGTTTATTTTCCGGTTTGCAAAAGTAATACTTATTTGTTTGCTTTATTAGATTAGGATATATCGAAGTTAATGTGATCTCCCACTCCCTGGACTTCTGCTGCTGTTGTTGTTGTGGTCTGAGACTGGTTTGATACAGCTCTACACCCTGAGCAAGGCTCTTCATCTCCCCATAAGAACGGCGGTCTATATCGAGTCTGCTTACTGTATTCATCTCTTGCTCTCTCTCTGAGATTTTTCAAATGTTCAAATGTTTGAAAAGCTTATGGGACTTAACTACGTGGGTCATCAGTCCCTAAACTTACAAACTAGTTATCGACTAGCTTATCCTAAGGACGGCCCAAATATCCATGCCCGAGGGGGGATTCGAACCCCCGACCGTAGTGGCCGTGCAGACCGTGACTGGAATGCCTCAGTCCCCTCGGCCACCGCGGCCGGCTGCGATTTTTCCCTCACACGTTTCCCTCCAATGCTAAATTCACGAATCTTTGATGTCTAACAATATGTCCTACCAATAGATCACTTCTTTTAGTCAAGGTACAACAGAAATTCCTTTTCTACCCAATTTTGTTCAGTACCTCCTTATACGTTACGCGATCCACCCGCCTACTCTTAAGCACTCTTCTGTAGTACCATATTTCGAAAGTTTGTCCTCTTCCTGTCTGAACTACTTATCGTCCAGGTTTTCCTGCAAATGCTTTCAGAAAAGATGTATCGTTACCTAATCGAATTCCTTCACCATCGTCTGATTTCCTTAGACTACATTCAATTACCCCTGTTTTCTTTTGTTAATGTACATCTTATACACTCCTTTCAAGACAGTCATTTCAATTGCTCTTCCAGGTCTACTGCTGTCTCCAACAGAAATACAATGCCATCACCAAAACGTATAGTTCTTATTTCTTCGCCCTAAACTTTAATTTCTTCTCCAAATTTCTCAAAAAAATGCTCCCTGCTTTTCTTAATAGCTTGCTCAATGAACAAATTGAATAACATAACTGCCGTCTGGTTTCTGTATAAGATGCAAAATAACATTCCGTTCCTTATATTTTATTCCTACTTACTACACAATTCGAAAGAGTGTATTTCAGTCATGGTTGTCAAAATCCTTATCCAAATGTACAAAAAGTTAGAGATGTAGGTTTGCCTTACCTTAATCTAACCTACAAGATAAGTCTTAGCGTTAGTATAGCATCACTTATTCCTACATTACTCCTAAATCTAATTTGATCTTCGCCGAGCCGGATTTCTACGAGTTTTTGCATTGTTCTGTAAATAATTCGTGTTAAAAGTTTGTAACAACGACTTATTAACTGGTGGTTCCGTAATTTTACACCTGTCTGCGCCTTCTTTCTTTGGTATAGGGAAATATAATATATTTCTTGAAATATAAGGGTAATTCGCCTGCGTCTTATACACCAGGCGAAATAGTTTTGTCATGGCTGGCTCTCCCAATTTTCAGTATCTCCAGGAGAATGTCATGTACTCCAGGGGCCTTGTTCCGACTTACGTCTCTGAGTGCTCTGTCAAATTCTTCTCTCAGTATTTCATTTTCATCTACTTCATTTTCCTTTCTACAAAATTGTCTCGGAGTTCATTTCCTGTGTAGAGTCAATCTAAATGTTGTTGTTGTTGTTATGGTCTTCAGTCCGGAGACTGGTTTGATGCAGCTCTCTACCTTACTCTATCCTGAGCAAGCCTTTTCATCTCCTCCTAAGAACGGCAACCTACGTTCATTTGAATCTGTTGACTATACGCGTCTGTTGGTCTCCCTCTGTGATTTTTACCTCCCACACCTCCCTCCAATGCTAAATTCACGATTCCTCGAGGTCTAAGAATGTGTCCTACCACGCGATACCTTCTTTTAGTCAAAGTATGCCAAAAATTCCTTTTCTCATCAATTCTGTTCAGTACCGCTTCACTAGTTATGCGAACTAACCACCTAATCTTCAGCATTCTTCTGTAGCACCACATTTCAAAAGCCTCAATTCTCTTCCTGTCCGCACTGTTTATCGTCCATGTTTCACTCCCTACAAGGCAGCACTCCACACAAATGCCTTCAGAAAAGACTTCGTTCCACTTCAGTTACTATTCGATGTTAGCAAATTTCTCTTTTTCAAAAATGCTTTCCTTTCCATTGCCATTCTGCATTTTATATCCTCTGTACTGCGATCGTCATATGTTATTTTACTACCCAATTAACAAAACTCATCTATTACCTTCATTGTATCGTTACCTATTCTAATACCTTCAGCATCACCTGATTTTCTAAGACTGAATTTCATTATCTTTGTTTTGCTCTTGTTAATGTTCATTTTATACGCTCTCTTCAACACACTGTCCATTCCATTCAACTGCTCTTCCAGGTCCTTTGCTGTCTGATAGAATTACAATGTCATTAGCAAAACGCAATGTTTTTATTTCTTCACCCTGAATTTCAATCCCTATTCCAAAATTTTTCTTTGCTTTTTTTCACCGCCTGCTCGATGTACAAATTGAATCACATCGGTGAAAAGCTACAACCCTGTCTTACTCCCTTCCCGACTAATTCTTCCCTTTCATGTTCTTTGCGGTCTGGCTTTTGTACAAGTTGTAAATAACTCTCCTTTTCCCGTATTTTACCCCTGCTGACTTCAAAATTTGAAAAAGTGTATTCCAATCAACATTATCAAGCTTTCTCCAAACCTAAAAAGCTAAAAATATAGTTTTACCTTTCCTTAATGTATCTTCTAAGATAAGTCGTAAAGTGAGCCGGCCGCGGTGGCCGAGGGGACTAAGGAGCTCCAATCACGGTCTGCACGGCCACTACGGTCGGGGGGTTCGAATCCCCCCCTCGGGCATGGATATTTGTGCCGTCCTAGTTATAAGTAGTTCATAAGTAGTTAGAAGTTTAGGGACTGATGACCCCGTAGTTAAGTCCCATAGACTATACAAACATTTTTTTAGTAAAGTGAGTATTGCCTCCCGTGTTCCTACTTTCATCCTGAATCGAGACGAAACTGATCTTCCTCGAGGTCAGCTTCTACCGGCTTTTCCATTCTCCTGTAGATAATTCGTGTTAAAATTTTGCAACCAGGACTTATCAAACTGATGGTTCTGTAATTTTCACACCTGTCTGCGCCTGATTTCTTTGGAATGGGGATTATTACACTTTCTTAAAGTCTGAGAGTATTTCGCCTGTCTCATACATCTTACACACCAAGTAAAACAGTTTTGTCATGGCTGACTCTCCCAGAGACTTTAGTAGCTCTGAGGGAATGTCATCTACTTCCGGGGCCTTGTTCCGACCTAGATCTTTCAGGGCTATGTCAAATTCTTCTCTCAATATAGTATCTCCTATTTCATCTTCATCTACTTCCTCTTCCTTTCCTATAACATAGTCTTTAAGTTCAAAAATGTTGAAATGTTTGTAAATCTATCGGACCAAACTGCGTGGTCATCAGTCCGTAGCTTACAAACTACTTAAACCTAGGTAAACTAACCTACGGACAAACACACACATTCATGCCCCAGGGAGGACTCGAACCTCCACGGCGAGCAACCGCGCGCTCCTCATCGAGATGCTTTAGACCGCTCGGCTACTCCACCGCGGCTGTCCTTAAGTTCATTTCCTTTGTACAGATCCTCTATGTACTCTTTCCACCTTTCAGCTTTTCCTTCTTTCCTGAGAACTGGTTTTCCATCTGAATTCTTGATATTCGTAGAGCTGTTTTTATTGTCCCCAAATGTCTCTTATTTTCTTGTAGGCACTATCTACATTTCCCCTTCTTATACATTCTTCTACAGATTCGTATTTGGTTTCTCGCCATTGTTGCTTAGCCATTTTGCACTGCCAGTCAATCTCATTTCTTAGTCGTTTGTACACCATTTTCCTTTTCATTTACTGCATTTTTACATTTTCTCCTTTCATCAATTAAATTTAGTATTTCCTGTGGTAAGCAATGATTTTTTGTAGGTCTTGCCTTTCTACCTATTTTGTCCTCTGCTGCCTTCACTATTTCATCTCATAATGCTACCGATTCCTCTTCTACCGTTGTATCACCCCCCCTCCCCCGATTCTGTCAATTGTTGCCTAAAGCTCCCTCTGAAATTCTTAATAACTTAAGGTTCCCTCAATTTATCCAAGTCCCATTTCCTTATTTTCCTACCTTTCTGCAGTTTTGTCAGTTTTAGCCTACAGTTCATGACCAATAAGTTATGGTCAGAGGCTATATCTGCCCCTGGTATGTCTTAGAGTTTAAAACCTGGTTCCGGAATCTATGTTTTACCATTATAAAATCTCATACCTTCTGGTGTCTCCTGGTCTCCTTCACGTATACAACCTTCTGTCGTGATTCTTATACTAGGTATTTGTAATGATTAAAATATGTTCCGTGCAACATTCTACTAGGTGACTTTCTCTTTCATTCCTTTTGCCCAGTCCGTATTCACCTACTATTTTTCTTCCTCTTCCTTTTCCTCATCATCGGCAGAGCTAGTTGACATATAAACCTATACTAAGTTTGTCGGTGTTGGCTTCGTATCTATCTTGATAACGGTAATGCGATCACTATGTTGCTCATAGTAGTTTACCTGCATTCCTATTTTCTTATTATCAGTCCTACTTCTGTAATACCCCAACTGATTTTGTATTTATAATTCCCGCCAGATCCTAGGATTTTTATCTGTCACTTTCCACTTCTTTCGCCTCTGGCGGTGTTGCTTATGTGAAAAATACCGAGTAGCACAGTGGTTCGGAACCCACGTTAAACTGTAGGTCCCCCAATAACTGGCTGGGTAAGTCAGTTCGAAGGTCGAAGGAAGGCAACGGCACACCATCTACAAACAGGACCATGCCTAGTAAAGCACTGTGGTGTTCAAACCAATCTTCAGATTGTTGACTGATTTACCTTACCTTTAATCCTTTACTCACCTGACCAGAAATCCTGTTCATCCTGCCACCGAACTTCACTAATCCCCACTATATTTAACTTCAACCTATCTATTTCCCTTTTTAAATTTTCTAATTTTCCTACCCGATTAAGGGATCTAACATTCCTCGCTCCGATCCGTAGAATGCCAGTATTGTCTTTCCTGATAACAACATCCTCCTGAGTAATCCCCGCCCGGAGATCCGAATGGAGGACTATTTTACCTCCGGAATATTTTACCCGAGAGGATGCCATCGTCATATTTTCATACAGTAGAGCTGCATGTCGTCGGGAAACGTAATGGCTGTAGTTTCTCATTGCTTTCAGCCGTTCGCAGTAACTGTATGGCAAAGCCACATTAGTTGATGTTACAAGGCCAGCTCAGTCAATCATCCAGACTGTTGCCCCTGTAACTACTGAAAAGGCTGCTGCCCCTCTTCAGGAACCACAGATACCTCACCACTGTGGTTGCACCTACGGTACGGCTATCTGTACCTAGAGGCACGCAAGCCACCTCACCTCGGCAATGTTTGTGATTCATGAGGGTGGGCCGTCCGCGTGGCCGAGAGGACTGAGGCGCTTCAGTCACGGTCTGCAAGGCCACTACGGTCGGGGGTTCGAATCCCCCCTCGGGAATGGATATTTGTGCCGTCCTTAGTCTTAGCTAGTTCATAAGTAGTTTGTAAGCTTAGGGACTGATGACCCCGTAGTTAAGTCCTGTAAGTTCTACAAACATTTGAACATTTGACCATGAGGGTGGTCAATCTATATATTCTTTCCAAATTTCAGCTTTCTCTCTTTGCTCAGAAATGGTTTTCCATCTGAGATCTTGATATTCATGCAGCTACTTTTCTTGTCTCCAAATGTCTCATTTATTTTCCTGCAGGCGGTATCCATTGTTACCCTTGTTATATATTCTTCTAAAGACTTGCATTTGCCCTCTAGCCACTCCTACTTAGACATTTTGGACCACCTTTCAGTCTCGTTTCAAAGATGTCAGTACTCAAATTTAACCTGCATTATTCATTGCATATTTGTATTATCTCTTTTGAACAATTAAATTCAATGTTTGCTGTGGTAGCCAAGAACTTTTGTAGGTCTTCTTTCTATTTAGTCCTCTGCTGCCTTCACTATTTCATCCCTCAAAGCTGCTGTGTTCTTTCCCGTCGTTACTGTCAATCGTTGCCTAAAGCTCCTTCTGATACTCTCTAGAACCTCATGTTCCCTCAGTTTATCCAGGATCCATCTCCGTTTTCCTTGCTTTCTGCAGTTTCTTCTGTT
The DNA here is from genome assembly GCA_026315105.1 of Locusta migratoria. Lineage (NCBI taxonomy): Eukaryota > Metazoa > Arthropoda > Insecta > Orthoptera > Acrididae > Locusta > Locusta migratoria. The sequence goes on from CM048745.1 coordinate 38,671,265, forward strand.
TCAGTCTACATTTCGCAACCAATATGGTCAGAGTCCATATCGGTGCCTGGATATGTCCTAAAGTTTAAAACATGGTCCCGAAATCTGTCTTACCATTATAAAATCTATCTGCTGCCTTCTGGTATCTCCTGGTCTCTTCCGTATACAACCGTCTTTCATGATACTTAAACCAAGTGTTTGTCATGATTAAATTATGTTCCGTGCAAAATTCTACTAAGTGGTTTCTTCTTTCATTCATTTTTTCCAGTCAATATCACCTACTATTTTTCCTTCCCTTCCTTTTCTATCAAATTTATGTCCCCCTTCAGAATCTGGTTTTCCTCTCCCTTAACTGTCTGATTAAGTTCCTTAAATCCCTTAAACATTTCTTTGATCTTTGATCATCGGCAGAGCTAGATGACAAATAAACTTGTAATATGTGATCGGTGTTAGCTTAGTATCTATTTTGACAATGAAAGTGCGGTTACTGTGTTTTTCCACTGTCCATGTTTCTCATACATCCAAGTGTGCTTGAAACATACATTTTTAGAAATTTCTTCACCACATAAAGGCCAATGTTTCACCTGAGTCCCCTTGGCCATCAAAGCCCTCATTGCCTACGCATGTCTATGTTCGCCTTCCTTCATCCGCCGTAGGTTTTTTTTACTTGCAACGTAGAGAAATTCCTTAACTTCCTCTAAGTCATGATCACTATTTCTGATGTTTTCTCGCTGTTTTCACTCCTACAACTTCTCATAGCGGCACTCTTCTTGCTGTTTACTGTCAGTCCTTATTCTGTACCACGTACACTATTCAGTCACTTCAGCAGACCCTTTAATTCTTCTTCACTTGCTCTAAGGATACCAATGACATCTGGCAAACTGTTTTTTTTCTAGGGAACAAAGTGCTGTGGTCCTTAAGCTCGGTTTAAACTTACGTTAAGGACAACGCACACACCCATGACTGAGAACTCGAACTTCATGCGAGAGTGCATGAGATGTCGCCTTAGATCACACGGCGCGAATCTTATAATTGATATCCTTCCACCCTGCATCCTTTATCCCACTGTCCGACCGTTGTTTCCATAATTGATTTTTCGATGTCTTAAGCTGTTTTTATTCCGTACGCTTTCTTGTTGGTATTTTAGTCTTGTTATTCCCTCTTGGTTCTTTTACATATTATTCAACAGCGAATTTCAAAGGGAGTTGCTAGACATTGCTTTATCAATGCGAACCTTGTCCATCCGTTCAAGTTATCTGATGCAGTTTGCTCCAGGATTAATTCCCATACATTGTAGTATTTTCACCCTACCAATTTTGCCATAATTAAAAGCAATAACAGCGTCATTAACCCCAAACTTCAGTGTCTTCATTCCAACGAAAACATTTTTTTGGTAAGCGAGTCTATATAAGATTACTGAAGGACTCATTGGTATTTTCTCTGATTCAGGATTTTCCAGGTCTCTGTAAATAGCTGGCATGAAATGTTTATGGTCGTATGAACTGAGTACTGGGCATTGCGCTAATTGCAACATGAATTAGGTCCAGGAGGGTGAATGTAGTGAAGGTTTTTCATCAGTTGATAGTCTGTTTCCCTTTATTCGAAAATCTATTAGCATGAAACCCACGTGTCCTAAAAACATTTCGTTTTGGCGTAATACTTTCCTTCTTGAGAGATTTATGAATCTATTCGTCACGGGAAAAGCCTTAGCACTTCGATATACACTTCTTTACTATGAAACAATACGACACTGTATTTGACAGTGCTACCAATACAAACACGTAATTTAACCTTTATAACAAAGCAATTCACAGCCTTCTATGTAAAAAAAACCTATTTCATTAAAATAATCTTAAAGTAATGCACGTAAAAATTTTAATATTTTCAACCAATGTAGATTATATTTAAAAAAATACCTTCTGCAGTCAGTAAATTAAATATTCTTATAAAGTGAAGATTTCCTTTCCAACATTAGCACACCAGATCAGCGCTTCCATAAGAAAAGTATAAAGCAAGCTTTTATCCGTAGTTATTTGGCAGAAAATTTAGTGGCACCGAGGTATTTTAAAGGGAAAATAGAATTTTCAGAAGTCACTTACGGTGTATTTCACATTTACTTACCTGTTTCAAATTGGTAAGCGACTTACACCACACAATGTTAAAAAAATCTGTTTATGTACTTTACAGGCAAGAACATAGCTCTTTCGTTGCACTGACACATTTACTGTAATATGGCTGAATATGTCTGTTAGATAGGCTATACTTGCCAATTTCTGTTAGATTATACTTGTGAATAACCACAGTTTTATCTATACTTTACACACTAAACATTGAAACAACTTTTAGAAGAGTAATTCACGTTTGTCGAGGTGTAAATAATGGATGAATAATTCGAACATTACATGCCATGAACCGCAGGCATTGCCGAGGTGGGGTGGCTTGCGTGCCTCAACGATGCAGATAGCTGTACCATAGGTGCAACCACAGTGGAGGGGTATCTGTGGAGAGTCCAGACAAATGTGTGGTTCCTGAAGAGGGGCAGCATCCTTTTCAGTAGTTACAGGGGAAACAGTCTGGATGATTGAGTTGGCCTTGTAACATCTGCTAACATGGCTTTGCCATGCAGTTACTGCGAACGGCTGAAAGCAAGGGGAAACTACAGTCGTTACTTCTCCCGAGGACTTGCAGCTCTACTGTATGACTATATGATAATGGTGTCTTCTTGGGTAAAATATTCCGGAGGCAAAATAGTGCCCCATTCAGATCACCGTGCGGAGACTACTCAGGAGGAGGTCGTCATCAAGGAAAACAAAACAGGCATTCTACGGGTCGGAGCGTGGAATGTTCGAACCCTAAATCACGCAGGTAAGCTAGAAAATTAGAAAAGAGAAATGAATAGTTTGAAGTTAGATATGATAGGGATTAGTGAAGTTAGGTGGCAGGATGAACAAGATTTCTGGTCAGGTGAGTACAGGGTTATCAATACAAAATCAGTTGGTGGCAACTCAGGAGTAGGTCTCATAATGAACAAAAAAATAGGAATGCGGGTAAATTACTATGAACAGCATAGTGAACGCATTACTGTAGTAAAGGCAGACACGAAGCCAACACCGACCACAGTAGTGCAAGTTTATATGCCAACTAGCAAGACCGATGATGAGAATATCGAAGAAATGTATGGGGAGATAAAAGAAATCATTCAGAAAGTTAAGGGAGACGAAAACGTGATTGTGATGGGGGACTGGAACTCGGTAGTAGGAAAAGGAAGAGAAGGAAATGCAGTACGTGAATATGGACTGGGAAAAAGGAATGAAACAGGAGATCGCTTGGCAGAATTTTGCGAAGAGCACAATTTAATGATCACCAACACTTGGTTTAATCATAATAAAAGAAGGCTGTATACGTGGAAGAGACAAGGAGACACTGGAAGTACCAGATTGACTTTATAATGGTAAGGAATAGATTTAGAAACCAGGTTATAAACTGTAAGACATATCCAGGAGCAGATATAGACTCTGACAATAACGTATTGGTTACGAACTGCAGATTAAAAATTAAGAGACTGCAGAGTTTCAGAGGGAGCATTAGGCAAGTATTGGCTGAAACGGGGGAACGTAATACAATAGAAGAAGAATGGGTAGCTCTGAGAAATAGGGTATTGAAGGCTGCAGAGGACCATGTAGGCAGAAGGACAAGGCCTAATAGAAATCTCTTGATAACAGAGGATATACTGAACTTAATTGATGAGAGGAGAAAATGTAAAAATTCAGCAAGTGAAACAGGAAAAAGGGAGTACAAACATCTGAAAAATGAGATTGACAGGAAGTGCAGACTGGCTAAGCAGGAATCGCTAGAGGACAAATGCAGAACCGTAGAAGAATGCATAACTAGGGGAAAGGTAGATACCGCCTACAGTAAAATAAAAGAGATATTTGGAGACAAGAAAAGCAGCTGTATGAATATCAAGAACTCAGAAGGAAAACCAGTACTAAGCAACGAGTGGAAAGCTGAACTGTGGAAGGAATATATAGAGGGCCTATATAAAGAAAATAAACTTGAAGACAGTATTCTAGAAATGGAAGACGAAGTGGAGGAAGATGAGATAGGAGATATGATTCTGCGAGAAGAATTTGACAGAGCGCTGAAGGGCTTGAGTCGAAACAAGGCCCCTGGAATAGATGATATTCCGTCTGAACTGCTGATGTCGTTAGGAGAGCCAGTTATGAAAAAATTGTATCACCTAGTATGCAAGATGTATGAGTCAGGGGAAATACCCTCCGTTTTCAAGAAGAATATTCTAATTCCAATTCCAAAGAAAGCAAGTGCAGACAAGTGTGAAAATTACATAACTATCAGTTTAATAAGTCATGGGTGCAAAATACTAGCACGAATTATTTACAGACGAATGGAAAAACTTGTGGAATCCGACCTCGGGGAAGATCAGTTTGGATTTAGGAGAAATGTAGGAAGACGGGAGGCAATACTCACATTACGACTTATCTTAGAAGATAGATTAAGGAAAGGGAAACCTACGTTTTTAGCGTTTGTCGATTTGGAAAAAACTTTTGACAACGTTGACTGGAATACACTCTTCTAAATTGTGAAGGTATCAGGGATAAAATATAGGGAGCGAAGATTTATGTTCAACCTATACAAAAACCAGACAGCGATTATTAGAGTCGAAGGGCAAGAAAGGGACGCAGAGGTTGTAGCCTTTCCCCAATGTTGTTCAATTTGTACAATGGGCAGGCAGTGAAAGAATGGAAGGAAAAATTTGGAGAGGGTATTAAAGTGCAGTGAGAAGAAATAAAAACATTGCGGTTTGCTGATGACGTAGTAATTCTGTCAGAGTCCGCAAAAGATCTGGAAGAGCGATTGAATGGGATGGACTTGAAGGGAAGGTATAAGATGAACATTAACAAGAGTAAAACGAAGGTAATGGAATGCAATGTCAGAAAATCAGGTGATGCTGAAGGAATTAGATTAGCTAATTAGTAGATGAAATTTGTTATTTGGGTAGCAAGGTAACTTCTGATGGCCGATGTAAAGAAGATATAAAATGCAGAATGGCTGGGGGAGAAAAGCGTTTCTAAAGAAGCGAAACTTGTTAACATCCGATATTAAGTTAAATGTTAGGAAGTCCTTTCTGAAAGCATTTGTCTGAAGAGTAGCATTGTATGGGAGTGAAACGTGGACGATAAGGAGTTCAGATAAAAAGATGATAGAAGCTTTTGAAATGTGGTGCTACAGACGAATGATGAAAATTAGATGGGTAGATCACGTAATTAATGAGGAGGTGCTTAACCGAATCGCGGAGAAAAGGAATTTCTGGCATATCCTGACGAAGAAAAGGGATATATTGGTTAGACACATTCTCAGACATCAAGGAATTGTCAACTTCGCATTAGAAGGAAGCGTGCGGGGTAAAAATCGTAGAGGGAGACCGAGGGACGAATATAGTAAGCAGATTCAAAAGGATGTAGGTTGCCGAACAATTCTCAGATGAAGAGACTTGCACAGGACGGGGTAGCGTGGAGAGCTGCATCAAACCAGTCTGCAGACTGAAGACCACAACAACAACAACATGCAAATGGAGCATCAATATTCTTTATTTATATATACAGTACTTACATGTAGGACGAGGAATCTATTATGGATCTTATATATACATTATTTGCCACACTAATCGCACAAGTCACGGAAGTAGCAGAAATCGCAGGAGTAGCAACAGCAGTAGCAGAAATGACAGAAGTGACAGTCTGAGTCACGAAAATCGCAGTTTGAGTGCGGAGGGATAAATGTTGAGGATTTGTATACTGTGATTGTCAAAAGTGACAAATCGTAACTAAGAATTGCATATACCTAAAGAAAGCAGTCACAAAAATGACAGACAGCGGAAAGTCGCAATTTAGCTCATCCCTGTCGGACAGATCTCGCTTGTACGTAATCGTTACAGTCTCCAAAATAGAGTAGTAGATGCAGTGGCATTCACGACCAGTTAATCTTCCAGAACAGTGATTCCCACAATGTGGGTCGCGACCCATGACTAGTGGGCCTTGGGAGCTATTCCGGTGAGTTGTCGAACGGTGGCACGATATCTTTGTAAAATATCTTATCGATTCTAGAAATGGAAGTTTATTACATGTGGATAGTTTTATAATCTGAAAAAGGTATATACGAAACCCGTCTCAAACAAGAAACCAATGTGGCTAATAGTGTACTAGGACAATATGAAAAAGAAACCGTAATATTATAGGATTACTATACGACATCACCGTGTCGTCTCCCACCTGCGACAAGTATCATATGAGCAACCTTACATCGATTTTTTCTTTCTCTGTCTATGGAATAGTACCCCTATTAGGTTTTTTAATGTGTGTTTTCGTGTTTATAGTAGCATTTCTATTTTCTATTTATTTAAATATTGGCGCGTGGATTATGCCTGGATGGTCCTGTATCGAGTGGGGAGGGAAAGCATAGCTTTGGAGGAATTAAAGGTATCCAAAACTACGTCGTTATGCAAGCCTGCCTTTTTCTAGTCATGTTTCATCCGAAAAATATTAGAAGCAAACTTTGCATGGTAAAAGATTTAGCCTTAAAATTACCAAGCGTCAATCGAGTTAGAGAATGTACCAATAACACCAAAACTGAACACTGCCACAAATCTCATTGAGTTAACCATTTAAATTGTATAAATTAATTTTTGTAGTGGAGTATATAAGAAAACGTTCACCAGTGCAGTCAGTGTACACTGCGTAGCGAAGATTTTTCCAGAAAAATTGTAGGTCCAATTACGAAGATGTTTTGGAACTACTGGTCAAGATATTTCATTTCATTCATTGTATTGTACAATCTTTTTCGACTTACGACTGTTGTTTCCACAGACCACAAGTATCTGTGATTGGAAATCATGGAGGTTCCTTTCAGATAAGCTGTAGCTTGATGTACCAGATAAGTGCATTCGGAACGGGAGAGACCGTAACTTGGTGAACAAATAAGCTGCGATCTCGTCCCAGAGCGCTCCACTGGCGAAAATGCCATTCAGAGAATCGACTGTTGAGAAACGGCACACAGCGAAGGCCGAGCAAGTCTGAAGGGGGCATTCCAGTTACGGCTCTGGGAAGAGTCGCGTGACACGCAGTCTCAAACTGAACTTAGAAACGAGAGAAGTTGCCAACTTAAACAAGGCGGGCGCGCGCTCCTCCTCTCTTGTCGCGGGGCGCCAGAAAGTTGTCTCCCCTGCGTGCCCAGGTCTTCGGCCGAGCAGAGGCCTGACTGCGGCTGTTGCGCTGACTCGGCGGGCGCGTTCGATAATTTACGGCGGTTGTCGCGTTAAGGAGGCCGACGCGCTCCACCGTCCCAGGGGGCTGTCTAGCAGCGTGAGAGGAGGCGCCAAGATGAAGCTGGTATTCCGCGGAAATCGTTACCAAACGCAGCTAGTCGTCCAGGACCCGGGATATCGGTACACAGGCATCACAGAGCAAATTTCAGGGTGTATCAAGCTACAGAGGCACATGATCTGTTAATTATAGTACCTGCCAACACAGGGGCTAAATTAAAAATAATAGCGGGGAGGATAATGAGAGATAAGTACTCCTGGCTCTCACCCAGGAGGCTCGGGTTCTATTGCCAGTAATGGAACTAGCGTGACTCGGTAGCACAATGGTAGAGTATCAGACTATAACGCCAAAAGTCGCAAGTTCGATTCTCGCAGGTGCTCGGATTTTTATGTCACTTTCCACTTCTTACACTTCTGGCAATGTTTTTATCTGATGTGAAAATGATCGAGTATTCCATGGTTCGGAAACACATTAAACTATAGGTCCCCCTATAACAGTTCGAAGGTCGGAGGAAGGCATACTACCTTCAAATAGGAACATGCCTAGTAAAGCACTGCGTGTGTTCAACCAATGTTCGGATTGTTGACTGCTTTCCCTTTTTAACTTTTACGTACACCGCTGGAAATAAAAGTACACTCTCTTTTAACCCTTCTCTGCAGGACCCACATTTTTTTTTTTTTTTTTTTTTTTTTTTTTTTTTTTGAAGATTTACATCCCTGGATCCATTGGGTCCCTTAATTCTAATATGAGAATTTAAATAAAAAAGATGTGTTTTTTGGATATTATCATGCACGAAATGTGTATATTAAGGTTCATGAGTATAATACACTACTGGCCATTAAACTGCTACACCAAGAAGAAATGCAGATGATAAATGGGTATTCATTGGACAAATATATTATACTACAACTGACATGTGATTACATTTTCACGTAATTTGGGTGCTTAGATCCTGAGAAATCAGCACCCAGAACAACCACCTCTGGCCGTAATAACGCCCTTGATACGCCTGGGCATTAAAGTCAAACAGAGCTTGGATGGCGTGTAGAGGTACAGATGCCCATGCAGCTTGGACACGATACCACAGTTCATCAACAGTAGTGACTGGCGTATTGTGACGAGACAGTTGCTCGGCCACCACTGACCAGACGTTTTAAATTGGTAAGAGATCTGGAGGATGTGCTGGCCAGGGCAACGGTCGAACAGTTTCCGTATCCAGAAAGGCCCGTACAGGATCTCCAACATGCGGTCGTGCATTATCCTGCTGAAATGTAGGGTTTCACAGGGATCAAATGAAGGCTAGAGCCACGGGTCGTAACACATCTTAAATGTAACGGCCACTGTTCAAAGTGCCGTCGATGGTAACAAGAGGTGACAGAAACATGTAACCAATGGCAGCCCATACTATCACGCCGGGTGATACGCCAGTATGGCGATGACAAATACACGCTTCCAATGTGCGTTCACTGCGATGTCACCAAATACGGATGTGACCATCATGAAGCTGTAAACAGAACCTAGATTCACCCGAAAATTGATGTTTTACCATTCGTGCACCCAGTTTCGTCGTTGCGTACACCATAGTTGGCGCTCCATATTGTCCTCCTGAACCCACCGATTCCATATTCTGCTAACAGTCATTGGATTGAGACCAATGCGAGCAGCAGTGTCGCTATAAGATAAACCGCAATCGCAATAGGCTAAATTCGACCTTTATCAAAGTCTGAAACATGATGGTACGCATTTGTCCTCCTTACACGAGGCATCACAGCAACGTTTCACCAGGCAACGCCGGTCAACTGCTGTTTGTTTATGAGAAATCGGTTGGGAACTTGCCTCATGTCAGCACGTTGAAGGTGTCGCCAACGGCGCCAACCTAGTGTGAATGCTCTGAAAAGCTGATCATTGTCATATCACAGCATCTTGTCCCTGTAAGTTAAATTTCGCGTCTGTAGCACGTCATCTTCGTGGTGTAGCAATTTTAATAGCCAGGAGTGTATAAGAAAGGTGTGGATATTTTAATGATTTTATTAGTTTTTAAAATATATAATTTGTATAATTTTAATCCTGAATAATTTATTTAATAGATAACCTATCGAAAACTGATACAAACAGCACCGATATTTTTCACTAAGCTTCCAAACAGGTGATTTTTACACTGACATTGATAAATCATTTCACAAAAAAACATCACACTAGTTTTTACAATTGTTGCACGCCACAGTGCTATGGTCCTGGCGCACATGTTTTGAGCACTTACTGCACACTGCTTTTGTTTTTCTGTCCTTTGAAGCAGAACACAGTGAACAGCTTTTCTTGTGGCAACTAGCTGTGCTGTCAAGCTGTTGTTTCGTGTCTCAGGGTTAGAAATGAACTTTAGGAGTATGGATTTCTGCAGATAGGGATTACGAGATCTGTTAACGGCGCTTGCACATCTCTGTTCAGACGCATTCCTCACAATGACAGGCTGCAGGTGTAACGGCGGTTGACTGACTGACCGCGCTCTCGTCGCCTGTTGCGGATGGTCGGTTAAACACGGTGTGTGTAAGCTGCAGCGTTCGAAATCTCAAGTTTCTATGCAGACGTTGTGCTTGAATCACAAGATGTCTTTGACGATTTTCGCTATTTCCGTCAGTAAATTCGATTTTTGTCTTCTTCTTCTGCTGCTGTTGTTACACATCTGGACCTCGAAAAAGTGTTTTTTAAGATGGACGCACCACTTACCGTTAACGTTACATCCCGTTTATTATATAACGCGCGCTATGTTTTGCTTAATTCATTCTAATTTTGTTTTTAAACACGTTCGTCGGCTGTTACAAACATGGTCTATACATAGGGATACGTTTATTTTGCCTAGACACCTTAGGTGGCAAACGATTTCCGAAAGACGGGACTTTTTTGGATAGACCAAAATGTTTGACTTGGTTTAGAATTGTTTCTAAATAATTGTTGATGAATGTGCGAAGGTTATACAACACTTAGAGTACACACCCGTAGCATTACAACGAATTTCCTTATGCCGTGTGTTTACTTACCTGCGAAATCGCGTTCCATACGATTTGTAATTAACGTTTGATGTATTACGTTACATAAACCGTATGTACCGATTCCGAGAAAACGAAATGTTCTTCTGGAAATTGTTAACGCAAAAACATAGCTTGCCACACTTTATATGCCAATTAAGTAACCTAACAGAATGTATCAAGATATAGTATACAATTAGTTTTCTCACCCACATTAGGTGGCGAACGAGTTCCGAAAACAGTTGTTTTTTTCGGAAATTGTTAATGTAAGCATAGTTCCCTTTCAAATATTTCACGCTACAGGTAATTGTTTTTTAAATAATTGTCAATAAATGTACATAGTTTTTTATCGGCCGCTTTAATTGCACTCAATGTAATGTCGATAAGTGCTTAAAATTATAAATTTTTCTTCCTGCCAAAGAAAATTTGGTGATGTCTGGTTGTGTACAGGTTTCGAACCTAGGACACTTGATTCACTGTCCCTACCTGACCCCCCCTCCCCTGTCATCACGTTTCCACCTCCCATTCGATCGACCGCCAAACAAGATTGAATTTCATGCACTTACAATTCCCTTTACTGGTATTTGTTTATAAACAATTTTTGTTAAACATTACTTACGAACAGCAAGACATCTACTGTTGATCACTGATGATTTCCTGGAGAAAATGGAATGCCCTAATTGTTAATGCAAAAACATAGGATGTCACAATTAAATTAATATGCAAATTAGCAATAAGATATAATTGAGAGCGGTGGTGGGTGGCCTGGGGGCAGGCGGGGGCGGTAGCGGCGCGAGTGGCCACTTGTGGAGGCGGTCCGGCCAGGCTGTTCACGAAACTCCACTGGTAAGTGGAATCACGTGCTTGATGTTATTATTCCCAGTAAGTACAGGTTTCAATGGTAATCATCCTGTCCTTCCGGAAAGTGTAGTATTGTTCGAGGGTGGAAGATTAAGGGGGAGGGGTGATGGTAACGGTGCCTGACCCTCATGACACTAACACCGACGGTCGATTCTCACTGTGCTCTAACTCTAGTTACTATACTACTGGCATTTATTATCTAGCATTCGGTCCTTCTGTATTACTTTTCTATGGAACAGATTTTTAAGCGTTAACCGTAGATCCTCCAGCAAAAGAGATTATTTTGGTTGTCCCAGGCGAAATACGACAAACGTCGTAGAGTTGTGCAGTTGATTTCAAATATGACTCCATTTTTATGAGAGGAAATAAAATGTCACTTGGAGCGCAGCCATTTTGCGGTAAATGAATGTGTACTTTTTGGTCGTTTAGAGCCTTTGTAACGCCTCGGCAGGCTGTGATGAATCACCTGCTGTGATACCTCCCCCTCCTCCTCCCCCTCCCCCTCCTCCTCCTCCTCCTGCTCCTTCCTGGAAGCAACAGAGCGAGAGGCGGCTGTCGGCGGCGGCGGTGGCCGAGTGATGGATGCCGCGGCTACTCGCGCGCTCCTGCAAGGCTCCCACGCGTCGTGTCACCTGAGTCACGAGCTGTGTTATCATCCAGGCAGCTGCGGGGGCGGGGCTCTGCCAGGCTGGTACGCACGCCGCTGAATGGAGCGACCTACCTTTCTTTACAGTTGTTTCTTCATTTGACCGCTATTAGAAGTAAAAAAGAAAAAAAAAATGGCAAAGCAGTCAACAATCTGAAGATTGGTTTGAACACCATAGTGCTTTACTAGGCATGCCGTGGTATGCCGTTGCCTTCCTCCGACCTTCGAACTGACTTACCCAGGGAGACCTACAGTTTAACGTTGGTTCCGAACCACGGTGCTACTCGGTATTTTTCACATCAGCAACACTGCCAGAGGTAAAAGACGTGGAAAGTGACAGGACCTGGCGGGGATCGAACCCGGGACCTTTGGATTTGTAGTCTGGCACTCTACCATTTTTATTTTTATTTTTTTTTATCATCTGGTGGATCTATGGTTCGCGGTCTTTCGTTTAGTTCGTTCGTGGTTGTTCGTTGAATGGTTGGCTCAGCTTTTTTATTACAGTGGGCGTTTAGCCCTCTGACCGGGCGCGCTGAGCCAAGGCGCCCGGCACCATTGTGCTACGGAGCCGCACCATCCGGCACAAACTCTGCAGGGGAAACACCTGCTGACATGTGAAAATGTTTCGAAGTGACCCTTTCTTTAGACTGAAAAATACCATTTCCACTGCTTGCGATCACATATAATATGGTGATTCTATAGCGAATAAGAGCTGCCCTTCGTGAGCACCAATATCTGCATATTTCAGAGTAAGAAATTCGTTAAATTCCGGTTTGAGGGTAAATCACAAACATCCAAAGGCCTTCATTTCAAATATCTACAAATTAAAATTAGAAACATATTCATTGGAAAGAACACACAGATAAAATTGTAGACAAGGTGAACTGAAGAACAAATGTTGTTAATGTGACACCGCGTGTATTGGCCACGCTGGCGACGGGACATTAAACTGTAATCTCGCTTTCTTCCAAGTCTACGCGTATCCGCTCTCTGCGGAGTATTCGTCTGCCGCATGGGATGCTTACCAGACTGACGGAGAACACCGAAAAGGTGTATGGTAAGCGAGCTCGGGTGGTAGGGAGACTTGGGTGCTGTTTCATTAAATCGCCCATTTAAGGGGGGATTTGAAAATTAAGTTTCCCCTGTCGACTGTGGTCAGAATTGCTCACGAAAGGAAAAAAATGGAATGAGACATTAAAGATAACACATATCTTTATTTTTCTACATCTATATCTATAAATGTCAATGTCTGTTCGGTGTACGTTCATCACGTCTGAACCACAAGACATAAAGAACTAAAAATTTGTACAGTTACTAATGTCTACTCGGGGAAGACTTTAGGCACGGTTTTATGGCGATCGGATAGCTATTTATCTATATATATTAATGTGAATTCTGTTCGGTGTACAATTATCACGTCCGAACGACAAGACGGAAAGACTTAAATATTTGTACAGTTACTAATGTATACCTGACGAAGGTTTTACGCACGGTTTTATAGCGATGTGATAGATATTTAGTAATTTGAAGAATATAACACGAAATGCGGAACAATAATTACTCTTTGAAAATTTATATTTTACTCTTTGAAAATGGTTTTATTGGGTGCATTGTTGCTTGAGGGTTTATAATGATAAGAGGGTTTAGTATATTGGGATGGAAAGTTATCGGTGTATATGAAATTCTACGTCTGTGTGTGTGTTAATATTTCACTCTGCAGCGAAAACTACAGAACGCAAACGAATGGTCTGTATGTAATTGTTGTCCGAAGTCTCCCGTTGTACACAATAGCAGTTCCATGCCGATAGCTATAAGGGGGTGGAAGATATGATGGTTGAAAGTCGTCAAATTATAAAAAAAATTCGGACTGAAGGCCAGCGATGACGTTTGCGACTCTATAGTAAGGAGGTTACATAAGGCGAAACGTGATGATCTTTCGTGTATGCGCGCTACAATGTCTTCAGCTCTTTCTCTGTAAGGCTAAGCATACGAATAAGGAAAAATAAGAAGAAATAAATAAAGCAGTAAAAAAGAAATTTCTTTTAATACATCTTAAAAAAAATAAAAAAAAAAGGTTTGACGTTTCGCGAATTTTCTATCATCAACCTACACGCAGTGGAGCCACGGGTTTAAGCTAGTAATTTATAAATACATTGAGACATATATCATACAGCTTCAAAAAGCCGTCTATCATCTTCCATAAATTTTTTGCATATTTCTGTAAAGTTATAATTTATTTAATGTCGCTAGATTATCATTTTGTTAAAACTTGAATCCCACTCTTTTCAAGACTTGAGGAATAGCATTTTTATTTCATGGGTTAAAATATTAGTTAACATTACTAGGTTTTTGTTATGTTAATAATTTATTATTATATTAATTAATGTGGCATAAGTACGGCTTCTCCACTATGCCACTGTCCCTGTGAGAATGTGCAGTTGTTTTACTTTTAAGTGGGTGCGAGAATCTATGGCTGTCTAAATGTGGAGAGTGATAGCTTGCCTTGCATCATTCTCTCTGGCTCAGTGTCGATAGCTGCTGATACTACCAAAGAGGTTTCCACTACCTTTGGTTACGAGCTAGTTAGCGAGCCTTCCCTCAGTGTGAGTCTACTCACTCTCCATCCCCACCACCGCTGTATCTTGGATTTTCCGGCTTCCGGCAGCTTTCTGCATCTTGTGGCTGCTCGGTCTGGCCATTCTGTGCTGGTCTTCTGGTGAGGTAAGGTTGGTTTGGCTCTTATGTTTGGAGATGGTAGTCTTTCATTGACTAGCACATGTAACTTGGGCTCGTGAACTTAGAATCATTTTTTGGAATATTTTCTCCGATCGTGGTCGGAAATGAGTTCTAGTTTTTCAATTTGCAATAGATAACTGCAGTGTGTGTGATTCTAGTTGCAGTTTGATAACGGCCTGGTATGTTAAAACCTTTTGTGATCATGTGGCGGTGTATGAACTCTGTGTAAATACCTTCTAGCTTTGTTGTGCCCGATTTATAATAGGTGATATGTTCATTTTTGTACAGTGCATGTAAAAATCTTCTCATCATTTCCTTCTGTGAGTGATATGTGTTCCACGTGGATGGTTCATAGAGCAAAGCCTTCACCTTCCACTCTTGTTTGTTCCATGCCCATCAGGCAAATAACTATGCAGGTATCCTTCTGATTTCTACTAATACTTCACGATGTTCTCTCTCTGCCTTTTTAATTTTGCTGTCTCTTCTCCGACTGGTAATAAGCACTCTGTCTTTGTCAGTAATTCTCTCTGAGCCTTGTACAACCTCCTTCAGTAGCGTCTTCATGTAATTCTAAACATTTCTATGTGCTGCATGCTGTAATTCTTAATTTTATTTTCCCGACTTTGTAATTATTCCACTTTTACGAGTTTTTTGAGATTGGACTTCATCCGTCTCTGTAACGCTCCCTATCGCGTGTAGCTGCATTTCTTTCGCTTTTTCATGTAATTCTAAATATTTCTATGGGTTGCATGCCGTATTTCTTATTTTTATTTTTCCGACTTTGTAATTATTTAATTTTTGTGGTTTTTCTGAGACAGGTTCTCATCCGTCTCTGTAATCGCCCACTATCGCGTGTTGCTGTATTTCATTCGCTTCCTTACATAATTCTAAGGATTTCTATGGGTTGCATGCTGTGATTAATTTTCTTTATTTTTCGGAAACTGAATTTATTCAATTTTATCGGTTTTCGGAACTACGTGGGTCTGAGTTCCCACTTAAGGGGTTAGTTGCTAGTCGCCTGAATTCACGCCACTTCTCATATAAAACAGTACCTAAATCAATTTCTAACAGACTGAAACTTAAGAATCCACCGTGATTTTGTATAATGAATCCGATTTTCAACCACTTCGCCTTCAGTGGAGTGCGTTCATGTAACGTAACGCCGTTAGCGTGTTTGCTCGCAATCCAAGTCAGATGTAAATTAATTTGCTATACACACTCACCATCTCGAAACAGGCACAACAGACCAGAGCCAGCTTCAAAGTGTTTATATTTTGTGTTTTGTGCTACCTCCGACTTGCTGAATTTCGCCTACGATGGCGGCGCCTGCTTCCGCCAGTTTCAGCATGCTGATTTTGGTGAGTTTCGCTGTGGCATTGCGTGGGAGCGAATGAGTGTTGTTTGTGAATCCTTCCCCCCAGTAGCGTTAAATCATGTATGATTTAGGCTGGGCACCGTCCGCATTAATCGATCTAAGAGATGCATTTCTATTGATTTAAGAAAATTGGTTCCCCATTTTGCTTGTTTTCTATCTGAATAAACAAGTCCAAGTTCAGCAAAAATCTGTAAGTTGGCTATAAATTGTAGGTTTAGAGCAGCTTCCCTCTTTTATTTAATATTGTTCTTCACAAGTGCTGAGAACAAGCTCAGATACAATTTTTCGTATGTTTAAATTCCGATGCGCCATAATGTTTTTTTAGCCACTTTTCTACGGTAACTTTAATTGTGGTGCCTTGCTTATTAATGTCTGTGTGTAATAACGTGTGAGTTGCTGTGCATATTGACCACTGTAGTATTAACTTCCTGTTATTGAAGTAATTTGAAACGAGTCAGTTCTCAGTTTGGGCCAGGAAACAAGGCTTTGTAGCAGGGAGTAACCAGTATTTCACAAGGACCTCATTTGCTAATTTTAGTGATAAATCAAAGCTCTTGTTTCGTATAGTGGTCGACTTTTAAAATGTTTGTAAACACAAGAGACAATTCTGCTTAGGTCATCGATCCCTAGACTTATAAACTATTTAAACGAACTTACGCTAAGCACACACACACACACACACACACACACACACACACACACACACACACACACACACACACACACACACGTCCTGGGGACGTCTCGAACCTCCGACGGAAGCGGACGCGCAATCCGTGTCAAAACTCATTTCCGCACGGATATTGTAATATCTATACTAATAATAAATCTGTAAATATAGGCCTGTCGCTGTTCAATCTTCCAAACTACTGGACGAATCTTCACGCGGTTTTAACAGTTTTGGTCAACATATAGGGACATTGCCGAGGTGGGGTGGCTTGCGTGCCTCAACGATACAGATAGCCGTACCGTAGGTGCAACCACAGCGGAGGGGTATCTGTGGAGAGGCCAGACAAACGTGTGGTTCCTGAAGAGGGGCAGCAGCCTTTTCAGTAGTTACAGGGGCAACAGTCTGGATAATTGACTGACCTGGCCTTGTAACATCAGCTAATGTGGCTTTGCCACACAGCTAGTGCGAACGGCTGAAAGCAAGGGGAAACTACAGCCGTTACTTTTCCCGAGGACATGAAGCTCTACTGTATGAAAATATGATGATGGCATCCTCTCGGGTAAAATATTCCGGAGGTAAAATAGTCCCCCATTCGGATCTCCGGGCGGGGACTACTCAGGAGGATGTGATCATCAGGAAAGACAATACTGGCATTCTACGGGTCGGAGCGTGGAATGTTAGATCCCTTAATCGAGTAGGAAAATTAGAAAATTTAAAAAGGGAAATGGATAGGTTGAAGTTAGATATATTGGGGATTAGTGAAGTTCGGTGGCAGGATGAACAGGATTTCTGGTCAGGTGAGTACAGGATTATAAATACAAAATCAGTTGGGGGTATCACAGGAGTAGGATTGATAATGAATAAGAAAATAGGAATGCGGGTAAACTACTATGGCCAGCACAGCGATCGCATTATCATTGTCAAGATAGATACGATGCCAACACCGACAACAGTAGTACAGGTTTATATGCCAACTAGCTCTGCCGATGATGAGGAGATCGAAGAGATATATGAGGAGCTAAAGGAAATTATTCAGACAATTAAGGGAGAGGAAAACTTAATTGTTATGGGAGACTGGAATTCGGTAGTAGGACAAGGAAGGGAAGGAAAGATAGTAGGTGAATATGGTCTGGGCAAAAGGAATGAAAGAGGAAGCCGCCTGGTAGAATTTTGCACGGAACATAATTTAGTTATAACAAACACCTGGTTCAAGAATCACAAAAGAAGGTTGTATACCTGGAAGAGACCAGGAGACACCGGGAGATACCAGATAGATTTTATAATGGTAAGACATAGATTTCGGAACCAGGTTTTACAGTGTAGGACATACCCAGGGGCAGATATAGACTCTGACCATAACATGTTGGTTATGAACTGTAGGCTGAAACTGAAGAAACTACAAAAAGGTAGGAAAATACGGAGATGGGACCTGGATAAATTGAAGGAACCTGAAGTTCTTAAGAATTTCAGAGGGAACTTTAGGCAACAATTGAAAGAAACAAGGGAAAATAAAACAGTAGAGGAGGAATGGGTAAAATTGAGAGATGAAATAGTGAAGGTAGCAGAGGACAAAATAGGTAGGAAGGAAAGACCTACAAAAAATCCTTGGATATCACAGGAGATACTAAATTTAATCGATGAAAGGAAAAAATATAAAAATGCAGTAAATGAAACAGGCAAAATGGAGTACAGACGACTAAGAAATGAGATTGACAGGAAGTGCAAAGTGGCTAAGCAGGAGTGGCTAGAAGGCAAATGCAAGGATGTAGAAGAATGTATGAATAGGGGAAAAATAGATACAGCCTACAGAAAAATAAAAGAAACATTTGGAGATAAGAAAAACAGCTGTATGAATATCAAGGACACTGATGGAAAACCAGTTCTCAGCAAAGGAGGGAAAGCTGAAAGGTGGAAAGAGTATATAGAGGGGCTCTACAAAGGAAATGAACTTTGAGACAATATTGTAGGAAGGGAAGAGGATGTAGATGAAGATGAAATAGGAGATACTGTACTGAGAGAAGAATTTGACAGAGCCCTGAAAGACCTAAGTCGAAACAAGGCCCCTGGAGTAGATGATATTCCCTCAGAGCTACTGAAGTCTCTGGGAGAACCAGCCATGACAAACCTGTTTCACCTGGTGTGTAAGATGTATGAGACAGGCGAAGTACCCTCAGACTTTAAGAAAAATGTAACAATCCCCATTCCAAAGAAAGCAGGTGCAGACAGGTGTGAAAACTACAGAACCATCAGTTTAATAAGTCATGGTTGCAAAATATTAACACGAATTATATACAGAAGGATGGAAAAACTGGTAGAAGCCGACCTCGGGGAAGATCAGTTTGGGTTCAGGAGAAATGTAGGAACACGGGAGGCAATACTCACTTTACGGCTTATCCTGGAAGATAGATTAAGAAAAGGCAAACCTACTTTTCTAGCTTTTGTAGATTTGGGGAAGGCTTTTGACAATGTTGATTGGAATAAACTCTTTCAAGTTCTGAAGCAAGCAGGAGTAAAATATAAGGAGCGTATGGTTATTTACAACTTGTACAAAAACAAGACAGCGGTTGTCAGAGTTGAAGGGCATGAAAGGGATGCAGTGGTTGGAAAGGGAGTAAGACAGGGTTGTAGCCTTTCTCCAATGTCATTCAATTTGTACATTGAACAAGCTATAAGGGAAAGCAAGGAGAAATTTGGTGAAGGAATAAAAGTTCATGGGGAAGAATTAAAAACATCGCGTTTTGCTGACGATATAGTAATTCTGTCAGATACAGCAAAGGACCTGGAAGAGCAATTGAACGGAATGGACAGTGTGCTGAAAGGTGCATATCAGATGAACATTAACAAGAGCAAAACTAGGATAATGGAGTGAAGTGTAAGAAAATTAGGTGATGCTGAAGGAATTAGATTGGGAAACGAAGCAATAAAGGAGGTAGATGAGTTTTGTTACTTGGGAAGTAAAATAACAAATGATGGTCGCAGTACAGAGGATATAAAATGTAGAATGGCAATGGGTAGAAAAGCGTTTTGGAAAAAGTGAAATTTTTTAACATCGAATATTGATTTAACCCTAAGGAAGTCCTTCCTGAGGGCTTTTGTATGGAGTGTTGCCTTGTATGGGAGTGAGACATGGACGATAAACAGTGCGGACAGGAAGAGGATTGAGGCTTTTGAAATATGGTGCTACAGAAGAATGCTGAAGATTAGGTGGGTGGATCGCGTAACTAATGAGGAGGTACTGAACAGAATTGGGGAGAAAAGAAATTTCTGGCATACCTTGACTAAAATAAGAGATAGATTGGTGGGACACATTCTTAGACATCAAGGAATTGTGAATTTAGCATTAGAGGGAAGTGTGTGGGCTAAAAATCGCAGAGGAGGACCAAGAGATGGATACAGTAAGCAGATTCAGACAGATGTAGGTTGCCATTCTTATGTGGAGATGAAGAGGCTTGCTCATGATAGGGTATTGTGGAGAGCTGCATCAAACCAGTCTCCGGACTGAAGACCACAACAACAACATAGGCATAATTTTATCAAAATCAGATCACGAAAAAAAAAAAAAAAAAAAAAAAAAGAAAGAAAATCGCAAATTTAAGTGTTTTCAGTAACCGCCATATCTGTTTGTTCAACTATTAAAAACCTCTTATCTCCAAAACTACTTCACCAACTTTCATGGGGTTTTCACAGGTAACTTGAGCATATTGTGCGGTTACATAAAGGCTTCAATAATTAAAATTGGATAAGAGAAAATGAATATATCATAACTTAACCATTTGTCTAAAAGCCATCGTGTATGTCTGTTTGTTTAAGGTAATCTCCAAAAGTACTACACGAACTTTCCTGGTTTCCACAGGTAAATTGGGAATAGTTTGGAGAGTAACATAGGCTACTTTTCATCAAAGAGGATAAGAGGAAGGAAAGATATAGTAATTTGAAGTTTTGTTTGTATACTATCCTTATAAGTATGGCGTAGTTCAGCAAATCTCCAAGAAAACCATTCGAACTTTCATGGGGCTTCATAGATTAACTGATAGTACCTGATAAGCTTCAATTCATGAAAATCGGATCAGGGGAAGAAGAGATATCGTAATTTGAAGTTTCTGATGTATGCTGTGCTTGAATTGCAGCGTAGTACAGCAAAGATCCGATTGAGGCGCTGTTCGTAACGTAGTATACCAAGTAACTAATAGATGGCGATGTTGCGTTCTCTATTGACATAACTTAGGTGTAATAACTCACACAAAGGCTGCGATTTTCCTTACGACAGCAGTGTTGTGTATTGACTTTGGCAACGGCAGTTGAATCATTTTTGAAAAATCAGTCACGTTGAATGAGGGGAATAATTCTTTATGTTCCCCATGAAATAAATAATGTATGCTGTCCTGGTCAGTAAATTAATCATCCTCCTAAAGCGAATAGTTAGTTGCCTATGATAGCAAACTAAATCGCTGCCACTGCAAGTAAAATTTATCGCAGGTGTGGCACAATTTTTTAATTTTTTTTTAAATTTTTTTATTCCTAACTGTATCCCATATGCTTTGCAATATCATGGAAAGAAAATAAGTGCAGCTTTCGACGGGTATAACCACTAAATTGTGCATGGCAGAAATATCTATGGAATGAGCATTGCGTTCTGTGCATCTTCTCTACATTAAGTTGGAATTACCAAGTGATATTGAGAATAATTCACTCTTTCCATATATTTATTTGCTCTTACGATTGGTTTGTACTGCATTGGCTGCAAAGAAGCCCCACCTCCTTTTCGCAGAGCAACCACATAACATGAAATAATATCCAAATAAATGTGCCACAGAAGCAAGAAGAAAGTTGAAAAAGCGTCGCTAAAAGAGTCATTTACACATAGTCATCCGTCTTAACCGAACAAAAAAGGGCCAAGATAAAGTCAGCGATTAATATATTTTTCCCAATATTACGTGACATTTCCACTTTAATGTTCAGGACACGAAAACTGTTCGGCGCATTTGAATGCTCACTCCAGAGATATTTCTACTCTGTGCCTGCCACTAGAGATAGTACACACACGCGAGCAACAAACTCATCATAAACCTCTCTGCTTTCATAATCGTTCCGTACAATATTGAGATTTAAATTTGAAATTACTTACTTTTGGTGCGGACTACATTCAGATAGATACAGACGTCTTCTTTTGCAGAGAAAATTGTACTTAGAACTATATATTCAGAACACTATTACTGAAGGTCGATTTCAATTTCGTGCTTTACGAAGTAATCACTGCAGGACGTGGGGACATGTATTAGGTGAACGAGTGGCCGATGCTGCTAACATGTCAAGACAATTCACTGTGAATACTATGTTTAATGGAAAATTCTGTACAGACGATCAGCTGACGGTATTCCTTCAACGATTGCCTTGACTTACTTTATCGCAAATTGATACCACCATGACGTCTTATTTAAACAGACATGAACCGCACTGTTGATTTAATTACCAGACTTTCATCATTCGTCGAGTTTTCGATAATAGGGAGCACTACATACAAAATAACTATACTGTCCCCAGTGCAACACTGCAACATACTAATACTTCAGCCTACACTTACGGTTTAGTACTACACAATAGAACCAATACATGGCGCTGTTATTATTATTACTATTTTTCATCTCAACGATGCAAGTGTTTTCAGAAGTTTACACCAAACAGACAATTTCACACCGCAGTCTTAACTTCATGAATACAAACTAACATTAAATTTACATCGTTCCGGAGTACGGACTGAAATTAATTTTACTTTTTGTATGAAAAACTTTATGAACATTCAGCGTTTCGACAATGACTTCTACTTAAATTTGACATCTTGGCTAGGAAAACTGAATTTATTGACAGAGCGATCCAACAAGAATTCTGTTTTTGTCGACCAAGGTCCGGAACCCTAAAAACCATGATATACACAGGTTGCTCTTTAACAACCGTTGCGAAGCACGGGCATATATATACATTGTGACTGTTCCTAAAGAAGAGATACAACAGATGTATAATTAAAACGGTAATCGATCCGCTCTCTATTGCGGATGCACACTAGGTCGGAACAGTTTCGGAAATAAAATGCAGTGAATAATGAGTGATAGTGGTCAGGGCACTACGTTAGCAGTTTTTCGATATGTTGAGAATTTGCGTCTTACGGGACGGATACCCCACGCGGTAGTGGTCATCACTGTGTTCGCAGTAGCATAATGGTTAGCGCGACTGCTACTAAGGACGAGGACCTGGGTTCGAATCTCGACTGGCAACATATTTTCAACTTTCCGCAGTGATTTCTTTCCATGTGCTGCTGGCAGCTGGCATTGTAAATTCCTTTTTGTGTTGATTGAAGTACATAATTAGGACCAGTCTTGTTTCGCACTACCGTATCTATCAATTCTTGTGCTCAAAGCCGGCCGCGGTGGCCGAGCGGTCTGCTGCGTGCCAGTCACGGTTTGCACGGCCGCTGCGGTAGGGGGTTGGAATCCCCCCTCGGGCATGGATGTTTGTGCCGTCTTTAGTATAGACTAGTTCATAAGTAGTTTGTAAGTTTAGGGCCTGATGACCCTGTAGTTAAGTCCCATAAGCTCTACAAACATTTGAACATTTCTTTGTATAAAGTGAATCAAATGAACATACTGCTTTGACCGCCATTACCTACATATGGGGACGATAACGGTCAGGGTAATGTGTTTGGAATTAAGTATAAGGTGTAAATGTTACGCGGTCACAAACATAAAAAGAGAATGAAGGAAAATAACTCTTTAAAGAATATGCAGTTGGACGCTTTTCCTTATTGCTGCCTCGAATCCAGCTTAGGTTAATAGATTCTGGCCCCCTTACATTATACATCTGTATTTCTATAATAAATATTACTTGGCAATCACAACCATAATGTCTCATAAGAATAAGTATAATCTGTTAATTACACATCGACATAATGAAGTAACAGCAATTTATATTCCATTTTGTAACCAAATGTAATCACTTAAGAATGAAGCACTCAGATATGGATAAAGTAGTTTAAATATTAGTTTGTTGCCATGCGATTAATATATAAATAAAGAAGCATAGTACTGATATAGTCGCTGTAAATTTTGGTACATACCTAATCAGATAACTAATTATGACACGGTGTTGAATAAGTGGTTCCATGGATACTAACTAAAAAAACCGACTTAGTTTCCCGTCAGAGCTGTCAAATTTTTAAGGTGGAAGGAATTCTTCACGAGACCTGCCTTTTTTGTGCATCAGTCACGGATTTTCTTAAAAACCCTTCCCTGTCTCTTGTGATTTATCTTGGAAGTCTTGTTGTAACAATATTTAGGGAGTCTGGAAAGTCGATTATATTTTTAATGTGAGGCGTCATCAGAACCTGTGGCACCTGATTAGAGAATTTTTAAGAATCAAGTAAGGATTTGGCTTTTTCCGAACACATAGCGATTTCAGAGTGTGTGGTTACTTTACACGATATGCAATAGTTAATAACAAAATACTGACCTACAAGCAAACCACTTTAGTTCATTTGTCTCTGAACCAAGTATGTAGAGATGAACACTTCTATATCTGAGAAGTGATTATAGACTTTTCAGTGGTAAGATTAAATTTCTGCAAATGGAACCAGTACTAATAACGTCTACGTTGTAGTCTATCAATCGTACTTTGATTTTTTTTACGAATTTGTCTTTATTTTAAAAGATGTGGTTAGGTAGGAATACATGTTTGTAGGTAGCAACCTAAGAATACTGCACAAATTGCCTCGAATGAAACCAGCAATAATAACATGTGAAATCTATGTTCCAGATCACGCAAACTGGGCATATATTCTAGTTATCTTATCTGCTTTTTACGAATGTCATAATTTTAAAGGATGTGGTCAGGCATGAATCAATAAAGAATGCAGCTTGCTGCGATTGAAGCGAGAAGCAATAATAACTAAAGTCTAGCTTGTCATTAGTACTGTCTTGAGTTGCTTCTTTAAACGTGTTGCTGTTAGCCGATCACTGTAGCCGATAGTCGACATTACTGTTTTACGTCAGCGTTACGTCACGCTGACGACACGTTCGCCTAAACTTCGGTGATAAGATGGCTACCCAAGAATCCTGGAAAAAAATTATTTGTCAAAAGAAATTGATAGTTTAATATCTGGCCAAAGACCCATGGAGTTGGAATATCTCTAAAGTAAGCATTCAGATGAGCAGAACATATTTTATGTTCTAAAGTGCAATCGTCATGTAATCTCGTGATAAATATACCCTCAATAAACTTTATCTCGGTCGGGGGTTCGAATCCCCCCTCGGGCATGAATATTTGTGCCGTCTTTAGTCTTAGATAGTTCATAAGAAGTTTGTAAGTTTAGGGACTGATGGCCCCGTAGTTAAGTCCCATGACGGCTGGCTTTCTGTAAGTTCAAGATATTCACTCTTTTTAGCAAATGTAGTTACGTGTTAAAAAAAAAAAAAAAAAAAAAAAAAAAAAAAGCAACAGGTAACCGCTGTGAATGTGTTGTTGACATGTATTCGGTGTTGTGCAGATTGATTGTTAATACTATTTACAAAAAACACATTTCGTGTTACTTCTGCGACACATTAACCCTCTTGAATTTTATTCTTCTAAAGTCATAAGTTGGCTACACTATAGCTTCCAGTATGTGTACATGATGAAAGGATTGAACATTAAAAATATAATCGACTTTCCAGACTTCCTAAATATTGTTACAACAAGACTTCTAAGATAAATCACAAGAGACAGGGAATGGTTTTTAAGAAAATCCGTGACTGATGCACAAAAAATGTTACCGTAGAGGCTAGGATAAAGAGACAGGTAAAAATAATACCCAACCATGTGTGCAACTTCTGACATGCGAGTCCTGCGCTATACCGCAAGAGCGCTACCATCACATTAAATGTATAATGAAGCTGGCAGATACTATTCCAACAAGCGTTCTGCACATTCGGAAATGAGATAGACACTTAATGCTGATAGAATGTTTGCTTCCGTTAAAGGCTAAACACTACCTAAATACGAAATTTTACGTCTGTATGTCAGCTAGAAAAACCGTAGATTTTTAGTGACCGGCGAGTGAGTGAGACAAGGAACAATTGGAAAAAAAAAGCGCTCAAATGTTTGTAGAACTTATGGGACTTAACTACGAGGTCATCAGTCCCTAAGCTTACAAACTACTTATGAACTGGCTAAGGTTAAGGACGAGACAAATATCCATGCCCGAGGGGGTATTCGAACCCCCGACCGTAGTAGCCGTGCAGACCGTGACTGGAGCGCCTCAGTCCCCTCGGCCACCGCGGCCGGCGAACAATTTTTGGCTGCCAGTATTTCGTGAATATAAGATGTAGAATAGTATAATTTGTAAATATAGCTAGTTATAGTAGGTACTCTTGGTCATTGGAAATGTAGGCTTCTGGATTTACCCACAACGAAGATACGGAATGGGAGGAAAGTCGAAAGTGCCATGAACGGCTTCGAGAGAGGGATAATACGGTTGTGCGCCCTCGACTTGTCCCCAAATCAGTCTCTACCATCCATACGCAGAACGAAGTAGAAATTTGTAACTTTGCTAATTCATGTGTAACGAGCTACTGGTGTCGTGAAACATATTCGGCAATTTCTCGACATATTCTACGGTCGAGAAACAATCAACCGATCGGCGACCCATTCTAGACGCCTATTCCAGTCTCTTCTCTATTTCTTCTTTTGCCACTGACCCTACTGATTTCGAATCTTTGCGAGCTTTAAAGAGTATCTAGGACGTGCTCTTGAGTCCGTGTGGCCGCATTTGAACCTGTTTTACGATTTCTCTTCGTATAAATGAGAGGACATGCAGTTAAAACCGTAATTGCGCGGAGGAATTGCGGCCATGAAGAGAATGGCGGTTGTTTAGACCACCATAACCCCCACTTACAAGTCACTTTATGTCCTGCAGATTAGTTGGAACATTGCAGTTCAAATTACACATCAAACTGTCGCACTGTAGTCCTGTATGTAAGCAAGTAATAAAAACCATGTCTTCTACAAAAGTAAGAAGAATAAATACATTTAACTTAGTTAAATCACTCAACTATAATTGTAACAAGCAAGTTGATAAAATCTTTGAGAATTGTGTCTGATCGGCAGCAGCAGACAGTCTGCCAGAGTTGTGTTGGTTCCTACTGCTGATCCGCAATTGGCGGCATCAACCACGGCACACCAGAGAATATTTTACGGAGATATCAAGTGACCGGCAGCGTCTGCGTGTCTGGAATACCCCTAACCCCCGTAATCATTAAAACTAGGACATTGTTTGTTGCAGCGATATTTTTTCACGATATTTCGATTTCCAAATTTGTTTTCCGTATACGGAAGTATTTTATTGACGTGCACCTACCTAGGGAGAAATGGTGTTCATAATGAAATAAGAGAAATCGGAGCTCATTATGAACGAACAAAAAAGACAATGGTAGTCTCAAGCACTGATTCTTTTTGCCTTTCAGTTACGCCGCAGTTCACACCGGGGAATATTCGTCTGCTCTACAGAGCGAACAAGTAGGGTTTGTAGGTAAATATTTACCATGAAACTGTATCATTATTCACCTCTTCTCTTTTCTTTTTTTTTGTATTTTGTTTCACTAATAACTCGAAAATCAAGAATATTTTCACATACATTTATTATGAACTTTTGTCCTTTGCACCAATAATATATGTCTTCGGTTAATGTGCTCAATTTGTTACCTGCTTTTTGCTGTGCACTTTATTTCCAAGGGTGTGATATGATATGAAGCTCGTAAATAACCTGTTTTAGATTTGTTTTCCATTCATATTTCGTTCTTTGACTACTATTCGTACAGTTGACATATTTTCGTCCAGATTTTAATCTTGCACAACTTTTCATTGTTGAACGTGTTGTTTTTTTGTTAAGCTTAAGGGACTTAACTCCGGGTCATCAGTTCCTAAACTTACAAACTACTTATAAACTACCAAAGACGGCACAAACATCCATGCTCGAGGGGGGATACGAATCCCCTCCGGGGAGCGGCCTCGTTCATCGTAGTATAGCGCCTCAATACGCTTGGCCACTCCACCTCGGCGTTGAACGTGTTTTACTATTGCATGAAGTGTGTTTGCTTCTTCTTCTGGAGGTTGAAGCAACTTCCGAAATATGGGACGTATCGAGCACATTAACTCTTTAATGCATAACTTTTTATTTTAAGCTATGAAAACTACCACGATTAATGTATAGTGCATATATACAAAGAAAAATATTGGAAAAAAAATCCTGAAAATTATTATGCACTACTAGCAACAAAAAGTTGATAGCTGGTCAGATATATATTGCTTCCATGATGTACACGATGCAGTAAAAGTCACTATTATGCCTCGAATCTTTGCAGAAAGTATCTCATAATGCAACAGTAGTATGTGATTGACTGTTTCTACATTGCCAAGGAGGAATACTAAAGTAAACAAACGCACATGTTAGGAGTAACTCAATGCTGCTAACTGTCGAACTGATTCAGTAGCGCTTTGCGGTTTATAATTTCTAGGACGAGCTACTAGCATATGTAACACTATGTATACAAACAGCTACAAATGAATATGTGGTAAAATTTTGATCAGTTTGAGAGATAATGGGAAAAACAATGTATGTAGTTGATCAGCTATACTATGCATTGAAAGATTATGGAGGGTCATCTCGAAGACTGGTACTGCTAATTAATACGTTAATACGTTAATCGCAGATTAATTTCCATATTTCACAAAACTCGTTGAAGCGCCACGTACACGCAGTGTCTGGAAACTGTTGCGCTTTGTGTTACAGGCGCGCAGAACGCTTCGGACGTGTAGATTCCCGCCGTCGCCCAGGTAGAGCTTGACGGATTTTCCTACAGTGGCGCCCGAACGAAAGCTGCCAGCCAGCGCCCTCTTTTACTGCCGCAAGTTAGCGTAATGGCCTGAACTTGGTATATGAAGGGCGCGCAAGTTCCGGAGGGGAATAAAAAGTTTCCGCAGGACGATAAGATCCCCCCTACAGCACTATCACATTTCTGATCAGCGCCCGTGCCGAGACGGGGCGAATGTGCCGTCGAAGGCAGCAAATTCCTTTTCGAATCTACTGCAGTGAAAGACATTTCGATAACATTTGTTATCGAAGGACTGTTCCACGTTATAGAGAACGAAAACGGGGGGCTGGGAGTGAGGTAGCGGATCCTTGAGGTGCGTCTGACGATGAGCACTGTCAAAGAGCCCACAGGTAAATAAATTGGCGACACCAAGAAGAAGACTGTATTGGCACTGACTGCATATCGGAACTGGCCCGTAAGAATTGCTGCTTGCTGCAAAGTTGACAAACATTCGGAAACAGCAGGCGTTTAGGAGTAATCAGAAATTTATAACACCTGCCTTTTGACGCACAGTGCATTGCAGTTATTTTAACTTGCCTTTAAAAAACTGTTCAAGTGTTTGTAAATCTATCGTACCAAACTGCGTGGTCGTCAGTCCGTAGCTCACAAACTACTTAAACTAAGGTAAACTAACCTAAGGACAAAACACACACACACACACACACACACACACACATGCACCAGGGAGGATCTCCAACCTCTGACGGCGAGCAACCGCGCGCTCCGCAGCGAGGTGCCTTAGACCGCTCGGCTACTTGCCTTTCAGTTTGCACAGTAAAGTCTGGTTATTTCATGAGGAGTTAAGATAGTCTTTTGGTTCAGTTTGTTTATTACATTCACTGCGCAGTCATGGGAAACGATTTGCACACATAGATAGAGGTAGTATCGTCAGCACGAGGTGTAACAGGGTGGTGCATTGACCGCGGATGAACAGTACCGATGCGACAGAGTGCGACGATCGATCAGGTACTAACTCAAGGAGAGAAGTACACTACTCGGGTCGACTGTACTTATACCATGCCTAGAACGTCAATTCCGATGTTTGATCGTATTCGCATTGTTACTTTGTGTCGGGAGGGAAAGTTTCCAGCCGTCTCGGAGAGAACAAAAGCGATGTTGGCCGGACGTGGAGGTGGTACGGAGGTATGAAAACTGCCGATGACTTGCCACATGCAGCCCGACTCGCGCCACCATCGCTAATTCCAGTGTTTGCTTAGCTGCGGGCCTACACGCAACAAACGCCACCTTCATATTTTGTACGTGAAACCGGCTTCTGAATAGAAGCGACATATAGTATTTTCATTTTGGTCTGCACGTTTTCTTTTCAGTTTGTAAATTTATACTGTGCTCTCGTGCATATTAGATTCAAATTCGAGTTTAAACAAACAGTGTAGTCTTCCTTTGAGTTCATCGTGACAGTATTTTTTGTTTTCTCGGCACTGTAATCATGAACAGGGACTGTGACTGCTGTGTGGGATGCAGTCTGAGCTGGTGACACTTCGCTCCCAGCTTCAGGCTGTGTTAACCTCGGTTGCACAGCTTGAGGCTGCGATCGAGGGGCGTCATTGTTGTTGGCCGTTATGGGGACCGAACGGACTCTCGTCGTCTCCACCGATCGGCCTGCGCCAGCGACATTGCTGATACTGCTAGCAGTGAGGCAGACACCCCACCCGTGGTTGTGTGGGAGGTTGCCCTAGTGTGTGGCAGGAGGCGCAAGACAGTCCGGGGGACCGATCGTGTGGCCTCCCCGGTTCGTCTTGCGAACAGGTTTGAGGCGCTATCTGTTCAGGACAACGTTTCTGAGTCGGATGGTGTCTCTCATCCTGAGGTCACCACTCAGCCTGTAATATCCGGGCTTTCACAGAGGGCCAGCCGCGGTGGCCGAGGGGACTGAGGCGCTTCAGTCACGGTCTGCACGGCCACTACGGTCGAGGGTTCGAATCCCCCCTCGGGCATGGATATTTGTGCCGTCCTTAGGATAAGCTAGTTGATAAGTAGTTTGTAAGTTTAGGGACTAATGACCCCGTAGTTAAGACCCATAGACTATACAAACATTTGAATATTTTGCTTTCACAGAGGGTGGGTTTGCTTGTAGTTGGGAGCTCCAACGTTAGGCGGGTGATGGAGCTCCTTAGAGAGATGGCTACCAAGGAGGGGAAGAAGGCCAATGTGCACTCCGTGTGCATACCGGGTGGAGTCATTCCAGATGTGGAACGAGTCCTACCGGATGCCATGAAGCGTATGGGGTGCAGCCAACTGCAGGTGGTGGCTCATGTCGGTACCAATGATGTGTGTCGCTTCGGATATGAAGAGATCCTATCAGGTTTTGAGCGGCTATCTGAAGTGGTAAAGACTGCCAATCTTGCTTCCAAGATGAAAGCACTCACCATCGGCAGAATAGTTGACAGGACCGACTGTGGACCTCTGGTACTGAGCCGAGTGGAGGGTCTGAATCAGAGGCTCAGACGGTTCTGCGACCGTGTAGATTCCTTGACTTGCGCCATTGGGTGGTGGGTTTCCGGGTTCCGCTGAATAGGTCAGGAGACCACTATACGCAGGAAGCGGCTACACGGGTAGCGGGGGCTGTGTGGCGTGGACTGGGCGGTGTTTTAGGATAAAGGGCTTCGGGGAAAAACAAAATGGGCAATATCAAAGGGTACAGATGGATCACAGGAGAAATGTAGATCTGGGAACTATCGGTGTAACAGTTGTAAATTGTCGTAGCTCTGTCGGGAAAGTACCAGAACTCCAAGCATTAATAGAAAGCACCGTAACACACATCATTGTAGACAGTGAAAGTTGGCTGAAGCCGGAAGTAAGTTCAGCAGAAGTATTTGCAAAAGATCTAACAGGGTTCAGGAAGAATAGATCAAACATAATAGGTGGAGGCGTGTTTGTCACCGTCAAAAGTAGTCTTTCGTGTAGCGAAGTTGAAATTGATAGTTCCTGTGACCTATTATGGGTAGAGGTTGTACCTGAAAATCGTAAGAAGTTAATAATTGGTGTCTTTTACCGGCCTCCCGACTCTGACGATAGAATAATTGAAAGGTTCAAAGAAAAACTGAGTCTATTTACAAAAACTTAGGCGGTGATTTTAATTTACCCTCAATTTGTAGGGGAAATTATATTTTCAAATCAGGAGGTACACATAAAACATCGTGTGAAATTGTACTCAACGCATTCTCTGACAATTACTTCGAACAATTAGTTCATGAGCCAACTAGAATTGTAAATGGATGTCAAAACACACTTGATCTCTTCGCAACAAATAATCCTGAGCTCATAACAAGCATCAAAACGGATACAGGTATTAGTGAATATAGAGCTGTCGTAGCGAGATTGAATATCGAAAGTCCCAAAGTTGCAAAAAATGGACGGAAAGTATATTTGTCCAGGAAAGCAGATAGAAATAAAATTGTTTCTTGAAAGACAGCTTTCACTCGTTTTTAACACTAACCGTAAGTGTAGACCAGATGTGGCTCAAATTCAAAGAGGTGGTATCGACAGCAATTGACAGTTTTATACCAAATAAATTAATGAAAGGAGGAGGTGATCCCCCTTGGTACACAAAACAGGTCAGGACATTGATT
This sequence comes from Locusta migratoria, assembly GCA_026315105.1. Classification (NCBI taxonomy): domain Eukaryota; kingdom Metazoa; phylum Arthropoda; class Insecta; order Orthoptera; family Acrididae; genus Locusta; species Locusta migratoria. The sequence goes on from CM048745.1 coordinate 38,703,379, forward strand.
CAAAAGCAACGGAAAAGACATGCGAAATTTAAACGAACACAAAATCCCCCGGATTGGCAGTCCTACACTGAAGCTCGAAATTTAGCCAGATGCTACAATACTTATCACAACGAAACGCTTTCTAGAAATTTGACTGGAAACACAAATAGATTTTGGTCATTTGTTAAATTTACTAGGGCCAAAACACAAACAATACCCTCACTACGTGTTAGTAATGGTGATCCTTCCGATGATAGCGCTACTAAAGCAGAGTTACTAAACATAGCTTTTAGAAACTCATTCACCAAAGAAGACGAAACCAATATTCCACATTTCGAATTAAAAACAGAGGCTAGAATGAGTAACTGAGTAATGAAGCAAATAAAATGACTTAACAAGAACAAGTCTTCCAGTCCGGACTGTATACCCATTAGATTTTCATATGATTATGCTGAAGCGATAGCCCCTTACTTAACAGCCATATACAAACGCTCCCTCAAAGAAGGATCTGTACCAAAAAATTGGAAAGTTGCACAGGTCACATCTATTTTCAAGAAAGGCGAGTAACCCACTACACTACAGGCCTATTTCATTAACGTCAATTTGCAGCAGGGTTTTGGAACATATCCTGTTTTCAAATATCCTGAATTATCTGGAACAGAATAATCTATTGACCCAAGGTCAACATGGATTTAGAAAATATCGTTCATGCGAAACACAACTGGTTCTTTACTCACACGAAGTGATGTATGCTATGGACAAGGGTTAGCAAATCGATTAATATTTCTTGATTTCTAGAAGACTTTTGATACCGTACTTCTAAACGCCTTTTAATCAAATTGCGTGGTTATGGTATATCTCCCTAAATTTGCGACTGGATAAGGGATTTCCTGTCAGAGAGGACACAGTTTATAGTAATCGACGGTAAAGAATCGACTAAAACAGAGGTGATATCGGGCGTTCCACGGGGTACTGTTATTGGTCCTCTGCTGTTCCTTATTTACATAAACGATTTAGGGGAAAATCTAAGTAGCTCTCTTAGGTTGTTTGCAGATGACGCCGTCATTTAACGTCTAGTAAAATCATCTGAAGATCAAAACCAACTGCAAAACGATCTGAGTAAGATATCACTATGGTGTATAAATTGACAATTGACTCTAAATAATGAGAAGTGTGAAGTCGTCCACAGGAGTACGGAAAGAAATTCGTTAAAATTTGTTTACAAGATAAATCAATCAAAAGTGAAGGCTGTAAACTGCACAAAATACCTAGGAATTACTATTACTTCAGACTTAAACTGGAAAGAACACGTAGATAATGTCGTGGAAAAGGCGACCCAGAGACTGCGTTTCATTGGTAGAACCCTTAAAAGATGCAACAGAACTACTAAAGAAACTGCATACACGACGCTTGTCCGTCCATGTTTGGAATGTGTGGGATCCTTATCAGGTGGGTCTGACGGAGGACATCGAAAGAGTCCAAAGATAGGCAGCTCGTTTTGTATTGTCACGATACAGAGGAGACAGCGTTACGGAAATGATACAGGATCTGGGATGGGAATCATTACAACAACGGCGCTTATCGCTGCGGCTTGGACTACTTACGAAACTCCAATCGCCAACATTGTCAAAATGTTCAAATGTTTGTACAGCTTATACGGGGTACAGCTTGTACAGCTTGTACGGGGTCATCAGTCCCCAGCCAACATTGTCCTCCGAAAGCGAAAATATATTGTTGACTCCCACCTACATAGGTAGAAATGGTCATGAGAATAGAATACGAGAAATCACAGCTCGAACGGAGACATTCAGGTGTTCTTTCTTCCCGTGCGCGATTCGAGAATGGAATGGGAGATAAATAGTGTAAAGGTGTTTCGATGAACCCTCTGCAAGCACTTAAATGTGATTTGCAGAGTATCCCATGTAGATGTAGATGTCACACTTAAACACCATGAAGTGCGTTACAGATAGTCCCAACGTCATGCTAAATGGTCCTCAGAATTTGATGTCAAGTGCTTCTGACAGATGATACACGAATGTATTTACCAGACGATGGTCGAAGACGTTTTTCGAGGCAGCGTGGCAAGCGTGAACTTCTTAAACACACCGTCAAGCGAGTGTAGCGAGGTGGTGGTTCCCTGTCGTTTTAAGGTAACATTATGTGGGGCAATGTACGCCACTGGTGGTAGAAGAAGGTAATCAAACAACTATGCGCTACAGGAACGACATTCTCAGAGTTATAGCGCAACCATATTGGCTGAATTTTGTGATATTTCTGGATTGTAGCCTTCATAATCGTTTTCTTTAGAGCAAGTCAGGACAGAGCTGTATGCAGATGACGTAGGGTGGTGTGAGATACCGATAACCGGTGGTACAGAAGGCACTATGTCCGTGGGAAAGGCCGCCTAAGGTTTTAATGCTCTCCTGTGATTTGTCAGTACATATGGAGGCTAGGTGCAAAACTAATTTCTTCTTTGCTTAAAATTAAAAATATTTTCCATTCAGATTTGCTTGATTACCTGAAGATGTCATGTCTCAGTATCAAGCTACCATTTCGTTGTTTCCGGTAATTTAAAATCATACGGATGAATGAACAAAACTAAAACGAGCAGGCAGACGAATCGCTGCGGCCTCGCCTTGGCGCGCCGGCAGACCGAGGGCAGTCGCGCTGCCGGTCTCTCCGGCGTCGGCGTTCATCGCGGACACAACCGCCGTCCGGTGCGGTCGCTCACAGAGCAGGAACAGATCGTGTAATAGCGAATGTCAGTACAGTAAAAGCAACCCCTATCCTCTTGTTAGTCAGGTTCAGTTTGTTGAATGTGCAGTTTCTCTGTTTCTGCGTATGTAAACAAAGTGGCATTCTTCAAACATTTGTTTCATATGAGTGGCTTCTCGGTAATTAAGCTTACAGCCTCATCATCATCAAGAAGCAACGACGTGCGTGCCGTCTTCTGCGCTGGGGACACAGTCTGCGAAGACAACAGGCTGCTGAACATTTTATTCAGAGGTTTCTTCATGCCGTCTCTCGCATCGGAGGTTGGAATCATCCCTCGGGCATCATGGGTATGTGTGTTGTCCTTAGGTTAGTTTAACTTAGTTTAAGTAGTTTGTAAGTTTAGGGACTGATGAACAACGTAATTTGCTCCCATAAAATTACAAACATTTGAACATTTTTGAACATATAATGTGGCAGAGACAATCTATCAAACCAAAACTCTATACGTGATTAAAACACTTTTTTCTTCCACCTGTCGTAATTTCGGTGAGGCATTCGTCGTAACTGATAATTCTCGCGCTCATCGCGCACATGTCGTCAATGAGTTCCTTCGTGATAACGGCATCGCAAGATTAGAATGGCAAGCATGTTCTTCAGAGATGACCACTATCGCATATGCGTGGCATCCACTGAAAAGGGCTGTGTTTGGACAAACGACGCACCGACCAGTCTGGGAGATGTGCGGCGATGAGAAGTGCGTCAACCCGGACCAACAGTCCCTCCATTGTGTAGTGGACAGCACGCCTTGACATATACAAGCATGCATTACTTTAAAAGGACTTGTTACCGGGTATTATGTGTCAGAATACATAGATCATTGTCGTAAAACTTGTCCATTTCTGTTTTCATGAACAATAAATAGAAGTCAAATGTTGTTTCTGTACATGTCTGTTCCATTTTTATGTAAAGGGTCCGCTCACGTCACTCTATTTTCTATTTTTTTAAATACACGATGTATGTCCACAAAGTATTTCCGTTTGGTTATATAAACAAAACGTGCACAGATACAGAAAAAATATTTATTGTATAAAAATCTGCCACTGCTGAACTACTTTTCTACATAACTTCCGAAATTTTGTAGGCACTTGTCATAGCGTGGGACAAGTTTTTGTTTATCTTCTTCATAGAAGGTTGCCACCTGTGTATACAACCATGTGGCAAACATATTCTTTTCAGCTCATCATCTTTGAAGTGTTGACCACCAAGAACAGATTTTAAGTGTAAGAAGAGAAGAAAGGAGTCTTCTTCTTCCCTTCACGTTGCCGCCCGACCTCACAAGCAGAATGTGTCCAAACAACTCTTATGGGAATTTCACTGGGACGTGTTTGATCATCCTCCGTACAGTCTCGCTCCTAGCGACTTTCTTCTTACACCTAAAACCTGTCCATGGTGGTCAACATTTCAGCGATGACGACGAGCTGAAACAATATGTTAGCACATGTTTGAATACACGGGCGGCAACCTTCTACGAAGAAGGCATACAAAGACTTCTGCCACACTATGACAAATGCCCCCACATGTTCGGAAGCTATGTAGAAAAGTAGTTCATTAGTTGTATATTTTTGTACAATAAATATTTTTTCTGTATCTATATACCTTTGTTTTATATAACCAAATGGAACTTACTTTGTGGACATACCTCGTATATACTATATAAAGAGGCGTCCAAAAATGTATTCACTGTTTAAAGGTCCATAACTTGCTAACTAATTGACGGAGTTGTCTCATCTTTGGTAGTGTAATATTTTGTAGTTCCGGCAATCGCCACACAAGCGTTCAATTGCGTTGTTTCGTGTTGTCAGATGACAGTCGCCGGATAGTTATTGTTTTGTTCATAGTTGCACCCAGTTACTCGAGTAAATATGGCTGGCGCAAGGCTTACATTCGATGAAAGGAAGTCAGTTTTGAAGTGGTATTTTAAGTACGAAAACATTAATGAGGTTCAACGGAAATGGCGAAATGAGTATCAAACAGAGCCACCGACACGTTTAACGATTCGTCGTATTCGAGACAAATCTGAAGCCGCAGGCTGTGTTAAAGATGTACACAAGCAACGATCTGGACGACCTGTAACACTAAGAAGTCCAGGTAACTCCCGTTGTGTGTTACAACAATTCACTCGCTCACCACAGAAGTCTGTGAGACAGTATGTCCGTGGAACTGGAGTGAGTCGCCCAAGTGTTCGGCGAATTTTGAAGACAGAAAGTGAAATTGCTACATCGCACAATTGCTACACGCAATGAACGAGGACGACCCAGATCGTAGGATGGAGTACTGCGAGTGGTCTTCTAACATGATGCGCAATGATGAAGAGTTTGCAGAGGTGTCTGTGTGGCCTGATGAGTGACAGTTCAAACTCAATGGAACAGTAAATCGCCACAATTGTATCTACTGGGCCGCCGAAAATCCGAACGTCCATGTAGACAAAGCCGTGAATTTTCCAGGTGTAAATGTGTGGTGTGGGTTGTCTTACCGGGGCTTGATTGGGCCATTCTTCTTTGATGGCACAGTTACCGGTGAGGTGTGCCTTCAGAAGCTTCAGACATCCATTTTACCTGCTATCCGAGACTTGTATGGAGACGGAAGATTTCACTTTCAACAAGATGGTGGCCCAGCCCGCTACCAAATTCTTGTTACGGCTTATCTCGTCGAAAATCTTCCAGGTAGACTGATAGGCCGTAGAGAAAAAGCCAAGCACTTTTGATGAACTCCGAGAAGCCATCGTACATTCATGTGCAGATATCCAACTGAAAACGTTGCAGTCAGTAGTTTGTGCTGCAGTTCGGCGGCATCGTTTGTGTGTGGATGTTAACGGTGACCATTTCGAACACCTACAGTGATATCTTTAAGTTGGACTTTAAGCTACACTTTCACCAAAAATGAGACAACACCGTCAATTAGTTTGCAAGTTATGGATCTTTAAACAGTGGATACATTTTTTGGACCCGTCTGTGTATAGATATTTTATTTATTTATTTATTTTATTATTATTATTATTCTTTTTTACTATGGGAGCAACCAGTAGTGGTCATTGGTCGCTACATTTACAAACTAATCAAACTAACTGATGCTAAGAGCAACACACACACACACACACACACACACACACACACACACACACACACACACACAAATACACACATACACGCATACATGCCTGAGGGAAAACTCGAACTTCCGATTGGGAGCAAACGCGCACTCCACAGCAAGGCGCCTGCGACCAAACTTTTCAGTAGTTACAGGGGCATTAATCTGGATGATTGACTGAGCTGGCCTTGTAATATCAGCTAATGTGGCTTTGCCACACAGTTATTGCGTAAGATTGACAGCAAGGGGAAACTACAGCCGTTACTTTTCCCGAGGACACGCAGCTCTACTGTATGAATATATGATTATGACATCCTCTCGGGTAAAATATTCCGTTGGTAAAATAGTCCCCCCATTTGGTTCCCGAGCGGGGACTACTCAGAAGGATGTGATAATCAGGAAAGACAACACTGGCATTCTACGCATCAGTGTGTGAAATGTTAGATCGCTTAATTGGGTAGGGAAATTCGAAAATTAACTGGATAGGTTGAAGTTATAGTGAGGATTAGTGAAGTTCGGTGGAAAAAGGAACACGATTTCTGGTAAACTATTATAAGCAGTGCAGTCATCACATTACAGTAGTCAGATACGAAGCCAACATCAACGCCAATAGTACAGGTTTATATGCCAACTAATCTGCAGATGATGAAGAAACCGAACAAGTGTATCAGGAGAAAAAGGAAATTATTCAGGCAATTCAAGGAAGAGGAAAAGTGAATTGTGATGGGAGACTGGAATTTGGTAGAAGGAAGGGAAGGAAAAAATAGTAGGTGAATATGGACTGCGCAAAAGGAATAAGAGGAAACGGCCTAGTAGAATTTTGCACAGAACATAATTTAATCACAATAAATACCTGGTTTAAGAATCACGAAATATGGTTGTATACGAGGAAGAGACCAGGAGAAACCGGAAGGTAGCACATTTCATAATGGTAAGACTTAGCTTTCGAAACCATGTTTTCAACTGTAAGACTGCAGAAAGGTAGGAATGTAAGTAGATGAGATTTGGTTAAACTGAAGGACCCGAAGTCCAAGAGAATTTCGGAGGGAGATTAAGACAACAATTGTCAGAAACAGGAGAAAATTAAACTGTGGATAGCAATAGGTAATTTTAAGACAGGATGTAGTCAAATATATAAAAAATAATAATAATAGTAATAAATAAATAAACCATCCGCATATCACAGGAAACACTAAATTTAGTTGATGGAAGGAGAAAATATAAAAATGCAGCAAATAAATCAGGCAAAATGAAGTACAGACAACTAAGAAATGAGATTGACTGGAGGCGCAAAATAGTGAAGCAGGAGTGGCTAGAAGGCAAATGCAAGTCAGTAGAAGATTGTTTAAATAGGGTTAAGACACATGCCACCTACAGGAAAATAAGAGACATTTGGAGACAACAAAAACAGCTGTATGAATATAGAGAACTCAGATGGAAAACCAATTCTCAGCAAAGAATGGAAAGCTGAAAGCTGGAAATAGTACAAGTATATAGAGGGGCTCTACAAAGGAAATGAACTTCGACACAATATTGTAGGAAGGGAAGAGGAAGTAGATGAAGATGAAATACGAGATACTATACTGAGAGAATTTGACGGAGTACTGAAAGACCTAAGTCGAAACAAGGCACCATGGAGGGGAGGACATTTCCTCAGAAAAAAAAAAAAAAATGTTCAAATGTTTGTATAGTCTATGGGACTTAACTACGGGGTCATCAGTCCCTAAACTTACAAACTACTTATGAACTACTTACGAACTAGGACGACACAAATATCCATGCCCGAGGGGGTTTCGAACCCCCGACCGTAGTGGCCGTGCAGACCATGACTGGAGCGCCTTAGTCCCCTCGGCCACCGCGGCCGGCGTTCCTCAGAACTACTGAAGTCTCTGGGAGAGCCAACCATGACAAAACTATATCACCTGGTGCGTAAGATGTATGAGACAGGGGAAATACCCTCAGGCTTTAATAAAAATGTAATAGCCCCCTTCCAAAGAGAGCAGGCGCAGACAGACGAGAAAATTACAGAACCATCAGTTTAATAAGTCATGGTTGCAAAATTTTAAAACGAATTATTTACAGAAGGATGGAAAAGCTAGTAAAAGCCGACCTCGGGGATGATCAGTTTGGATTGAGGAGAAATGTAGGAACACGGGGGCTTATCTTAGAAAATAGATTAAGGAGAGGCAAACCTACATTTCTAGCTTTTGTAGATTTGGAAAAAGCTTTTGACAGTGTTCAAAATGTTTGTACAACTTATGGGACTTAACTGGAGGGTCATCAGTCCCTAAGCTTACAAACTACTTATGAACTAGCTAAGACTAAAGACGGCACAAATATCCATGCCCGAGGGGGATTCGAACCCCCGACCGTAGTGGCCGTGCTGACCGTGACTGAAGCGCCTCAGTCACCTCGGCCACCGCGGCCGGCTTTTGACAGTGTTGATTGGAATAGACTCTTTCTAATTCTGACATCAGCAGGAGTAAAATTTTCGGAATGGAGGGTTATTTACAACCTATTCAGAATCCAGGCAGCAGTTACCAGAGCTGAAGGGCATCAAAAGATGCAATGGTTCGGAAAAGAGTAAAACGGGGTTGTAGCCTTCCTCCAATGCTATAAAGGAAAGCAAGTAGAAATTCGGAGAAGGAATGAAAGCTCAGGTTGAAGAATAGAAAAGAATGTGTTTTTCCCATGACATTGTAATACTGTCAGGGACAGAAAAAGACCTGGAAGAGCAGTTGTACTTAGTGCGTTGAAAGGTGCATATAATATGAACATTAACAAGATCAAAACAACGGTAATGGAGTGCATTCTAAGAAAATCAGGGATGCTGGCGGAATTAGATTAGGTAACGAAATAATAAAGGTGGTAGATGTGGTTCGCTACTTGGGCAGTAAATTAACACACGATGGTCTAGGGACTTATGATCATAGCAGTTTGGTCCAATAGCTTTATAAACACTTGAACATAAAACTTTGCACTATTTTTCAGTAACCTGCAATTATCCTACCTATGTAGCAGACCTAAACTTATTTTCTTATAGAAAATTTTTCACCATCGAAAATATTCTAAAAATTAAAGTTAAAATGTAATATTTTTATTGCTTTTAATATGCATAATAGGGGTAATTAAATAGGTCTAATACTTCAGCTAAGCGAATCTGGTAATAATTCAGTCTCCTTCACGGGTGTAGCACGGAATTTATGATACCTGAATTTGAGGAAGTATTTTAGAAATTTTGTTACATCAATTTGTTAGTTTTAATAACCATAAATGGAGAAGGAATGAAGAGTTCAGCGTGACATTGCAATTCTGTCAGAAGAGCAAACGACCTGGAAGAGCAATTGAACGGTATGGACAGTGTGTTGAAAGGAGCGTATAACATTAACAAAAGCAAAACAAGGGTAATGGAAGGCAGTCTTCGAGAATCAAGTGATGCTGAAGGAATTATGTTAGGTAACGAAACAATATAGGTAGTAGATGAGGTTCGTTACTTGAGCGGTAATATAATATACGATGTACGCAGTACCGAGATTATAAAATACAGCCGGCCGCGGTGTCCGAGGGGATTGAAGCGCTCCAGTCACGGTCTGTACGGCCACTACGGTCGGGGGTTCGAATCCCCCCTCGGGCATGGATCTTTGTGCCGTCATAGTTCGTAAGTAGTTCATAAGTAGTTTGTAAGTTTAGGGACTGATGACCCCGTAGTTAAGTCCCATAAGCTTAACTAACATTTGATTTTTTTTATAAAATACAAGAAATGTTCAATTGTTTCCAATTCTATCGGACAAACTACGTTGGTCGTCAGTCCCTACTCTTACAAACTACTTAAACTAATTGAAACTAATCTAATGACAACACACACATTCATGCCCGAGAGAGGATTCGAACCTCCGACGCTGGCAGGGAACTGAATGAATGCCACCACCTCCATCACAACAACAACATCAACAACATATATATCAGCTATAAAAAGAGTATGGTGTAAATAACAACACTGACATAGTTAACTGAAGAAAACTCGTAGTGTTTGTTGAAAATAATTTTTTATCCGTTGCTATATACGAAAACATGACTTACAGTAAAACTACCAGAATTTAAAAAGAAAGGTCTTCTTTCAGATACTATCTACAATTTCCCATTAGTTTCTATAGAAACAATTTGTTTTTACGCTGATGCAAAGAGCAATACAGTTTGTTTCATATACAAAGATTTTACACTAAAATGTGTAATACGTATTTTTAAGAGACTAGCAGCGTAATGAATAAAATGCGCTGCTGATAATAGTTTACCCACGTTCCTATTTTCTTATTCATTATCAGACCTACTCCTGTAATACCCCCGGAACTGATTTTGTATTTTTAATCCTGTAGTCACCTGGCTAGAAATCGTGTTCCTCTTTCCACCGGACTTCACTAATCCCCACTATATCTAAGTTCATCCTATACAATTCCCTTTTTAAATTTTCTAACATCCCTCCCCAATTAAGGGATCTAACATTCCACGCTCCGATCCGTAGAATGACGGTGTTGTCTCTCCTGTTGATCACATCCTCCCGAGTAGTCTCCTCCCGGAGATCCAAATGGGGGACTATTTTACCTCTGCAATATTTTACCTCTGTAATATTTTACCCGAGAGGATGCCATTATCATATTTTCATACAGTAGAGCTGCATGTCCTCGGGAAAAGTAATGGCTGTAGTTTCCCCTTGCTTTCAGCCGTTCGCAGTAACTGTGTGGCAAAGCCACATTAGCTGATTTACGAGGCCAGCTCAGTCAATCATCCAGAGTGTTGGCCCTGTAACTACTGGAAAGACTGCTGCCCCTCTTCAGGAACCACATGTTTGTCTGGCCTCTCTACTGATACACCTCCGCTGTGGTTACACCTACGGTACGGCTATCTGCATCATTGAGACTCGCAAGCCACCCCACTTCAGCAATGTCTGTTGTTCGTGGGGGTGGATATATATATATATATATATATATATATATATATATATATATATATATATATATATATATATATATATATATGAGACAAAAGAAGGGCCACGGTGGAGCGGCCGAGTGCATTGAGGCGGTATGCTACGATGCACGAGGTCGTTCCCCGTCAGCGGTTCGAATCCCTCCTCGGGTATAGATGTTTGTATCGTCTTTAGTATCAGGTAGTTCATAAGTAGTTTGTAAGGAACTGATAACCCCGCAGTTAAGCCCCTTAAGCACAATAATAATTTGAAACTAGCAAAGGACGGAAGGAATCTTAGGGTTTAACGTCCTATCAACAACTTGGTCATAGTTTTGGGTAAGTATGGGGAAGTAAATTGGCCGTGCCTATTCAAAGGTACCATCCTGGTATTGTCCTGGAGTAATTTTCGAAAATCACAGAAAACCTAAATCTGGATGACCAGAGTTGGATCTGAACCACCGTCGTACCGAATGCGAGTCCAATGCGTTGCCACGGCGCCACCTCACTCGATAAAAGCAAAAGAGAAAGATAGTTGTTGTGACGTTGCCATTTGCCACATCGGCAGTGTATACACATCGCTGCACCACTTGAAGAAGAAGCGATAAGTCGCCACAAATACTTCATCTCCTGGGGGCACCTCTAGTCTCGTGCCTTTCTGTCTTGTGCTGGCCATTCAGAAGAAGAGGGCTCGGCTGGATAGGCCGGGGCACCACAACCACTGCAAGTGGTACAGCATGGGACTACGTGCAGTCTAGCGAGTACAGCCGTCACTACTGGAGCAGTGCGGCAGTCTACAGTGACCCAGCACGAGCAAGAAAACTACTAGTAACTGATGTATTGCAGTATCAATTTGTACCCCAAGCACATTACATAAAAGTTGTGTATTCCTTCTTTTCTAATAAAAATATATGTGAACTAATCACTTCTTTCAGCTGCAGCCCTTGTCGACCATCCTTGCTAGTCACAGGCCACGTTCCGAGTCTACTGTCCAAAGAGCAGCAATCCCAAAGCGAGAATACAAAAATAGTTTTCTACATAAAGATTCTATTTTTATCTACATAGTGCACACATGCACTTAATTTACAGTATTGTGCAAATAAATGATTTTCTATGCCAGACGTTGTACCTAAATTGTATTGTATTATAGGTTCAATTACGAACGTAGGCATGTCATCAGATTTTAATTCAAAAACACTGCATCACCATACATGTCGATATCTGTTGTCTCTCCTGTTAATATAGTAGGGGTGTGTGATGGTTGCATTCACTCAACATTCCGCTCTGTGTGTAGTCCATGATAGAACCACACAAATAGTCCCATCCATGCCAGACATACTGCAATTTTGTTTGAAGATGCTGAATATTCCTATTTCAGCAACCGTATGAAAATCTCACTCGGAAGGTAAACGTATATTCACACGTTTTGAACTAAATGCAGTTATGCTGCAGGTGTTGACAAACAGCAGTATTGTGCAAGTGCTTGTTTCAGTGTGTTTCTTGCTGCAGTTGTGTTAAACAGAATTAAATGTCACCTGGTAAGATAAATCGAGAAGATCACATTCCGCTGACTACAGCTGTGATACTGTAGGAAACGGCTTTATGTCCTAGTCAAGTATTGGATCATGGTCTGCAAGAATAAATTAACATTAAATATTGTACATGAAATCAACACACACGAAAAATATTTTTGCAGTAGAAAAGCTAAACTTACTGATAGCTCTCTTTTTAGGTGAGACTCACTCCTGCTGTTGCTGGCTGTATTTCATTATCTTCATGGAATAACTCGCTGCAGCTGACTCTGAATATTTGAAGGCAGCATTCATAAAAGGAAAACCACGATTGGGATTTTTTTGTGGGTGGGGGGGGGGGGCTTTCTTGTAAATGTGAAACTCTCTTCTACCTTGCTCTTGACACACACACCTGTGACATTGTCAGAGTGTTCTGACTGTATTGTGTATTATGATATGCAGTGGGGGTGCTCTGATTGGATGTACTGTAATTGTTTAATCTGATACCTAGGAGGATGGGGGAACCATCCCTTCCTCCCCTTGACACATGGTCACTGCTGGCTGACCTTGTTGAATCAGTATTTCCATAATGATCTCTTGGTAGGGTTCCAGGTCGTCTATAATGCCCACTACTCTCCTATTAACGTACTCTTCAACTGACGATTGTTTCAGAACTACGTGAACAGGTCGTAGAGGCGCAGAATTTTGCATTCCAAGACAGTATACTCCATCTCCACGATGGAATGAAATCAAAAAATGTTCAAATGTAAATCTGAGTAACCAAACTGCTGAGGTGGTTGGTCCCTAGACTTACAAACTACTTAAACTGTCATATCCTAAGAACACACATTCATGCCCAAAGGAAGACTCGGGCCTCCGAACCTCCGAGCAGCCTCACAATGTGTGGCAACACGCCATCGACTCCGCAGCGATACCTCAGTATCGCTTATGTTATGACCTGGAAGTGCAATCATTTCATGTCACCATATGCATCCAATGCATGGAGAGCAGTGAAGGTTGTCTTCATTCCAAAACCCGGGAGAATTGATCATACCAAGGCCAAGGATATGAGACCAATCAGCCTGTCCTCATTCATTCATAAGACATTGGAAAAGCTGGTTAATGTGCATGTTGGAGAAAGGAGGTTAAGTAGGGCTCCTCTTCATTCAAACCAACATGCATATCAACCAGGTAAATCATGTGAGACAGCTCTTCACCAAATCGTTGGGAAGGTGGACAAAGCACTACACTTTCAGGAAATAGCCCTCTGTATCTTCCTGGACATCGAGGGGGCTTTTAGCAACACGACCTTCGATTCCATGGTTAGGGCAGCAGAGGTGCATGACCTAGGGACCACTATATGTAGATGGACTAGGGCCATGCTCAGTGGAAGAAAGGTAGAGGCTACCATGATGAATGAAAAAGTAATCAACACTAGGGGTTGCCCACAAGGAGGAGTTCTTTCCCCTTTATTGTGAAGTCTAGTGGTGAATGATCTCATTGGAGAATTAAACTCTAGGCAGTACTTTTGCCAAGGATACGCAGATGATCTTGACATAGTAATACTTGGCAAATTTGATGACACAGTCAAGAATATGCACAAGGTGTGTTGGACATTGTACAAGACTGGTGCAGAAAACAGGATCTGGGGGTTAGTCCTAAGAAGACTGTTGTTGTACCATTCACAAAGAAGCATATACAACATTCAAGTTGCAATCTAAAGCTTTTGAATGAAGCGCTACCTGTGAAGGGGACAGTGAAATATCTAGGGGTTACCTTAGATGAGAAACTGACATGGACCCCTCACATTAGGAATATTTGCTCCAAGGCAAAAGGTACTCTGGTAAGTACCAGGAGAGCTTGTGGCAAAAATTGGGTCCTGAGCCCAAAGGGTATGCATTGGATATACATGACAGTGATTAGACCCAGGATCACCTATGGGGCGGTCGTGTGGTGGAAGAAGGTAGAACAGAAGGTTGCTGCTAAGGAGCTTGGTAAGGTGCAGAGATTAGCCTGCTTAGCCATAACAGGTGAAATTAGCAGCACACCAACTGTTGGGATGGAAACCATGTTGGATATGCCCCCATTGCACCTTTGGGTCAAGATGGAGGCAGCGGCTGATGCATACAGACTCAAAACTGGCAAAAAACTGGAACTCTTTGGGATATTCAGAATCACACACTAAAATAGTGAGTGATGTAAATATAGGATAGGTTAGGGAAATGCCAGCCAACTATATTATATCCCCATACTGCTTCAATAAGCCTTTCAATATAACAATTGGAAGTAGGGAGCAGTGGGAGAAAATAGTTAGACACCGTACGGGGGATATTGTCTGGTACACTGACGGGTCAAAATCAGACCAAGGCGTTGGGGCCGGTGTATACGGGGTGCAGCCAAGACTGGAAGGCGTCATCGCTCTAGGGAAACTGGCCTCAGTATTCCAAGCCGACATCACTGCCATCAGGGTGTGTGTGGAGGAGAATTTGCGTAGGTGCTACAAAGATCGTAGCAACTATATCTATTCAGACAGCCAGGCAGCCCTGAGATCACTGGCAGCTCCTGCAACAAGGTTTAAAATTGTCACAGTGTTCTGGTGGAGCTAGGGGAAGGCAATAGAGTAAACATATTGTGGGTCCCTGGCTACTCGGGGATCAGTGGCAACGAACATGCCGACAGATTAGCCAGAATGGGGGCAGAGACTTCATTTATTGGACCGGAACCTGTCCTGACAATCACGAAGGCATGATCAAATTGGAGCTACGTAAGTGGCTCAGCACGTAGAATATTGGACCAAAGTCTATCAACAAAAATATGGCAAGGTAATGATGCCAAAGCCATGTTTTAAAAGAAGCTCTGCAATCCTGGGTCTGAACAGGAGAGAGATTAGACTCATAGTTGGATTTCTGACAGGCCATGGGAATTTCTTAAAACACCTATGTACAATGGGAATAACAGAAGAGGACCCTAAATGTAGGATCTGTGATGACGGTGATGAAACTGCATCACATATAATCTTCGAATGCATTGCATTGGAGAATAAAAGGCACAGAATATTTGGGACAACCAGACCCGAAGAAATTAAGTCTAATAAAGAACTGGTAAAGGGACTCCTTGCACTGTTCAAGGGCATTGGTTGGTTTTACAAGATATACAGTGAGCGATACCGCACAATAAACTTAGTTACGGTGCGGGCAGTGGTGGGTTGGACCAAGACTGTCTTGGCTTCCCTGAGAAAATCAATCACACACCATATGCTCTGTTTCAACAATAAATCTTGAGTGAACTGAATAAGTCTAATAGAGTCTGAAGATTTGTATATTCGGCAGTGTATGACGGAATAACTCCTTGAATATCTGCTTGTCATTGATCGCCTTGAGAACACTAATGTAAGGAAGAGGCGTTAGCCTGCCTCAGTGCCCAGGGACTGGAGGGGATTCGCCACCCTCCCTACACGGCACCTGCGCCTAGATTCGTGGAAGAAAAACTGTGCTCACGGCACGACACGACAACTTCCACAGGCACAACAAATCCGGTGGCGTCGCAAAACCTCTATTGTCGCGGGGACACGGACGTACGATTCCAAATTACTTTTTCTTATCTCTTTCAAACGTCAGAAATTACGCAGTATATTTTGTCCTTTTCCCTGCGACTGTCATTAGGAAACTCACTCGCCTGAAGCAAAGCAAGAACAACTCCAGAGAGATAGCGCCAGTGCCGAGTAACTGCTGGGACGGCGAATATTAACAGAGCGCGCGGCTGAGGCATGCCGGGCCCTGCGGCCGCACCTGCGCTTTCATTAAAAAACATTAAATAAAAACGTGCGTGCTGCCAGGGGGGAGCGCGGCCAGCGCTTAAGTTGCGGAAAACCGCTCCCGCGTCATCTCGTTAGCGACGCCGCACTCGCAGTCGCTCCTCCCCCCCCCCCCCCCCCCCACCACCGGCGGCAGTGTAAGAGGAGAGCGCGGTTGCTGCTGGGCAACAAAACTGGCGTGGCGTGCCGCGCCGCCACAAAAGTGGCCGCTTACCGCGCCCTGGCACACGTCAGCTGCCTCTCCTCACTGCCTCGGAAAAAAAAACACAAACCCTTCCGCCGCGTTTACTCGGATTCTTCCCTCCCTCCCTTTCCCCCATCACGCTCCTCCTGCTTTTTGAAATTTTCCGTTTACTCACAACTCTTCTGCCCCTGTCACCTAAAGAGGAACGTAAATTGTACAGAGGGATCTCTCAACTCCGCCGGTTTAGAAACCGGCTACTACACAGTCGTGATACATCTGTAAGCATGTCAGGGCACAAACATTTTCGCAACTTACTTTCACATAAATGTAATGCGCGTTTCTAAAATACCCGTGCAGTTTCACGAGACTACACCGTCTACGAGGAAAGTGCCATGACGACGTTGCTGGTCCAAAGGTCAACACATATCAAATATCGCTGCCACATAAGTTGACAAAATATACATATCGAAAGTTTCGCGTCACTAACCAAACAAACGTTCTATGGTGATATGACGAAATGCTACTTATAAAGTAATACGTCTCTTGATTAATTGAAAAAGAAATCTCAATAAATTGCTTCTTTTGAAATCAAACAGAGCCTAACATCACCCTTCTTGACATAAGCCTGTGGAACAACCTCATTTAATAAAGAGAAGTCTCAGTGACATGCATCAAGTCTTAAATCAAAGATTACTAGTATTATGAACTTCAGCCATCACACACCAACATGACCGCCGTCTCCACCCACTGTGGCCAGACTCCGAGAGTGTCCAATGCAAGAGCACCGACCATAGGTGGGAATAAGGAGGTATCACGGAATGGAAGGGAAGCAAGGCAAGGTTGGGGAATACACCAGCACTGTCTGACGGACAGGGAGGAAGAGAAGGGGAAAGACCGGAGTGTGTAGCGGAATGCAAGACATACTTGAGGCTAGAGTGTGCACAGGGAAGGGGAGGAGAGAGGCCTCAGGCATATTGGAGCATTGGATACACCTGTGCAATTCAGAAAAAAAGATCTGGTGTTTGTGGGGAGGATACATATGACAAAGGCTGTGTAGCAGTCATTGAAGTGACCTACATGACTCAGGAGCGCAGTCTCTGCAACAGGATGATTTAGCTGATTGACGGTGGACATTGTGGACAGACATCTTGTTACTGGTAATGCCCATGTAGAAGTCTGGACTGTGGTTGCAACTCAGTTTCTAGATCACATGGCTGCTTTCACAGGCTACCTACCCTTTTATGGGATAGGAATTGCCTGTGACAGGACTGGAATAGGTGGCATTAGGATGGTGGATAGGGCAGGTTTTACACCTAGGTCTGTTGCAGGAATATGAGGTATCGGACAAGGGGTGGGAACAAGGATGGTGTAGGGATGGACAAGGATATTAAATAGGTTTGGGGTGGGGGAAGACCACTGTAGGGTGTTGGGACGATAGTGATTAGGATATTTCTTATTTCAGGGTAGGGTGAAACCTTGACTGAGAATGTGGTTTAATTTTTGCAGTCCTCAGTGGTACTGGGTCACAGGAGAGATTCCCTTTTGTGGCCAGACATTGGGTGACTGGAAAGACAGGACATGTGAGATACGTTTCTGTATAAGACTGGAAGGGTAATTTCGGCCAACGAAGGCCTCACAGAGGACTTTGGGATATTTGGAGAGGGTCTGCTTATCACTGCATATTGAATAAGCACAGATAGCAAAACTGCATGAAAACGACTTTTGGGTATGAAATGGTTGTCAGCTGTCAAAATTGAGGTATTGTTGGTGTCTGGCACGTCTGATGTTGACACAAATACTGATGAGGCCATCCTTTAGGTGGACGTCAACATTGAGGAAGGTGGCTAATTGAAATGTTGTTGTTGTTGTTGTTGTTGTTATTATGGGGGGTTTTAGGGGGACTAGACTGCTATGGCCATCAGTCCCCCGCTTCATATCTAGGCGACACACAGAAAAAACAGAACCATAAAAATGTGCCTGAATGAGATTTAAAACCAAGCAGAATGAAAGAATGCACCGTCAATGAATTATTGACAGAGTCAACACGAGACAATACGAAAGACACCAGACATACAGAAACAAATACGAGACAAAAATTACAGAGCCAGTGAATGTGGTGGACCGACCATGTGTATAAAAAGGGAAAAGTCAACCACATAGCGTACAAAATAAAAAACTAGTCTAAAGACACGTCAAGGGGAACATAAAAAATTATCTAAAAGACCACCCAAGGGACTCACAGCAACTGGTAAATCCCCACAGCACGAAGAAATCGTAAAACCAAATTAGCCACAGAGGCATCGTCGCCGAGCATCAAAGAGAGAGTGTTCAGGAGGGTAAAATAATGCCGCAGTGGGGCTAAAATGGGACAGTCGAGTAGGAGATGGACCACAGTCAATGGGGCACCACATTGGCACACGGGCGGGTCCTCTCGACGGAGGAGGTGACCATGCGTCAAATGGGTGTGACCAATGCGGAGACGGCAGAGAACCACGGAGTCCCTACGGGATCCCAGCTGCGAGGACTTCCAGACAGATGTTGTGTCCTTTATCGTACGCAGCTTATTGGGCACATCCAGAGCGGACCATTCGGCGTTCCACAGGTCGCGTATTTTAGTGCGAAGCAACGGGCGGAAGTCTGCTTCTGGGAGGCCAATCGCCAGAGGGCGGCAAGTGGTAGCCTGTTTGGCTAGCTGGTCAACGCTCTCGTTGCCCGGGATGCCTACATGACCCGGGGTCCAAACGAATGTAACACAGCGACCGGAGTCACTAAGAGCCAGTATCGACTCCTGAATGGCCCTGGCCAATGTATGAAGAGGGTAACACTGATCAAGGGCCTGTAAACCGCTCAGCGAGTCGCTGCAGATCAGGAAGGAGGTCCCAGGGCATGTGCGGATGTGTTTAAGGGCGCGGTATATAGCCACCACTTCTGCGGTGAAGACGCTGCTGCCAGGTGGCAAAGAGCGTTGTTCAACATAGGCGCCATGCATGTAGGCATATCCAGTGTGGTCGCCATCAGAAGAACCGTCTGTATAAATGACCTCGCAGTTACTGAACTCACGGAGCAGGGCAGAAAACTGATGCCGTAGGACCAGAGGAGAAGTAGAGGTCTTCGGCTCACAGGAAAGATCCAACCGAATCCGCGGCCGAGGAACGGTCCAGGGAGGAGCATGGAAAGTCGAGCGGAAGGGACGGTTAAGAGGAAAGGAGTCCAGGGTCGATAGTAGCGATTGGACACACGCTGCTATCGGGAGTCCCGACCGAGGTCGCCTCTGCGGCAAACGAGTGACCTCTCCCGGAAAGAGGAGTCTGTTATTCGGATGCCGAGGGGTACAGTGGACTCTGGCAGCATACTGGGCGAGTAGTTGTTGGTGCCGGTATCGCAGTGGGGCGACTCCAGCCTCTGCCAAGAGACTTGTGACAGGGCTTGTACGAAAGGCTCCAGTGGCCAGACGGATGCTGGTATGATGCACTGGGTCGAGAACTCGCAGTGCAGATGGAGAGGCTGAGCCGTAGACCTGGCTTCCGTAGTCTAGACGTGACTGCACCAGAGCGTCGTACAGCCGCAGGAGGACAGGGTGTGCTGCCCCCCAGACAGTATGGCTGAGGCAACGAAGGGTGTCCAAATGACGTGAACACCGTTGCTTAAGCTGGCGCAGATGAGGGAGCCATGTCAAACGCGAGTCAAAAAGGAGACCCAGGAAACGGTGTGTATCCACAACCTGAAGGAGCTCACCATCAAGGTAGAGCTCCGGATGTGGATGTACCGTGCGTTGGCGACAAAAGTGCATCACCCTGGTTTTCGAAGGGGAAAATGTAAAACCATGGGCAAAAGCCCAATTCTGTGCCCGATGAATGGCTGCCTGCAGTCGTCGTTCAGCTACACTTGTACTAGGGGTGGAATAGTACAGGCAAAAGTCGTCCGCATAGAGGGAGCAAGAAACCGATGGCCCCACTGCAGCCACTAGGCCATTAATGGCCACTAAGAAGAGGGGTACACTTAGGACGGACCCTTGTGGTACCCCACTCTCTTGGGTATGGGAGGAACTGAAGGAGGTGCCAACGCGGACGCTAAAGCGTCGTGAAAGTAAAAAATTCTGAATAAAAACTGGGAGGGAGCCATGGAGACCCCACCCATGTAGCGTGGCAAGGATGTGATGACGCCATGCCGTGTCATATGCTTTCCGGAGATCGAAAAAGATGGCGACGAGGTGGTGACGTCGGGCGAAAGCAGTACGGATCGTCGACTCCAAGGAGAGGAGGTTATCAATGGTAGAGCGACACTGCCGGAAAGCACCTTGTTGTGGGGCGAGCAGACCCCGATTCTCGAGAACCCACAGCAGTCGCCGGCTCACCAAACGTTCAAAGAGCTTACAAAGAACGTTTGTGAGACTGATAGGACGGTAATTGTCAACGTTCAGTGGATCTGCACCTGGCTTCAACAGAGGGATAACGATGCTCTCCTGCCATTGGGATGGGTACGCTCCCTCGATCCAGAGACGGTTGAAGAAGTCCAAAAGATGGCGTTGCAAGTTTTCAGAAAGATGTTTCAGCATTTGACAGTGGATTCGGTCCGGTCCTGGAGATGTATTGGGGCAACTGGCAAGAATAGTTTTAAATTCCCACTCCGTAAATGGCGCATTGTACGGCTCCTGGCGGTTTGTGCGAAATACCAACTGCTTTCGCTCAGCCCGCTTTTTTAAGGTACAAAAACCTTGGCTGTAGGAAGTAGACGCCGAATTAAGAGCAAAGTGCGCTGCAAAACACTCGTCAATGATGGTCGGGTCGGTATGAATAGTTCCATGGATAGAGAGACCCGCGATCCCTGCCGGTGGACGGTAGCCTGATATACGGCGAATCTTCGTCCAAATCTGGCTGGAGGAGACACGGGGTCCAATTGTGGAAACGTATTTTTCCCAGCATGCCTGCTTGTGCTGCCGGATAAGCCGACGTGTCTGGGCCCGAAGACGCTTAAATGCAACCAGGTGGTCAAGGGTGGGGTGGCGCCGGTACTGCTGCAGAGCTCTGCGGCGATTGCAGATAGGTGCTGCTATCTCCGGTGACCACCAGGGCACTGGTCTTCGCCGAGGTAAGGCAGAAGAAGATGGTATTGCGGACACAGCAGCAGAAACGACAACGGAAATAATTTGGTCCACTGCCATTGTCGCGTCAGCAGGGAGACGGGTATCCAACATCGCAGCTGAAGTGTATGCTGCCCAGTCGGCCCTGTGGAAGGACCAGCGGGGTAGGCGTGCGTGGCGTTGGTGGTGGGGAAGCGAAAGGAAGATGGGAAAGTGGTCGCTTCCACAAAGGTCATCATGGACCCACCAGTTAAGGAGTGGACGTAAGCCCAGACTACACACAGAAAGGTCTAAGGCGGAAAAGGTGCCATGGGCCACACTAAAATGGGTAGGAGCTCCTGTATTAAGAATACAAAGGTCAAGTTGGTTAAAAAGTAGTTCAAATTCTCGACCACGTCCTGTAGTCACGTTGCTCCCCCATATGGCGTGATGTGCGTTAAAATCTCCTAAAATAAGAAATGGTGAGGGAAGTTGGTCGATTAAGGCTTATAGGTCAGCTGGTGCCACTGCTGCATCAGGAGGGAGATAAAGGGAACAGATGGTAATGTCCCACGATGCTCGAACCCTGACAGCGACAGCCTCCAGGACTGTGTGAAGTGGCACTGGGCAACTGTAGGCAGAGGTATGTACATATAGACATACCCCGCCCGACACTCTATTGTAGATCATGTGGTTATTGAAGTACCCCCGGTAGCCCCGAAGGGTGGGGGTCCGATCACCAGGAAACCAGGTTTCCTGGAGAGCAACACAAAGAGGTGGAAAAGAGCTCATCAGTTGACGCAATTCAGCCAAGTGACTGAAAAAACCGCCACAATTCCATTGGAGGATCAGACTGTCTCCTGGTTGACGGTGCATGAAGATGGAAGAGGAGTGGCATGAGCACTCGTCTCTGGCTGTGAAGCCTGATCCTCCGTGTCCATGGTATCCCCAAGATTGGCAAATGCTAAATCTTCTGGCGTCGCGAGAAGGATGACATCATCCTGAGGCGCATCAGGTGCAAGGGCTGGGGGCACTGAGGCCGCCAGTGTATCCTTGCGCTTTACCGTCTTATCTTTTTTGTCTTTATTGTCTTTCTTGTCTTCCCGTCGTTCCTTTGGCCTACCGGAGGAGGGGGGTTTCTCCAGTGGGGCTTGAGGAGTGTGGGAAGACTGAGAAGCCAGACGGCTTTCCGGCCGAGGGTCCTTCAGCCACTGGCTAGTGTCCGATTTCTGGGGTGCCATGGTGGGAAGGGGAGAAAAGGTTCCCTTCCCAGAAACAGAAGCCAGAGAAAGGGAACCCTTTTCTGGCTGGGGAGCGGGAGTAGCCACTCCCGACGTGGGGGGCAGTACCTGCCCCACAGAAGATGGTGTGCCTCCAGATGTCTGGGAGGCGGAGGTAGAGGGGCGGCCCATAGGGCCCACAGGTGGAGGTACAACAGGGCGAGAAGTGGCCACTGGTGGTGGCGCCATCGTAGTAGCTGCAGAATATGACTTAACTAAAGATACTGGATGCAGCTTTTCGTACTTCCTCCGAGCCTCTGAGTACGTTAGTCGGTCCAAAGTTTTGTACTCAACTATCTTCCGCTCTTTCTGTAGAGTGGGACAGTCCTGCGAACAGGGAGGGTGGTGACCGCCGCAATTAACACAATAAGGAGGAGGCGCACAGGCAGTGTCCGGATGGGAGGGACGACCACAGTCCCGACAGGTTGCAGCAACGTTGCAACGAGAGGACATGTGCCCGAAACGCCAACACTTGAAACATCGCATTGGAGGGGGGGATGTACGGTTCGACGTCACATCGGGACATCATAACTTTGACCTTTTCAGGCAGATTGTCACCCTCAAAGGCCAACACAAACGCACCAGTGGCCACCCTATTTTCTTTCGGACCCCGAAAAACGCGTCTGACAAAATGTACTCCAAGTCTTTGCAGATTTTCGCGTAATTCCTCATCCGTCTGCAGCAAAAGATCTCGATGAAATATCACTCCCTGTACCCTGTTTAAGGATTTGTGGGGCGTTATTGTGACAGGAATATCGCCCAAGTGGTCACACGTTAAGAGGCTTCGTGATTGAGCAGGGGTCTCCGCCTGAATCAGGACCGAACCGTCGCGCAATTTAGACATACCAGCAACTTCGCCAAACCTTTCTTCGAGGTGTTCGACGAAGAACGAAGGCTTAGTTGCCTGGAAAGATTCCCCATCCTGTCTGGTCACAACTAGATATCGTGGTGAGTAGTGGTCAATCTTCTTCGTGGGCCCACGTTCCCCCCATGATGGTGTTAGGGAAGGAAACGATTTGGGGTCGTATCGAGCAGCATTGAAATTGAACTTAACCAACTTTGAGACACCTGGCTTAGAGCCAGGATTTTCAGAGGTTTGTTTCCTCTTCATTGCGGAATGTCCGCCCTGATGCCACCCACTCTGAAACAGGGGCTCTCCTCAAAGGCGCCACCCAGCCACAGCAACGCCACCTGGCAGGATGACTGTTGCCGGGAGTCCTGATGCCCCGCAAAGACAAGCATCGACTCCTTGGCATACTTGAGGAGGTCACAGCTCAGGCATCAGCAGTGTGATCCCTGTGCAATTCAGGGGGCTCAACCATTAGGGTACATAACAGCCCCACCACACGGACTGGCTACCGTGCTGGTGACCTAGCGGAGAGGGTGCTACGGCGAGGAAGGGATGTGGAAGGAAAGGGTAGGAATCCGCGCCGTAGGGGCTAGGTTGGGAGTTCTTCCCCAAATGGCTCACACTAACTCTGAAATTTAGATGGAGGTCTAACCCCGAAGGGACCTAACTGGGCCGAAAATGGTGAAAACGGCAAACAAAACATAAGAGAGAAACCAGGAGTACCGTGGACATAGCCGGGCCGTCATTGCGAGAACACGTAGAGACGGGGTTGGAGAAGGGTAGGGTGGGAAGAAGGATTAGGGAGGGAAGGGAACCGGAAAAGCTGCATGGGAAACTGGAAGGAAGGCCGCTATGGCTCGGGGACCCGTGCGCTCCACACACGTACCCACAAAAGAGCTGTGGGCCCCCTGGGGGGTAATTGAAATGAATGGGGGAGAAGGAGATTTTTGAGGAATATTGATAGTCCAGATGATGAAGACGTCATCAATGAATCTGAACCAGATGAGAGATTTGGGATTCTGGGTAGTCAGGAAATATTCCTCTCTATGTCCCACGAACATGTTGGTGCCATACAGGTGCCCATGGGTGTACTGCAGATGTTTTTAATGTGATGCCTAAAAAAAGGAGAAGTCATTTTGTGTAAGGATGGAGTTGGTCATGGTAATGAGAAAGAAGATTTCAGCCTTGGAGTCGGTCAGGCATTGTGAAAAATAGCGTGCAGCAGTGGCAAGGCCATGAACATTGTGATGTTAGTATATAGGATATGTTATCAACCAGATGTAAGGATCTTCTATCCTTTTTCCAGTCCTTACAATGGACCTTACCATTTACTCCAGTCCAACCTTCTCTTCTTCCAGGCCTTACAAAGGACCTTGGGTTACCATTATTTACCCCCTCTATGACAGCATCCAAACGTACACCACAGTTGTTCATAGCTGACAAATACAGCCTTTTAGACCATTTACATTTACCACAGTCTCAGGAATTCTCCCACACCACCACACACTACACACAGCCTAAATAGACCAGGAACTCAGTCATGAACCTTTCCCCAAGGCCTCAGCCCCATAGAATTATGTCTTTTCTGAAGGACTTACCTTTTGCCCCACCCCAAAATTCAACCATTCTGGACTCGTTAAGCATCTTCTTAACTGATTTATACTAACATCCTCAATGCTGTTGGCGTCTTCACTGTTGAACACTACCTTTAACAATG
Organism: Locusta migratoria; assembly: GCA_026315105.1. Lineage (NCBI taxonomy): Eukaryota > Metazoa > Arthropoda > Insecta > Orthoptera > Acrididae > Locusta > Locusta migratoria. Next base: position 38,728,597 of record CM048745.1, read on the forward strand.
CCCAACTGCCCCCAAGCCCACAACCTTCTTTCTCATCACCATGACCAATTACACCTTACCAACAATTAATTCTTCTTTGAAGATTTACAAGACATTTATGGTAGTAACTGCTTTCAGTGTTTGTCCTGCAATTGTGTAGTTATATAATGAAGGCTCTTTTTCTTCCATATAAATGCAGCATTTTACACTTGTTTACGTTGAGGCTCAATTGCAATGCGTCAATACCTCCTGCATTTTGCTACCCTTTCCAGCTTTGTTATTTCTCTGTAAACTGCAGCATCATCCGCAAAAGCCTCAATGAACTTATGATGTTATCTAGAAGTCATTTACATATGCTGTGAAAAATAAATGCGGAATTGAAAATGCTTTTCCAAGATAGATTTGAAAGATACTTATTTGCAATTACTCCTAAATGAACATTCACAATGTGTGATGGTAGTCAACATGCATTTGGGATTTTATAAGTTCAAGCGTCTACCTTCGGTGTGGCTTCCACCCAGACATCTTCCAGAACTACCTACTACATTAAGCTAAAAAAGTGCCTTTATGTACAAATTACTTAGATGACACTGTCGTTTCCGGTCGCACACCCAAAGAAAGTTTGATCAATTTTAGAGTGCTTTTTACAGTGCTTCGATCCCATGCACTCAAAATGAACAGAGACAAGTCAACTGTCTTTCACACTGAACTGGCATACATAGGTCATGTGATGAACTGTCAAGCAGTTCACTCCTCTCCCATCCATCTGAGTGCTATTAAGAATGTGCGTGACTTGCAAGTAATTTTAGGCAAGATTATGAAGTTCTGTCGTTTTATTCCACAGGCTTCTTCCATTGCTGCACCTTTCAGATGTTCAAATGTTTGTAGAGCTTATGGGACTTAACTACGGGGTCATCAGTCCGTAAACTTACAAACTACTTATGAACTAGCTACTACTAAGGACGGCATAAATATCCATGCACGAGGGGGGATTCGAACCCCCGACCGTAGTGTCCGTGCAGACTGTGACTGACGCGTCGCAGTACGCTGCACCTTTGCATGGACTTCGTCGTAGATGCTGTGGCGTAAAGTCAGCGCCACACGCCAGACGTAAGAGAACATTCGTGGAGAAGGCAGCAATTGCCCGAAAGCCAATCGCAAGCAGGCGCCACGCATCCTGGAGGGAGTAACCGAAGATGCGCGTCCTCCACAAGTGAGTATATCTAGGCCGACATACGTCTGGATGCCCGGCAGTTACTAGTCAGAACTCTGCTAGAAACCAAGCAGTCACTAGATCCCAGCGCAGATAGCACCATATGGCCGCGGCCGCGAGAAGCATGAAGAGAGAAGACACACAAGTGTTCTAAAGTTGAATATCATTATAATTTTCAGTCAATAAAACTAGTAATACTAATCTCTATATAAATGTTTTAGCTGACTATCGATTCCTTCATCAGGACCGTTCCTGACAACTAGACCAGGACGAATACTCAACAAAAGGCGATGACGTCACAGCAAATGGCGGCGAGGACTACAACCACCCACATTGCAACGAGATACCAAAATCACCGTGACTTTACGTTGCGCTATTAATTTTGTTTTCTACCAAGTCTCGGGGAAGCAAGTAAATAATCTTTTGATTCTATTGCAGAAATTTCTATATTTTTGCACTGTTCTTGTTATTGTATTTGCATCATGTCTCATGCTACTAACCCTGCCGCTGCCACTGCGCCGCAGCTTCCTGCGCTCGATGCACAGCAGCTGATGCAGATGTTTCAGTTTCAGAGCCAAAAATTTGCATCTCTACTGCATACTGTGCAACACCTTCTGGCCGTACCTGTGTCTCAAAATACGCAAGTAGCGCTTCAGCAGCCACCAGCTCTAGTAATTCCACCATTCCGACAATATGATGAGAAAGAAGCCTGGTCAGACTGGCTACAACAGTTTGAAGCCTACGCCTCAGTGCACAGGATACAAGGTACTGTCAAACTTCATTTTCTATTATCATGTGTAGACCATCCCCCGCCAGTGTTCTGTCACGTGAAGAAACGGTTTCCTACCGCGGAGCCTTCTGAACTTTCTTACAATTCAGTGTATGGACCCACAACTCGCCATGGAAATGTCGACGCATTTTTCCGTCTTCCGGTCGGCCATGACAAAGACTTTAATGCTTCTGAAATGTCGTGTTGTCCGACAGATCCACAGGAAGATAGTTAGCAGCAATCCTTCCCAATGGACTATAGAAAATTACTTGGGCACAGAAACAGATCATGATTTACAAATTTTGTTGCGCTACATTCGCACACAATGGCCTCGTTCACAACATGACATTAAAATTCACTGGCGCGTCGCTATTTTTCTAGACATAATGAACAGTTTGCAGCACTTCAATGCATAGAGGTGTGATTCTAGTTTCAAATGACAGTGGGCAATGGTGTGTGTTATCTGTGACGTTTGTAGAACGAAGTATTGAACTTACTTCATCAGGAACATTGGGGAATAGTTCGCACTAAGCAATTGGCACAATGACACTGTACTTGGCAGGGTATGGACGCCCAAATAGCAGAAAAGACATTACAGTGTTCAGTGTGCGCTACCAACCAGTCCACCCCACATCAGAAATTTTTTGCGTGGGCAAAAGAAGATTAACATTGGCAATGAGTGCATATTGACTATGCTGGACCGTTCTGGAACACTAATTGACTTATTGTGGTTGATGCTTTTAGTGGTTATCCGTTTGCAGTATCAATGCTTCTAGTAGCACAATTAGGGCGTTGTATTCAAATTTTTGTCTGGAAGGTCATACAGCAAAATAATTTTGTAATTGCCTTCAGCGCTACATTTTGTCGATGTCTGCAAACTTTCCAGCCAATATATTCTGCGATAGTGAAGTAATAATTAAAATCTCACTTCTGACGCAGAACTTTTATCAAACCAACGCCCAAAATATAGTAAGCGACAAATTTTTTCCCTTTACATTTTTTGTGGCGGGTGTAAGCGAGAAAATTTTTTGCGAAGGTTTGAATTTATTTTTGCCGTTTGTTGGAAGACGTTAGGTGCTACCGTTTGTCCTAGACGAGTGCAGTATTGTGCGGTTCATTGGCGACGCACGAGTTCAGCGCGTTGGGAGAGGCAGTTTGCTAGGAGCGGCGGTAGCAGCAGAGGGAGTGCAGTGCTGGCAGTGAGAAACTTTCCATTTTGGCACTACGGAAGTACACGGGAGTTGCGGGAAAGGAAAAGGATTACATATTAGTCGAGACAACTCTTAGAAGCCCAAATTAGTGAGTTTTTTACTGAAGGAGCATACAATATTTTAATAACAAAACAGTTCTTTGACGATGCGGAAAAGCTAAAGGAATTTTTTTAATTCACTAATAAGCAGTTTAGTATATTCTGTCGTTAATTGGACAAAACCTGAAAAGTCAAGTTTGATTCCATCTTGAATCCAACTGCTCAGTGCCTGTTCATTTCATTTCATTTTGGTCGCTGTGAGACTCTCATCGTTGCTTAAAACAAAGTTTAAAACGTACAAAAATTTTCAGTCTTCATATTGAAGATTATGTAATAGTCCACATGAAGGCTGAAAACTTTTCTTTGTTTCAAATTGCGTTTCAAGTATCGAGAGTAGTCACACATGAATTATTTGTAACAAGACTATATAAAAAAGTAAATGAATAAAAATAAAAGGTTTGTTTCACTTACAGAAATTTCGTTTTATATAAGAGTGAACCCCGATGTCTAAGAAACTACTGCTGGTGTTCGATCTTACATGTACATGCTAAAGAATATTGCAGATCATGCTTCTCTTAAACGAATAGAAAAGTGTTCCAAACAAAATGACTGGTGACAAAGTATTTTGCACGTGCCAGGATTCGAACCTAGTAATATCAATCACAATGAGAACTCGTCGCCTTAACCACTTTTTTTTGTTTCTTTTTTTATTTATTTTTCCCCCCTATGTAGATCTAAGCTTTGCGGTCGTTGTTTAGCTTCGTTCTTGATTGGTCGTGGAATCTTTGGCTCAGCTTCTTTATTACAGCGAGCGCTTATCCCCTGACCGGGCGCGTTGAGCCACGGCGCCCGGCGTCCACTAGTCCAGATCGCTTTACGAAATGTCATTCTTTGCTTCCGATGGCTTCTCTGCGGAATGAGACCAATTTGTATGATTTCCACTATCTGACTTCACAAAATTCCGTTCTATTTCAACTTAAACGTTGTAATAGCGTTTTCCGTAAGTAATCAACACTCAGTTTGTACGGAAAATTACGGCGAATCATTACTAAGTACCATTTAGATACATCGCTAACGTGCTTGTGGGCACAACAGGACTTAAGATTGCGGTTAAAATGGCTCATTTTAGGTAGATTTTTAATTCGGTGTATAATTCCCTGATGTAGCAAAGGTCAGAAACAGTAATAGACAAAGAAGGGATCTTGGCTGACAACCATATAGTGGATTGTGTGTATAGTTAATGGGAATATCTGAACAGACATCTCACTTTTATATGTTGTTGTTGTTTGGATTGTTTAGGGGGACAAAACTACGGAGGACATCAGTCCCCCATTCCATCGTTAAGGCGTCACAATAAAATGCGTGAACGCGTAAAAGTGCCTAGAGTTGAAAACAACAAGGGGGGGGAGGAATATCCCCCGAGTCAGTTAAAGGACGACAAAGTCCGCAAGAGACAACTAAAACCGTGACAATCACTCAATAGAAAACAGAAACGACAAGAAATAAAATGTAAAAGCCGACATCTGTGGCTGACCGACCGTGAGACTAAAAACAGGAAAAGTCAGCCACACGGAAACAAAAGGAAACCTCCAATCAGAGGTCATGAGAGGACAGACACAGCCAATACTGAAGAAAAGCTTTAAATGGAGGGGTAAAAACCACTGTCCCGAATAAAACTTAAAACATTTAGCATCGTTACTTAAAACATGGGATAATTGTGCAGGAAAATTAAAACCCCGCCGCACAGGGGCTAAAACAGGGCATTCCAAAAAGATGTGCGCCACCGTCAGGCGGGCGCCACAGCGACACAGGCGGGTCCTCGCCACGAAGGAGATGGCCGTGCGTCAGCCAGGTATGGCCAATGCGGAGCCGGCACATGACTACGGAGTCCCGGCGGCAGGCCCGTGTGGAAGAACGCCACACAGCTGTCGTCTCCTTTATAGCCCTGAGTTTGTTGGCTGTTGTCGGGCTACGCCACTCGGTGGACCAAAGCTCCCGCAGTCGACGTCGCAGCACTGTCCGGAGATCAGTATCCGGGAGGCCGATCTCTAAAACAGACTCATCAATGGCCTGCTTGGCCAATACATCAGCACGTTCGTTGCCCGGAATACCGACATGACCCGGGGACTAAAGGAACACCAGTGATCGACCGGATCTGTCAAGGGCAGATAGGGTCTCTTGAATTCCTAACACGAGAGGAGATCGTGGATAGCACTGGTCGAGGGCCTTAAAGCTGCTCAGGGAGTCACTGCAGATGAGAAAGGACTCACCTGAGCAGGACCGGTTGTGCTCGAGAGCGCGACAAATTGCCACCAGGTCTGCGGTATAGACACTGCAGCCAGCCGGCAGAGAGAGTTGTTCTACGTGGTTGTCATGAATGAACGCAAAAGCAACACGGCTCTCAACTTGCAAACCATCCGTGTAAACCAGGTCGTCTCCAGGGAATCGAGCTACGACCGGTAAGAACTGGCGACAGAGAGCTTCAGGTGGAACTGAGTCTTTGGGACCACAGTCCAAGTCCAGGCAAATACGCGGCCTTGGCAGGCGCCACGGAGGCGTGCGTGTAGACCCGATATGGAGGTGTAATGGGTAAGACTCAAGTTCCTACAGCAGTGACTGGACCCTGAAGGCGATCGTGTGACCCGACCTGGGTCATCGTCGTTGTTCATGGACGACCATGCGGGAGAAAGGAACACGGTGGTTCGGGTGGCTTGACGAGCTGTGCACGAGCGCTGCAAAGGCTGCAAGCAGTTGTAGGCAGCGAATCGGCAAAGGTAGTATCCCAGCCTCAGCAAGTAAGCTGGTCACAGGGCTGGTACAAAAGGCACCCGTCGTGATTCGAACCCCACAGTGGTGAATGGGGTCCAGCAAGCGCAATGCAGAGGGTGAGGCAGAACCGTAGGCGACACATCCAAAATCAGACGAGACAGCACCAGAGCCTGATAGAGCCACTACAGGGTGGAGCGGTCAGCACCCCAGGAGGTATGGCCCAGGTGGCGGAGAACATTGAGGTGGCGCCAGCACTCCCATTTTAATTGACGGATGTGGGGGAGCCACATCAGACGGAAGTCAAAAACAAGGCCGAAAAACGATGAGTGTCTACGACCTCTAATAGGTGGTTACCGAGATACAGTTCGGGCTGAGGGTGACCCATTCGAAGCCGACAAAAGTGCATAACACTTGTCTTTGCAGCAGAGAACTGGAAGCCATGGGTGAGAGCCCAGGACTGCGCCTTCCTAATGGCTCCCTGCAGCCTACGTTCCGCGACATGAGTGCTGGAAGAGCTAAAATAGATACAAAAGTCGTCAGCATATAGTGAAGGGGATGCTGACGACTCAACTGCTGTAGCTAAGCCGTTAATTGCCACTAAAAATAAGGGGACACTCAAAACAGAGCCCTGAGGAACCCCATTTTCCTGCACATGTGAGGTACTACGAGAGGCACCTACTTGAACACGAAAAGTACGGACAGCTAAAAAGTTTTTAATAAAAATCAGGAGTGAGCCCCAAAGACACCAACCATGTAACGTGCTAAGTATGTGATGTGGCCAGGTCGTATCATATGCTTTTAGCATATCAAAAAAGACGGCTATCAGATGTTGGCGCCTGGAAAAGGCTGTGCGGATCGCAGACTCGAGGTACACCAGGTTGTCAGAGGTGGAGCGACCCTGGCAAAACCCGCCCTGGCATGGAGCCAGTAAGCCCCGAGTCTCGAGGATTCAGCACAGCCCCCTACCTGCCATGCGCTCCAACAGCTTACAGAGGACGTTGGTCAGCGTAATGGGCCGATAGCTATCCAAATTGACAGGGTTTTTGCCGGGCTTAATCACCGGTATGATTATACCCTCCCGCCACTGCGAAGGGAATACCACGTCGCACCAGATGTGGTTGAAGAGCGCAAGGAGATTACGCTGGCTCTCCGCTGACAGGTGTTTCGGCATCTGGCTGTGGATGCTATCGGGTCCTGGAGCCATGTCGGGACGCTGTTTAATAGTACTGAGGAATTTCCACTTTGTAAATGGCGTGTTATATGCCTCTGTACGGCGAGTGGTAAAGGAGAGGGGCTGGCGTTCCACCTGCTCCTTTAATGTACAGAAGGCCGGTGGGTAATTCGCAGAGGAGAAGGCATGAGCATAATGCTCCGCAAAAAGCTCTGCAAGCGTGGCTGGGTCCGTGCATACTATTCCATTCACGGAGATCCCAGGGATTCCTGCTGGTGTTGAGTATCACCTTAAACGCCTGATCTTGTTCGAGACCTGGGTGGTGGAGGTACCTGTGCCAATAATGGAGACGTAACTCTCCCAACACTCTTGCTTCCGTCTCTTAATGAGATAACGAGCACATGCACGGAGCCGCTTGAAAGCGACGAGGTGCTCCAGAGATGGGTGCCGCTTGTACCGCTGTAAAGCCCGTCGGCGATCTTTAATAGCCGTTGCGACCTCTGGCTACCACCATGGCACCGCCTTACGCCGTGCAGCTTCTGCAGCTGAAAAAATGGAGCGCGTGGCGCACTCAACCGCCACATCGACGTTGGCGAGTGGGGGAGGGCCAAGAGCGGCAGCAGAGGCAAAGTCGTCCAAGTTAACCTTGTGTAGGGCCCACCTGGTTAGGCGCCGAGGGGACTGACGTTGTGAGAGTGACAGGAAAATGGGAAAATGGTTACTGCCGCACAAGTCATTATGGGCTCTCCAGTGGACAGATGGTGAAAGGCTATGGTTGCAAATAGACAGATCAATGGCTGAGAATGTACCATGCGCCACACTAAAATGTGTGGGGGCACCCATGTTCAAGAGGAGATAGTAAGTCCTCGACTACTCTTCCCCAGCCAGGAATCGTGGAACCACTCCACAAGGTGTTATGGGCATTAAAGTCACCGAGTAGTAAGAAAGGTGGGGGGAGTTGAGAAATAAGAGCAGCCAAAACATTCTGAGAGACGTCACCAGCAGATGACCGACGTTGTCTGCTGAAACGTTGTTTTGATGCCTCATGTAAGGAGGAGATATGCGTACCATCGCGTTTCCGACTTCGATGAAGGTCGGATTTAGCCTAACGCGATTGCGGTTTATCGTATCGCGACACTGCTGCTCGCGTTGATCGCAATCCAATGACTGTTAGCAGAATATGGAATCGGTGGGTTCAGGAGGGCAATACGGAACGCCGTGCTGGATCCCAATGGCCTCGTATCACTGGCAGTCGAGATGACAGACATCTTATCCGTATGGCTGTAAAGGATCGTGCAGCCACTTCTCGATCCCTGAGTCAACAGATGGGGACGTTTGCAAGACAACAACCATCTGAACAGTTCGACGACGTTTGCAGCAGCATGGACTATCAGCTCGGAGGCCATGGCTGCGGTTACCCTTGACAGACAGTGGCGCCTGTGATGGTGTACGCGACGACGAACCTTGGTGCACGAATGGCAAAACGTCAGTTTTTCGCGTGCATCCATCTTCTGTTTACAGCATCATGGTCGCATCCGTGAAAATGTAAACACATGTCTGTTCTAGTATATTTGTCCAATGAATACCCGTTTATTATCTGCATTTCTTCTTGGTGTAACAATATTAATGGTCAGTAGTGTACATTAAACATAAAAAGCATGTAGAACATTGTAAAAATAGTAAATACACAGAAGTAAGTTTTTTCTCTGCCCGTGGCGGAATTTGAACTGCGGACCGCAAGCACAGCGATCCGTGATGCTACCTACTGCACGACGCGTTCTGTCGGAAGACCTGCGGCAGTATTCTCATATTATTTGCTAATTCCCGTTAATGGCCATTATTCGTCAGCGATCTCACTGCCAGTAGGATGAACCTTATCATAAAACAAAGAAACACAAATATTCCTGACGCCTTTTGTGCAGAAATATAAATTTTTGCTTGATTCTAGATTTATGGGGTGGTCAAACAGACGATAGGACTTTTGTAGATGATGTTGCTCTACCGGCCTGCACTGCTTTGTCTACCTTGTGATGTTTACTTCCTTCGACAGGTCAACAATTTTATCGCAAGACTTCATGCGACATTACACTAGTGGAGAGACATTTATGATAGAGAAAATGCTGTTAAAATTCATGCCTTGGTCCATAATCAATTGGCCGCGCCTGTCTTTCATGATATGCTATTACACTGTTGGTACGCGTCGAAATTAATATCTGATAGACCTTTCTTCAGCAATATATAAGAGGTCCGTTTCCTACGAATCATATGTCTGACAACATGTGAATGTGCCGATATGTCATCCGTATGTTGTCCATAATGTGAGAAATATTTGTTTTGGACAACGCTGACGAATAGACGGCCAGTAACTGGAATTACATTACCATATACTTTATATGTTTTTCATTTTATTTATTTTTGTTTTGATGTTGTTTTTGCACTCTGTATCACAAATAAAACTGCTTAATTGAATACTAATCACACTTTCTGGCTACGATACCTGCAGATCGTGTTTGGGACTTTATACGCACATTCTAGTAGTTAAAGCTTGTGAGCATATTTTGAGGGCTCAACGGTGGACCGGCGGAACTCGGTGTACCACACCAAATTACTAATAGACTGGGGAAAGATGGGCAGGGAACGTACCGGCTGTCTGATGACGGTCTTGGCAAAGTTATTCAGGTTTTTTTTTTTTTAGGTTTGCAGCACCATCGGAAGCAGGTCGCAGCCACGAGGAGGCCACACACGGTACAGTGTGCTAATTGTTGTTTGTTAAGCTTATGGGACTTAACTACGGGGTTATCAGTCCCTAAACTTACAAACTACTTATCAACTACCTTAGCCGGCCGCGGTGGCCGAGGTGACTGAGGCGCTCCAGTCACGGTCAGCACGGCCACTACGGTCGGGGGTTCGAATCCTCCCTCGGGCATGGATATTTGTGTCGTCCTAGTCCGTAAGTAGTTCATAAGTAGTTTGTAAGTTTAGGGACTGATGACCCCGTAGTTAAGTCCCGTAAGATTTACAAACATTTGAACTACCTTATATCCATGCCCGGGGGGGATTCGAACCCCCGACCGTAGTGGCTGTGCAGACCGTGACTGGAGCGCCTCAGTCCCCTCGGCCACCGGGGCCGGCCAGTGTGCTAATTGCTCAGGGCTCCTTCCTTCCACTGAACTCAGCTTACGTTTGATGTGTTTTTCGTACATTTTCACTCGTTTTCGACACCCGCGTTCTGTGAACCCACTTTGTAATTTACTAATTAATTCGTGACAGGTACACGAGATCAGACGTTTTCTTAGGTTCATGTAACATTATCCTTCACCTTATTCTGTTGTTCTGCGCCTACAAGCCTGTCAAATTCGTGTATATGTTCATAATCTTTACATTCATTTATTTTCTATTTTTTACATAAATAATTAAATCGTAATTTTTTTTATAAAAAAATTCTCGTATCACTTAGACGACCAACAAACCCACTCCTGACCCAGCAGGCCCATTTAGAATAAGATCTTGGGGGTTTGGGGGACTAAAGTGGTACCAGTTGAGCATAAGAATTCAGCTAGCCACGATTTTGGGGGACTTCTCTTTCCTCCGGGGATACCACAAAAAGAAATACACGGAGAGCGTTACTGTTGGGCCGAATGGCGAGGTAAGAGATTAGACAGTGTAAGACTGCCCAAGCGTGAGCAACGCTAAACCTTTTAGGTAGATTAGACTACGAGAAGTGCCTCAAGACTCTATGAACTACTCCAAGAAGACATCACTTAAGAGTTACGAATTTAGAACCTGTAGCTTCCGTCGCCGCCAGGCCTACACAACACAGGACCAAGATTTTGGAATCGTATCGACCTAGCTCCAGGAGGAAAGTGTTGTGGCTTATACATCTTAAAATCAAATCTTTCTTGATGCGTATAATTCTCGTTTATATCTTTTTTCTTTTCTGGGGACAGGACGTATATGCCTTTTGTTGTATTGTGATGGGGTATCTTTCACTCTGGTTTTGGGATATTTTGCATGTTTTCATCGTCCTGCAATCTCGATCCGCCATTCTTATCCGCAAGCGTCAGGTCGTCACGTCCGGTGTTTGGAGAGTTCATCCCATCCCAGTTGGAACCCGCCCTGCAGATGTGGTTTTCAGGCGGTTTTCCAAATGAGACGAGGTGAATAGCGGGATAGCACCTTAGTGTTACGATACGCAAGAATATTTTAATAGGTGGCAACTTCCGCTTGAGAACGACATTAATCAGATATTTTTTCGGAAGGCCTCAACCAGTAATTCAATTGACCATGCTTGATCCGCATCCTTAACAGCACATAATAGGCTTCTTCAGATTAATTACTGACCGTCTCTGTAGCAACCCTCTTAGCACTTTATCCATAAACAGAGAGCCTGAAAACTTACAGTTCATTGCCGATACTAATGCCTATAACCAAGGATGATGTATAGGCCAAATCAAAAGAACTCTTCAAACAATATGACCAACAAGCAAGTGGACATTTTGCACTCGCCCCAACACATTGAAAGATTCATTTTGTGCAAAAACTGTCGAACCAGTTAGCTAAGTTATTTAATGGTTTCGTCGTCCTTGTAGATTTCTCAACGTATAATAGTATTCAATACTCTTATGTACATAATGAAAAACTATTTGCCTAAAATCGACATGTGTCAACTTGATAGAATATTGAAATCCAGATTCACTAGCACTTGGTAACAAAAAACGATAAAATAAAGTACAATTCTGCGTTTTTAAGGTGTACAGGACACCCATGCTCGATTTCTCCGTATCCTGCATCGTGTCCCTAAAGGTAAAAAACGAGACTAACTGGGAATATATGCACAGCTGACGAACAGCTGCTAAATGACTAGCTGATTTTACTATGTCTCTATGCTACCAGTTTTTAAAATCCAAATAATGTTGATCTTACTCTGCTAATGGGGTTGCAATTTTTATTGGAAATGTTGAGTGTCGATAACAAATCTTGGGTGAATTGGCCAACTCTAAAAGCATGTCCTCGTTTTTATATTCGACACCGTATATTTTTGAGCGCCAAGGAACTGCTCTGAGCACCCCGAGGTGAGCTGCACGCACTTCCTGAGCGCAGGGCTTGTCGTATCGGCTGCCTGCCTGCTCTCTAGACGGTCCTGCCGTTGAGCTCTGGCCACAGGTTCGCTTATGCCGATTAACTTTTACTTGTGGCACGCGCAGCGCAGTGTGCTAATTTTGGCTAAAATGTTCGCTGTACGACGATAATTACACCACTGGCCATTAAAATTGCTACACCAAGATAAAATTCAGATGATAAACGGGTATTCATTGGACAAATGTTTTATACTAGAACTGGCATGTAATTACATTTTCAAGCAATTTGCGTGCATAGATCGTGAGAAATCAGTACCCAGAACAACCACCTCTGGCCGTAAAAACGGCCTTGATATGACTTGGCACTGAGTCAAAAAGAGCTTGTATGGCGTGTACAGGTACAGGTGCCCATGCAGCCAAAGTTCATCAAGAGTAGTGATTGTGACGAGTCAGTGGCTCGGTCACCATTGACCAGAGGTTTTCAACTGGTGAGAGATCTGGAGAATGTGCTGGCCAGGCAGCAGTCGAAATTTTCCGTATCCAGAAAGGCCCGTACAGGACTTGCAACATGCGGCCGTGCACTATCCTGCTGAAATGTAGGGTTTCGCAGGGATCGAATGAAGGGTAAGGGCACGGGCCGTAACACATCTTAAATATAGCGGCCACTGTTCAAAGTGCCGTCGATGCGAACAAGAGGTGACAGAAACGTGTAACCAATGGCAGCCCATACCATCACGCCGGTTGATACGCCAGTATGGCGATGACAAATACAAACTTCCAATGTGCGTTCACTGCGATGTCGCCAAATACGGATGCGACAATCATGAAGCTGTAAACAGAACCTGGGTACATCCGAAAACTGATGTTTTACCATTTGTGCATCCAGGTTCGTCGTTGCGTACACCATAGCAGGCGCTCTTGTCTGTGATGCAGCGTCAAGGGTAACCGCAGCCACGGTCTCCGAGCTGATAGTCCATGCTGCTGCTAACGTCGTCGAACTGTTCGTGCAGATGGTTGTTGTCTTGTAAACTCAGGGGTCGAGACGTGCGAATAGGTTGCGTGTCATCTAGATTGCTAGTGATACGGGGCCAGCACGACATTCCGTATTGTCCTCCTGAACCCATCGATTCCAATTCTGCTAACAGTCAGTGGATTGCGACTAACGCGATAGGCTAAATCCGACCTCTATCAAAGTCCGAAACGTGATGGTACGTATTTCTTCTCCTTACACGATGCATCACAACAACGTTTCACCAGGCAACGCAGGTCTACTGCTGTTTGTGTATCAAAAATCGGTTGGAAACTTTCCTCATGTCAGCACGCTGTAGGTGTCGCCACCGGCGCCAACCTTGTGTGAATGCTCTGAAAAGCTAATCATTTGCATATCACAGCATCTCATTCCTGTCGGTTAAATTTCGCGTCTGTAGCACGTCATCTTCGTGGTGTAGCAATTTTAATGGCCAGGAGTGTAATTTACTGAACAGGCAAGGGTACATGCAAGATCCTGAAAACTACAGAGCAGAAATAGCATTATTTACGTCTTCCACGGTCAACACACGAGATTAATCCTCTCATTCTACAGATAGGGTTTTCAAAGGGTATTCAATGTTCGTTGCTAATATGTCACCACTACGGCACCGCTGCCGTAAGTAAAATTTTAACTTTTTTCCTTGACCACACCACCTGTAATTTTAGCTATTTTAACGCTTCCTTCACTGTAGTACAGAGCTCTGTTAACGATTTTACCTTGATGTAAATAATTATTTAAACGAGCTGTACGGTAATAATCGCTCATTTTTTGAAACGCGTACTATTACATAATGACAAATGGGCCTTCAGCATAAAAGATACATCTAAGATACATCTTAGAGACGTTAAGTACTAAAATATTAATTGATACTTTATTTGCCATATGATGTATTTATAGTACATACTATAAATCGTACGGTGATCACCAGTAATCAGGGTTTTGAAGTAGGTAGAAAATTGAGTGTGTTACTTGCAAATAAAAGTTCAAGTATCCGAGTTTTTGACAATATTGTATTAGAATCTTCTCAAGCGAAAAAATTTCATTTTGTTTAGGACGTCGGTTTATTTTTCACTTATGATCATCAGTAATGTAAAAAATAGCAGTTGATTTATTTGGTGTAGCTATAACATTCGTTGGATAATACAGACACAACAGATGAATAGTAAAATAACTTTCAAGTCTTAATTCTCGCTAGGAATGTATTTAGGCTTACACGAACGTGTATGTAATGTTGTAACAGGAAAACTATGTATGTAACAGAATGTAATTTCGGGATGAAGAACCTATAATGCTATTGTTAGCAGTATATCTTTGAAACGTCTTAACTAAATGTGTTTTCTCTTGCCATGTTCTTTACAGTACCAGAAGATATACACATCCATAGGCTGTGCGTATTTTGAAATTTTAGGTGGAATGTGAGTTAAAACCACATAGTTCTCTTTAATGCTTTTGGCTTCTACGGTAACATCTGCATCGACAGTGTTTCTTTCCAGAGTCAATCCGTAAAATCAGAAAAAGGTTGTTTTCGTGTACTAAGCTTTCATCTACCGTAATGAATCAATATTCTTGGCGATTACTTTCACCTCTTACACAATTTCGTTAACGGAAAATGAACAACTCATAAGGTAACTTCCAGACTCTGAATAACGACTTAAACTAACTAACCATAATAAGTGATCTTTGAACGAAACATTGACGCATGCGTCTATAAGTCCCATGTAGTGAGGGGCACATTTTTCACACACTTATTTGCAAGTATCTATACTTCGTCAGTTTTGGTGTATTTTAGGTTAAAATACATTAAACGTTATGATGGCTTCTACATAATGTGGAAATGTTTTGAACGTAAATATTTTTTTCCAGTAACATATTGCAAGATCATGACATATTCTCATAAAATTGCTTAATATTTTTGACAAGTTGCAGTGTAAATGATATTGTTGCTCTTTTCACTCGCATTGCCATCAAATACGTTCCTAACAACATATTGAAAACTCATATAATTTTCGTTGGAAATAGCTGATGTTTTTTTACGAGCTGTAATGTAAGGTATAGCAAGAGACGATGGCTGTCGAAGGCGCGGCCCCCAAACGTTATATGTATCGGAGAAAGAATAGTTAAAAGCACATTGAGAACTCGTCGCTGCAGGGGTGTAACAATTTTAATTACAAAGCTTTGACACGGAACAGATTTTTAAATATATGTTACTGCTGAATGAAACTGTATCGGTTTGCAGTAATTAAAGAGAAAACTGTATTGAGTAGTTTACGACGTACTTTCGTTAAGGATTTGGTAGGAAATCGTATTCCGAACAAAATTTTGTAGAGACAGTAATTTATTTCGGTTTTGATTTACGCTATGTGAGCCAAAGAAAGACGAGTGACACATTCTTATTCAATGTCTGAGCGCCATTCTCGTTTCGCTGCCTTCACTCCCCGTAATTCATCGCTCCGCTAGCATGTTCTACAATGAAGGAGCAGCTCTGTCACCTAAAGTGTACTTAAACTTAGCGTAGCTACCGTGCATCGAAGTTTCTTGCTTTAAATAAACGAAGTTTCCTGTTTTTCTAAATAAATTAACTGCTATCTACATCATACTTTATTTTGTTTCTGTCTCTACGACCTCTTATTTATTATATCTTTAGAATTATTTTTTCCAAATACATTATTAATAATTTGAAAATTACAGTTGGCCTTAGTTTCGATGAAAATTCCTGTTTTTATTAAACGTTCTGAACGTAACAGTTGTGTGCGTTTCATTTAAAACTGATTTCGATGCAGTATATTTGCATGAGTTGAGATAAATTTGTGATGTAAAACGCAGGCAGATTTAAATGAAGCGGGTGGGTGGGTGGAGCAGGCCGGAAGAGGTACGGAAGGGGGTCGTTAAATTCATCCATACGGTCACTGCGAAAACCAATATTGCCAACTGCAGAAATTTTTCCATAACGGCAACTGTTGCGTTTATTGCATTCGGATGCTGACGGGTCGCAGCAAGCACCGCCGGTAGATATTGCGCAGTTTCACTTCGTGTTTTACTACTGCGCTCGAAGAGTTGGTCGACGACTGTATTGTGTATACAATATCGAATCTGTACGCTACTCTTGTTTGAACGGCTTGGAGTCCAGGAGATCTGCCGAGGCATCGTCAGGACAGTAGAGACACTGTGTTTCTGCCTCTTCCTTTCCCTGCGAGCAGCTGAGCGTAAGGAAACAAAAGGGCTGCGTAACGCTCGTCACTTTTTTTTATTGAGATGGGGATGGTTATGATTATAACTTCTACATTGCTAGACGCACGCGTCGTTTGGTGATAATCGTGTGCTCAGCCGCCACTTTCGTCATGCTTCGCCTCCCAGGTCCCCAGACCTCAGACCGCGCGATTATTGGCTTTGGGGTTACTTGTAGTCGCAGATGTATCGTGATCGACCGACTTCTCTAGGGATGGTACTGATATTGCCAATGGTACCATTCCAAATTACTTTACCGCCAACATAAATGTCAGCAAAAGATAATTTTTTGTTTGTCCCCAAACTGTGTAGCTTTTTGCAATGGGCTCCACAGCTCCATTATATTGTCCGTATACGTAGTTGGATTTTAAAATTGCTGCACCAGCAACAGCAGCAAATAACATTTTATTGTTTTAAGACCTGATGTTGTCAGTTTTATGAGATATACGATCTTAATTTTGACATAATTTTTTCTTGATTACAAGTCGACTGGTTTCGATTGATTAAGCCGCCATCTTCCGATCTACAACTCAGAAGGAAATCATTGTTACGCAACTGTTTTGTATGCATACAACATGTACCGGGTGATAAAAAAATCAGTATAAATTTGAAAAGTTAATAAATCACAGTAGTTATGGTGAGGCATTGGTTTCGGATGTTGTCTTTCAGCATCCCTAGAGAAGTCGGTCGATCACGATACATCTGCGACTACAAGTAACCCCAAAGCCAATAACCGCGCGGACTGAGGTCTGAGGTCTGGGGACCTGGGAGGCGAAGCATGACGAAAGTGGCGGCTGAGCACACGATTATCACCAAACGACGCGTGCGTCTAGCAATGTAGGGTGGAGCGCCATCCAGCATAAAAATCACATGTTCCAGCAGCTGTTTATCAGCCAGGCTGGGAATGATGCGATTTTATAACATATCGGCGTACCTCTCACCCGTCAAGATAGCAGTTACAAAACAAGAATCACGCAGTTTCTCAAAGAAAAAACGGCACGATAACGGTACATGTGGTTCTAGTAAAACCCCATGTCATTCCAAGTATGTGAGTCAATTTTTATCTCTCTATCTACATTATTCCGTGATTTATTAAGTTTTTAAATTTATACTGAGTTTTTGATAACCCAGTACTTAATCAAAAAATTAACATTAAAAAATTATCATTAAAATCTTGTAATTATGACTCATTTTACTTAAAAATTTTGGTTGGAGTTAGACTAGCTATTCGATGTGGTTGCGCTGACATGCTAGTGATTCCTGGTTTCAGAAGTCACTCACTGACTAAACACGAAATCTCTACTTCACGTATGAAGCTGAAATTTGACAGGATTGTAGTTTATAGGTAGAAGACGACGGCGACGAAAGGATTTTGCGATAGGGTTGATAGTTCAGGATATATGACGTCATAAACAATGAAAACTTCACGTCTTGCTGCACGTGATAGACAACCAGTCCATTATTTGAGGAGAGGGCTTTGCGACTTGCAACAAACATTAGACATAATTTCAAACCTTTAGGAAACTCTTTCTTGCTAACAACCCCACCAAAATTTTGAAGGGAAAATGTTTGCCGCTAACTAATTTTTCGGCGTTCGTTCAGTAAAATTATGGCATTTGGCATAAAGTTACTCGTACACTATTAATTGTATTCGGAAGAAATGTTACAGTATACACAGATACCACTGAACACTGAAAATGGGCCACTATACGAAATCAAAACTTAATTCTGGTCGGAGGTACCCAGGTACTAGTTTACTGTTACAAAAAGCTTAATTTTAGCAGTAAAATTAGTAAAGGGCCCGTGTGAACTACAGGCTGCTCCCTGTCGCAAAAACCTTGTTCCCTGGCCCAAATTGAGTACTGACTTGGTTGAAATTACACCAATAAAAGGAAGTTAACGTTACAGTAACCAATATACGTAGCAGATCACACGAAATTACACACAGGCATTAATAAACAAGCCATCACAATTAAAGTTATTTCATAAAGGTGGCTAAGAAAAACATTTATGGCGCAAGGGAACTTAAGTATAAAGAATTGCATCTGAGCTTGTTTTCTGCACTGGTGAAAAATAAAAGGGGAAGGTGCTCGAAAACTACATTTTATTGGCAAGTCAATATTATGCTGAACTTAACTGGTTTATTCAGGTCGAATGCAAGCGAAATGTGGAACCAATTTTGATAATACAATAAAAATGCATCTCATTTACATAGTCTATATTGACAATGCACAGTATTGAATTTAACATAAATTACACAGAACTTAACGCTATTGGGGGGGGGGGTGAGAAGGATTTACAAACAACACTCACTCACTAGCTCACACGCTCACACACACACACACACACACACACACACACACACACACAACGGATGAAGTCCAGGGAGAGATGATCGCGAAATGTTTGTGAAAATCAGAAGGATACATACATAGTTACTTGCCTGATGGGCATTGAACAAACAATAGTGGAATCTGAAGGCTTTGTTCTAAGAACCAACCACATGGATCACATATCACTCACGGAAGGAAAAGATGAGAGATTTTACATACACTGTACAAAAATGAACATATCGTCTGTTAGAAATCAGGCCCTACAAAGCTAGAAAGAATTTACACCGAGTTCGTACACCGGCACATAATCACAAAGGGTTTGAATGTACCGAACCGTTATCAAACTGCAACTAGTAACACATACACCGCATTTATTTGTTGGAAATCACTGGACTGAAAAACTAGAACATATTTCCATGCACGATCGGAAAATATATTCCGAACAATGAATTTAAGTTAAACATGCTAGACAACGAATGGTTACCATCTCAGCAGACACATGAGCAGAATCAACCTTAAGTTACCACTATCGGAGCACAAAATGAAGAGCGAGCGGCCAGGAGGCGCGAAACTACCAAAAACTGGCAAAACCCCTAGAAACAGAGATAGTGGGGACACGAGACTCGCCCAGGAGAGAGCTCGCTGACTGGCTTGTAACCAAAGGTGTGAAAACCTCTTTGGTAGCATCAGCATCGAAGGTTGGTAACGACTAACTATCGACTCTGAGCCAGAGAGACACAAGCAAAGCGAGCTATTATTACCCACATCCAGACAGCCATTAAATTCTCGCACATCCACTTAAAAGTAAAACAAGTACACATTCTCACAGGGACAGTCGTATAGCGGAGAAGCCCTACTTATTGCCACATTCATGAACACAATAATAAATTATTAAAATAACAAAATCCTAGCAATATTAACTAACATTTCAGAAACTAATATTTTAAAACATGACATAAAAATGCTATTCTTCATGCCTCGGAAAGAGTGGGGTTCTAGTTTTAACAAAATGCTAATCTATCGACATCAAACAATTTTATACAAAACATAAGGAAGACGACAGACGGTCCTCTTTCAACACACGTTCGACATTTTATCATAGTTCGACGCACAATTCATGAGATGGAGTCATAAACAATTGGGTTAATAAAAAACCGCCTCATCATGCATGACGTTTTGATTTATTACTAGTTTCCTTCTAACTCTATTCCTGACATATTTTGTAGACATTTTACATATACACCACTGGATGTACCTTGGAAATAATATCGTATTACGAGATATAGGTAAGGTGCTTTGACTTCCAAGACAATGAAATGCATGAATCCGGCCGCGGTGGCCGAGCGCTCTGCGGCGCGCCGGTCACGGTCCGCACGGCCACTGCGGTCGGGGGTTCGAATCCCCCTTCGGGCATGGATATTTGTGCCGTTCTTAGTGTTAGCTAGTTCGTAAGTAGTTTGTAAGTTTAGGGACTGATGACCCCGTAGTTAAGTTCCATAAGCTCTACAAACATTTGAACTTTTGAAATGCATGAAAATTCGCTCTAATAAGTATGAGGTTGTAATTTACTACGTCTTTACTGCCAGCTCCAATTACAACACATTTCGCAGACAGATTCCTAATATTCCAGTCTACGAAACTGGTAAATAATGTTTTTGGACACATAATTAAGGAGATATTAAGTCACAAATGTGACATTCATAAATAAGAACTGCATTACCTTTGCGAATTTGCTGTCTTTCCCCGTTCGCAGAACATACCGCAAACAATATCCAAATATACCACTGAAAAGAGTACGATATATCACTGAACGGTACAATGAGCGGCAGATGCGACGTCATAACCATTGAGCTATTTGAAAACTAAACTATAGGACGAATTTTGCTGTAGATTCAAACGAAACGTGTTCATGATGGCGGTGATGGTGCTCAAGGCGAACGTCTACTACCCGGGCAACCTCATTGGCTGCAGCGTTGCAAGCAGCGTCATCATATGTGAGCCTTGAAAGACCACTGTTAATTGTAAAATTAATTCTATCTGAACGGAGGCAGTTGAAAGTTTACTTTAAACATATAAATTCATGCAACAGAATCTTATTCCCTGGCCCAGTATTTAGAAACGAACTTTACTTTAGCACAGGAAGACAAAGATACGGTGGCCAACATACGTCGTATATCACAAGAATTACACATAATTATTAATATACAAGCCACCAGGAATTAAAGAATTTAATGAAGGTGGCTGGCCCCCAGGGTGCCCACAGCTCCTTTGTGGGTACGTGTGTGGCGCGCACGGGGCCCCGAGCAGGAGCGGTCTTCCTTTCCGCCCCAGGCTGCTTCACTTTCCCTGCCCCCCTTGCTGTATACCTTCACCCAGAGATGGGTGTCCCATATGAGTTTGAGGTGATCTCTTGTATCAAGCTTATTTTTCTATGGTTCTCTTCTCCTAAACTTTGCTTCTGCCTTCCCTCCTTACTGTATTCTTCTAGTTTTCCTCTCCTCCTCTAGTCACCGCCTCGGCGTTTGAGACTCAGCCATTCCCACTTCCTTTTTCTTTCCTCATTTTTTTCTTCCTCCCTTTGCGTTCCTGAAGGCCGTCCACGCACTCGCTGCGTAACAGGTGACTGGGTAATGTGTAAGTCCCACCCCTGGGTTGGCATGTAGAGCCCGCAAGTACCCCCTGGTAAAGGCCAGGCCCAGGGAGGGGTGATTACCCGAGCTGTAACCTTCCGACCGTGCCGATTGGTTCCTCCGTCCGTTTCTCGGGAGGTGTGACATGAGATGTGGACAATCACCCAAGGCGGGTGAGCCCTCAGTGAGGGATGCCCATTAGAAAGGAGCGCGCCATCAGAGACGCCGGCCGGCCGCGGTGGTCACTAGTTGAAAACCATGCGTTGTCCGGGTATTTATTTATATCTTCTTCCCGTGAGTTAGTTCATTTCTTGTTGGCTCCTTTTTTTAGAGATAAAAACTTACGTTTCTCCAGGATACTATTAATATTTCGTGTTTGCTTATTTATGTCGTACTGCATAATTCATTAAACCTGTTAAAATGAAGAGTTGTAGAGGCTGAAAGACGGCTGTCTGCCGCATTCCCTAGGTTTTTAACTTTGTAAATTATATAAGTTCACTAGACTGGCTTTTTTGCTAAACGAGTACCCCTTTCGTTCGGAAGCATGAGGAGTAAAATTTCATTTCATGTTTTTAAATGTTTATTTATGTAATACTGTGTTAATATTGCTGGGATTTTATTATGCTAATAATTTATCATTGTCTCTATGAATGTGGCAATATGAACGGTTTCTCCGTGACGCCACTGTCCCTGTGAGAATGTGTACTTGCTTTATTCTGTATGGGCATGTATGAGAATCTTCCAGCATGGGAGTCTGAGTGTGTGTATGGTAATTTATTCCTATCTGCGTGCTTTGCATCCCTGGCTTTCAGTCGATACGTGGTCGTTCCCAACCTCAGATTTTGATGCTAACAAGTTTCCTCCACCCTTTGGTTTCAAGTTGGGTGAGACGCGTGAGTTTAAGCTCTCCCCACCACCGCGGTTTTTCCAGGGTTTTTTAGCTATTTGCGATGGTTGCGGGGCTAGCGGGTCCGACGGGCATTCGGTGGCTGCACTTCAATCTGGCAAGACGTTCTGATTTCCCTTGAGATGGTAGTTATTCATTGTCTCGTTTGTTAGACTTCAGATCTTAGGTTCATTTTTCTGGATAAGTTTCTCTGATTATTTACGGAATTGTATACAATTTCATTTTTATTCTGTGTAGTGCATGTGAAATATTCCTTTTCGTTTCCTCCTTCTGCGAGTGATATGTACTCCACGTGGTGCGTTCTTAGAACAAAGCCTTCAGCTACCCCTGTGTCTGTTCTTATGCCCTTCAGGCAAGAAATCATGTATGTATCTTTCTGATTTCCATTAGTACCTCGCGATCTCCTCTCTGTCAATTGCTGTTTCATTTCCAAACTTGTACTTAGCTTTCAGACTCCGTCAGTAAATTGTCTTCTAGCCTTGTACAACCACCTTTATTAGCTTGCTTATGAAATACTACGTATTTCTAGGGGATACATGCCGTATTTCTTAGTTGATTTACTTTGACTTGAATTTATTCCATTTTTCTGATTTAGAAGACTGGGCTTCGTCCATCCATGTAAAACCTTCCCAATCGTGTCTAACTGTATTTCTTTAGCTTCCTTATGATATCCTACGCATTGGTAAGTGTTGCATGCCGTATCTATTTTTCTGTATTTTTTGTAAATTGAAATTTTGTATTTTTCACAGGTTTTCTGAACCATGTTGCTTCGAACTCCGTCTTCACGCGTTTATAGCTAGTGACTCGAGTTCTCGGCACTGCTCATACACCAGTGCTTTACTATTGTGTATTCGTGCTTTGTAATCTGTGATTCCGCTGGTTTTTGTTGAAATAAATACGATCTTTAAGCATTTCGCCTTCATCAGGGCGCGAATATGTAATGTAGCAGATACGTGCCGTGTGTCTCAATAATTCCGCATGCTCACGGTTTGATGTGAATGGAAATTACTCACTATTATCGCGTACCAAATCAAGTAAAGAAAGACAGACCAGAGCGACCTACGAAGTTAATTTTTCTTGTGTTATGTGGTACTTTCTGGTTCGCTGAATTTCGCCAACGATAGCGGCGCCTGCTTCTGCTTCGTGTCAGCACGCTGAGTTGGGTTAGTGTGAGTGCTTCTCGCGTGTGAGTGGCTGAATGTTTGTTGATTGTAAATCCCTCCCCCGACGATGTTCAGTTCAGATAACTTTAAGTTAGTAGTTCAATGAGTTGCATTTTTATTGTCTAACAAAATTGATTCCCCTATTTACTCATGTTTGAACTGAATAAATAATTTATTGTCAGTAAAACTTGAAACTCACCCGCTGTTCTTTTGTCTGTTAACTAGCCGTGTTTGTGAAGTTAACAATTGACTGCTTGCTCACAAAATATAATTACGGCGATATTCACACAGCGGCGGAAGTATACAGTTCCCTTAAGCAAAACTCTGATTCTATAAGTTAAGCAACCTTTACTGTAATCTTCAGAGGAAACTGCACACAATTAAATAATGATCCGCAGTCATGGATCTAAATCAAAAATCATAAATGTTGGAAACGGAAACGCAAATATTCTCTACTCCAGAAGGGAGCAGAGACACAAGATACATGAACAAATTACCCCACATTAATCCAAAATAAATGATGCGGGGAGAATTTAAATTAGCACAAAAGGATTATAGTTTAACAAATTAATTTATTCTTCAAAACAAGAACAACAAGGTGAAGACCATCTATATAACGGTAATAACTACGACAGGGAACACGCTAATCGGCGCACACGTGGGTCGACAAGTACACATTGTTGTTGTTGGTTGTTTTAAGGGGACTAAACAGCTAGGTTATCAGTCCCCTGTTCCTAGCTGAGAGTCAACTGTCAAAGATAAAACAACGCCCTGAAAATGACACTGCACAAAAGGGCAAGTTAATAATAGACAAGTCACTGACAATACAAAACGGAGACACACACAATTAGTAAAAGAATGTCAAGAATAAAACTGGATAGCAGAGGTCATTGGCTGGCTGATCACAAAGAAAAAACAGGATGAGCCAGCCACACTGCAGACACTAAGAACTCCAAAGGACGTGAAAAGTTAAAAAGATGTCAGGCCACAGCACCTACCGTTAGATCGAGTCATAAAAACCAGCAGCGCGGATAAAACGTAAAACTTTGTTAGCCGTAGAGGCGTCGTCACCTAAAACTAAGGATAGTGCGTCTGGAAGAATAAAAGAATGCCGCAGGTTGGCTAAAATCGGACAGTCCATCAAAAGATGGGCCACTGTCATTACGACACCACATCGACACAGGGGCGGGGACTCACGGCGTAGGAGATACCCATGGGTCAACCACGTGTGCCCAATACGGAGTCGGCAAAGGACAACCGACTCCCTGCGAGAAGCCCTCAGGGACGTCTTCCATGCAGCAGTAGACGGCTTCATAGCACGGAGCTTATTCGGTTCAGTCGAATCTGCCCATTCAGAATTCCAAACCCTTAAGACCTTGCGGGGCAACTGGGTTTGGAGGTCGGAAACTGGGAGGCCAATATCCAGGGACCGCGAAGTAGTGGCCTGCTTGGCCAGCTCATCGACGCGTTCATTGCCTGGTATACCTATGTGGCCCGGAGTCCAGACAAAGGTGACAGAACGGCCTGACTCGCCAAGGGCAAAGACAGCATCTTGAATGGCTCGCGCCACTGTGTGTTTCGGTAGAAACTGGTCGACGGCCTGTAAGCCACTCAGGGAGTCGCTGCAGATGACGAACGACCCCCTGGGGCGAGCTCTGAGGTGGTCAAGAGCTCTCAAAATACCGACCAGTTCTGCAGTGAAGATGCTGCTTCCACAAGGCAATGACCGCTGTTCGATGTGGTCACCATGGATAAAGGCATATCCAGCATGGCCATAGACCAAAGAACCGTCCGTGTAGATGATGTTCGCTCCGTGAAACGTATCAAGCAGTGCATGGAACCGGCGACGGAGAAGTAGTGGTGAAATCGAGGCTTTCGAATCCCGGGACAAGTCCAGCTGAAGCTCCAGGCGAGGAATTTTCCAGGGGGGGGGGATACGGAGGGAGTAATGGTAAGGTGGAGGAAGGGGTAAGGAATCAAGTGAGGAGAGAAGGGAACGGACGCGGACCGCAATCGGGAGCCCCGAACTGGGCCGACGTCGTGGGGAAGGGAGTGCAGAATGTGGGAAGAGAAGCCTGTGATTCGGATGATGGGGTGAAGCATGAACCCGGGCAATGTAACTCACCAGCAACCGTTGCCGGCGATACCGCAAAGGGGGAACACCAGCTTCAGCTAGAAGGCTCGTTACGGGACTGGTGCGAAAAGCCCCTGTTGCGAGCCGCACGCCTGTGTGGTGAACGGGGTCTAGGACCCGCAAGGCAGAAGGGGCTGCTGAGTCGTACACCAAGCTCCCGTAATTAAGCCGCGACAGAATAAGAGACTTGTAGAGCTGAAGAAGGGTTGAACGTGCTACTCCCCAACTAGTATGGCTGAGGCATCTAAGAACATTTAAATGCCGCCAACACTTCTGTCGCAGCTGACGTAGGTGTGGCACCCATGTCAGCCGGGCATCGAAGACCATGCCCAGGAAGCGATGTGTTTCCTCAACCTGAAGTAGTTCACCACCCATGTAGAGCTCTGGGTCAGGGTGAACTACCCGACGGCGACAGAAGTGCATCACGCGGGTTTTTCGGGCGGAGAACTGAAAGCCGTGAGTAGAAGCCCATGAGTGGGCCTTTCGGATGGCACCCTGCAGCCGCCGTTCAGCTACGCCGATGCTAACTGAGCTGAAATACAAGCAGAAGTCATCGGCGAACAGGGAGCAACTGACCGATGACCCCACAGCCGCAGCAAGACCATTTATCGCTACTAAAAACAATGGAACGCTGAGGACGGAGCCCTGTGGGACACCGTTCTCTTGAATACGTGGGGAGCTAAAAGATGCTCCAACCCTCACCCGGAACGAGCGATGGGAGAGGAAATTATGAATAAAAATAGGAAGGGCACCCCGTAGGCCCCAGTCATGAAGAGTTGTTAAAATATGGTGGCGCCAGGTGGTGTCATACGCCTTTCGAAGGTCGAAAAATACAGCAACTAAATGTTCACGCGTAGCGAAGGCAGTGCGAATGGCCGACTCCAATGACACGAGGTTGTCAATGGTAGAACGGCCCTGGCGAAAGCCCCCTTGTTGTGGAGCAAGGAGTCCGCGCTCTTCAAGGATCCACATAAGCCGCCGACTCACCATACGTTCGAAGAGCTTGCAGAGAACGTTGGTGAGGCTGATCGGACGGTAATTGTCAGCCACCAGGGGATCTGCACCAGGTTTCAGCACCGGGATGATAGTGCTTTCCCGCCACTGCGACGGGAAAGTGCCCTCTGCCCATAGATGGTTAAACAGGGCGAGAATGCGGCGTTGAAACTCTGGTGAAAGGTGTCGGAGGAATTGGCCGTGAATCCTATCAGGTCCTAGAGTTGTATCAGGACACGCAGCAAGGGCAGTTCGGAACTCCCACTCGGTAAACGGGTCGTTGTATATTTCCCGACGACGAGTGCGGAAAGAGAGCTGTTTCCGCTCGGCCCGCTCTTTGAGGGAGTGGAAGTCAGCACTGTACATGGCAGTCGCAGAGCATTGTGCGTAGTGGTCTGCCATGTGCTCGGCGATAGCTGTCGGGAGCGTGCAGAGCACACCCTGGAAGGTGAGGGATGGGATTCCTGTCAGCGGGCGGTATCCGAAGACGCGTCGGACTTGCGTCCATACCTTAGTCAGGGAGGTGCGGGAGCCGATATTGGCTACATACCGCTCCCAGGAATCCTGCTTACTCTGCTGTACGAGTCGTCGATCACGCGCACGGAGCCGTTTAAAGGCCACCAAATTCTCCACGGATGGGTGGCGTCGATGGCGCTGGAGCGCTCGCCGACGTTCCCGGATGGCCTCAGCAATCTCCGGTGTCCACCAAGGCACGGACCTACGCCTAGTGGAACCGGTGGTTTGTGGAACTGCCGCCTCAGCGGCCATGACAATACTATTAGTCACCTGCTGGACTGCGTTGTCAATGTCATCTGGCAGCGGTGGTGCAATGACAGCAGTAGAAGCATACACAGTCCAATCAGCCCTACGGAGACACCAACGGGGTAAGCTGTCTGCAGCTTGGTACCGCAGGAGCGACACAAAGATTGGAAAGTGGTCGCTGCCACATAGGTCCTCATGCACACGCCAACCGAGGTGTGGTCGAAGGCTGGGGCTGCAGACGGAGAGGTCGATCGCTGAATACGTGCACTGTGCCACGCTAAAATGCGTGGGGGCACCTGTATTCAGGAGGCAAAGGTCTTGGTGCGCCACTAATGTCTCAACATCCCTACCGCGGCTGTGGTCTGGAGTCCACCCCACAAAGGGTTGTGGGCGTTGAAGTCCCCCAATAGGAGGAATGATGGGGGAAGTTGGGAGACCAGAGCGGTAAGGGTGTTGAGAGACACGGCCTCATCCGGAGGAAGGTACAAGCTGCAGACAGTTAATTCCTGCGTTGCCCGGATTCTAACAGCCACTGCCTCAAGAGTGGTTGTGAGTGTCATGGGGGCACAGTGTCCAGGATGTACAGGCAGACACCGCCAGACACCCTGTCGTAAAGGGTCCTGTTGCGGTAGTAGCCCCGATACCCACGGAGGGCAGGGGTCCGCTGTGCTGGAAACCATGTCTCCTGTAGGGCGATACAAAATGCAGAGTAGCTGTACAGTATTTGTCGCAGCTCAGCCAGGTGATTAAAGAAGCCGCCGCAATTCCACTGGAGGATAACATGTCCTCCACGCTCTAAGGCCATAAAAGGAAAGAAAAGAAGAAGATCATTCCATAGGAGCGCCTGCTGCCTGATGGTCAGGCTCAACAGAATCTATGACCATAGAATCAGTTGATTCCGGTTGTGCAGATCTCCTATGGTCGAGCGAATCAAGGAGTGCGAGATCCTCAGCGGAAGCGAGGATCTCGACCTCATCCTCTGAGGCAGAGGATGCGGGTGTGGGTGGCTTGGAAGCCACCAAAGTATCCTTTTTCTTCTTCTCTTTCTTTTTACCCTCTCGCTGGCCCTTGGGTGTTAAGGGCCTTGGGGGCTTCTCAACAGGGGCTGCAGGTGCCGACGAAGAGATGGAGGCCCCTCGATTAGCAGCCGCGGGATCCTTCAGCCATCGGCCGGGATCCACTTTCCCACGAAGAGAAGCCTCGGAAGGGAGTGTCCCGTGGGACCCCTTCCGGGCGAGAGGAGCCGGAGAAGGCTGTTGTTTCTCCAGCTGTGGGGTGGGGACCGACGTCCCCTGTGATGGCTTATCTGTTGCTCCCAACGTGAATAGTGTGGGAGCAACTGAAGGTGTTGGGCCCCCAACTGTCAAGGGGGCAGCTGCAGTGGGTCGGGCCTGGGGGCCCGCTGGCATTGGTGGTGCACTCTGTGGTTTAGCAACTGTGGGGATCGACGATGAAGCTACTGTTGAGTATGGGGTCGTCATGGTCACTGGGTGGAGTTTTGCGTACTTGCGCCTGGCCTCTGCATATGTCAGCCGGTCCAGGGTCTTGTACTCCATGATCTTACGCTCCTTGTGGAGTACAGAGCAGTTGGGAGAACACGGAGGATGCTGCTGGTTGCAATTGACGCAAACTGGAGGCGAGGGCGTCCGGGTGGGATGCACGCCCGCACTCCCGACATGTTGAGTTGGCATCAAATCGGGAGGACATGTGCCCAAACCTCCAGCACTTGAAGCAGCGCATAGGGGGAGGAACATAGGGCTTTACGTCAACCCGGTAGACCATCACCTTGACCTTCTCAGGCAATGAATCGCCCTCGAAAGCCAAGATGAAGGCACCGGTGGCAACCCTCTTGTCCTTCGGACCCCTATAGATGCGGCGGATGAAATGCACACCACGCCGCTCCAAGTTTGCTCTCAATTCGTCATCTGATTGCAGCAGCAGATCCCTGTGGAAAATGATACCCTGGACCATGTTTAACGTCTTATGTGGCGTAATAGAAACGGAAACATCACCCAGCTTGTCGCAGGCTAGCAAAGCCCGTGACTGCGCTGGGGATGACGTCGTTATAAGAACCGACCCAGATCTCATCTTTGACAGACCCTCGACCTCTCCATATTTGTCCTCTAGATGTTCGACGAAGAACATTGGCTTCGTCGTCATAAAAGATTCCGCATCATTACGTGTGCATACCAGATATTTCGGGGCATAAGCCTCACCCTGATGTTTTGCCCGACGTTCCTCCCATGGTGTGGACAAGGAAGGAAACGTTTGGGGCTCATAATTTGCAGCGTTGTAATCGCCTCGACCACGCTTAGAGACGGCGGTTGTACGTCCGCCAACGTTTCGTGTTCGTTTCATGGTGTTCCCACGAGCAGCTAGGGAAATAAGCCTCCACCCAGACAGAGCCCCGCTTGCCTGGGTAAGCCTTATACAACTGAGGTGCGGCAGGTTCCTCAGAGGTTGCTCGCTAGCGGCTGTTCAACCTCAACAGCCATGCAGCTCCTCGGCACGTAGCACACCTTGAGATTGAGGTTTTTTTTATAGAGGTTTGTACCGTCCTCGCGACCCGGGCGATTAAGCCAAGATCCCCGGGCTCTGAAACGTACAACGTTCCACCGTCGCGCCGAACGATGGTCGTTGAAGCACGCACAGAGCTTACGGTGTAGCGGACTGTTGGCGCGACACAGCCCACAGCTCAGGACCCCGGGTTCGCCAAGCCCGTACTCAGCAAATGAATGCTGAGCCCCTGAGGGGACAAGTACACAGATTACAAGTTAGAATGGACAATTTTCGAGGAACATTATCACGCTACACTCACTTGGAAACACCTTAGCAAATTAGCTGTACAATTATTAACCAATCATGTGCACTGAATGATGGAAAAGCTGAAGGCTTAATCTGATATCGCCCACGTGTTCTGTCGACAAAGTACGAATAGTATAGGCACCGCAAGTCCCCAAAAATATTAGAATTCAACTACGATAAGAACGCTAAAGACACTGAACATATTTACACAGGGGAAGAAGTGATTTAAAAGTTATAAAATGCAAGAACTATGCTAACGAAACACCATCAGAGCCTCGGAATCATATTCCAGACAAATCCACATAAAATTAGCATTACTGTACGAAATTAAGCAAATTCTCACTACTACACATAGTGTAGCTGCTACTCCTGGAATTAAATTCGCGAAAAGGCATAAGTACGACTATGGAGCCTGAACTGAGTCGAGCCACGAGGCCACAGTAGAACCAAACCGAGAGGTACTTACCCTACCAGGAATCAGGTAGAGAATGGATAGCTCTCTTGACCACCCCTAACCATTACCGAGGAGGCGTAGTGGAGGGGAGCCTAGAGAATGTTACACGTTACACGCAGGTAACATGACCAACCCCCAGCCAAGGAGGTTAAGAGCAAGCTACATTAGGAATGTTTGCGAAGACTGTGTTCTGCTCAGCACTTGGCAAACCTACCTCTCGCCCAGAGACATTCAACGCACAGTGTTTGAAAGAAACAACGACACAAAACAGACGAGGTGCGCCTAACACTTGCTAAACTTTGTTACATACAAAGTTTCATTCATCCTGTGGAAGCCAGGGCCAGTGGGAACACATCACAGTTCACACTAATACATATTGGGGGCCTCATGTACAACATAGACACTTCGAATTTTACATACAGATAAAACGAAATCAATATATAATGCCTGGTATCTCGCATATTGCAAGTGGAGTGTCTTGCTACACAAAAAAAAAGTCTGAAGCTCGTCAACATTTGTTCATGGGGAGTCAATTAAATGGAACACGTTATGTGGACATGTTTCAAACTTTATCCTTTATTAACGAATACCTTCCCTTTTCTATTTAATGTTGTTCTTCACCAGTGCTAAGAACAAATTCAGATGCAGATTATCATATTTTTAATTCCTTTTGTGGTTCTAGGGCACACAACTGCTGACGTCATTAGCGCCAGCATCAAAACTGAGATACACCCAAGGATAATAAGTCTATACAAAAACAGCTAAAAACATAGGATAAAATACAACAAAAGGAAGAGCTAAATGTCCTTTGACAAATTGGTCAAATTGATAAAATTCAATACTCGAGCAACAGGTCGTGCGTCATCAGCTACCATTTCATCCAGTGTATCCAGTAGATTTAGTGGAATTCGAACATGAGTAAAATTTGTACAAGACAATAAAACATGGCGCACTGTCAGCGGGTGTCCACAGGAACGCAATGGTGCGGGGTCATCAGTTAGCAAGTGGCGGTGGCTGAACCGGCAATGTCCGACCCGCAACCTGGCCAATATGACCTCCTTTTGTCGCGAGCGGCGTGAGGAGGTCATTCAAGCCACCGGGAGCTTATTATTTGTAAGCGAGGACCACACATTATTCCACGACGATATTAGGCGATGGGAAAGAGCACCTCGAATATCATTCAATGGAACACAGTACGTAGCTGTCTGAGGTAGGAAAGTTGTAGCCTTGGCCGCGGCATCAGCAGCCTCGTTACCAGGCATGCCTGTGTGGCCAGGTACCCATAGGAGGTGAACGCGAGGGCCATCAGAAGCTAATAACTGAAGGGAGCAGTTGATTCGGTACACAACAGGATCGGCCGAAAGGGGGGCGCTCAGGGAGTCAGAGCAGATGGCATAGGAAGGAGAACGGTGTCGGCAGATGTATAGTACAGCCTGATAGAGGGCAAAAAGCTCAGCTGTCAAATTCGAGCAGTGGTCATTAAGCCTGTACTGAAAACCGTCATTCCCGACGACAAACGCACATCCGACACCTTCTTTGGTCCTTGAGCCATCCGTATATATGAAGACGGAATTTTCGAGCTGTGCACGAAGTTCAAGGAACCTCAAGCCGTAAACAGCATCTGAAGTACTCTACTTCGAGAGTGAAGTGTGTTCGAGGTCAACGCGAACTTGAGCCTGGAGTCAAGGTGGCACTGGGCTTTCACGTATTTAAAATGTGGAAGGGAGGGTTAAATTGAGCTACCGAAGCAAGCGACGAAAGCGGACTCCAGGAGGGACAGGGCAATCGTGGACAGCCTGTAATGGCTATCGAGGGAGTCATTAAAGAATGATGGTTAAGAAGGGTGGTGGGGCATCGAAATCAGACGGCATGCAAAGTGACACAGCAATATGTCGCGTTAATAGGGTAAAGGTAATTCGACAGCTTCGGTATAGAGGCTAGTGTAAAAAGCTCCTATCGCCAGGCATAACCCCCGATGGTGAATCGAGTTTAGGCGTTGTAAAATGGACGGCCGTGCAGAAGAGTACATGAAACTCCCGTAATCCAGCTTGGAGCTGACAATAGACCGATACAGGTGAAGCAGGACGGTACGAACCGCTCCCCACTAAGAACACGGAGAATGTTGAGGGAACGAGTACAGCGAGCAGCCAGAGAAGACACATGTGGAGAGTTTCCTACCCAACGTTAGCCCTAAAAATTTCGTCGTCTCCATGAAGGGGAGAGCGACGGGACCGAGATGGAGTGATAGTGGAAGAAACTCTCTGTACTTCCAGAAGTTGATACAGACCGTTTTCTTATGGGAGAAACGGAGCCGTTTGCGACACTCCAGGAACAGAGACTGTCAAGGCAATGCTGAAGACGACGCTCTAGGATCCACGTTATCTGAGCGCTGCAATAGATAGTGAAGTCGTCCACAAACAGGGAGCGTGAAACATCAGCTGAGAGGCAATCCATAATTGGGTTGATCGCAGTGGCGAAAAGTACCACGCTCAAAACGGAGCCCTGTGGCACCC
Organism: Locusta migratoria; assembly: GCA_026315105.1. Classification (NCBI taxonomy): domain Eukaryota; kingdom Metazoa; phylum Arthropoda; class Insecta; order Orthoptera; family Acrididae; genus Locusta; species Locusta migratoria. Next base: position 38,761,774 of record CM048745.1, read on the forward strand.
CATTCTCCTGGTGAAAGATGTCCGACAAAACAGAGCCCACTGTTACCCTGAATATTCGATCTTTTAAAAAGGCACGAATAAAGAGTGGGAGACGGCCGTGCAGACCCCATGTATGCATCGTGTGGAGAATGCCTGCCCGCCAACAAGTGTCGTAAGCCTTTTCCAAATCGAAGAAAACAGCCACCGTCTGATGCTTCCGCAAAACGTTATCCATAACGAAGGTCGACAAGTTAACGAGGTGATGAATAGAAGAGCGACGCCTTCGAAACCCACATTGGACATTATTGAGGAGATGTCGAGATTCGAGTATTCAAACCAGCCGAGCATTAACTATGCGCTCCATTACCTTACAGACACAGCTGGTCAGGGAAATGGGGCGATAACTGGAAGGACGATGTTTGTGCTTTCCTGGTTTGGGTATGGGGACAAAAATTGCTTCACGCCACCGAGTGGGAACGTCACCTTCAGTCCAGACGCGATTATAAGTGCGAAGAAGAAAGCATTTACCTGCAGGGGAGAGGTTCTTCAGCTCTGAATAATAATAGCATCGGGTTCCGGAGCAGAGGATCGGGAGTCGGCAAGGGCACGTTCTAGCTCCTGCATGGTGAAGGTGGCATTATAATTTTCACGATTGTGAAATGTAAAAGAAGGCGTTCGTGCCTCCTTGGCCTGCTTTCGGGGGGAGGAAGGCAAGGTCATAATTAGCTGAGCTTGAGACCTCTGCGAAAGTGCGGCCCAAAGCATTGACGATATGAACGGGTTCCACGAGAACTTCGTTTGCTATGTTCAGGCCAGAGATTGGGGAATGGACCTTAGTGTCAGATAGCTGGCATAGGTTACCCCCGACGAACGTGTAGATCTGTTGAAAGAACTCGTGAAAGCAGTCCAGCAAGCTTTTTAGCTTTCTTTAATGAGACGACGGCATTTAGCTCGTAGTCTTTTGTAATTAATACAATTTTCCAAAGTAGGCCGGCACTGAAACAGACGTAGAGCTTATCGCCGTGCTCGAATAGCGTCGCTACTTGCTGCATTCCACCAGGGAACTGGGACCCTACGTGGAGATGTTGAAGTTCGGGGTATGGAATGTTTGGTAGCGGTGAGGATGACCTCCGTTAGGTAGCTGACCTGACTGTTACAACTGGGGAAGTCGTGGTCATGGAAAACCTCCATGGAAGAATAGAGCTCCCAGTCGGCTTTGGAGATGTTCCAACTACTGGAACATGGAGAAGTGGTATGATGGAGGAGAAATTATACAGGGGAAATGGTCGCTCGAGTACCTATCAAACAGAACATACCATTCGAAACGATGCGCAAGTGGAGTAGCGCATATAGCGAGGTCCAAATGGGAATAGGTATGCGTCGTGTCGGATAGGAAAGTTGGTATTTAGGCAGACGAGGTTAAGGTGGTTTAAGAGGTCAGCCAAAAGAGAGCCCCTCTGGGAGGAAGCTGGAGAGCGTGGTGGGCGTTAAAGTCGCCAATCAACAAACACACGCCGGCCGCGGTGGCCGCGGGGACTGAGGCGCTCCAGTCACTGTCTGCACGGCCACTACGGTCGGGGGTTCGAATCCCCCCTCGGGCATGGATATTTGTGCCGTCCTAGTTCGTAAGTAGTTCATAAGTAGTTTTGTAAGTTTAGGGACTGATGACCCCGTAGTTAAGTCCCATAAGCTTAACAAACATTTGAACATTTTTGAACAACAAACACGGCGTAAAAAGCTGAGCAACAAGGTGCAGTAAATCTGCCCTAAGAACGGTAGACGACGATGGGATGTAGATATTACAAAGAGAGAAGGTGAATGTGGAGATGGTGACACGGATGGCAACCGCCTGTAGGGGAGTTTGCAGTGGGATGGGATGATAATAGACGTCTTCCCGATTGAGCAGCATAGCAACTCCATGGGCAGGAATACCGTCCAGAGGAGGTAAATCAAAACGTACTGCAGTGTTTTGTGTGAAGGACGGAGCTTCGTTTCTTGCAGACCGACTATAAGCGGGCAGTGTGGAGTGAATTCCTCTGATGTTCCACTGAAGGAGTGCCATGAAGAAAGCATGAGAAGAAAAAAAGGAGAGAAGACAAAATGGGATCACCTCGACGGCCGTAGAGGAGCTGTGAGGGGGCACTGCCACTGCAATCGACAGATGGACAATCTTGCTCAATGGGCTCTGACATATGTTCTGCCTCCTTCCTGGAGTGATCGGAAGGGGCAGCTTCCTCCACCGATGAAATGCCGATCGGCAAGCAGTAGAGCGTCCTGGCGAGACAGAGGATGGCCAGGGCCGTCTACTGCTGGATGGCGTGACCAAAGAGTGACGCCGTAGCGGGGAAGGACAGTAACTTGTGTGCCTTTTAGAAGGCAGTTCTGTTTGAAGAACGAGCGGCTGGTGGTTGGGAAGATGACGTTTTTAGAAAATCTTAGCGAACAGGATCTTTTTTTCGAAGTACGGGCTTCCAACTTAGTGGCCAGTGATTTTTGTGAAACTGATGTGGACTGGGATTTAGAGTGAGCAGAAGGTATTGGGGATGTCGAGTCGGCAATCTTTGGGCTGGCTGATCTGACAACTGTGTCACTGAATGTAAAGGAACACGTCTACGTGCCCATCTCATTTCTTGGTCGATGAGAGGAGAGGACATTGCTGTAGATACCCGCTGGGAGCACAGCAGGCTTTCTACTTGCTAGTAACTTTAGGGCTGCAGACGTGAAATCATTTTCCTTGACTCAGATTTCCTGGATGGTCCGCTCGTTTTTATACACAGGGCATTCGTGAGAATTAGCCGGATGGTCACCCAAGTAGCTGATGCAGTGAGGGGACGGAGGTGGGCAATCACCCTCATGGGCGTCCCTACCATACCACAGGTGACGCATGTCGCTGCATTGGGTCTCGACTGACAAGGGATGACTGAAACGCGGACACTGGTAACAGCGAGTGGGATTAGGAACATACGGCTGAAGAGAGATGATTTCATAGCCTGCTTGTATCTTTGAAGGAAGGTCAACTTCGTCAAAGGTCATCACACGATGTACAACTGCTACAACCTGGTCGGAAAGGTACTCCTGTAGTTCCTCATCGAACAGGACGTCAAGAATACGTAAGAATACGACCCCCGCGACGAGTTTTAAGTACCATGAGGTTCGACCTTAACAAAAAAGGTGTGCAACAGTGTAGTGTGAAGCAACTTTTGAACTTGGAAGGCACTTTGTTTCCAACAACAATGTCCCATTACGTTAGCGGGAACAAGTTTTGACACCCCTTTGTATTACAAAGGGATTCACTGAAAAGAAATCATGGCAATAGGGCGTGAAACGACAAGGAACTTTGGCAAGTTAGGCATAATTTTCTTGACTTTGATTCGTCGAGTTTCATGTTGTGGGTATAGGGCAAAATAGAATAAGAAGAAGTAGTCATTGCGAAGTTGTCCCCCCCCCCCAATACTACCGGCATCTCTTGTTCAAATGTTTGTAGAACTTATGGGACTTAACTACGGGGTCATCAATCCCTAAGCTTACAAACTACTTATGAACTAGCTAAGACTAAGGACGGCACAAATATCGATGCCCGAGGGGGGATTCGAACCCCCGACCGTAGTGACCCCTCCACCCCATCAGCGCCGCCGTTAAACAGGCGGCACCTCCGACAGCTCCAGACCTGTCCACCCCTGCCAGACTAACGACACATCCCCCCGCCACCAGCGACGCACCTGACCGACACGCCACCCCCCGACAGACGCCCAATTGCCCGACCTCCACCTCCAGTTAATGAAATTAAATTTGCATACTATTTAATTGTAACTACCTGTGTTTTTTTAATAGTAACAAGGGCAGCTGCCTCCAGAAGTAAGCACTTGCGCGAGCACAGACCCAAAACCCCGCTCCTGCTACCGCCCCCCACCGACAGTCCTAAAGATTGCCGCCCCCCCCCCCCCGCGCGACCCGATCCGGGACTCGAACCCACGTCCCCAGGATTTCTTTTTACGCTATTTATTGCTTATAGACGTACACAAACATTGAGAAAAAAGGAGCCAATTATTATGGCATACTTTTGACAGTACAATTACCTGGAATAACACGAGAGTTTCCTAAACAAATTGACCCTGTGAGCCGCCAGGCCAGCAACCACCGCTCCCAATTATTAAGTGCGATACCCTGTGTTTTAATTAGGACATTACATCGTCACATGTAGTTTAGTACATCGAACCAGGCTTTAAGCAAGTTTAGTTGCGCTGTATGCTTTGGATGGGCCTGTTCTTCTGCTTAGATGTTAATGGAGAAGTGATTCGAGACAGGATACCGGTTAGGTGTCTCGTATATGATTAACACCACGTCTTCTGCTAATGCCATTCGTTACAAGCGATAAACAAACTTAACACCCAACCATTTACGTTGTAAAGTTGTCCAGTACTTCGATAGAGTAACAATTGTAAAGTAATATAGTTACTAACCATCTGAACACACAATTCCCCAACAAGAGTTGCGTACTTAGAGGTTCTGTGAGTCAAAAGACTCTCCTTGTAACGATCTCCACCCGAAGTCGTGCATTTTAGGACTAATGTTCCCTCTGCTAGCCTAGGCAAAATAACTGTATAGACGATGCTCACAACAGCCGCCGAACGTAATGTAACGCTAAAGGTCATTCCAAACCCGAGAGTCAAACACTTTAGGCATGTAACACAACTTCCTTAGCAATTTCTCTCGGAAACGGTATGAACGACCCTAGTTTGAAAGCTTAACAGTATCGCAGTATCGTAGGTCGATCTCCAGCGCGATCACAAACACAGTGTTCTCTCGGCAGGCTACATAAAGTAAGCATATGCTAAATGTTTAAAAAAATTTCATACCTTTTTAAGCATTCTGTCTCAAAAAACATCTGAGCTACATATCCAAATAATCAAAGCCTTCTACGCAAGACCTCTACACACAAAGCACTTTGACGAGGATAGCGCACATTGCATTTATTTAATGGAATTGGGCCGGCCGCGGTGGCCGAGGGGACTGAGGCGCTTCAGTCACGGTCTTTACGGCCAGTACTGTCGGGGGTTCGAATCCCCCCCTCGGGCATGGATATTTGTGCCGTCCTTAGTCTTAAGTAGTTCATAAGTAGTTTGTAAGCTTAGGGACTGATGACCCCGTAGATAAGTCCCATAAGTTCTACAAACATTTGAACATAATGAAACTGGACCCAGCTCAGTGCTTGACAACAGAGTACACTGTCGACCCTCCTCCCAAAAGGAAACATGCGTTCACATGCAAGCCCCATCTACCGACAACCCTCTCTCTCTCTCTCTCTCTCTCTCTCTCTCTCTCTCTCTCTCTCTCTCTCTCTCGTGCAAATCATACCAGTCGCACTTAAAATTATCAATACCAACAGTTCCTTAGATCAGCACGTTGCTGTCTTCTACATAAGTTTTAGGTCTCCCTGTAAACCAACACTTTTATGGTGTTATACGCCTTCCTACGATTCCGAAAATTCGAGTAGTTTAATTCCACCTCCTGCGTATACCCATCTAAGGAATCTCTTATGTCCTGTTACGATGAAAACCAGATTTATCTGACGCAGGTCAAACACCGATATTCCAGCACCCCAGAATACATTTAAACACTGTTGTGCAATGGAGAGCCGAAATAAAAAAGTACACGAAATAATTTACCGATATCCGACAGTCTACACTAAAACTATTCTTTTTTTCTCGAAAGCACTGACCTAACAAGATACTTCTTCGGAAAGACACCCGACAATACAGCAACAACAGAACCGAGGTAGTACTCTACCTGCCCAATGCAACACTGATTTTTAGTTCTGTAGAACAAGCTCGACCCGCCCTTTACCCACAAAAATTCCTACTCCAAGTTCCTTTCCTGTGACTTCTTTCTTTTTTTCCATTCCACTAAACCGGATTTATTTATTTAAAGTAGCTGTCTACCGCAAACGAAGATGCTAACCAACACCCTGCAACACCAGAAAATTTATACCCAACAAACCTCGCATACTTCGAAGCCCTATGTCAAAGTACTGGCGATGATAGATAACCCATCCTGATAATAATAGTAGACACAGCGAAATTTAGTAGGCCCTCTAGAGATGAAAACATTAATCCACGAGGCCGTATGCACTATCATCCTCTCTCTCGGAATAGTATTACACAAACAAAAACGTTTAAAGACGAAAGCAGTGCGCCTAAGGGCTCAAACGACAGCCTACAACGCAGTCCTTTGGAGACTAAACAAACGATTAAACACACGTCCCAATGAAGGTAACTACCCAGCTTTAAATCACCTAACCACAGGGTTTATTGAATTCGATGATTCTCGACCGAGGAACAATAATTTACCACCGCAAACACCACCCCAACGCTAGCAAGATACATCCAAGATACCAAACTATCTGAGATTTGTAGAGCCCTATGCTTCTCGACCGAAGAACACTAATATACCACCGCAAACAACGCCACAACGCTAGCATGAAGCATCCACTCGCATCGTAAGCAACACTAGCAGATAAGATGAAGACACCGCAACCCAAGTACAACCATTACACTTTGTTTCTATGTGCGCATCTACAACTAAGCGACGCTTCTGCTTTACAACTCAACTCCCTGGAAGAGGATGTAACAACAGTCAAATCCAACCTACAACACCCGAAAGTTGTTATCGAATGTCAAGAACACTCCTTTAAACGAACGATTTAACGCACCTCCCAACGTAGGTAACTACCAAGCTTTAAATTACCTAACCATAGGGTTTATGGAAATCGATGCTTATAGATCGAAGAACAATAATTTACCGCAGCAAGCATCTCCGCTACGCCGCCGAGAGGCATCCATTCGTACACAATACAGACCTAGCACATAACTATACTACTAAGTATCGATATGCAGTCCTCAAATCTACAACACCCACGACTAAACAGATCGAAATCGGTATTTGACACAACCCAAGATACATCGACCGTACCAAATTACGAATACATGAGACTTATTTTTACGAACATAGAATATTACATTACTTCTATCCACAGCCATAAGAATAAAAAACGAACGATATGTCACAGCTATACCTTCGCTCTTAATGCAACATCGATACACAAACAGTAGGCTAAGCGCTGAATTGCGAAAACTCCAGTCCATACACCGACATATAACACAACATCGATTTAAACGAACGGTTGCTTAGCTGTAGATTAGAACAGCACAGATATACATTTCCGATAACTGACCAACTAATAGATGCTCGATCAATCGAAGCAATGTTCGTCTGACACATAACCAGTCTTTTTTCTCATAGATCCATGGACCTGTAAAACCGAAAAGTTCTACGCGAAAAGCTATAAGTGTTAACAATAAATAGCTGTTGCAGACGCAAATTATTACATATTTTAGGTAATCACATAGACCCTGGAGTATTCCTCAGCACACTTACAGATGAAGAGGTATGCATGGGACAGGGAAACAGGTAGAGCTGCATCAGACCAGTCTGCAGAGTGAAGACAACAATAACAACCTAACTCCCCAAGAATGTGCTTTAGATGTGTTATTACAGTTCATTTTGGAATTCAATAAACGTTCTCAATACAAGGAGACAATTGAATCTATTAATTAGTAGCAATAGTACCCATTTATCATTCCGAGTGAAGTTGGCAAGTTGTCACGAACACACAGTACGATTGATTGTCTACCTATCAAAGAATTAATGATATAAAATGAATAAAAGTTTCAAATTTTAAGTCTTACACGGACCATAGTTTAGCTCTTGCAGACCATTTGTGGTCCACCGACCACAGGTTGGAAACCAGTGATCTACTGAGTAGAAAATATCCTTTGACATCTGCTTTTCTCTCGGCGAGTGGCTACACCGACTTTGTGCTTCGGGAAGACTTTAATAGCAGATAATGCGTGTGTTTTGCGTGGATTATTTACGTACCAGGACGGTCCATCTGGTGAGTTTGTAGCTACTGTATTCGACCGATGCGAGAGGGAGGTTTCACAGTCAGTAAAGTCTAAAGTTTCTCACTAGAGATAATGTGTGCTAATGAATGGAAAAAATAGTAGTGTACACCAATAGTTAAGTACGAATTTATCTCTGCGTGTGCCACAGTTGTTAAACAGGCTTTTCTGTCAACTTTGACTATACTGTTTGGGTCAATATGATCCGACATAATATAGTGCTGAAACTTTCTTCTACACACGGGTATTTTTCATATAGTTGTAAGCCATCAACACTGTTGTTATATTAGAGTTTGTTGTTAATGATCACAGCGATAATAATACACAGAGCTTCTCTAAAGAAAATTTAATATTTTAAGATTGATGCTGGGTACATTATGAATAACAGACACTTCCACCAAAAAGCCTTTCTCAACAACCATATGTCCGTCTGCTCGTATCACTTTCTTCCCTTCTTACGCATTAGTACAGATGGGCGCTGCCAGAAAAAGGGTGGGGTGTTTCTAGGGCTCAAATCGCTTCCGAAATGTTGACAAAACCCATTACAAACTGGCACCATTCTGTATCAGGATAAACCCCGCCAACATTTTGCCAAGGTTCGGAAACCGTTCCACAAGCTCCACAGAGTCTCGATTTCTCGCCATTAGGAACAGTTCCTTGTTCTACATCTACATCTACATGGGATACTCTGCAAATCACATTTAAATGTCTGCAAGAGGGTTCGTCGAACTACAATTATACTATTTATCTCCCATTACATTCTCGAATAGCGCGCGGGAAGAAAGAACACCTGAATCTCTCTGTTCGAGCTCTGATTTCTCGTATTTTATTCTGATGATCATTTCTACCTATGTAAGTTGGAGTCAACAATATATTTTCGCATTCGGAGGAGAATGTTGGCGATTGGAGTTTCGCAAGTAGCCCACGCCGCAGCGATAAGCGCCGTTGTTGTAATGATTCCCATCCCAGATCCTGTATCATTTCCGTAACGCTGTCTCCCCTGTATCGTGACAATACGAAACGAGCTGCCCTTCTTTGGACTCTTTCGATGTCCTCCGTCAAACCCACCTGATAAGGATCCCACACTGGGCTGCAATACTCCAAAAATGGACGGACAAGCGCAGTGTATGCAGTTTCTTTAGTAGTTCTGTTGCATCTTTTAAGGGTTTTGCCAATATAACGCAGTCTCTGGTTCGCCTTTCCCACGACATTATCTACGTGATCTTTCCAGTTTAGGTCTGAAGTAATAGTAATTCCTAGGTATTTTGTGGAGTTTACGGCCTTCACATTTGATTGATTTATGTTGTAAACAAAGTTTAACGGATTTCTTTTCGTACTCATGTGGGCGACTTCACGCTTCTCATTATTTAGAGTCAATTGCCAATTTTTACACCATACTGATATCTTATTCAGATCGTTCTGCAGTTGGTTTTGATCTTCAGATGATTTTACTAGACGGTAAATGACGGCTTCATCTGCAAACAACCTAATCCTTTATGTAAATAAGGAATAGCAGAGGACCAATAACACTACCCTGTGGAACGTACGACATCACCTCTGTTTTAGTCGATGCCTTACTATCGATTACTACGAACTGTGTCCTCTCTAACAAGAAACCCCCTATCCAATCGCAAATTTGGGGCGATATACCATAACCACGCAATCTGATTAAAAGCAGTTTGTGAGGTACGGTGTCAAAAGCTTTCTGGAAATCAAGAAATAAGGAATCGATTTGCGAACCTTTGTCGATAGCACCTATCACTTCGTGTGAATAAAGAGCTAGTTGTGTTTCGCATGAACGATATTTTCTAAATCCATGTTGACCTTGGGTCAATAGATCGTTCTGTTCGAGATAATTCATAATATTTGAATACAGGATATGTTCCAAAACCCTGCTGCAAATTGACGTCAATGAAATAGGCATGTAGTTTAGTGGGTTACTCCTACTGCCTTTCTTGAATATAGGTGTGACCTGTGCAACTTTCCAATCTTTTCGTACAGAGCCTTCTTTGAGAGAGCGGTTGTATATGGCTGTTAAGCAAGGAGCTATCGCTTCAGCATAATCAGATAGAAATCTAATGGGTGTACAATCCGGACCAGAAGACTTGTTCTTGTTAAGTGATTTTAGTTGCTGCACTACTCCGATGATATCTACTTCTATGTTACGCATTACGGCATCTGTTCGTAATTCGAAATCTGGAATATTGGTTTCGTCTTCTTAGCTTCTAAAAGCTAAGTTTAGCAACTCTGCTTTAGTAGCGCTGTCATCGGCAGGATCGCCATTACTATCACGTAGTGAAGGTATTGTTTGTGATTTGTGATATTTAACATATGACCAAAATCTCTTTGGGTTTTCAGTCAAATTACGAGAAAGAGTTTCGTTGTGATAAATATTGTAGGCATCTCGAATTGAAATCCTCGTTAAATTTCGAGCTTCTGAGTACGATCGCAAATCCTGGGGATTTCGTGTTCGTTTAAATTTAGTATGCCTTTTCCTTTGCTTTTGCAACAGTGTCCTGACCTGTTTTGTGTACCAAGGGGGATCGCCTCCTCCTTTTATCAATTTATCAGGTATAAAACTTTCAATTGCTGTCGATACCACTTCTTTGAATTCGAGCCACATCTGGTCTACACCTACGTTTAGTGTTAGAAACGAGTGGAAGGTGTCTTTCAAGAAGCAATGTATTTTGTTTCTATCTGCTTTCCTGAACAAATATACTTTGCGTTTTTTTTTTTTTTTTTTAACTTTTGGACTTTCGATATTCAATTTCGCAACGACAGCTCTGTGTTCACTAATACCTGTATCCGTTTTGATGCTCGTTATGAGCTCAGGATTATTTGTTTCTAAGAGATCAAGTGTGTTTTCACATACATTTACAATTCTAGTTGGTTCATGAACTAATTGTTCAAAGTAATTCTCAGAGAATGCGTTGAGAACCATTTCGGACGATGTTTTATGCCTGCCTCCTGATTTGAAAATATAATTTCGCCAACAGATCGAGGGTAAATTAAAATCATCACCTACTATTATCGTGTGACGGGTACGTTTTTGTTCAAGGCGCCTACGGTAAGTTAAGATGAAGAGGGGCTACAAAATCTGGAGAATCTGTGTACAAACTGTCGATGACCTTGCTTCATTGCACTTTAGAGATTTGCGCTGTTTTTCAACACCATTATTAGAAATTACAAGATCAGTCATACACTACAATGTCAGTCAGCAATACTTATTGATGTTCCTCTGTAAGAGAATCAAGTTCCCGTCTAGTCAAAGAGTATCCGTACACTTACTTTCGCCATTGTCAGCTTTCATATCCTGCAAAAATTTCGTTAGGTTCTCTGATAATTATTCACTAATTATTGAAAGTCTTACTCACTGCGTTTCTGATGGCCATCCGCATTTGCCTAGCTTGATGATGTGATTTGCTTTGCTCCTTTTTTTTGCAGAATACGTAGATTCTTATGAAATTTACTAATTTTGTTTCTATACCATGGTGATTCTAATATATAGAATGAAACATAATATATACAGTATTAGTGCTGATTGTAATTCTATTAAGAATACACGTTACTACAATGTCCATTCACTGAAAACACCGCCAAAAATCGTATTCTGGCTACGCCTAGGCTAGTACAACATTCTAGTTTCATCACTTTAACGTCAGAATATCGGCTGCTTAAAATCCTCTTACCTACAGTGCAGGTTGCAGGTTGCTAGCCTTACTTGCCCAGTGCCCCACTGGGTTTTACCCCTAACGGTTGAGGGACTAACCGGTGGCCGGCCGCGGTGGCCGAGGGGACTGAGGCGCTCCAGTCACGGTCTGCACGGCCACTACGGTCGGGGGTTCGAATCCCCCCTCGGGCATTGATATTTGTGCCGTTCTTAGGATTAGTAAGTAGTTTGTAAGTTTAGGGACTGATGACCCCGTAGTTAAGTCCCATAGACTCTACAAACATTTCAACATTTTTGAATAACCGGTGGATTTGGTAGTCTTTGCCGTCTGAGCACAAAGGTGGTCACGACTCAGAATATGTCCGAGATGCCCAACCTTATTCCAAAGTAACTGGTATCCCAACTGTCATCAGTCTGAGATGGTGGGGTCATGTTACACGCATGCAAGAAGCAAGGTTACCTAAGAGACTCATGAGCTCGGCAGCTTAGGGTAAGAGGAGTCGAGGTAGACCAAGAGAAAGTACTTAGATTCGGTGCAGAATGATTTTGAAGTAAAAGGCATAACATCAGACGAGGCATCAATGTTAGCATTGAATAGGGGATCATGGAGGAATTTTATTAGAGGTACTGTGCTCCAGACTGAACGCTGAAAGGCATAATCAGTCTCTAATGATGATGATGATGATGATGATGATGATGATGATGATGATGATGATTGGTCAAGCTTTCACATTTATATCGTGTTTAGTTATCTTTCTGTGGCCTTTGAAAACTGCACCACGATTTTACGGTCACACTGGTCTTATTCAGACTTCAGGGAGGTAGGCGAACAAACGAATGGCGCCGGCAGGGAGTGGCTTCAGCCTCCACCCGCAGCAGCGGCCGACAAACCAGTGAGAGCGCTCCTCGCACTCGCCGCGGAAGACTCCCCTTCGGCTCCCGGGAGGGGCCACCACTAAGAACGCTGACTACTCCTACAGACAGCCATAGGTCTTGCTTCAAGCGCAAGGGGATTTCGACGGCGCTCGTCACTATCAACAGTCGTGACAATCAGCCGCGACTATGTTATTGTTTGCAAATATTGTAACAGTATCAAATAACGCAGTCACAAGTTCATGGCTTGTAGAAAGTCAATTGATGGTAAAACACAGTTCAACAAAAACTGACCTTTTGATTATGCAGAGCAGGCGTACGATAAATAAGGAACAATCAACTTTTTGATGACATTCTTCTTCGTTCTGTGCTTGTTCACAAATAAATGGCGAAGACATTCCATCATATACTAGACACTTACATTTATATAATACTAGATGACCCGGTGAACTTTGTATCACTTACCTGTTAATATAAACCATTTTAATTTCAATCATATGTATTTTATACCCAGTAGCTTTATAAAGGCATCATCAGATAGTCTAAGTATCGGCTCGATAGTGGACGGAAAGATCACAACAGCAGCATAAAATATACACACAGGACAGGTACTTCCGTTGTTCTGCCGTTCTATCCACTTTTTACAAAACGGACAATTCATTTATAAAAGTTAATTATAACTTCTGAAAAATAGTTGAGAAGTCAAAGAGTAAATAGCTTTTTCAGACAGTAATATTGTTCCATACTTCGCTTTATATACTTCAAATCAAAAAAATATCTTGAATTACACATTTTCTAAAGTATCTTCTCCGGTACTTCCACTCTCAAGCTATCTACACACTAGATTTCATCGCAATAGATTTAGTGGTTTATTTAATGATATATAGCCAAATCGGTTCAGCCGTTCTGGAGTTTTAGCGAGATTTAGGTACTAGCAGAGGACAAAATAGGTAGGAAGGCAAGACCTACGGAAAATCCTTGGATATCACAGGAGACACTAAATTTAATCGATGAAAGGAGAAAATATAAAAATGCAGTAAATGAAACAGGCAAAATGGAGTTCAGACGACTAAGAAATGAGATTGACAGGAAGTGCAAAATGGCTAAGCAGGAGTGGCTAGAAGGCAAATGCAAGGATGTAGAAGAATGTATAAATAGGGGAAAAATAGATACAGTCTACGGGAAAATGAAAGAAACATTTGGAGATCAGAAAAACAGCTCTATGGATATCAAGGACACTGATGGAAAACCAGTTCTCAGCAAAGAAGGGAAAGCTGAAAGGTGGAAAGAGTATATAGAGGGGCTCTAAAAAGGAAATGAACTTCGAGACAATGTTGTAGGAAGGGAAGAGGATGTAGATAAAGATGAAATAGGAGATACTGTACCGAGAGAAGAATTTGACAGAGCCCTGAAAGACCTAAGTCGAAACAAGTCCCCTGGAGTAGATGATATTCCCTCAGAGCTACTGACGTATCTGGGAGAACCAGCCATGACAAACCTGTTTCACCTGGTATGTAAGATGTATGAGACAGGCGAAATGCCCTCAGACTTTAAGAAAAATATAATAATCCCCATTCCAAAGAAAGCAGGTGCAGACAGGTGTGAAAACTACAGAACAATCAGTTTAATAAGCCATGGTTGCAAAATATTAACACGAATTATATACAGAAGGATGGACAACTGGTAGAAGCCGACCTCGGGGAAGATCAGTTTGGGTTCAGGAGCAATGTAGGAACTCGGGAGGCAATACTCACTTTACGGCTTATCCTAGAATATAGATTAAGAAAAGGCAAACCTACATTTCTAGCTTTTGTAGATTTGGAGAAGGCTTTCGAAAATGTTGATTGGAATAAACTCTTTCAAGTTATGAAGCAAGCAGGAGTAAAATATAGGGAGCGTAAGGTTATTACAACATGTACAAAAACCAGACAGCGGTTGTCAGAGTTGAAGGGCATGAAAGGGATGCAGTGGCTGGAAAGGGAGTAAGACAGGGTTGTAGTCTTTCTCCATTGTTATTCAATTTGTACATTGAGCAAGCTATAAAGGAAAGTAAGGAGAAATTTGGAGAAGGAATTAAAGTTCAGGGTGAAGAATTAAAAACATTGCGTTTTGCCGACGACATAGTAATTCTGTCAGATACAGCAAAGGACCTGGAAGAGCAATTGAACGGAATGGACAGTGTGCTGAAAGGAGCATATAAGATGAACATTAACAAAAGCAAAACTAGGGTAATGGAGTGCAGTGTAAGAAAATCAGGTGATGCTGAAGAAATTAGATTGGGAAACGAAGTAATAAAGGAGGTAGATGAGTTTTGTTACTTGGGCAGTAAAATAACATGCGATGGTCGCAGTACAGATGATATAAAATGCAGAATGGCAATGGGTAGAAAAGCGTTTTTGAAAAAGAGAAATTTGTTAACATCGAATATTGATTTAAGCCTAAGGAAGTCCTTTCTGAAGGCTTTTGTATGATGTGTTGCCTTGTATGGGAGTGAGACATGGACGATAAAAAGTGCGGACAGGTGGAGGATAGAGGCTTTTGAAATATGGTGCTACAGAAGAATGCTGAAGATTAGGTGGGTGGATCGCGTAACTAATGAGGAGGTACTGAACAGAATTGGGGAGAAAAGAAATTACTGGCATACCTTGACTAAAAGAAGGGATAGATTGGTAGGACACATTCTTAGACATCAATGAATTGTGAATTTAGCATTAGAGGGAAGTGTGTGGGGTAAAAATCGCAGAGGAAGACCAAGAGATGAATACAGTAAGCAGATTCAGACAGATGTAGGTTACCGTTCTTATGTGGAGATGAAGAGGCTTGCTCAGGATAGGATATTGTGGAGAGCTGCATCAAACCAGTCTCCGGACTGAAGACCACAACAACAACAACAACAGGTACAGCAATTCATTTTTATCTTTGACAGTTCATATACGGGTTCAGATCGTGTAAAGCGAACTTTACTCTTTCAAAGTATATTTATGAACGCACTCAACACAACAACCAAGTCATTATTTTACCTGTCTTAAATATAAATTTTCCTCTTAATTTTTCCCTGACCTTCCACATGAACATTATCCTGGACATGTGTGCGTGATTTGCCCACTCTTTCCGCCCACTATCGAGCCGATACTTAGACTCTCCGATGATGGCTTTATAAAGCTATCGGTACTGAGTCTAAAACACACATGATTTAAATTAGTATGGTTTATATGAAGAGGTAAGTGATACGAAGTTCACCGGGTCACCTAGCCATCTACTCGACCCGGCAATGATTCGCAATTGCTAATATGTATGTAGTCTTACTTTGCACGTGAAATGTGCAACATTTTATTGTAAACGTAAGAATGATATCGATATCCTAAAGAAAAGAGCTCTTTCAGTTTTCCACAAATTTTCTTATTTTCTGGCCAACTGTTCCAAACTTTTAATTCACTCAAACTTTCCTCTTGGTTTGAACGTCTAATGTGCAAAATTTTATCGCAATCAGATGAATCATATTGATATTTCATAGAAAAATCTCTTTCTATTTTTTCTGAATTTTCCAATTTTTCAAATGTTTATTTCATGAGAACGTTACTCTTGCTTTAACGACAAATAAGTCTCAGTCTCTGTTGCAGTATTCTTTATTATCCCAATTACGCGTTTCATGTTGTTAGCGCATCATCAGATTGGCGGAGATGGAGGCACAGATCTTTGTAAAGCTGTGGTGGCGGTAGCTAAACAGTT
Organism: Locusta migratoria; assembly: GCA_026315105.1. Taxonomy (NCBI): domain Eukaryota; kingdom Metazoa; phylum Arthropoda; class Insecta; order Orthoptera; family Acrididae; genus Locusta; species Locusta migratoria. Next base: position 38,777,983 of record CM048745.1, read on the forward strand.
TGTGTCCTTATCATTGGGCCCCATTGCACCAGCGGAGTCGCTGTCGCGGCAGGTGGACGTTTACAACTGGTTGCTAATAACAACACAAACTGTTAAGCTACTCCCTCCACAGCTTTAGATAGTTCTGTGGCTCCATTCTCCGCCCAATCTGATGATGCGCTAACAGCGCGAAACGCGTAATCGGAGTAATAAAGAATACTGCAACAGAGACTGCGAATTATTTAATTATTCAACACTGTTGCTGCACCAGCCGCAACCACCATCATCATGGATTGCAATGAAACAAACGCGCAAAATTTTATCGCAATCAGACGAATGATAGTGATATCCCTTTGAAAAAAGGTCTTTCAGTTTATCGCGAATTTTCAAATTTTCCGGGTAACTTTCCAGTATTTTTAGTTCATAAGAACGTTGATCTTTCGTTGAACGTCAAATGACCAAAATTTTATCGCAATCTGATGAACGGTTCTCAACTTATAGTGTAAGTAAATTTAGAAATACATTGCAAAAGAAACTTGGTTCGAAGTTTGCGACTTTCCTTTTTAACTGTCCCTATTTTATTTTTATTTTACTGAAAACTTTTCCAAGATCATAATGGACAAAACAAAAACAGAATTACCCCTCTCCGTCGCGCGAATAGCCAGTTATAGTGCTGAATTCAACCAAAAACACATTGCAAAACGCACTTTGTTTTCCTCAAATTTTCTAATTTTCTGGTAGATTATAAAAAAAAAAAAAAAAAAAAAAAAAAAAAAAAAAAAAAAAATTATTTCATACAAACATTGTCTGTGAGGCCGTACTTAAGTGATGTTCTTACAACCATGTGGCAATTGATTTTTATTCATAGAAGAAAATTGCTTTCTGGCGACTTTTCCAAATTTTTATAAGATGCGAACCTTCTTCTTGCTTTCAACATGAAATGTACAAAATTTTTATAGCAATTGGACGAACAGTATTGGTAGCTCACTGGAAAAAGCTGTTTCAGTTTTTCCCGATTTTCCTCTTTTGCGGAAAACTTTCCCATATTTTATCACCATTTAAACCTTCCCTGGTCTTACTAAAATTAGCCAAATCGGTTGAGCCGTTCTCGAGTTTTAGCGAAACTAACGAACAACAATTCATTTTTATATATATAGTCTAGCTGTAAACCCGACGTTGCCCGGGTATTTATTTATCCTACACTCTCGTAGTCCACATCCCCTTCCCCCTTCTCACCGCATCCATCTCTTTCTCTCCCATCTCCGTTCGTTACCACCTTTCCCTCTCTCGGCAAAGTTTTCTGCATGCTACTCTCTGTCATGTACCATAGAAAAATTTATGTACCTAGTGACCTTCCTCTTGGTTTATAGATCATGTGTGCAAAATTTCATCAATATCGGAACAAAACTATAGATTTCTATGCAACAGAAACGCATGCTCACATTAAAACGCACTTCATTGTTCTCAAATATTCCAGTATTATTTCATACAACCCTTACTCTGAGAATAACGGGGGAAAAAAATTTGTGAAATCGGTCGAGCCGTTCTCAAGTTATGGCGCGACCAAGGTATTTAGGGATCAATTTTTATGTTGCAAAGTACCCTCCCCCGTGCACCATATGAAACTTAAGGTAGAAGGTGTTCTTCCTCTTGTTTCGAAGGTCAAGCGTGCGAAATTACGTGAAGATAGGAATGAAACTGCAGATTTCGTGTGTCTGTAGGAGAAGTATGCTCCGCCATGCACCTATCACAAAAATACTTTCTTAGATAATGTTTTCTACCTATAAAATTCATTCCTGCCAAATTTCAGCTTCATAGGTCAAGTAGTTTTCAAGATTTCGTGTTTAGTCAGTGAGTGAGTGAGTGAGTATCCTCCGATTTTATATAGATAGAGATTAAGAAAACAGGTTCCTTAATTTTGAATGCAAGAGAATTAAGGGAAACTTGCAGACAAAAATAAATATTAACACGCAAATCTGTAACGCTAAGTTTATTTGATACAAGGTGATGCCTGATGCAGCTACAGCTACCGCGAAACTGTTTTGAGCAGTAGACTTCTTTTCGTTTTATCATTTTGTCTGTGTGGGGGGGTCCAGATACAAAACGCTTCATAAACGTCCGAAATTACATGCAAATTTTGTTGCAGGTCCCTAACTACTCCCATTTTCCAATAATTGAGGCATAAATCTGGGTATTCTTACGCGGTGGCCTCTCATTATTTATGACGTCATATCTCCTGATCTATGTGTCGTGCTCGTTTGTTTTTGAGTCCGAAACCTTTGTAGGCATAGGGTGAACAGTTCACCAAAGTTTCATTGCAATCGAATGAATGGTTTATGAACACATAGAGGACATACAAACATTCATTTATATATAATTTAAATGTCTTTCATTCTCGCCATTTATTATGAGACTGTCCAGTAGCCTGTGAATTGTGACATAGGTGTCTCAATACATATTTTCTATGACGTTATTTCTCATTAACAATATCAGCTTATTCCCGAGAACCAAGGACTAACAGTTTTCACTCAGTTAATGCTGGACAGAATTCAAATCTGGATAGCCGTGCGGGAACAGACGCGTTGTCTGAGGCGCCATGTCAGCTGTATCACTGCCGCTCCCGTCGGAGGTTCGAATCCTCCCCGGGGCATGGCTGTCTATGTTGTTTCTAGCATAAGTTAGTTCAAGTAGTTTTCAAATCTAGGAACTAATCACCTAAGCAGTGTAGTTCCTTGGGATTACAAATTTCAAGTTTTTGTTTTCTTTTTAATTTTTTATTTTCTTTTTCATTTCATTTTGCATTTGGTTCACTTCTCCGTGACTTTTGGGTAGAAAAGCGTGCAATATTTTGCTGCATCTATTTCAGTAAGCTGTCACAAGAGTTCAAAATCTTAGCAGTAATCTACGTACTTTCACGTTTTAACTGAGCAGTATCCTTATCACTGACTGTTACATGCTGTCGACGAACTGCTGGAAAAGTTAAAAAATTAACTTAATTTCATTGTTTTTTGTGTTTTCTTATGTCTAGTCCTGTCGTGTAAATACGAAACCTATAGTTTCATTTTATGTACTACTACTCTTTATGTACCGATTCGTTCCATGATCATGGAGACTTCACCACTGCCGAATATGATAAGAAATATAACTACCTGCAGCTGATGATGTCGAACGTTGTTTCGATGAAATATTTTGGAAGTTTCACAACGTTACGAATTTGGAACATATTTGCTGGAAAAGCGTTAAAAGTCACAGCTTACTCATAACTGTATGTACCAAGGTTCTCAAGTTTCGTATAAAATTCGATTTTAGTGTTCTGGACTTTCAGCTGAGGGTGACCTATTTGATAGTTTACAGGAGCAACAAAAATTTCATTTCGAATATTAAGAGTAACACCTTACGTGAAGCTTAATAAACAGGACAAGTATTACTATTAGCAACTGTTTGTTTTCAAGGTGATTAAAGAAAGTGAATAGAAGGTGAGACATTCAGTTACAGTTTGTACCACGGCCGGGATTCGAACCCAGGACGTCCTTCTTACTAGGCAGACGCTTTTTCTTACTCTCATCTACCGCGGCCGTGTGGATACTCTGACTGTCTTAAAACACATGTTACATAGGCAGAATTAAAGTTTGTCTTGTGCAGGGAGACGCTCTTTAAAGACAGTCCATGCAGTCATACTATCTATAAGGTTGCGATAGCTGAGTGTGTAAAGCGTCTGTCTGGTAAGTAGGAGGTCCTTGGTTCGAATGTCAGTCATGGCACAACTTTTAATGCAATGTCTCTCCTATTGAATATTTCAATTTTGCGCATCCCGTGCTTATATTTTTCACATATAATTTCCAATCTTTACGAAACTTTTTCTCACTGATACCTGCACAAACTATGTTGTGAGGGGTGTTCTTTTCTAGGCATGCATAGGTACAACTGAACAGAATTCTCCCACGACTGGAGTACGGCATGAGAATTTTATTACAATGAAGTACAAGCAAACTGATGAATTCAAAGTAAAATTACCTTGCGCTAAAACTTCAAAGTTCCAATGCTTGTCCGTAATATTTCAAAGTATCAGTCCGAGAGTATGCCTACGTCTGAAGGTACTGTTCAGCATAGCGTCGCACTTTGTCCGGAGTCGTAGAATTCTGCCTGCTGGATCGCAGCGCGGCTGGGCCGATGCACGCCGTGGAGGAACACGTTGCACAGTCCGGTCCAGAGGCCGCGCGCGCCGGCCAATTGTTCTGCGTCCAGGCAGGTTTCACTCACGTCGTTAAGCTGGAGCTGCGCGGCTTCTTGCGGGGTTGTGGTAACTCGAGTTGTCGACTGTCTGGCGGTCTCGTGGCCATATCGATGTTGCTGTAATAGTCTTAGGTTGCCTCCCAACAGCTTACAGCACAAAATGTTGAAACGAAAAAAGTTCATCACTTACTGAATTCTCGCTGTTCACTCACTGTAAGTATCTGCCATATAAAGATTTTATTCATTACTATTAAAGTGCTAACTCTGTTCGCAACACACTTTGTTCTTTCGGAACCTACACCACACCATCCAAATACTGGGTGATCAAAAAGTCAGTATCAATTTGAAAACTTAATAAATAGCGGAATAATGTAGATAGAGAGGTAAAAATTGAAAATTGAGACACACGCTTCGGATGACATGGGTTTTTATTAGAACAAAAAAAAAGTTTCAAAAAATGTCCGACCATTCGGTTTCCAGTCGAGCGCTTTACCCCAAGACCATCGGGCCCTATAAAGCACCTGATAATTTATACAACTAACAGTGGAGGGGATAGGACTTCGTAAATAATGAAATGGGATCAATGCTGCCAATCAGATTGGAGCCACTTAAAAAACGAGAAAGAAACCAGAAAAATGGGAAATTTCGAGTGTCATTACAACACAGAAAAGAACATTGCGATTTTTTTAGTGGTGACAAGACTGGGCCGGCCGCAGTGGCCGAGGAGACTGAGGCGCTTCAGTCACGGTCTGCACGGCCACTACGGTCGGGGGTTCGAATCCCCCCTCGGGCATGGATATTTGTGCCGTCCAAGTTCGTAAGCAGTTCATAAGTAGTTTGTAAGTTTAGGGACTGTTGACCCCGTAGTTAAGTCCCATAAGATTTACAAACATTTGAACATTTTTTGAACAAGACTGGGAATTTTCCAAGAAATCCCCTTCGATTCCTCAACAAGTAGAGATTTTATGCAGTAATTTAATCTGATTTGTTCCTCACGATAACCCAAAGTAACGAAATTCACCATAATAATGAAGATGACTTATTGCACTGTGAATCAATTACTAGTTACATTTAAAAATGTATAAAATCAAGTAGATTTCTGTGAATTTTTTTAAAGATGTAGATTTAGAAGTTTTGTAATTAATGGAATGTAGAAAAGTAGATTTGCACAATATAAGAAAATCTCCTTAATCTTAAAAAAAAACTAGACATGAGAAAACTGTATGGGTTTAAAGACGAGCTTTTTCTTAGTATAGAGTGCAAATTGTGCATTCTATAATCGTCCGTTGTTTCGCAATGAGAGCACCTACAGACTACCAACCTTTATGCACCGTTCCAATAATTTTCTAAATCTGTATCACTCACACGCTAATCGTAAAAAATACCGGAATTAGACCAGTATTATGATTCCGTTGCATTGGGAAGCACACTGAACCGAGCTGCGCTAACCTTTGTTTGTTGCTTTCCACTTTTATGGGAGGACCATGACATCGACCTCTGCCAATGCCTTGTAATAGTAGTCTTTATAAATGGAAGGTTCGCTTTCAGAGCTTTTGGATAAGTCGTATCTGTTAGCCTCTTAGGATGGAGCTGCTAACAGTCCAAGAGATTCATGGGAAATGGCGAGGAAGAAAGTGGTTAATTCCCCCCCCCCCCTCACCCCCACCTCGCGGAGCGTAAAACGTAAAGTGAAAATCTCGAGGACCCAGCACATTATTTACTCTAAGCACTTTGAACCGCTTCGAGAAACGTCGTAATTAATCCTGTATCAGTCATTCGCAGGATTCTGTAGCGATCAAACGGTTGTAGCGCAATCCAATCTTCTTACGTAAAGGAACTTCTTAACGAGGGCATTAAGAAGCCTCGTTTACTTTTATTGTCCCCGTTTCGGCATTAGAGTGATTGGGTGGGACGCTTCGATCTCCCAAGCGATTTTAATTAAAGACAAAATTTATTGGGATTCTCCGTAATTCCTTCTGCTAATACCGGACTGTGTACTGTCTGGTCAGCTGAATAGTTTGCTATTAATTTCTCTCCAATTCTTTCTGTAACTGCTGTTGAACTGTGAGAGCATAAATCAGCAATTTCTCATTATGTGCAGACATTTTCAATTTTCCTTTAATTACACGCAGTTAGTTGAGTTTAATATACACGATAATAATCCGTTCTCTCTGCTGTAAACTTGCTGTGACTTCCCATTGATATATAGCAATCGCTGAATGATGCGAGGGTATAATCGAAGCTCCGAATGTGTAACAACTTTCCTGGAGAGAGAAAAACTTCTGTAATTTACGAAGATAGTCCGTTCGGGAAACAAAGATAACTCTTGTGTTTCTAATATTGAACAATACGAGTCAATGAGTGTTTGGCACTCACCAAAACATTGCCATTTTTTTAGTTAATTGTCTTACTCTTGTTTTCTCCTTTTACATATCAATTCGGGACATTGTACACATCTTTGACAGTTTATGTTGTTCTTAATTACGGATTTTTTTTCCAAGTTGTGATAAGTATTTATTTATAGGATATTTACTTGTGGGTATGCAATATTTCAGTTTCATTAAAATTTTTGTATTAAATACACTAATTGCAATCAGTAGGATGAATTCCTTTTCGAGAGGTAGACGGCGACTGGTGTATTGACAGTCGCAGAGTCGAAAAGAGAGAGACTGTGCTTCTGGTGGGGAGAATTTAGGGGGAAGCAAGGGGCAAGTGTCGAAAGAAAAATGATAGAGAGAGGGAGAGAGAGGGAGAGAAAGCATCAGAATAATTACCTTTATTTAACTTGTGAGGTTAAAAAGGCAAAATCCTTGTAATTAACGTAACGTAAATTGACTTCTTGTGTTATGCTTCCTTTTCATTGCTTCTTGCTCTTTTTTTGTCAGTAATTTATGATAAAACTAAATAAAAGTCGTTAATTGTTTGGTGATTGCTGGGGAGATAAATGAGATATTACGTACGTTTTATTCATATGTAAATAAAGTTAAAATATTTATGTGAAAGAATCGTGAAATTCTAGACCTGCGTTCAGGCTGGTGCATTCAGGTGTTTTCGGTAATCAGTTAATCACTCTGGATTTCTTTCCCAGATACTAAGAAATAGTACCGCCGCACATTATAAACAGATTTATTTGAAGCTACACGTTTCGATTTTCCAGTTATTAGAAATTTTAATGGCATTTTTCCACACATCAGTTACAAAGAATTTTCATGCTAATACAAATTCTTCTATTAACATGGTCAAGTGTAATTTAGGTGATCGGGAAAGCTTTCTTGAAAACTCAACATGTGTTACTTAGTACACAGGAATATTGATTTTAGGTTTTGAGGGAATGTCAAACTTAGCACGACATATTTAGTTTACTGGCTGTTTCATTGTTGTTCAGTGCAGTGTTTGATAATGAAACAGCTACGCCGGATACAGTATTGTTTGACCACGGTAAGTTCACGATTCGTGCGCTGGCTGTTTAGCAGCGAGCTGAAGTCAGCGTCGCAGTGTTGGAAACGTTACCCGTATAAATGTGTGCAGTGATGTTTCGTGTCTAGGGGCAGGGTGACGTTGACATCGCTCCGAAATGAATGTCCTGCAACTAGTGCAGATGTTTTCTGCTCCTGGTATTACCAGGTAAAATCGTCTTTAGTTGTCTAATTAATATACTTCTAACTAAGAACGCACTACTAGTTTCAGCGCACTATGGCGTCATTCTTAATACTACGAAAAATATTACAATGATTTAACCACATTAAACTTGAAAATGACGCCATAAAGCACAGAAACTAATAGTGCATTCATAGTAGTAATAGGTACAAGTATATTAAAAAGTTTTTATAAGAAACGACTGTGGACTGTGGCTTTGGAGCATATATTGGGCGTTTCCAATATCAGATATATGTGATAATGACTGTATTAAAATTTACTTATATATATTAAATCAGTCTCACAACGCCTTTAAGGACGTGTTCGCCCTCAAATTCAAATGTTTGTTAAGCTTATGGGACTTAAGTACGGGGGTCATCAGTCCCTAAACTTACAAACTACTTATGAACTAGCTAACACTAAGGACGGCACAAATATCCATGCCCGAGGGGGGATTCGAACCCCCGACCGTAGTGGCCGTGCTGACCGTGACTGGAGCGCCTCAGTCCCCTCGGCCACCGCGGCCGGCTGTTCGCCCTCCTCAGCCTTGTGCCCCCCCCCCCCTTCTCCAGAAAAAAGAACCTCGTGTATCCGCCACTGTGCTTCCGGAAGTTCAGCACCTGCCACCTGCTTCGTATCAGAATGGAATGTTGCTCACCTCCGGCAGTCTCTGGCCGCTCGCGTGTCAGTTGCCTGATCTGATCGAGGCTGTGTGTGGAGGCAGTGTATGTTTCCTTCTCTCCGCCGATACTGCCCGGCGAGTGGATGTAATTCGCCAGTTTGTTTCGTTCCGCGTGTGAGCATGAACGTTGCGTGTCCCGTGATCAGTATTAGTGCTTCCTTTGTCTACCTTTGTGAATGTAAGTACCGGTTTTTGGCTTCGTTGCCCGCCCGAGCTGCAGTTTCCTGGTGCATAGGGCGTGGTCGTAATTTGCACTTATTGTTGTTACTCCGAATCGTGTGAAATGTATTTTAATCAGATAAACCATCTAGAAAACATTTGGCGTTGTGTAACGTAAGTGCTCCCGAAAAGGTTCCTACCCCCCCCCCCCCCACATTACTGCATAGATTCCGACTAGTTCCTCGGTGGCTGTTGCTCCTTTCACAGTTAAGCGGGTTGTCACCACCGAGTGGGAAACGGGACTTAGAAGTATACAGTAAGTAACTATCTCAGGAATACGCGCTACGCCACTACCTTGTCCTCTGACTTATTTACCAAGGGCATCGACGTGCGTCCATCCTCCATCCTCCATCAGCAGATTTCAGACGCGTCTTCCACCGGTTCCTTGTTTATTGTGACATATTAATGTTGTTTGTTGAGCTTAAGGGACTTAACTGCCGGGTCATCAGTCCCTAAACTTACAAACTACTTATGAACTACCTTATACTAAAGACGACACAAACATCCACGCCCGAGGGGACTTTTGAACCCCCGACGGGAAACGGTCTCGCGCATTGAGGCGCTTTGCCCGATTGCGTATCTTGGCAAATAATCGTTGGTAGTCAGCGTATGCAAGATGACACATACTAACTTTGCTGCAAGCCTAACACCGCTAATTAGTTATAAGAAGGGGCTCTGTCAACATAACATGTTTTAAGTATTTTAACCGTCTTACGTGTGACATACCATTGGTCAACTTTAAATGTTTTGTGATTGATTTGCCATTTTAATACCATGCGTCTTGCTGTATTTGATATTATTATATTTCAAACAACTGTAATTGAATGTACACTTGACAGAAAAAGAAAAAAAAAAGTGGATCAACCCTGAATTCCAGAGTGGAAGCCCCACCGCCGGCCGCGGTGGCCGAGGGGACTGAGGCGCTCCAGTCACTGTCTGCACAGCCACTACGGTCGGGGGTTCGAATCCCCCTCGGGCATGGATATTTGTGCCGTCCTTAGTTGTAGGTAGTTCATAAGTAGTTTGTAAGTTTAGGGACTGATAACCCCGTAGTGAAGTCCCATAAGCTTAACAAACATTTGAACATTTGAAGCCTCACCTGACGCTACGCAACCACCATAGCATAGCTGTGTCGCAGGTCCTCCGATCATTCCACAGTACAGTTATTACCCACAATAGGTGTTACGTAAGTCACCAATTTCTCCTTATGGCATTCAGGCAAGGTGCAAAACAATACTTTCATACAACAAATATTACAATACATGTCATTGGAAAATAAGACAGTAACACTTTTAAATTAAATTTCGTTGCAATAAGTGAAAAGTCAGATACGTTATCACACTTGTTTAACCATTTCGCGGCTATGGGCATACATGTACGCCCAGCAGTTCGAAGGCCCAGACGGCTACGGGCGTATATGTACGCCCGGCAAGCAGGAGGCCCAGACGGCTACGGGCATTCATATACGCCCAGCAGGTAGAGCGGCCTGAAGGCTAAGGGCATTCTTGTACGCCCGGGGCCCGGACGCACAATGGAACGGCGGCGACTCGGTTTTACCCGCGGCTCAACATTCCTGGTGGCACTGCCGTTAACAGGTCTTCTTTGTTATGTCGGTAAGCACTACAGTTTTCACTTCCTGGGCCTTCCTGCTCACGAGCTCTCCATCGGGCAAGAGAACAGCGTTTCACTGTACTGTCGGAACGTAGTTTATCAAACAAGGAAATAGTGGACATCATGATGAATAGTAGTGACGATGACGATAGTGCTACTACAGAGCTGGATGTCTATGGAACTGACGGTATTTATTCAAGACAACGAAGAACTTCCACAGAAGATTCCTCTTCTTAAGAGGAAAAAGAAGATGATGTGTTACGTAAAATTTCGACACAAAAAAGATTGTATGACTCGTCAGATAATCGTCCTGCGACGAATCGCCGCAATTTCACGAACACTTAGTGATTCAGAGGTACATTTCGATGAATCAACAACGCATTTAGATCTTTTTTGGTACTTCAGCTATTTGTAGACATGAACAAGTATACATTTGTTATCGAAAAAATGACTACAGAGCCCAGCAGATTAACAAGATTGAAACCTATAGACTCTTAAGAATTTTATTGCTTTTTGGCTTGTTCCCTCCTTACGCCAAGGTCCAAAAACTTAGCAGTGATTGAATATTGGTCATAAGATTCCTTGCTGCAAACACCAGTATTTTCTGACATAATGGCCACAGAGAAGTACAAGGTGATACTGCGTTTGTTAAAATGTTTGTTAAGCTTATGGGACTTAACTGCGGGATCATCAGTCCCTAAACTTAAAAATTACTTATAAACTAACTCATACTAAAGACAGCATCCTTGCCACAGGGACGATTCGAACCCCCGACGGGGAACGGCCTCGCGCATCGAAGCGTAGCGCCTCAACGCACTCAGTCACTCAATACTGCGTTTATTACGCTTGAGTGACAATTCGTCCTCATCGCAAGATATTCTTGTGAAAATACGCATGACTGTGGAACACGCCAAAAAGAGATTCCGAGAGACTGTAGTCCCATTTGAGAACTTAGTAAGTGACAAAATTTGCTACTTTTCAGAGGAAGGCTACGGTTCAAACAATGTATTGCAAACGAACGTAGCCGTTTATGGATTAAAATTTTCGTGCATTGTGGCGTACAGACCATCTATATTCTGCATTATATTATCTACACTGGTGCCGCTACTGAAGTAAAAATGCTGACTGGGGCACATCAGGTGAGGTCGTTGTCAGTCTGTTACCGCACCTCAACAAAGATCATAGCATTTATTTAGACAATTGGTATTCAAGTCCTGAATTTTTGTTATGGCACCATGCGATGTGCTCTAATACTATTGGGGCAATGCGTAAAAACAAGAACCATTTACCACCTATACCTGATCAACTGCAGAAAGCGAAATACAACTGAAGTCAGGGATGGACAGTAAATAAGTCTGGATGCCTTCCACGGTAAATGTACCAGAGTTTGTTCGGAGTACACTGTACGTACAGTGCATACGGAAAACATTGAATTGGTACAATAAAGTTTTCTTTCATTTAGCTGACTCGAGTATCCTCAAGGCAAAAACTATTTTTGAAATGCAAAATAAACAGAAGAAGCCACTACCGAAATTCCACTTGGAAGTAATCCGTCAGTTACTGGAGAAGTTTAATTCATAAATATCTAAAACCTAGATGCTACGGACACCAAAAAGGACAGCCAGAAGGACAGTCAGAAATGAGGATGGGAAACCACTAACTCAGATTCTACTACTCCGTGAACATCTGAAAAATAAATCCGCTAGCAGAAAGCATGTAGATGCTTATTATCGGATTATTTAGCATGGCGAATTGAATTTAGGCTTTAATTTCAAACTAAGCAGTCGGCCTATCAATATTTTATTTATTATTTCCATTTCATTATTACATAATTATTTTTCTTGTTTAATTCTCCATTATGCTACATGGCACAACATAAATTTCAATAAATATTTCTTATTTACCATTGTAGCTAGAGCTGTCAGAGTTTTGCAGGTCTTCCCTACGAAAAACGCACTATAAAACAAAATGTTGCCAAACATACTCTACCGATGTTAATAAAACTTTAATACGTTGTAGTAACATATTTTGGTTACGTTCATCTCAAGTTATAGATTTTTTTCAATAACAAAATAATGTATTAAAATTTACCTAAATCTTTTCGTTCTCAGCCGCGGATAATCTGAAAACAGTGTGCTTTAGATTTGAAAGACTGTTTCGCATCACAAACTGCAACTGCTGTGGCAGAACAGTGAGATACAGATGTTATAAACAGTGTTACTGGGGGCAGCTGTGTGGCCACCGCAGCGCGCGACTAGCGTGCAGCTGCAGCTGCAGCGGCCGTACAGTAGCCCACTACACAGCGGCCGTGGGGCCGGGTCAGCCGCCTCAGCCGCCGATCAGTCCACAGCTGGTCTCGCGCCGTCAGCCAGGCGGGCAGCCAGGGCGCTCGCCCCTTCAGCCGCGAAAGGGTTAATGACATGATATGTGTTTCTTCGTGATCTGAATCTGAACGCACTGTTAAGCAGACAACAGCTGTGTGCCTCATGAAGATGCGATTACAGGTCACGCATTTTTGTGGTCTCTCTCTGATCGGCGGAAGTGAGTTGAGTTCGTGTGTGTAAAGAATGTTTATGCTCTCTACCAACCTTACCTCGTAACAGTGTTGCACACCGTAGACCGCATCAATGTATTGTTGATTTGTGCTTGGTATTGATTATTGTCTTCCACTTTGTTACTTGCTAAAATAAGTCAACAAACCCCGACGACTTCTTTTAGAAGGAAGAAGGCTGTCCTTGAAAGTGGTATGAAGAACGTTAATTCTGATTGTTATTCAGTTACGACAGTAAAAAGAGGCAGAAAGCGATGCTACACCCACTTAATACGTCACTTTAAAATATTAATATTTCGTAGATATTCGTTCCAGTTTTCTAGTACTCAAACATTAAAGTGAAACGTAATTTCGTGTTCCATCTGTTCAAATGTTTGTATAGTCTATGGGACTTAACTACGGGGTCATCAGTCCCTAAACTTACAAACTACTTACGAACTAGGACGGCACAAATATCCATGCGCGAGGGGGGATTCGAACCCCCGACCGTAGTGGCCGTGCAGACCGTGACTGGAGCGCCTTAGTCCCTCGGCCACCGCGGCCGGCGTTCCATCTGTGGCCTCTTAACCCATTACGTGTTGTTTCTTTTAAAATCTGTAATCTATACGCCGTAAGCTGGCGGCACTGGAAGAAAGAGGCGGGGTTTATTCTAACAGCCAATGCGCTACGAGCTGAATGCAAGCTTTACCTCCCAACATTCTCCGCTCAGGGGCCATGTGTAAGTGCGTGATTTGTAGGCATAAACAGACGTAAAACACTGACGTTTTCATTAGTATCGGTTTCCAAGACCGATGTCTGAACCCTGAAATAAATAATAATCTTAGCACTGCACCAGGAATTGCATGAAGCTCATATTGTTGCTGAGAAGTAACCGCTGAAGATGTAATATAGTGCAATTCACAGATGTCATACATCATAAAGTTGTCGAATAGAATGCAGTATATTGATGATTTGTGAACTAAGCACAAGGCACTATTTGTTATTGCATAACAAGGAGGAATACTGCTGATATATTTATTGTTTCTTCCCGGGACTCCAACCCCGCACATAGCGTCACTCTTCACCTGACACGGTGAGGCGTCCACTATCACATTGTCGTTCACTACTAGTTAGGTTCACAACGTTCGTAGAGACGTAGAGGGGTTTAGTATTTTTGTGAAAACTTTGTTTAACTTACTAGCGCATGGACTTGTGCAATGTTGATTTGAAACAAGGCAGTGTCCTGCGTTCTTTACTTGGCGTTACTGGAGGCGTAGACGGTATTTTTGTGGCCGTTAAAAACTGTTACCCCCAGCGGGAATCAGACCCATACCTTAGCCATTACAAGTTAACCTCACCCCGGCCTCCAGGAAATTACAGATGTGTTAGCATAATGTTTTGTCATAATGGAGTACTCATTAGACATGCTTGGCCGCATGGGATGGCCAAGTAATCTGAGGCGCCTTATCGCGGATTTTGCATGATTTTATACTACGTTTTAGTATGCTACATTACAATTTCGTATGGCATTTTGCTATAAGCTTATTTAACTATGGGCTCAATTTAATCAAGATTGTTGGGTAGCTGTTGCCACGATAACTTGAATATTACGCATTTCTAAAGTTATGAGGAGCATCGATTATGCATTAGAAAAAGGATTCTGAAATTGGGAAATTAACTTCGTTTTGACATCTATTATTCAGCACGTTTAGGAACACAAACAGATTTCGATGAAGGAAGTATGGTCAATGACAAGGTATCCGAGAACTGGCAAGTGTGTCGAGCAATCATTCTTCACGGTGTGGTTACCTTCAATAATCATACTGAGGTTAAAAAGCCGGCAGCGGTGGCCGAGGAGACTGAGGCGCTTTAGTCATGGTCTGCACGGCCACTACGGTCGGGGATTCGAGTCAGTATTGTTTTAACGGAAACCACAAATTTTATTTTTACAGCGTTTTTGGGGAATAGACCAAAAGGGCAACTGAGGCTATAATGTAAGGGAGGTGTGTGTGTGTGTGTGTGTGTGTGTGTGTGTGTGTGTGTGTGTGAGAGAGAGAGAGAGAGAGAGAGAGAGAGAGAGAGAGAGAGAGAGAGAGAGAGAGAGAGAGAGTGGAGGAGAAATTAAGAACAAATAAATGCAATACAAAGCGTCTGCATATTTTGTGAGGGACAGAGGTTGTATTAATGGATGGAGGGGAAGAGAGAGACGTATTGGAAATAACAAAAATGACTTTAACAGTGTCCATCTAAACTGATTACTCTGTATGGAGGCTGGGTATAAATTAAATAAAAATAGGATATTGAATGAAATGTGAAGCATTTAATTAAAATTTGTGCTATGGGCTGGAATCGAAAATCCAGACCTCCATACTTAATTTAATTCAATGCTTTTCCTTTCACTCAATGTCTTTGACATATGGACACGGAAAACTGTCTCTAGATAAATAAATCTATAATAAAATAGGATAGTAAAGGAAATGTATTTTTTAAAAACTTCAATTTAAAGGCAGCTCAAAGGAAAAAGAAACATATTTTATTTCAATTGCCAAGACATCTTCCATAGTCTCTTACTTTGGAGATAAAAGAAATACATGTTTTTTAAAGAACTAATAATTTATTCAGAGTCCCTGATTATTTGTTTCTTCCATAATTCATCTCAGCATAGAATCTATAACGCCATCGGACCAGCTTCTTTTCAGTAAGAACGACGACTCTATCTCGATATGCTACTGCAAAGATCGTTGGCCTGGTGTAGCAACAGTGAATCCATATTTGAACTGAAAGGTAGTCTCTGTTGCTATTATAATATTTATTTCTTTTTAACGCGTTTTGCACTTTTGGCACATCATCAGAACAATCTAACAGGGAAATATACAAATGTCGGTTTCATGCCACAGACCTATCCACTACTATTATACTTGCAACAGAGATTAATTTTCAATTCAAACTATATCGAGTTGGTTGCTCACAGTGAGATGACCTGATTTGTATTTCTGCTTTCCGCACTTACTATGATGCCAGGACGTAAACATTCTGTATTTTCGTCAGAGCCCCACTATGCGCCGTGCTGCGGGCTGTTGGCCACCACCGCGACCGCTAGCTGGCTGGCTTCCACCAAGCCTCGCCTCGGCACCATCTGGTGTTGACCGGCCAGCCCGTAGCTCGCAAGCCACAGCTAATACAGACCCAGGCTGCAAAGCCAGGCTGAACCCTTGAAGTATCACAATTTTCTGCCATCCTACCCAAACGTGTAGTATAAACTATCACAACTAGAGCTATTTTGCTAGAAAATGAGTAGTCATTATCTTTTGACATTTCATTCAAATATTTAATTAATTTAAAGAATAGAATCATGACAAATGTAGCTACCACATAAAGTTTCACCTAGATAGCAATCGTACGACACAGGAAACTATATTTATTTTCAGCGTTTTGCATTAGATCTAGACGTAAGAAAATATATATTCAACCTAGAAAACTATGTATGTTGTAAAATTAAACAGTTCTGGTGGCAACAACACAGATGTATATACATAGTATATCATTCACATTTGTGCACATACAAAATGTTCTCAGTATCTCTGAAACAATGAGTGCAACACCACAAAAATTACCTTCTGCTGAGGCCCTTCAGTTACACGATTGTGCTGTTATTCACAGTGAAGTGTTTCGTAATGGGTTCATAGAATCGCTTCAGATTCTCGACTGTTCTAGGCTTATACAAAGATCAAGAAAAGCAAGTGCCAACAATGATATGTGCCAGTTCCAATTACCATTACGTTACTCTTAAAATTCAAATCAAATGTTCTAATGTGTGTGAAATCTTATTGTTGTTATGGTCTTCAGTCCGGAGACTGGTTTGATGCAGCTCTCCACCCTACTCTATCCGGAGCAAGCCTTTTCATCTCCTCATAAGAACGGCTGTGAAATCTTATGGGACTTAAATGCTAAGGTCAACAAAAATGTTCAAATGTTTGTTAAGCTTATGGGACTTAACTACGGGGTCATCAGTCCCTAAACTTACAAACTACTTATCTACTACCTTATACTAAGGACGGCACAATTATCCATGCCCGAGGGGGGATTCGAACCCCCGACCGTAGTGGCCGTGCAGACCGTGACTGGAGCGCCTCAGTCCCCTCGGCCACCGCGGCTGGCAAAGGTCAACAGTCCCTAAGTTTACACACCACTTAAACTAACGTATTTTATAGCAAAACACATATACCCATGCCAAAGGGAGGGCTCGAACCTCCTACACAAGCAGCAGCCTGTACCATGGCATGGCACCTTAGACTGCGTGGCTACTCTGTGCGGCCTTCTTACAAGTGTAACACCATACTTTGTACGGTAATGGGTGCAAAAGCTCTTTGCATTCGTAGGAGAAGGTTGATGATTGAAATATCATAGGAGAAGCGTGCTACACTGAAAACGATTTTGTTTTAATATTTTGCTTTCCTGCCATATCCCCCTGCCCTCTCCAACCCCTCCAGAACCTAAATAAAAAAACCGTAAAATATCCGAGACCTTCTTTCCGCTAATTCACTACACCACACAATCTGATATCTTTCTTAAGATTTTTCAACGTCCTCCCTCTATACCGTCAGGTAATAATCGCACATTGCTCAGCAATACTGCGGCAATTGTAGGGTTGGTAGTCTCCTTTGAAGACGTTTTAATCTTCTAATGGTTGTGTCAATAACAGACCGCTTGTTTTATCTTCGCCAAAACATGTATTTTTCCCAATTAACGTTGTTTTCAGTTGCACCCACCAGAAATTTCGTTAGATGTATAATCCTTAAATTTGTTTTGTTTATCGATTTCTCAAGGTCTGACGAATATTTTATGATAATCATGTGGTGAACAATATACATATTTATGATTAGGGTCAATTGTCGCAATTTGCACAGTGAAGATATAACTTCAATATCATTTTCAAATTGGCGTTGATTTTCTGAGGTGTTTACTAAACAGCAGCATAATCTGCCACAAATATTTCTCATTTCGATATAGCAGTTTGTAGCTCTGTCAGAGAGTGGGTAAAAAGTCACTCTCGCTCCAATTTTAATTGAGAGCCACTGCCTCTTAATATTTAGTCGACATTTTCTTGTAGGAAGAAAACAGCTGCAGCGTGAGTCGCCTCCTCAATGCCCTTGTGAAGGCTGATGCAGATAATACAGAAAGTAGGGCCCGAGAATAGTTGCAGTCGCTACGTGAAATTCATCACCCTTGTCTCTAATCATATACGTGATAAGTAAATGACATTGTAATTGGAATACCACCAATAGGTGAATCTTGAAAGACTCTTCTATATACATATATGTGTGATGACCGTTCTTTCGGAAGAACAGACACCACATAAATATATATAATTAAGAAGAAGACGACAACATATCCAGCCTTCAATGCAAATGCACACTACGCCTGAACTCTTGAGGTAATCGGCAAAGTTCCACGAGCATGAGTGCAAATTGGGAACGGCAACTACTTGAGCAGTGGGGTGGGGGGTGGGGGTAGGCCAGGCCGCG
Organism: Locusta migratoria; assembly: GCA_026315105.1. Lineage (NCBI taxonomy): Eukaryota > Metazoa > Arthropoda > Insecta > Orthoptera > Acrididae > Locusta > Locusta migratoria. The sequence goes on from CM048745.1 coordinate 38,796,398, forward strand.
CACCTGGATTTCCCGATCGTGCAGTGGTTACCGTAACCGCTCAGACAGCAATAGGAACTGGGCCCGAATTCCGGCTGGGCACAACTTTTAAAGTTCCGCAGTGCGTGCACTCATTGGCCACAAGTAGCTTATGTTGAATTATTTCTTTTAATCTAGATTCGTCTCTGTCATTCCAGGAAGAGATACAACTATCACTATACATGATCCACCATGTTGTCATTTCACTACAATAGTCGTACCAGGCAATCCCCATGAACCACAGTCATTGCCGAGGTGGGGTGGCTTGCGTGCCTCAATGATGTAGATAGCCGTGCCATAGGTGCAACCACAGCGGAGGGGTATCTGTGGAGAGGCCAGACAAACGTGTGGTTCCTGAAGAGGGGCAGCAGCCTTCTCGGTAATTTCAGGGTCAACGGTCTGGATGATTGACTGAGCTGGCCTTGTAACATCAGCTAACATGGCTTTGCCATGCAGTTACTACGAACGGCTGAAAGCAAGGGGAAACTACAGTCGTTACTTCCTCCGAGGACATGCAGCTCTACTGTATGACTATACGATGATGGTGTCTTCTTGGGTAAAATATTCCTGATGTAAAATACTCCCTCATTCGGATCTCCGGACGGGGACTACTCAGGAGGATATAGATAAAGAAAAACAAAACAGGCATTCTACGGGTCGGAGCGTGGAATGTTCTAACCCTTAATCGCGTAGGTAAGCTAGAAAATTTGAAAAGAAATATGGATAGGTTATAGTTAGATATGGTAGGGATTAGTTAAGTTCGGTGGCAGGATGAACAGGATTTCTGGTCAGGTGAGTACAGGGTTATTAATTCAAAATCAGTTGGTGGTAACGCAGGAGTAGGTCTGATAATCGCAGGAGTAGGTCTGATAATGAATAAGAAAATAGGAATGCATGTAAGTTACTATGAACAGAATAGTCAACGCATTATCGTAGTAAATATAGGCACAAAGCCAACACCGACCACAGTAGTGCAAGTTTATATGCCAACTACCACGGCCGATGATGAGGATGTCGAAAAAATGTATGAGGAGATAAAATAAATCATTCAGTAAGTTAAGGGAGACGAAACCTTGATTGTGATGGGAGACTGGATCTCGGTAGTAGGAAAGGGAAGAGAAGGAAATGTATTAGGTGAATATGGACTGGGAGAAAAGAAAGAAAGAAGAGATCGCTTGGTAGAATTGTGCTCAGAGCACAATTTAATGATCACCAACACTTGGTTTAATCATCATAAAAGAAGGCTGTATACGTGGAAGAGACCAGGAGACACTGGAAGGTACCAGATTGGCTTATTCATGGTAAGGAATAGATTTAGAAAACAGGTTCCAAACTGTAAGACATATCCAGGGGCAGATATCAACTCTGACCATAACGTATTTGTTATTAACTGCAGAATAAAACTTAAGAGACTGCAGAAAGGTAGAAAGGTTAGGAGTTGGAACCTGGACAAATTGAAGGAACAGAGGTGGTTGAGAGTTTCAAAGGGAGCATTAAGCAAGGATTGGCTGAAATGGGGGAAAGTAATACAGTAGAAGAAGAATGAGTAGCTCTGAGAGATAGGGTTGTGAGGGCAGCAGAGGACCATTTAGACAGGAGGACAAGGCCTATTAGAAATCCCTGGATAACACAGGATATACTGAACTTAATTGATGAGAGGAGAAAATATAAAAATTCAGCAAGTGAAACAGGAAAAAGGGAGTACAAACGTCTGAAAAATGAGATTGACAGGAAATGCAGACTGGCTAAGCAGGAGTGGCTAGAGGACAAATGCAGAACCGTAGAAGAATGCATAACTAGGGAAAATAAGAGAGATATTTGGAGACAAGAAAAGCAGCTGTATGAATATCAAGAACTTAGAAGGAAAACCAGTACTAAGCAAAGAGGGGAAAGCTGAACTGTGGAATGAATATATAGAGGGCCTATACAAAGGAAATGAACTTGAAGGCAGTATTCTAGAAATGGAAGACGAAGTGGAGAAAGGTGATATAGGAGATATGATACTGCGAGAAGAATTTGACAGAGCGCCGAAGGACTTTAGTTGAAACAAGGCCCCTGGAGTAGATAATATTCCGTCTGAACTGCTGATATCGTTAGGAGCACCAGTCGTGAATAAATTGTATCACCTGGTATGGAAGATGAGACAGGTGAAATACACTCCACTTCAAGAAAAATATAGTTATTCCAATCCCAAAGAAAGCAAGTGCAGACAAGTGTGAAAATTACAGAACTATCAGTTTAATACGTCATGGTTGCAAAATACTAATACGAACTATTTACAGACGAATGGGAAAACTTGTGGAATCCGACTTCGGGGAAGATCAGTTTGGATTTAGGAGAAATGTAGGAACACGGGAGGCAATACTCACATTACGACTTATCTTAGAAGATAGGCTAAGGAAAGGGAAACCTACGTTTCTGGTGTTTGTCGATTTGGAAAAAGCTTTTCACAATGTAGACTGGAATACACTCTTCCAAATTCTGAAGGTAGCAGGGGTAAAATATAGGGAGAGGAGAGTTATATTCAACCTATACACAAACCTGACAGCGGTTATTAGAGTCGAAAGTCAAGAAAGGGACGCAGAGGTTGGAAAGAGAGCAAGACAGCGTTGTAGCCTTTCCCCCAATGTTGTTCAATCTGTACATAGAGCAGGCAGTGAAGGAATGGAAGGAAAAATTTAGAGAGGGCATTAAAGTACAGGCAGATGAAATAAAAGCATTGCGGTTTGCCGATGACATAGTAATTCTGTCAGAGATCGCGAAAGACATGGAAGAGCAATTGAATGGAATGGACAGTGTCTTGAAAGGAAGATATACGATGAAAATTAACAAGAGTAAAACGAAGGTAATGGAATGCAATGTCAGAAAATCAGGCGATGCTGAAGGAATTAGATTAGGTAATGAGACAACAAAAGTAGTAGATGAATCTTGTTATTTTGGCAAGATAACTTCTGATGGCCGAAGTAAAGAAGATATAAAATGTAGAATGGCTTTGGGAAGAAAAGCGTTTCTAAAGAAGCGAAACTTGTTAACATCCAATATTAATTTAAATGTTAGGAAGTCCTATCTGAAAGCATTTGTCTGAATGTAGCATCGTATGGGAGTGAAACGTGGACGATGACCTAAGTTAATAAGGTGATAGAAGCTTTTGAAATGTGGCGCTACAGGCGAATAATGAAAATTAGATGGGTAGATCACGTAACTAACGAGGAGGTGCTTAACCGAATCGGGAAGAAAAGAAGTTTCTGGCATATCCTGACTAAGAGAATACAATAAGCAGATTCAAAAGTATGTAGGTTGCCGAACGTATTATCAGATGAAGAGACTTGCACGGGACAGGGTAGCGTGGAGAGCTGCATCAAACCAGTCTGCAGACTGAAGACCACAACAGGAACAGTCATACCAGGAAGATAATTTTTCTACAGGCAATGTCTTGTCTTTCTCGAGAGGTCAAACACATCTTGTGCACACGCTATGCAGTGGCTTAATTATTTCTCCTACGACGTGATGTCGAGCATTTAAGTATTTATAGAGAGGGAGACGATTGAAATGTTGCACAGATATATAAAGAAAATAAAAGTAATCCACTGAGTTACAGATCCATTGTGTTGATTTCGACATGTAGCAGGACGTTTGAACAAATACTTTTTCCAACATTATGAAATATCTAGAAATGTATCATGTATTAACATCAAACTGGCAAGGATTTCTAAATCTTTACTCTTGTGAGACTTTGGCGATACTAAATTTGCATGAACTACTGAGTACTCTCAAATTAATGCCGTATTTATAGAATGCCAGAACGATTTTGGGTATCTTCAGCCTTAATCAACTTCGAACCATATCGCAAGGTAATCGTTTGCAGTAACAGACGAGGAGTCATCTAGTGAAAAGGACGTGGCGAGTGTAATTCTTCCAGAAACGTGAAGTAGACTTCTCTTGTTTCGAATAAAATTTCGAAATACTTAATGATCAATCAGAAAATTGCTCTTAGATTTGAGGCAGTTAATGCTGCCGACTGCTAAACTCAGAAAAGCAAAGTCATTTGAGAAATGATTTTGAATTTGTATCTTCGCGGGGCAAATGGCGACAGTTGACCTTAAACATCAATATGAATTTGGCTCTGAACATGATTACTCAAAGAGTTTCGTCAGCATTCTACATGTCGATAAGCAAAACAAATTTGAAGGTTACACATATAACGAAATTCCTGGGGGTCCAATTTAAAACGATGTTTTGGCGAAGGTGAAACAAACGGTCTGTTATTGACAAAACCATTAGAAGATTTAAACGTCTCCTAAGGAGACTGCGAACCCTACAATTGTTCCACCTCTTATGCAGTATTGCTGAGCAGTGTGCGATTATTACCTGACGGGATAGAGGAAGGACGTCGAAAATGTTGAAAGAATATTATCAGATTATAACTTTCACATATGGTATTTGGCACTTGTATTTATTATTATTATTATTTCGATCTTTGTATAAGCGTGGAACAGTCGAGAAACTGAAGTGATTCTATGAACCCATTACGAAACACTTTACTGTGAATAACAGAACAATCGTGTAAATGAAGGGCCCCAGCAGAAGGTAATTTTCGTTGTGTAGCACTTATTGTTTCAGACACATTGAGACCACTTTATAAATGCACAAAACATGAATGATATACTACGTGTATACATTTGTGTTGCTGCAAGAGAACTGTTTAATTTTACAACATGCTTACATTTCTAAGATGAATACATATTTGCCACGGTAGAGTAGCCGAGCGGTCTAAAGCGCCTTTCTGCGGAGCGCGCGGTTGCTCGCCATGGAGATTCGAGTCCTTCCTGGGGCATGTGTGTGTGTGTGTTATCCTTAGGTTAATTTACATAGGTTTAAGTTGTTTGTAAGCTACGAACTGATGACCACACAGATTGGTCCGATAGATTTATAGGCATTTGAACATTTTTTGAATACATATTTCATTACGTCTAGATCTAATGCAGAGTGCTGAAAAGAGAGAATAGTTTCCTGTGTCGTATGATTGCTATCTAGATGAAACATTATGTGGTAGCTACGTTTATCGTGATTCTGTTTTTTAACTTCGATTAATATTTGAATGAAGTGTCTAAAGATAATGTGGCTGCTCATTTTATAGCAAAATAGCTCTAGCTGTGGCAGTTATACTACACATTATGGTAGGTTTGCAGAAATTTTTGATAGCTCAAAGGTTGAGCCTGGCTTTGCGACTGGGGCCTGTGTTAGCCATGGCTCGTGAGCTTGGGCTGGCCGGTGGCAAAAGTTTTAATTCTATGTTTCTCCTTTCACTCAATATCCTATTTTTATCGTTTCACTTATATCCAGCCTCCATGCATACAGAGTAATCAGTTTAGATGGACACTGCCAAAGTAGTTTTTGTTATTTCAAATACGTCTCTCTCCTCCCCTACATCCATTAATGCACCCTCCGCCCTTCACAAAATATGCAAAAGATTTGTCTTAAATTTATTCACTGTTAATTTCTCTTTTCTTCTATCTCTTTCTCACACACTCCCTGTCGCTGTTCTTACATAATAACCTCAGTTGCCTTTCTGGTCTGTTCCCTCAGAACCCTATGATCAATCTATTGGTTTCCACTGACAGCATACTTTCTCTTTTAATTTATGGTTTCGTTATTGTCTACCAATCCTCTGTATGGGACCGTGTTCTTTCATATCTCCTGCCTATAACCCATTCTTCGTTCTGTGAAATACAGAGCACTAGTGTTTCGATTGACCTCCTCTGCTTTCATTCCAATTGTTACAAATAGTATACATTTCCCCGTTTTGGAGTCTGTTAGCCGCGCTGGAATAGCCGAGCGGTCTAAAGCGTCTCGCTGCGGAGCGCGCAGTCGCTCGCAGTGGAGGTTCGAGTCCTTCTAGGTAAACTAACCTAAGGACAACACACACACCCATGCCCCAGGGTTTTAGTAGTTTGTAAGCTATGGACTGATGACCAAGCAGTTTGGTCCGATAGATTTACAAACATTTGAACTTTTGTAATCTGTTTTCTAATGCGTAGCCGACGCTCTTCGCAACTTTTAAGATGCGTAATATGCCATGTATTATGGTAAGATCTATGCTACAAACTTGAGCGCCGCGCAGAGTAGCTGCTCGGTTTAAGGCGTCATGTCGCGGATAGGGCGGCTGCCCGCTTCAGTGTTTCGAGTCCTCCTTCAGGCATGGGTGTGTACGTTGTCCTTAGATTAAGATTGTTTAAATAGTGTGTCAGCTTAGGGACTGAAAACCTTAGCAGTTAAGTCCTATAAGATTTCACGCACATGTTTTGTACAAACCTTAGCAAAATGAGAGCATTGTTAAATAAGCATTAGTTTTCGTTGTTTCCTCAAAATTCCAAACCCTCCAGGTATTTACGAACGGCGCGATCCTAATTATAAGCAAACGAGAGTAGGAGAGTTATTACCTTGTCGTTTGAGGTCAACGCTGATGATAGGCGCGGGATTGGAGTCCCAGGCAACACAAAGTTATTTATTGCGCTACTTCATAATGTTTGTAAATCTATCGGACTCAAGTGCTTGGTCATTAGTCCGCTGCTTACAAACTACCTAAACTAATGTAAAGTAAACTAAGGACAACAGAAATACCCTTGCGCGAAGGGGGGACTTGAACCCCCGACGGCGAACGGCCGCGCGCACTGCAGCACGGTGCTCCCTTGCGCACGGCTAATACGCCGCGGCTTGCGCTCCTTCTAGCCGAACATGTGCACATCCCACTAATGGTAAGAAAACAGTAACTATTTCATCTATATATATAGCGAACAGAGCCGGGTTTGAGTCCCTGCCGGGAAAGAAGTCACTTGTATTGTCGTTTCAACTTCAAATATAGCGCTATTTGTAAATTTATTTAATATCTGACGTGTGATCATGCTTAGTTAACAATTCATATAGATAGTGGGTTCTATTCCACAATTTTATGACGTTTGACACCTGTGAGTTATAATGTATTATATACCTTTAGTGGTTACCTCTCAGCAACAATTTGGACTTTTGCAATTCCTTTTGGAATGCTGAAGTGAACCATACATTTCTGGGTTCGGACATTGGTCTTGTAATGAAAAGTCAAAGTTCTACGTATCTTTATGCCTAATCGAGTCTCGATCAGTAACGCAAGCTTTTTTTGGTTAACAATGCGTTCAAATTCAGAGCACGAAGAAAAACTCATCGTGTCATTCAGTGAGTTTGACAAAGTATCCGATTTGTTACTTATTGTAATGAATTTAATTTACGTGGCTTCCTCCTCTCTAATAACTTGTAGTCTACTGTTTTTTGTATGACGGCATTGAATTACATGTTGACTGCCATAAGGAGCAATGTTCTCTACTGCTTCTTATGGTACCCATTATGAATAGTCAAACGACTGTACTCTACAGGAGTTTGCGTGTAGAGTACCCGCAACACAGCTACGTTAGTTGGACTGCATTCAGCAGTGATCTAGTTTTTTTGCTGTCAAGTGTACCTCCCTTTCTTCAATAACCAGATGATGATACCCTTAGTTAATCGAATCCGGTCGTCAGGAAAAATAAATCAATATTTGCGATCTTGGCATTTTTTACTTCAGAGTAAAGATATCGCCGTCCTACCATGGATAAAAAATAATTATAAAAATAAATAATAATTTAAAAAATGATGGGCGTTTGTGTTGTCCTTAGCGTAAGTTGGTTTAAATTAGTCAAGTAATTACTGTGTTAGTCTAGCGACTGATGACCACGAAGTGTGGTCGCATAAGACCTCACACACATTTATTTGAACATTTGAATTAGACAGTCGGCAAAGGTCATAAATAGTGTAGACGAATATATTGAAGTGTGTAACTGCGAGTACCGCCGCTACTAAAGTAATTTCAGAGAAAAATAATAGTTCTCGTTACTTGTTATCGAGGCCTTGTAAATTATCTCAGTGGATGACTACGTTAAAGTGGTTTGGTTTCGTTGCTTCACAGCACCTGATACTGGAATATTAGAGCCTCGAAACACGTTGCGATAAATCGTGGCACGTTTGGCAACTGGTGCGTAAAATGCACAGTACTTGGTCGAGAAACAGTAGCAGGATGACGTGAAGCAGTAGAAGTTATAACGAGTTTGGAATTCTGCGCACGCACTGGCTCGTATCGTGTGGGAGACGAGCAGAAGGGTCGGCCGCTGAGCCGCCGCCTCTGTCTCGCTGGTGATGGAGTAAGTCGTGGAGCAAGTCCGCAGCGCGCTGAATGCGTTAGCGTAATGCGATGACGCGCGGCTGCGGCGGCTGCGGTGGCGTCGTGGGCCCTGCCTCCTGCCTCCTGCCTAATGCCCGGCTATCAGCCGCAGCCGGCGGCGCATGGCTGCACGTGAAAGGACGCCTCCCAAAGTAAAGGCAGCCGCGCAAAAAGTAAAGCGAGGCACCCCGACAGTCTTTTACCTGAAGCAGTCCTCCGTGATACTCACAAGACAGGGATTCAGTCACTAATAAAACCACTAAATACGAGGGAGGGTCCGAAAATAAGTTTCTCCTGTAGGCACAGTTGTGTGTGTATTAAGTATCAGGCATAAAAGATAAGACATATCTTTATTTTTCTACGTAATTTCCAAGCACATTAAAACATTTATCAAGCCGCTTAATAAGCTTCTAAAAGACGTCCAGGAAAAAAATCAGGGCGTTGCATACGAAAGAAGTGTTTAACGGCTATAGTCAAAAGACGACACAGCAGGTGTAAGCGCACGTGCAAGACACCGATACACCATTGGGTAGGGGTCGACCATGAATATGGCAATGACTTTCTGTTTCGGATTGTGACAGGAAATGAAAAGTGGGTCCACCATTACACGCCCGAATCGACGAACGCATCCAGCGAGTGGAAACTTGCGTCATCGCCTGCCCGAAAGAAGGTCAAAAGCACTCCGTCTGCAGGTAAAGTGCTACTCACGGTTTTCAGTCCAGTGCCAGCTGCCACCAGCTGCCACCAGTGCTAAGCTTATATTCTCGCGCGTTTGATAACGGTGTAATCCACAGCTATTCTTGTTTTGCTAACGGCCGGACTCAGTTTTGTTGATTTGACAGTGTAGTTACCACTGACCGCAGTTAAGTCAGCAGCCAGCCGCTTTTATTAGAGTACTAGGCTTCTTAAAAGTTGATTATTTAGTTTTCTACTTTCTGCAGTTAATTGTATCGATGGCATGGATAGGATGTGTGCCTGCTGTGTGCGGACGCAGGAGGAGTTGGCCGTCGTTCGCGAACAGTTGAGCGTGCTGTTGTCTACAGTCAGCCGTCTTCAGGCTGCTGTCTCGGGGTGCAGCGATGGTGGGGGGTGCGTCGAGTGGGACACCTCAGGTGTCTCACGCTTCGCTCTCTGTCCCTGCTACCGAGGCACCTTCAGGTGTACCGGACGTCGTCGAGCCGCCTTCTCCGCAAGGGGAGTGGCGGATTGTGCGGCGTTCGCGTCGCTCGAGGCGGAAGGCCAATGTGAAAGCTGGACGTCCGTTCGCGCCCGTTCGTCCTGTGAGTGAAAGTGTGGCCACTCCTTCAGCAGGGTCCGAGTAGGTGCACGGGGGGAGGGGATTATTAGTTATTGGGAGCTCCAATGTAAGGCGCGTGATGGAGCCCCTTAGGCAGATAGCGTCCAGATCCGGAAGGAATTCCAACGTGCACTCGGTGTGTCTGCCGGGGGGCCTCATCCGAGATGTGGAGGGGTCCTTCACGGCGGCTATCGAGGGTGCGGGGTGTAGTTGACTGCAAGTCGGGGTTCACGACGGCACCAATGACGCTTGTCGCTTGGGTTCTGAGGACATCCTCAGGTCCTACGAGCGGCTGGCGGAATTGGTGAAGGCTGCTGCCTTCGCACGCGGGGTGCAAGCAGAGCTGTCGATTTGCAGCATTGTTCCCAGGGTTGATTGGGGTCCTTTGGTTTGAAGCCGAGTGGAGGGTCTGAACCAGAGGCTTCGCAGACTCTGTGACAATCATGGCTGCAGATTTCTGGATCTGCGTTATCGGGTGGGGAATTGTAGGGTGCCCCTAGATAGATAAGGGGTGCACTACACTAAGGAAGCGGCTACTCGGGTAGCAGAGTACTTGTGGAGTGCACATAGGGTTTTTTTAGAATAGGCGATAACTCTGATGAGCACTCGCCTGTCAGCATCAAACAGCGAATTCAGGCCACGTTCGGAACAAAAATTCGAACATCGAAATATTAGCCGCGAACTTTCAGAGTATCAGAAATAAAGTTCCCGAATTTGCCGCACTGCATGGAAGTTATTGCGCTCAGATAGTTTTAGGCACAGAAAACAAAGGCTAAATCATGGTGTGGCAAGTTCAGAAATATTTAGCGAAGCGTGGAATGTATATCGGAAAGATGCAACTGGAGGAGGAACGTTCATTGCTGTGGATAAAGATATAGTTTCTACTGAGATCGATGTTGAAAATAACTGTGAACTTATCTGGGCACGTATAACAGGTCTACAAGAAGTAAAGTTAATAGTTGGCTGTTTTTACCGGCCTCCCAGTGCTGCTGTAGCAGTTTTAGAATCATTCAAAGAAAGTCTACACCAGGTAGTGCATAGGTATCCGGGCCATGTAATATTAGTCGGAGGAGACTTCAACCTTAAGAGTATGGATTGGGACCTCGCTAGTGACATTTCAGGCGGTAAGGACAAGCAGTCTTGCGAGCTACGTTTGGACACATTCTCCGAAAACTGTCTTGAGCAGTTAAACCGGCATCCCACGCGCAACAGAAATATTTTAGACCTTTTAGCCACAAACCTTATTAACGATGTCTGTGTAGATACAGGAATTAGTGATGATGATATCGTCATAGCGTCGATGATGACCAAAGTTCATAAACCAATCAAGAAGGCTAGGAGCGTGTTTTGTTGGGAAGAGCCGATAAGGAAATGTTACGATCGCACTTAGAAAATGAATGGAAATCGTTTAATTCCGGGCCTATGGATGTAGAGGAATTGTGGACTACATTTAAGGGCATTGTTAATAAAGGGTTAGAGAAATATGTGCCAGTAAAGACGATTAAGGATGGAAAAGATCCACCTTGGTATAATAATAATGTTAGAAAGCTGCTGAGAATGCAAAGGCAGTTGCACTCTCGATTCAAAAAAGAACACGCAAATGATGACAGGCAAAAGCTAGTAGAGATTCGTGCGTCTATAAAAAGATCGATGCGCGAAGCATACAATAATTATCCCAGCCATACCTTACCAAAAGATCTTTCCGAGAACCCGAAAAAATTCTGGTCCTATGTAAAATCGATAAGCGGGTCAAAGCCCACTGTCCAGTCACTCGTTGATCATTCCAGCGCAGTAATAGAAGAAAGTAACCGGAAAGCTGAAGTTCTAAATTTAACCTTTAAGAAATCTTTCACGCAGGAAGACCGCACAAATGTACCATCATTTGATCAACGTACTAATTCCAAAATGGAGGACATAGTAATAGGTATTTCTGGTGTAGAGAAGCAGCTGAGAGAGTTTAATACGAAAAAGTCTGCTGGTCCGGATGGAATACCAGTTCGGTTTTACAAAGACTATTCTGCGGCATTGGCCCCCTACTTAGCTTGCATTTATCGCGAATCTTTAATTCAGCGCAAAGTTGCTAGTGATTGGAAAAAAGCGCAGGTGACTGCCGTTTATAAGAAAGGAAAGAGAACTGACCCACACAATTACAGGCCAATATCGTTGACATCGGTTTCATGTAGAATTTTGGAGCATATTCTCAGTTCGAATATAGTAAATTTCCTTGAAACGGAAAAGCTTCTTTCCACGAATCAGCACGGGTTTAGGAAACATCGTTCATGTAATCTCAGTTTGCCCTTTTCTCACATGACATCTTGCGAGCCATGGGCGAAGGGCAACAGACGGATTGTGTTTTTCTCGACTTCAAAAAGGCGTTCGACGCGGTGCCACACAGCAGACTGCTAACGAAGATACGAGCTTATGGAATAGGTTCACAGTTTACAGATTCGTGACTGGCTGGAAGACTTGCTAAGTAATAGAACGCAGTACGTTGTTCTCGACGGCGAGCGTACATCAGAGGCTAGTGTATCGTCAGGCGTGCCCCAGGGGAGTGTGATAGGACCGCTATTATTTTCTATCTATATAAATGATTTGATGGACAGAGTAAGTTGTAATATGCGGCTGTTTGCTGATGATGCTGTGGTGTATGGGAGGGTGTCGTCTGTAACTGACTGTAATAGCATACACGATGACTTAGACAAAATTTCTAGTTGGTGCGAAGATTGGCAGCTAGCTCTCAATGTGGAAAAATGTAAGGTGATGCGCATGAGTAGAAAAAACAATCCCATAATGTTCGAATACAGCATTAGTAGTGAGCTTCTTGATGCTGTCGCGTCGTTCAAATATCTAGGCGTAACATTGCAGAGCGATATGAAATGGAACGAGCATGTAAGGACAGTTGTAAGGCGGACAGCCGGCTTCGGTTTATTGGGAGAATTTTAGGAAGATGTACTTCACCTGTAAAGGAGACCGCGTATAAAACGCTTGTACGACCACGTATTGAGTATTGCTCAAGTGTTTGGGACCCGCAGCAGATCAGTTTAAAGGAAGACATAGAGGCGGTTCAGAGGCGAGCAGCTAGATTTGTTACCGGTAGGTTCGACCAATGTGCGAGTGTCACAGAAATGCTCCGGCAACTCAATTGGGGATCGCTGGAAGAAAGACGACGTTCTTTTCGTGAATTTCTGTTAAGTAAATTTAGAGGGCCGGAATTTGAAGCTGAGTGTAGTACGATCTTGCTGCCGTCTACTTACATTTCGCGTAAAGATCACAAAGACAAGATAAGAGAAATTAGGGCTCGTACTGAGGCATATAGGCATTCTTTTTTTCCTCGTTGAATTTGGGAGTTGAATAGGAAAGGAAATGCCTAGTAGTGGTACAGTGTACCCTCCGCCACGCACCTTACGTTGAATTTTGGAGTATGGATGTAGATGTAAATGAACTTATAGTTGTACACGAAAATTAGTGTCTCATGACGTATAGTATTTTTTATTTTCTTTTTGTGAGAGGTGGGTGAACTCCACTAGTTCAACAAGGTTATTTATTGAGCAAAAACAAGCAGTTCGAGCAAAGCTGGCGTACATCTTGTCGACCCCTTTTTATTAGCCAGAGAATTCTGACATTCGCCTCTCAATACGTATTATCATTAATTTCGTTTGTTGTTAATATTATCTGGTTATTCCCTAGAGTTAGCAGCTTTCGCTCAGTTTGTAATAGGCGGAAATAGAATCTGCATTTATATCATATCTCCTTCATCCTCGCGAAGAAAGGTGTGCAGTATTTTGCCGCATCCCTTTTTGAATAGACGCCGCAAGATTTCAGAAAATGTATTAGTAAGCCACACTGTTTCAAGGCTAAGCTGAAGACTTCCCTCGTGGCTCCCTTTATCTGTGCTGACGAGGAATTCCTGGTAAAATAAAAAAAAAATTAAGCTTGTTTCTGTGTTACGTTGCTGGTCATTACGCTGTAGCCTGTCGTGTGCGCAGGATTGCCAAAGTTTCACTTAATCTATTAGCACTCCTTTGTTACAGTCTGACGTAGTGAGCCGTTGAATGACCATGGAGACTTTCGCTTCAATTCGGGCATACAGAACGCGATAAATACAAATAAAATAAATAGTTGTTGCATTTCCTCGCGGCCCTCTGGATCTACAACCGGTTATAATATGTAAACCGCGGTTCCACAAATGAAATTTATTAGTTAAAATAATCATCAGCTCACCTAATGTCTCATCGGCCTGAATAAGCAATAAATAAAATTGTAAGGACCGATCTATCTACGGTATCTGTAACGGCCATTAAAATGAAATCGCGATATAAGGATGGTTAAGTATTTTGGAAGACGGCCGCACAACAAGTGAACATTTGTGCCGGACCGGAACTGCCGCTTTGAGCCAGAGGCTCCCTTCACCACTCAGCTACCTGGGCCACGCCTCCTGCCCGCGTCGTGTCGTGGCCACTTGTCTCCGAAACGAAGGAGAAAATGTGATTTTGGGCAAATAAGGCAGGAAATGGTTTCCAGACATTTTGACGTTACTGACACTTGGTCCAAAAAACTTCCGCATGTATGGTTATTATATTCGTCCTCAGGAAACTATGGTCCTGTTACAAGCAATCCTACAATTCCACCCAAACATTCAACAAAATAACAACTAGAAAATAAATGAGAGGTACATAGAGAAAGTACGTGAAAACATTTGTTTGATTTGTTCAATATCCAACAACTTTACATTCAAAACTTAATGCTCTTTCAACTTCTGTAGAGAAAAATACACCATCCCATTTGGAAAACGTACTACACCCTTGAAAGACACTGATAATGGCTTTTGGAGGACAAGTTAAGGTCAGTATTTTGTTTTCCTACAACAAATTTAATATGAAAATACCATCAGTTATCCGTTGTTTCATAGAAAAACGGAAACGGCCACAGCACTGTTCAAAATTCAAATGTTTGTATAGCTTATGGGACTTAACTGCGGGGTCATCAGTCCCTAAACTTACAAACTACTGTTCAAAATTCAAATGTTTGTATAGCTTATGGGACTTAACTGCGGGGTCATCAGTCCCTAAACTTACAAACTTCTTTGAACAAGCTAAGGACGGCACAAATACCCATGCCCGAGGGGGGATTCGAAACCTCGACCATAGTGGCAGTGCAGACTGTGACTGTAGCGCCTCAGTCCCCTCGGTCACCACGGCCTGCGCCTCACACTGTATAAATTTGTGTGTGGTGCCTGTTCTTTCAGACATGTCTAACGAAATGCACACGACCCCAATTTAATGCTATTAGCTTACTTCATATTTTATCGGCGAAATTCTTCGTTCTATCCTACTGACCGCTTTCCCCCCTTTATTGTTACTTTACAACAGCAGGCTGTCAGCAGATTCTTAAGCTGCATTTCAGCCTATTGATTGTATAGAAAGGGGTTAATAATTTGAAAAGAGCAATGCATGTCGATAAAAACAGGAAGCATTTAAAAACAAGTTGACACAGAGAAGTTAATTGGTGATATAATAACAGACTAGAAAGGAGAAGATAGGGAAGAGGACGATCAAGCGGTGGCAGGGAAAGGGAGGGTGGGAGAGGGGAGGGAGTGTAGGGACTAAAAAAGAGGAGGTAGGGAAAGGGAGGGTGGGAAAGGGGAGGGAGTGTAGAGACTACAAAGGAGGAGGTAAGGAACGGGACAATCAATCAGTGGTAGAGAAAGGGAGGGTGGGAGAGGGGAGGAAGTGTAGAGACTACAAAGGAGGAGGTAAGGAAGGGGATGATCAACCAGTGGTAGGGAAAGGGAGGGTGGGAGAGAGGTGGGAGTGTAGAGATTACAAAGGAGGAGGTAGGAAAGGGGACGATCAAATAGTGGTAGGCAAAGTGTGGGCGGGTGACTAGAGGGAGTGTAGGGGCTACAAAGGAGGAGGTAGGGAAGGGGACGATCAAACGGAGGTAGGGAAAGGGAGGGCAGGAGAAGGGAGGAAGTGTAGGGACTCTAAAAGAGGAGGTAGGGAAGGGGACGAACAAGTGGTGGTAGGGAAAGGGAGGGCGGGAGAGGGGAGGGAGTGTAGGGACTACAAAAGAGGAGGTAGGGAAGGGGACGATCAACCAGTGGTAGGGAAAGGGAGAGCGGGAGAGGGGAGGGAGTGTAGAGACTACAAAGGGGAAGGTAAGGAAGGGGATGATCAACCAGTGGTAGGGAAATGGAGAGTGGGAGAGGGGAGTGAGTGTAGAGACTCCAAAGGAGGAGGTAGGGAAGGGGACGATCAAGTGGTGGTAGGGAAAGGGAGGGTGGGAGACGGGAGGGAGTGCAGGGGCTACAAATCAGAACGTAGGGAAGGGGACGATCAAGCGGTGGGAGGCAATGTATGGGCGGGAGGGTGGAGGGAGTGTAGGGACTACAAAGGAGAAGGTGAGGAAAGGGACGATCAAGCGGTGGTAGGGAAAGGGAGGGCAGGAGAGGGGAGGGAGTGTAGGGACTACAAAGGAGGAGGTAAGGAAGGGGATAATCAACCAGTGGTAGGAAAGGGAAGGTGGGAGAGGGGAGGGAGTGTAGACACTACAAAGGAGGAGGTAGGGAAGGGGACGATCTACCAGTGGTAGGGAAAGGGAGGGCGTGAGAGGGGAGGGAGTGTAGTGACTACAAAAGAGGAGGTAGGAAAGGGGACGATCAAGCGGTGGTAGGGAAAAGGAGGGTGGGAAAGGGGTAGGAGTGAGAGGGAAGGTGGTAGGCAAAGTGTGGGCGAGTTAGTGGAGTGAGTGTAGGGGTTACAAAGGACAAGGTAGGGAAGGGAACGATCAAATGGTGGTAGGGAAAGGGAGGTCGGGAGTGGGTAGGGAGTGTACAGACTACAATGGAGGAGGTAGGGAAGGGGACGATCAAGCGGTGGTAGGGAAAGGGAGGGTGTTAAAGGGGAGGGAGTGTAGAGACTACAAAGGAGGAGGTAGGGAAGGGAACGATCAAATGGTGGTAGGCAAAGTGTGAGCTGGTGAGTGCAAGGAGTGTAGGGGCTACAAAGAAGGAGGTAGGGAAGGGAACGATCAAGTGGTTGTAGGCAAACTGTGGGTGCGAAAGGGTAAGGAGTGTTGTGGGGACTAGAAATGAGAAGGTAAGGAAGGGGACGATCGAGCGGTGGTAGGGAAAGGGATGGCTGGAGAGGGGAGGGAGTGTAGGGACTACAAAGGAGGAGATCAGGAAGGGGACGATCAAGCGGTGGTAGGGAAAGGGAGGGTGGGAGAGGGGACGGGTTGGTAGAGACTACTAAGGAGGAGGTAAGGAAGGGGACGATCAACCAGTGGTAGGAAAAGGGAGAGCAGGAGAGTGTAGGGAGTGTAGAGACTACTAAGGAGGAGTTGGGAAGGGGACGATCAAGCAGTGTTAAAGAAAGGGAGGGTGAGAGAGGGGAGGGAGTGTAGGGGCTACAAAGGCGGAGGTAAGGAAGGGGACGATGAACCGGTGGTAGGAAAAGTGAGGGCGGGAGAGGGGAGGGAGTGTAGGGACTACAAAAGCGGAGGTAGGGAAGGGGACGATCAAGCGGTGGTAGGCAAAGTGTGGGCGGGAGAGTGGTGGGGGTATAGGGACTACAAATGAGAATGTAAGTAGGGGACGATCAAGTGGCGGTAGGGAAAGGGAGGGCGGGAGAGGGGAGCGAGTGTAGTGACTACACAGGAGGAGGTAGTGAAGGGGACGATCAGGTGGTGGTAGGGAGAGAGGGTGGGAGAGGGGAGGGAGTGTAGAGACTACAACCAGTGGTAGGGAAAGTGAGGGCAGGAGAGGGAAGGGAGTGTAGGGACTACAAAGGCGGAGGTAAAGAAGGGGACAATCAACCGCTGGTACGGAAAGTGAGGGAGGGGGGGGGGAGGGAGTGTAGGGACTACAAAAGAGGAGGTACGGAAGGGGACGATCAAACGGTGGTAGGAAAGTATGGGCTGGACAGTGGAGGGTGTATAGGGACTACAAAGGAGAATGTAAGGAGGGGACGATCAAGCAGTGGTAGGGAAAGGGAGGGCAGGAGAGGGGAGGGAGTGTAGAGACTACAAAGGAGAAGGTAGGGAAGGGGTCGATCAAATGGTGGTAGGCAATGTGTGGGCGGGAGAGTGGAGGGAGTGTAGTGGCTACAAAGGAGAAGCTAGGGATGGGGACGATCAAGCGGTGGTAGTCAAAGTGAGGACGGGTGAGTGGAGAGAGTGTAGGGACTACAAAGGAGAAAGTAAGGAATGGGACGATCAAGCAGTGATAGGCAAAGGGAGGGCTGGAGAGGGGAGGGAGTGTAGTGACTACAAAGGAGAAACTAGGGATGGGACGATAAAGTAATGATAGGCAAAAGGAGGGCGGGAGAGGGGAGGGAGTGTAGAGACTACAAAGGAGGATGTAGGGAAGGGGACGATCAAGTGGTGGTAGGGAGAGCGGGTGGGAGAGGGGAGGGAGTGTAGTGACTACAAAGGAGGAGGTAGGGAATGGGACGATCAAGTGGTGGTAAGGAATGGTACGGCAAGAGAGGGGTGGGAGTGTAGAGACTACAAAGGAGTAGGTAAGGAAGTCGATGATCAACCAGTGGTAGGGAAAGGGAGGGTGGGAGAGGGGAGCAAGTGTACAAAAGAGGAGGTAGGGAAGGTGACGATCAAGCGGTGGTAGTCAAAGTGAGGACGGGTGAGTGGAGAGAGTGTAGGGACTACAAAGGAGAAAGTAAGGAATTGGATGATCAAGCAGTGATAGGCAAAGGGAGGGCTGGAGAGGGGAGGGAGTGTAGTGACTACAAAAGTGGAGGTAGGGAAGGGGACGATCAAGCGGTGGTAGGCAAAGTGTGGACGGGAGAGTGGTCGGGGTATAGGGACTACAAATGAGAATGTAAGTATGGGACGATCAATTGGCGGTAGGGAAAGGGAGGGCGGGAGAGGGGAGAGATTGTAGAGAGGAAGTGTAGTGACTATGATGGAGAAGATATGGAAAGAGGGTGGGAGAGGGGAGGGAGTGTAGCGACTACAAAGGAGGAAGTAGGGAAGTGGACAATCAAGCGGTGGTAGGGAATGGTAGGGCGAGAGAGGGGTGGGAGTGTAGGGACTACAAAAGCAGAGGTAGGGAAGGGGACGATGAAACGGTGGTAGGCAAAGTATGGGCTGGACATTGGAGGGTGTATAGGGACTACAAAGGAGAATGTAAGGAGGGGACGAACAAGCAGTGGTATTGAAAGGGAGGGCAGGAGATGGGAGGGAGTGTAGAGACTACAAAGGAGGATGTAGGGAAGGGGACGATCAAGTGGTGGTAGGGAGAGCGGGTGGGAGAGGGGAGGGAGTGTAGTGACTACAAAGGAGGAGGTAGGGAAGGGGACGATCAAGTGGTGGTAGGGAGTGAGGGTGGGAGAGGGGAGGGAGTGAAGTGACTACAAAAGTGGAGGTAGGGAAGGGGACGATCAAGCGGTGGTAGGCAAAGTGTGGAAGGTAGAGTGGTCGGGGTATAGGGACTACAAATGAGAATGTAAGTAGGGGACGATCAATTGGCGGTAGAGAAAGGGAGGGCGGGAGAGGGGATAGATTGTAGAGAGGAAGTGTAGTGACTATGAAAGAGAAGATATGGAAAGAGGGTGGGAGAGGGGAGCGAGTGTAGCGACTACAAAGGAGGAGGTAGGGAAGGGGACGATCAAGCGGTGGTAGGGAATGGTAAGGCGAGAGAGGGGTGGGAGTGTAGGGACTACAAAAGCTGAGGTAGGGAAGGGGACGATCAAACGGTGGTAGGCAAAGTATGGGCGCGAGAGTGTTGGGGGTATAGGGACTACAAATGAGGATGTAAGTAGGGGACGATCAAGTGGCGGTAGGGAGAGGGAGGGCGGGAGAGGGGAGGGATTGTAGAGAGGAAGTGTAGTGACTATAAAGGAGAAGATATGGATGGGGACAATCAAGCGGTGGTAGGGAAAGAGGGTGGGAGAGGGGAGGGAGTGTAGTAACTACAGAGGAGGAGGTAGGGAAGGGGACGATGAAGCAGTGGTAGGGAATGGTAGGGCGAGAGAGGGGTGGGAGTGTAGAGACTACAAAGGAGGAGGTAAGGAAGGGGATGATCAACCAGTGGTAGGGAAAGTGAGGGCGGGAGAGGGAAGGGAGTGTAGGGACTACAAAGGCGGAGGTAAAGAAGGGGACAATCAACCGCTGGTACGGAAAGTGAGGGCGGGAGAGGGGAGGGAGTGTAGGGACTACAAAAAAGGAGGTAGGGAATGGGACGATCAAACGGTGGTAGGCAAAGTATGGGCTGGACAGTGGAGGGTGTATAGGGACTACAAAGGAGAATGTAAGGAGGGGACGATCAAGCAGTGGTAGGGAAAGGGAGTGCAGGAGAGGGGAGGGAGTGTAGAGACTACAAAGGAGAAGGTAGGAAAGGGGTCGATCAAATGGTGGTAGGCAATGTGTGGGCGGGAGAGTGGAGGGAGTGTAGTGGCTACAAAGGAGAAACTAGGGATGGGACGATCAAGTGGTGATAGGCAAAAGGAGGGCGGGAGAGGGGAGGGAGTGTAGTGACTACAAAAGTGGAGGTAGGGAAGGGGACGATCAAGCGGTGGTAGGCAAAGTGTGGGCGGGAGAGTGGTGGGGGTATAGGGACTACAAATGAGAATGTAAGTAGGGGACGATCAAGTGGCGGTAGAGAAAGGGCGGGTGGGAGAGGGGAGCGAGTGTAGCGACTACAAAGGAGGAGGTAGGGAAGGGGACGATCAAGCGGTGGTAGGGAATGGTAGGGCGAGAGAGGGGTGGGAGTGTAGGGACTACAAAAGCAGAGGTAGGGAAGGGGACGATGAAACGGTGGTAGGCAAAGTATGCGCTGGACAGTGGAGGTTGTATAGGGACTACAAAGGAGAATGTAAGGAGGGGACGAACAAGCAGTGGTTCTGAAAGGGAGGGAAGGAGATGGGAGGGAGTGTAGAGACTACAAAGGTGAAGGTAGGGAAGGGGTCGAACAAATGGTGGTAGGCAATATTTGGTCGGGAGAGTGGAGGGAGTGTACTGGCTACAAAGGAGAAGGTAGGGATGGGGACGATCAAGCGGTGGTAGGCAAAGTGTGGGCGGGAGAGTGGTGGGGGTATAGGGACTACAAATGAGAATGTAAGTAGGGGACGATCAAGTGGCGGTAGGGAAAGGGAGGGCGGGAGAGGGGAGCGAGTGTAGTGACTACAAAGGAGGATGTAGAGAAGGGGACTATCAAGTGGTGGTAGGGAGAGCGGGTGGGAGAGGGGAGGGAGTGTAGTGACTACAAAGGAGGAGGTAGGGAAGGGGACGATCAAGTGGTGGTTAGGAATGGTAGGGCAAGAGAGGGGTGGGAGTGTAGAGACTACAAAGGAGGAGGTAAGGAAGTGGATGATCAACCAGTGGTAGGGAAAGGGAGGGTGGGAGAGGGGAGCAAGTGTACAAAAGAGGAGGTAGGGAAGGTGACAATCAAACGGTGGTAGGCAAAGTATGGGCGCGAGAGTGGTGGGGGTATAGGGACTACAAATGAGGATGTAAGTAGGGGACGATCAAGTGGCGGTAGGGAGAGGGAGGGCGGGAGAGGGGAGGGATTGTAGAGAGGAAGTGTAGTGACTATAAAGGAGAAGATATGGATGGGGACAATCAAGCGGTGGTAGGGAAAGAGGGTGGGAGAGGGGAGGGAGTGTAGTAACTACAAAGGAGGAGGTAGGGAAGGGGACGATCAAGCGGTGGTAGGCAAAGTGTGGACGGTAGAGTGGTCGGGGTATAGGGACTACAAATGAGAATGTATGTAGGGGACGATCAATTGGCGGTAGGGAAAGGGAGGGCGGGAGAGAGGAGAGATTGTAGAGAGGAAGTGTAGTGACTATGAAGGAGAAGATATGGATAGAGGGTGGGAGAGGGGAGGGAGTGTAGCGACTACAAAGGAGGTGGTAGGGAAGGGGACGATCAAGCGGTGGTAGGGAATGGTAGGGCGAGAGAGGGGTGGGAGTGTAGGGACTACAAAAGCTGAGGTACGGAAGGGGACGATCAAACGGTGGTAGGCAAAGTATGGGCGCGAGAGTGGTGGGGGTATAGGGACTACAAATGAGGATGTAAGTAGGGGACGATCAAGTGGCGGTAGGGAGAGGGAGGGCGGGAGAGGGGAGGGATTGTAGAGAGGAAGTGTAGTGACTATAAAGGAGAAGATATGGATGGGGACAATCAAGCGGTGGTAGGGAAAGAGGGTGGGAGAGGGGAGGGAGTTTAGTAACTACAAAGGAGGAGGTAGGGAAGGGGACGATCAAGCGGTGGTAGGGAATGGTAGGGCGAGAGAGTGGTGGGAGTGTAGAGACTACAAAGGAGGAGGTAAGGAAGGGGATGATCAACCAGTGGTAGGGAAAGTGAGGGCGGGAGAGGGAAGGGAGTGTAGGGACTACAAAGGCGGAGGTAAAGAAGGGGACAATCAACCGCTGGTACGGAAAGTGAGGGCGGGAGAGGGGAGGGAGTGTAGGGACTACAAAAAAGGAGGTAGGGAATGGGACGATCAAACGGTGGTAGGCAAAGTATGGGCTGGACAGTGGAGGGTGTATAGGGACTACAAAGGAGAATGTAAGGAGGGGACGATCAAGCAGTGGTAGGGAAAGGGAGTGCAGGAGAGGGGAGGGAGTGTAGAGACTACAAAGGAGAAGGTAGGAAAGGGGTCGATCAAATGGTGGTAGGCAATGTGTGGGCGGGAGAGTGGAGGGAGTGTAGTGGCTACAAAGGAGAAACTAGGGATGGGACGATCAAGTGGTTTTAGGCAAAAGGGGGGCGGGAGAGGGGAGGGAGTGTAGTGACTACAAAAGTGGAGGTAGGGAAGGGGACGATCAAGCGGTGGTAGGCAAAGTGTGGGCGGGAGAGTGGTGGGGGTATAGGGACTACAAATGAGAATGTAAGTAGGGGACGATCAAGTGGCGGTAGGGAAAGGGCGGGTGGGAGAGGGGAGCGAGTGTAGTGACTACAAAGGAGGAGGTAGGGAAGGGGACGATCAAGTGGTGGTAGGGAGAGAGGGTGGGAGAGGGGAGGGAGTGAAGTGACTACAAAGGAGGAGGTAGGGAAGGGGACGATCAAGCGGTGGTAGGGAATGGTAGGGCGAGAGAGGGGTGGAAGTGTAGAGACTACAAAGCAGGAGGTAGGAAAGGGGACGATCAAACGGAGGTAGGGAAAGGGCGGGCAAGAGAAGGGAGGGAGTGTAGGGACTACAAAAGAGGAGGTAGGGAAGGAAACGATCAAGTGGTGGTAGGGAAAGGGAGGGTGCGAGAGGGGAGGGAGTGTAGAGACTACAAAGGGGAAGGTAAGGAAGGGGACGATCAACCAGTGGTAGGGAAAGGGAAGGCAGGAGAAGGGAGGGAGTGAAGGGACTCCAAAGGAGGAGGTAGGGAAGGGGACGATCAAGTGATGGTAGGGAAAGGGAGGGTAGGAGAGGGGTGGGAGTGTAGGGCTAAAAATCGGAACGTAGGGAAGGGGACGATCAAGCAGTGGGATGCAATGTATGGGCGGGAGAGTGGAGGGAGTGTAGGGACTACAAAGGAGAAGGTAAGGAGGGGACGATCAAATGGTGGTAGGGAAAAGGGAGGGCAGGAAGGGAGAGGGAGTGTAGAGACTACAAAGGAGGAGGTACGGAAGGGCACGATCAAGCGGTGGTAGGGAAAAGGAGGGTGGGAAAGGGGTAGGAGTGAGACGGAAGGTGGTAGCAAAGTGTGGGCGAGTTAGTGGAGTGAGTGTAGGGGTTACAAAGGACAAGGTAGGGAAGGGGACGATCTGACGGTGGTAGGGAAAGGGAGGGCGGGAGAAGGGAGGGAGTGTAGAGACTACAAAGGAGGAGGTAGGGACGGGGACGATCATATGGTGGTAGGCAAAGTGTGGACGGATGAGTGGAGGGTGTGTAGGGGCTACAACGGTGTAGGTAGGGATGGGGACGATCAAGCGGCGAGCAAAGTGAGGACGGGTGAGTGGAGGGAGTGTAGGGACTACAAAGGAGAAAGTAAGGAAGGGGACGATCGAGCGGTGGTAGGGAAAAGGATGGCCGGAGAGGGGAGGGAGTGTAGGGACTACAAAGGAGGAGATCAGGAAGGGGACGATCAAGCGGTGGTAGGGAAATGGAGGGTGGGAGAGGGGACGGGTTTGTAGAGACTACTAAGGAGGAGGTAAGGAGGGAGACGATCAACCAGTGGTAGGGAAAGTGAGAGCAGGAGAGGGTAGGGAGTGTAGAGACTACAAAGGAGGAGTTGGGAAGGGGACGATCAAGCGGTGTTATAGAAAGGGAGGGAGAGAGAGGGGTAGGCAATGTGTGGGCAAGAGTGGAGGGAGTGAAGTGGCTACAAAGGAGAAGGTAGGGATGGGGACGTTCATGCGGTGGTAGTCAAAGTGAGGACGGGTGAGTGGAGAAAGTGTAGGGACTACAAAGGAGAAAGTAAGGAATGGGACGATCAAGCAGTGATAGGCAAAGGGAGGGCAGGAGAGGGGAGGGAGTGTAGTGACTGCAAAAGTTGAGGTAGGGAAGGGGACGATCAAGCGGTGGTAGGCAAAGTGTGGGCGGGAGAGTGGTGGGGGTATAGGGACTACAAATGGGAATGTAAGTAGGGGACGATCAAGTGGCGGTAGGGAAAGGGAGGGCGGGAGAGGGGAGGGATTGTAGAGAGGAAGTGTAGTGACTATAAAGGAGAAGATATGGATGGGGACAATCAAGCGGTGGTAGGGAATGAGAGTGGGAGAGGGGAGGGAGTGTAGGGACTACAAAGGCGGAGGTAAAGAAGGGGACGATCAACCGCTGGTAGGGAGAGTGAGGGCAGGAGAGGGGAGGGAGTGTAGGGACTACAAAAGAGGAGGTAGGGAAGGGGACGATCAAACGGTGGTAGGCAAAGTATGGGCTGGACAGTGGAGGGTGTATAGGGACTACAAAGGAGAATGTAAGGAGGGGACGATCAAGCAGTGGTAGGGAAAGGGAGGGCAGGAGAGGGGAGGGAGTGTAGAGACTACAAAGGAGAAGGTAGGGATGGGGACGATCAAGCGGTGGTAGTCAAAGTGAGGACGGGCGAGTGGAGAGAGTGTAGGGACTACAAAGGAGAAAGTAAGGAATGGGACGATCAAGCAGTGATAGGCAAAGGGAGGGTGGGAGAGGGGAGTGAGTGTAGTGACTACAAAAGTGGAGGTAGGGAAGGGGACGATCAAGCGGTGGTAGGCAAAGTGTGCGCGGGAGAGTGGTGGGGGTATAGGGACTACTAATGAGAATGTAAGTAGGGGACGATCAAGTGGCGGTAGGGAAAGGGAGGGCGGGAGAGGGGAGGGATTGTAGAGAGGAAGTGTAGTGACTATAAAGGAGAAGATATGGATGGGGACAATCAAGCGGTGGTAGGGACAGAGGGTGGGAGAGGGGTGGGAGTGTAGCGACTAGAAAGGAGGAGGTAGGGAAGGGGACGATCAAGCGGTGGTAGGGAATGATAGGGCGAGAGAGCGGTGGGAGTGTAGAGACTACAAAGGAGGAGGTAAGGAAGGGGATGATCAACCAGTGGTAAGGAAAGGGAGGGTGGGAGAGGGGAGCGAGTGTACAAAGGAGGAGGTAGGGAAGGGGGCGATCAAGGGAAAGCGAGGGCGGGAGAGAGGAGGGAGTGTAGGGACTCTAAAAGGGGAGGTAGGGAAGGGGACGAACAAGTGGTGGTATGCAAAGTGTGGGTGGAAGAGTGGAGGGAGAATAGGGACAACAAAGGAAAAGGTAAGGAGGGGACGATCAAGGGGTGGTAGGGAAAGGGAGGGTGGGAGTTTAGAGACTACAAAGGAGGAGGTAAGGAAGGGGACGATCAACCGGTGGTTGGGAAACGGAGGGCGGGAGTGGGGAAGGATTGTAGAGAGGAAGTGTAGTGGCTATAAAGGAGAAGATATGGAAGGGGACAATCAAGCGGTGGTAGGGAAATAGGGTGGGAGAGGGGAGGGAGCATAGGGATCGGAAATGAGAAGGTAGGGAAAAGGAGGGAGCGTTATGTCCATAGATGGAAGATGCGGGTATGTTGGGATGTAGTGCATAATTTGGAATGGGGAGGTGCCAGAAGTTACCCTGGGAAAGAATTTGGAGGCTGTGAAGAAGAAAGGGATACAGTTGTGAAGGTGTCACAGAGGCCCAGGATTGGTGAGGATGGGGCAATCCAAGGGGTTGCGGGAGTTTTGTGGGATGTGTAAAGGAGTCGAATATGTTCGAGGATCAGTAGGAGGTGAGGGAAGAGGATGAGGTCGTATGAGATCTACACTGGGTAGGGGTGTGGATGATGTAGGCGAGACGAAGGTCGTGTTGTTCTAGGATTTGAAGGTAGGGGGAGTGGAAACGCAATCGGGATGAAAGCTGCAGAGGACAGGACAAATGATGGATCTCTAGGTGTATAGGATTGCGGATGGGTTGAGGTCCCACATCCGGCCAGAGAGGAGTTTGAGGGTGTTAAGGTGGGACAGTGCTTTGTCGGACTGTGTGGAGTTGGGGGAGGGGTTCAGGAGAGGGAGCGAACAAGTGTGAGGCCGAGGTTCTTGAGGGTGGGTGTGTGGCAGATGGGCCGATCGTGGAGGGTTAGTTAGAAATCATGGAGGCGGAAGGAGGGGGTTGGTACGCCATATTACGAGTAGCTGGCAATTTTCAGGATTGACAGAGAGGAGCCACCGGTTGCACCATGCAGGAAATTCGGTGAGATGAGACTGGAGTAAGTACTGAGAGCAGGCGAGGGAGGGAACAAGGGCCTGGAAGGTGGTGTTGTCAGCATATTGTAGGAAGTGGACGGGACGCTGGGGTTGGGGCATATCAGCGGAGTAGAAGAGGTAGGGGAGAGAGGATGGAGCTTTGAGGTACACAGGCGGAGGGGAAGAACAAACGGAAGTTGGAGTTGCAGGATTGGCGGTGGGTGATGAAAGAAGTTATGAGGCGGACATAATTAATAGGAAGGGCACAGAGCTGGAGCGTGAAAATGAGGCCAGAATGCCTGACATGGTCGTAGGCCTACTCAATATCGAGGGTGATGAAGATAGTGCAGTGATGGGAATTTAGCTCGATTGAGTGGAGGTGGTCATCGGCACAGAAGGAATGTCAGAAGCCACATTGAGACAAGGGGTGTTGATAAATGTGGCAGGAGGGGATGGTTTCCAGGATGAGACTGATGGGACTCTAGGATGAGGTCCGGGACAGGTGTTTTCAGGATGTGGGAGGTTTGCCACAGCTCGAGGTGGAAGCTGGTGCATAATATGACATTATAGATGGAGGCCAAAGCGGCATGGAAGTTAGGAGGGCATGCCTGAAGGTGCCTGTAGGTAAGCCAGTCATTACCGGGGGCGGTGTTGCATTTGGTGTGGTGTGAAGAGTGTCGACAATGTCATGGGCGTGTTTCATTCTGAGGATGGTATGTGTTCCAAATAGTGGAAGCCACTGATAGCTAAGGTCCCTTACATTTCAGTGCCTGACGAATAGATGATACGAAGCTCACACAGAATGTAAAAAAGAAGGAAGATAACATACTTACATGAAAAACTTTGTTGGAAACACATACAGCAATGTTTGAGCTGCTTTTCGACATACAAAAATAATTAAGACAGTGTTTGTAATCTTCTCGGGTCTGCAGCCGGATACTAAAGTCAACTTGACACAATGAGTACTGGCGGTATTCCTATGGGGAGTCCATTATCCCCCATAGTAGCCAATCTTTTTATGGAGGATTTCGAAGATATGGCTTTGAAGACGGCGGCTCTTAAGCCAACTTGTTTTTGGAGGTACGTCGATGATACTTTTATGGTGTGGCCTCATGGGGAAGAATCTCTCAACCGCCTTTCGGACCATTTCAATTGCATGCATCCCAACATCAGGTTCACAATGGAAGTCGAGAAGGAGGGGAAGCTTCCGTTTCTTGATGTTGTGGTTTACAGAAGAGATGATGGGAAACTGGGACATAGCGTTTATCGAAAACCTACGCACACGGACCGCTATCTGCATGCCTCGAGTTGTCATCCTCCGGCCCAACGTACTGGCGTTCTTCGGACATTAGCGAGAAGAGCTTACGCCATTTCGGATGCAGAAAGTTTGACGCAAGAACTAGATCATCTTAAAGTTGTGTTTCAACAGAATGGCTACACAGATAAGCAGATCCGCAGTGCTTTACAGTTTGGTCCTTCACCCGAACCATTAAATGAGACCCATAAATCAGTTGCTTTCCTACCTTTTGCCGGGAGTATCTCATCAAAGATAGGAAGAATTAAAAAAAAAAAGCATGACATTAAGAGTGTTTTTCGTCCGCCAGTAAAGACGAGAGCACTTCTTGGATCTGTGAAGGACGATTTGGGTCTGAGGAAGCCCGGGGTATATGAGATTCCCTGTCAATGTGGGAAAACGTTTATTGGTCAGACTATCCGCACCATTCAGGACAGATGTATAACATCAACGGCACACACGTTTGCTCCAGCCCGAGAAGTCGGCGGTAGCTGAACACTGTCTCGATGAGGGACATAGAATGTTATATAACGAAACTCACATGGTTGCTTCAGCATCTCGTTACTGGGACGGTGTCTTAAAATAATCCATAGAAATTCGATTATCTGACAATCTGATTAACAGAGACAAAGGCTACCTTCTTAGTAAATCCTGGAACCCGGTGTTATCAGATGTTAAAAACAACGGTTAGTATTTCATAAATCTGAATAATAATTTTATCATCGATTATTGATTTCGCAGGACTCTACCACCGGAGCGCTGTACGTCTTGTGCGCCAGAGGGCAGTCACTGTCACTTTTTGCGCACGCGCTATGGGCCTTCCTCTATGTATAAAGGAGCCGCCGATTGTACTGGTAACTCAGTTCCGGCGAGATTGTCTATCAGCAAGCTCACCTGAGGATGGCGGGCAGTTGCGCCGCTGAAATATTGTGTCAAGTTGACTTTAGTATCCGGCTGCAGACCCGAGAAGATTACAAACAGTTATTACGCCGGGAAAACCTTTGTGGTCACAATTAAGACACTGGTCATTCCGTGGGATCAACTTTTTTATTCCAATGTTGCAGAAATTTGGCGCCTGTGAGTGGAACCAGCATTTGACAGTCGTAGTTGTCGTAACGATGGCCAGACGACTGGAATGTCTTTGGGGCGCTATTCCATGAGAATGCTAGTCTCCATACTGCTCGTAGCAAAACAATTGTTTTGCTGAACTTCGGCTGGGAGCTGTTTGATCATCCAGCGTACAGTCCCAGTCTTGCTCCCATCGATTTCCATCTTTCGTTGCAGTTCAAGAAGGTATGGAAGTGCCGGCCGCGGTGACCGAGGGGATTGAGGCGCTCCAGTCACGGTCTGCACAGTCACTACTGTCGGAGATTCGAATCCCCCCTCGGATAAGGTAGTTGATAAGTAGTTTGTAAGTTTAGGGACTGATGACCCCGTAGTTAAGTCCCAAAAGCTATACAAACATTTGAACCTTTTAGGTTTGGAAGTGGTTGTTCCCGTTACCAAATGGTGCTTTTGTAAGTCATATAAGACCAGCCTAGACTAAACATTATGATCAGTTGGGCTTGGCTGCAGGAAGCGTATAATGTTCACATTTTGCCCATGTACTAAAACATAGGTTTAGTATGTCCATTCCTATGCTGGAATACAAAGGATCGCAAGACCAAAGGTTATCCAAAACACTGAAGCCCTCACCTCTGCAATCAATAGGACCTAAAATATGGGCTCTTGAAGAATCCCATTTTTGCACATGGCACTTTCGATTATATTAACTCTGTGCCTTTTTTGTCAGTTTTTCACATCATAGTTCGTATCAATTGCCGAGCGTGGAACAATCCTTCCTTCACCTCACACATAGGTGATGGTCGTGTGTGCGTATATTTAAATATGTAGCCGAAACTATTCAATACACACAAATGGGGTTTATGCAAGCGGGTAATGTTGAATCTCGCATTATGCACTAGGCTGGTTTGGTCCCGGTGCGTGACAGTGGGTGGGAAAGACGTGCGAAGATACATGAAACATGAAGCAATACATACTCCTAGGACAGTATATAACACCTTTGACTTACGAGCAAAGCCGGGCACTGTAGCCTTGAGTCTTGCGCTTGTGCACTATGTATGTGGATGAAAGGTTAGGGTTCGTCAATATTTCTCATGGTCACTTTGCACCAATAATTGCAGTACTGCTGACGATCGAAAAGTTCTGCCTAGCACATGTCATATTGTACCGAACAGCTGCTATGCCTTAGATTTGACACTGATAAAATTAAATTAGTGATTATGAAGTACAAAATTGTAGAGGTAGTGGACTTCAAGGGCTCTAAAAATTAGTAGCAGAGTACAAGAATTTCTTGCTGAACTTTTACAAAACGGGAATATATTAGGATAAATGCTACTTCACTGGTATTGGCAGCGATGTCATGGAGAGGTGACCTGCAAAGAAACACTCCGGCAGTTTCCACACTAGTATCTGATAATTAGTTACACCACAGTCACGACATTCACTGCTGTGAACGGTGTTCCCACATGGCAGCAGCAACAACACTAGCACCCCTAGCAGTCTTTCAGCTTGTGTTCTGTTCTTATTATGATAGTCACTTTCTTTGACATGTAGCAATTCAGTATGTCTCACGATTCGCACATTACACTGCACTCAGCTTTCTGACGCGCGAATATTTTTTGTGAGTATAAATATGTTTAGTCATTGCGGAGCGGCGGAGTGTATTGAGGTGCTATCTTACGATGTGCGAGGCCGTTCCCCGTCGGAAGTTCGAGTCCCCCCTCGGGGATGAATGTTTGTGCCGTCTTTAGTATAAGCTAGTTCATAAGTGTAACTTTAGGGACTGATGACCCTGTAGTTAAGTCCCATAAACTCTACAAACATTTTAAAATTTTATAAATATTTTTCCTTATGAATAGAATATACTGAAAATTCGTACTCTTTTTACCAACAATTGTGGAATTGGTTTGTTCTGTGTTGGGGGACAGTTTAATTGCTCTTGACGTCTCTATGGTTTTTATTTTGGCTGCAGTTTTAGAGGATTGCTTGGCAGGTTGAATATCGCAGGTATTGCACTGCAAACGTATTTCCTTCGTTGAATGACTACTTCTCACGCGATCTACTCTTTGTTAGTTTCTCGTGTGCGGGACACACTCGAATATCGAATTTAGCGTATAAGAATATAATTAAATCCAAAGACTTTATAAGTAAAACATTTGTTCGAAAAATCACTGTGTTATATATTTCAGTCTCCATTTTTAAAAATGTTCAACTGTTTGTAAATCTATTGGACCAAACTGCGTGATCATCAGTCCGTAGCTTACAAACTACTTAAACCTAGGTAAACTAACCTAAGGACAAACACACACACACACACACACACACACACACCAATGCCCCAGGGAGGACTCGAACCTCCACGGCGAGCAACCACGCGCTCCGCAGCGAGACGCTTTAGACCGCTCGGCTACTCCACCGCGGCTTCTCCATTACAGACATGGACGTTATCTCAACATATCATATATAATGATTACAAAGAAATGCAGAATTGAATTTTGTGTTGTGGACGGAGACATTCTTAGGCTATTCAATGCATTATGCATTTTTTCACGGTGGCTGAGTGGTGAACGATACCACGAGTGCAAGGGATCGATGTACCTCAAGAATGAAGAAAAACTGCATAAAGCTATTGCCTTAAACGTAACCCTGGCTCGAATTCCGGGCATGGCACAAATTTTAATTCAGTGCCACCACACCTTGTAGTAATTATCTTTGTTACATTGATGATACCTCTGTTTCTGGAAAATGAGTTTATTTGATAGAAACCAACCGATTTACCCACTCTGTAGTAAGTGTGCACTGCTTACATTTCAGTGCTATACTACAGGATAGTTACAGAGTTCTCCTTCTTCTGATAGGTATACAAATGATGTCTAGGCCTGTTCAAAACACTTTACTCCTTACATCTGTGAGCAATATAACCGTAGATACAAGCCTCCAAAGAATAGCACTTCCGCACGCAAAGTTTCCGAACATTTTAATTAAGCAAAACTGTTGATAATCTCGAATAATTAATTCAGTAAGTTAACTTCATTGGCATGTAAAATACATAAAACATAAAAGTCGATGAAGCTGTCTCTTGTAATTACTTCGTGGTAATTACGATAGAGGCCAGAAGAACCGGAATTTCCAGAGTGCCATGTGGTAGGGTAATTTGTGCCCTGGTTAGGTCCACTGTCACCTTGAGAGAAAGGCCCTTATCTGTAACTAATTTCGAATCGCGATCATGGCGAGTAACGACAATTGATTGCTCGATGTGCAATGGCAGCACCGCTGGTAACAGCTTAACTGGACACGAGGGTGGCAACTGTACCGTAGTCATCTTACAAACAAATCCATTGACAAAGGTGGGCACTGGGAAGTTTAGCATGTCCAACATGAGTAGAGACGATTTAAGTATGTTTACATGGGGAGCAGAAGGTCGATATTGCTAACGTTATGTTCAAATGTTTGTAAAGCTTATGGGGCTTAACTGCGTGGTCCTCAGTCCCTAAACTTAAAAACTGCTTATGAAATAGCTTATACTGAAGACGACACAAACATCCATGCCCGAAGGGGGATTCGAATCCCCGACGGGGAACGGCCTCGCGCATCGCAGCATAGCGCCTCAATGCGCTCTGCCGCTCCGCCGTGGCTAACGATATGTCCCAGCAATTTAGCACGGAAACACTTACAGCCATACTAATTGCAGCAACATGTCACCAGCGAATGACCGCCAGCAATGTGTGTGTGTCTATACGTTTCTGAACCACGAGTGTTTGTATCTTTGGAAAGTAGATGAAAGCGAACTACTGGAAATGGTTTTCCTACAAGGAAACATTTAGCACGATAAAGCTCTGACTTTGGACACGTTCCTGTTTTTATGGAAGCGAACTACTTTTCAGAAATCAACTGTACAACTCATGCTGCATAAATATCTCTTCCGTCATTCTACAACATAAAAGTTGTTGGACCAATATGAAACAATGTATAAGAGTGGACAGTCTGATTTGCTACAACCTTGACATTCATCTTTGAAATACATAAAGCAGCAGACTAGTGACATTTTAGTGCAATAATTGAAGAAATCAAATGTTTGCTATCAGTTTTGCCAGAGACTGGTGCAACGAGAGAACTATGAATTTGATAAACGGGATACATAGGCAGTAACTGTTTTTTTATTTATATTTTTTTATTTATTTATGGGACTTAACTACGGGGTCATCAGTCCCTAAACTTACAAACTACTTATGAACTAGCTTATACTAAGGACGGCACAAATATCCATGTCCGAGGGGGGATTCGAACCCCCGACCGTAGTGGCCTTGCAGACCGTGACTGGAGCGCATCAGTCCTCTCGGCCACCGCGGCCGGCGGCAGTAACTGTGTTGACACATGAAAAGTGATGTACAAGTAAAAAAAAAAAAAAAAAAAAAAAAAAAAAAAAAAGTCGGACGGTAACATTTCATGAACAAAGAATACAAACGATGAAGAATTGAATAGTTCATATAACTTACATAAAATATAACTTCCGTAAATCATAATTATGGTTCTCTGTTGCAAATCTACTACTGTGGCTGTGAGAATGTCCTTTTTCAGATTACTTTTTGTTTTACTAAGTTGTGGCCACAGATCCATTTATCAAATTTACTATCCCGTCTCTACACTCTTATACAGAACAAGTAAATACAGTGTGTTTCTATCTATGTGCGCCAACTTTTCAAAACTGGAGAGAAGTAACAGTGGATCTTCTCTCAGACTATATGACTTTGCGTGAAGCAGTGGTGGTGTGAGAAATAAGAAGAAAGACTGTAGCGAGAGGGAAGTATTTACAGGAAAGAACACAGATGCAAATGGCTTCACCATACAAAATGTTTTCCTCCTTTGTGAGACAATACTGGTGTGTTTCATGTACACTACTGCTGGTGTTGTGGCCACTTTCCTGCAGGATTGCAGGCAGTGTTACCTTGATTGAGCCCGCGTGGCCCCTGCGCAGTCGCCCCGTCATCAGCGGACGCCAGCACTGCGGCAGGGAGGCCAGTGCCACAGTGGCGACACCCAGGCGTAGCCTGCGTGTCTGCCGCCCCTCTAGCGCCAGGCTCCGGTCTGCCGCCATTTCTCTTCGTCGGTAGGAGAATAGCAGCAATATTGTCATTGACAGCCGCAGTGACCGAGCGGTCTGCGGCGCGCACTCACAGTCTGCACGGTCGCTACGGTAGGCGGGTCCAATCCCCCCTCGGGCATGGATGTTTGTGTCGTCTGTAGTGTAAAGGTAGTTCAGAAGTTGTTTGTAAGTTTAGCGACTGATGACCCCGCAGTTAAGCAAATAGCTTATAAAGATAATAGCGCAAACAGCCGTGAAACGGGCGACAGCGCACCCGAACACCTAGCGGCTCGAGTTGTCAACTAACACAGGGCGTCAACAGCCGCTTTACATAGTAACAGACGGAAGACTTTCTTGATCGTCGTCTTGGTTGATATTACTAGGAAATGGTTGGAAGAGGAGGTATATGTCCTATATACGGCTGTAATAGCTTTAAACAGCAAAGCTCTCGAAAATCATTCTTCAGGTTTCCAAAAAATAAGAGAGAGAGCTTAAGCAGGCAAGCATTAGGCCTACTCAGATCATTTGCTTTTACGCTCCGATTTACCTTCTTTCTTTATATAATTTTTTTATATCTGCAGCCTGTGGGTTATTCTTAGTCGAAGAGCTGACTTCCATGAATTTTTGATAAAGAACAGTCCCGAGCATTTGAATAAAAGCTATGGAGTATGCTCAGACCATTTTGTGGAAAAAGATTTTAGAAATAAGAATTTGTTAAGCCAAGGGTAAGTGTTGTAATTTGTTATTAGTGTTTATTTAAAAACAGTTGTTATATTACAAATAACAAAAAAGTTCAATCGCAAGTTTTATTTTAATCCCTTTACGTATTTAAAAAGTGGACGACGCTGTTAAACACCAGCACGATACCTTCACTGGCAGCAGTGGTCAATAGTTCAGTCTCCCTCTCAAGACAGTAACTGTGAAGTACGTGCAGCAGCAGCAAACACTTCCATTCAATGCATCCGCGAGTGAAATGTCTGCTGAAGACAGTGTTAATGTACGCTGATATCAGTATCAGTGAAGGTAAACGTATAAAAAAATTATATTGTGGGTTGGAATTATATTATGGGTTGGAACACGAAAAATGTGAAATGGCTCTGGCATCGTGTAATGATAATGAGCATAAAGTTGCCAACTTCCATAAACAGATGAAGAGATATGACTCAAACAAAATGCTTTTTCCCAATGGTTGTGCTCAGAGTATGTCCAATAAAATATCACAAATTTTTAGACAAACTTTTGATAAGTGCGTCGTTGAAAGTACTTATCATGTGAGAAGCAAGTTGGTTTCCTTTCTCATAAATGAATCTGCTGAATTAGGAGGCGTGTGTAACAGTTACTACTTGTTGTTGGCAAAAAAATATGTATCACTTCTAATTAAAGCATTTGTCAATAACGTAAATGATTCGTCAGCATCACAAATCAGAAAGAGTAGTCTCATGTTACGGAAAGTAACTTACAAATAGGCCTAAATGCTTACGGTGTGTGCGTAGATGTATAGGATTAAAACTTACGTATTGTATTATTTTCAGTTCGAATCCTACCCAAATAAAAAGTACAGAACCGATTGCTTTAGTTTCTTTTTAACCCTACACCTTAAATGAATTAGCATCTATCATAATTTCTTAAACTGCGCAACAATATACAACTTGCGCTGTAAATGCGGTACGCAGGGAAATAAAATTTCAATATAGAAGACCTGGAGCCAGGTACAGCGTACAACTCGAGCCAACAGGTGGCTCTGCTAGCGGTGTCGCCTGGAAAACGCACGTATATGCCTCGGAGTTTCCGCGATTATCTTTATAAGCTATTTAAGTCCCTTAACCTTAACAAACATTTGAACATTTAATCTTCTGATACTTTCTTAAAAACGCTGATGACTTTATATTTCACCATCTACTTTTACCATCCTGTTTCCTTTTTTACGATCTGTAATGTATTGGTGTATTATTCCAAGAACATCAAGAATATGCAAAGAGCAAAAAGTGTACTTAGACAGCTAATGGGCTAATCGTTATGTACTTATTATGTACTGGAACATATGCTCATGTTCCTGGCAGAGGTTTCTAACATATCATGTTGAATTCCCCCTCACTTCGCACTGACCTCATAATTAATCTACAGAAGTGCCATGTTTTGCCTATTCTTCCATCTTGAATTGCCTTTACCCTGCCTTTCTCTTACCTGAAGGTAAGTCCTATCACCCTGTACCTCCTGGTTACTGCCTTCCATAATTCAACCCCCGCTTACTACGCTCTCATACGGACACATTTACATCTCACTATTTCTCTACGATACCCGTACCCACAACTCTGGTAGTAAAATATAAAGTGGTACTGTCTGGAACTGTCATGTTTGTTTATTTGTGATGATTTCCTTCAGTAAGCTTACACTGAGGGGGATGGCACAGTAGTAATAAAATTGATTCGGATTCGGTAGGACGGTGGTTCAAATCCATCTCTGTCCATCCAGATTTAGGTTCCTCGTAATTTTCCTGAATCACTTCTGGCAGATTCCAGAATAGTTCCTTTGAAAGGGCGCTCGGCCGATTTCTTTCCTCATCTTTGCCAAAAAAAAAAAAAAAAAAAAAAAAAATCCGGAGAATCTCGCTGTCAACAGGACGATAACCTAGTGTTCCTTCCTTTCTTTAGTGTTGTCCGATGTCCAGTCGCTACCACTATTTTCTTCACATTGATAACCACAACTTATGTTTTCGTGTATGTATAGTTATATTTTTCTGGAATACTATTCCTTGTCCATCTACATTTGTTAATTTACATTTTTCGAACATAATGTCACACTCAATGTTGTAAATACTATTATTACTATGTTTTTGTATGTTATTGATAAGCATTCCACAAAATAAATTATTCCATTCCCTACTTCCCTCAGTCATACTTTGCGAAAGCCAAAGATCTGAATGTGTACATCTTAAGACTTCTCGTAAGGATTTGTGTCTTGTGGTACATGGTAACACTAGCTGCTCTGTAGATATAAGGAAAGCAGTATCATAACAACATACTGACTGTGAAAATAAATTTTTAAATCGTGTTATGTTTCGTTCTTGTGCAATGATGCAGCACTGTGGTATATACCTCAATTTGTACTTACATATAGAACTGGTTTTATAAAGACGGTGCTCAGCTGATATATACTTCAGAGAAGACAGACACAACTTTCTCATTTGTATATATTTTAAATTTTCAGTACTTGAATATCGCTAATAAAGCCAAAGTAATGATTAATGATTTTACCTTAAAGTAATAATTAAAATCCGTCAGATATATGTATTTGAATACAAAGCATGTCCATTGCTTTCAAGCTGGCGCCACCTGTCGTGGACAGTAAATATCAGTAGGAGGGCAGCAGCAGTAGTGAGGTGTCATTCCTCGTGTCTATAGCCTACAGGCTGACTCCACTCTCACTGGCTGGTACTCGTATGAGAGTGTTGGGCAGCACAGATTCGCAGCCGCCCATTACCTGCATGCCGCCACTACTTCTGGTGCGCCATAGCGGTGTGCAGCAAGGCAGCGCCAGCAGCCCCCGCTTGCCTGCGGCCGCCTCTGGTACTCACGAGTAGGTGGGCAGCGGGAACCCCTGCGCGGCGCACGGCAGCTCCACGGGCTGCCGCAGGCGCGCCGTCACGTGGCTGCGCGAGTCCGTGATCCGCGGCGGCACCGAGCTCTGCGGCGACGTCACCAGCAGCCTGCAGCAGCAGGTGGAAGAGGAAGGGTCAACGACTGCTGCACTTCACAAGGCGATGGCAGTAATGCCACACAAGTACAATGATTTATACATACGTCCAAACATGAATAGCATCTAGCCTGTCTGTGGCAGGCTCCAACTTACTAGAGGTGAAAACAAAACAAGACCATAACCACATTGTCGAAGTATTCACCACCAATGGTTAGTGGAGACAGTGCTTGCTTGGTTATGACAATCTGGGATATATCCAGAAGCTCGTTTACTCAAAGCTATTCGATATTGACAATACACTGGACTTACAAACTATGCCAGTAGAGCTGAGACTCCTTCTTGGCTCCTGACGTCATTCTTCAGAAACTTCTTAAGCGCTCTGCTATGACAATTGTACACAGTGCGATTATTCCTTGTCACTGTAGTGATTTGCACTGCTTGCCAACCAAATTGCAACACCATGAAACCAGCATCCAAACCAGGTGAAATTTGCAGCGACATTAGATGCACATGATTAGCATTTCAGTGTAGGTGCATACGTCGGACGCCAGGAGCGCCACCTGCTAATACCGTACAAAGGGGAGACTGCCAGGTGGGTGTTGTGGAACTGTTATTTCGGGCTGTTCATTTGCATAAGCATGAGATATGGCAGGCCATATCTCATCTTTATTAACTGTGTTTATCGTTCATGTAATGATGTCTAGTGGTCAATACATGCATTTTTCCATTGATGTCAGGAATGCAGTGCAGTGAAGATATTTGCTGAGGTGAGAATCAGAGCTGACTTTGTCTTGACGGGGGAGAGTGGAATTCCGGTGGAGGCGGCAGTTACAGCACTCTCTACCTGCGACCAGCGGTGTGCCCTGGGGCCGCGCCGTAGGGGTCCCAATAGCGAGGTGCCTCGGTGCTCTGGCCGAGCAGCGGGTTGTAAATGTGTTAGACTAGTGTCCCTAACTGAGGAGGAGGAGGAGGAGTAGGCGTATTGTATATGCTTTAGAACCGCTCCTTGCGATTTTAGGAAAAGATAGCTAGCCCCTCTGCTGAGACAAGCGCCCAGAATCTTGTCTACTAAAAAAGGAAGACAACACTGAAAGTGGTTGTTTTTCCTAGAAGCTTGGTTTGCGCTTCTACGGTGACGGTTTGGACCGTTTGTGAACAATCACACCATAAGTGTGTGTGGAAGGGGGTAGGCGACTCTGATTGGCTGATGTTCAAAGCGCCAGCATTTTGAAATCTGCGGTCGTTTAGTAAAATTTTACTCGATGTTGATTGGTTTTTCCAAAAAAACGGGTTCTCGCGAGGTCTTGGGCGGAAGACACAGTATCGAGGACATCGTCTAGTCATCTAGACCTTCAGTACTTGTGCGTACTTGCCTACGCTAACTGAAGTGGCCCTGACTTGGCAGAACTGCTTCAGATCGTAGGCACTGTGTACTGCCGAGCGCACAGAGGCTGATAGAAGGGAGTGCAGCTTCCGAGTAATGGAGCCTGTTTTTTTATTTTATTTTATTTTTTTTATTATTTTTTTTTAATTTTTTCGTGGCCGCGGAAATTTTCAGCTTACAGCCGCCGGGTCCCACGCCACTGCAGCGCAGCGCCTTCACAAGCAAGTCGTCAGTTTGGTAATGTACGGCAAAGCGCTCGCCGGCAACAAATAGTCGTTGCATCAGGTCCTGCATAATAGTGGGATTATGTAGTTGGGAAAATGAACCCTGCACTGATATTCCAGTTCAGTTATTCCATTACGAATATTATATCAATTCATGATATGGGGTTTTTTGACTTATCAGTCGGTGTTAAATTCAAGTTTCATAATGATCAGTGTAACGTCATAATCATCTAGATTATTCTTTCATATTTGATGATAATTGTAAACTTGGATGTTCAATCTAGTTTGTGTTTTGTATTGGATTTTTCTACGTGAGTCCATTTTTTTTTTGCTTAATAAAAATATCGTTAATAAAGGGAAGGATGTTTTTCTAACATTAATAGTTATCAGATCCTAGGTTGCTTATTAGATTTTATGTGGGAAGAAAGTATTAATTTATATTTTATGTCACTTGCAGCAAGTGGAAGAGATTAGTATTGAATCAGGGCCATATTCTATCAATCAAATAATTTTTAATACCATGATTCATTATCACAGTTATTAATTCAGGGTCAGCCGCTCCTGTCCCTCATTCCAATTTAATTCATATCCCCACCATATATATTCAGCGTCCCCTGCCAGCTGTGCGATGAACGATGGACGTGGGCCACTGAATGGAATGACATTCCACAAGAAAGGCCGCAGTCGTCAGATTAGAGTGCGGAGATGATGAGGTGGGAGATTGTTTATGCATTGCCATAATGCAGCTCTATTCGGTATACGCTTTGCAGTGGCTTTGGATTCAACTCCGGTAGACCCGTCTAAACACTACCAGCGCACTAACCCACCCCTGTTACATCTCTGAAGTTTCAAGTTTTATGTCCTCGCGTAGCCTCGAAGATTGCTGACAGCCACATTGCAACTAGATACGAATAATGTACAGTGATACGCGATGCACGATGTTCAACATTACTTCCTCGCATTGCTGCCCTGAACTTCCTGTTTTGCCAGTCTGTTGTTAATGGAAAATATTGGTCGACGATTGTCGAAGCACTGGCTGAAGATACACCATCCACTTCTACACCAAATCACCATTGTTAATATGTGGCTTCAGTGTGTACTGCTTTGTTTCAATTCAGTGCCTAGGCGTGTAATAATCTGATGTCATGATCTTCGTCACATTAACATGGGGCTTCATTTTTAAGTCGTGTGATCTTCGTACGACTTGTTTCTGCTCCTTGTTGGTGCATTTTATTTGTTGTATTTTTATTCAATTTGTGGTGGGTTTTCATGGATAATTATGGTGGATATTACCAAATTCTGCATAAACAAGTGGCAGACTCAATTTTCATGTTGAATGACAATCTCACGTGCCATGTTATACAATATAATTTGTATTCTGTTACTTATAGGCAATGATATTGTCATTATAATGGTGTGTCATAGACATGCTATTACATGACATAACATAGTGCACTATGTGACACAAAGTGGAGTAATAATTCATTAAACAGGATTTGATGCAGTGTGGTATATTACTGCGAATACTTAAATATCATGGAGCATATGATGACATGAAATTACGTGTTGCATAACGGATGATATCAAGTGTCCCTTCGCAACAATATGCCGCGGCGGAATAACCGTGCGCATTGGGGCGCCGTGCTGCGGTGCGCGCTGCCGTTCGTCGTCGGATATTCGTGTTCCCCTCTTTGGGCAAGGGTGTATGTGTTGTCAATAGCTTAGTTTTAGTTTAAGCACCTCGTAAGCTAGAGACTAATAAGACAGCAGTTACGTCCAGTAGACTTGAGAACATTTGAATTTGAACAACAAGATGTCATGTGTCACATCATAATATGACGTCATGTGTCGCATCACAGAAGGATGTCATGTGTTGTTCAAAAAAATGTTCAAATGTTTGTTAAGCTTATGGGACTTAACTACGGGGTCATCAGTCCCTAAACTTACAAACTATTTATGAACTACTTACGAACTAGGACGGCATATCCATGCCCGAGGGGGGATTTGTCCATGCCCGAGGGGGGATTTGAACCCCCGACCGTAGTGGCCGTGCAGACCGTGACTTAAGCGCCTCAGCCCCTCGGCCACCGCGGCCGGCGTCATGTGTTGCATTACAGCATGAGATCATGTGTCGCATCACAATCTGATGTTATGTGTTATATCATAGAATGATGTCATATGATTTTATGTGTTGCATCACAACCTGGTTTTCTGTGACTCATCACAACATAAGTTCATGAGTCACATCACAGCACGTCATGTATAGTATCACAAGTGTCCTGATAGAATATCGCACGTTTCACAGCATGACATGTCATGCGTCACATGATATAAGATAAAACACGACAGATAATGTATCACATGGGACAAGAAAGTGAAATGTTCCAAGACTTTTCATCCAACATGACTTGTGCAAAAGGTAAATTGCAGGGCAGAACGTGACGTTACAAGTGACATGGGCACATGTGGCACGTGCAACAAAACTTGGCCTTAAACTATTCAGCGCCACGTATAGTATCTAGCTTGAAAACGAACCGAGCATACCCCGTACCGCGGTATCGCACGCTGCTTTTTGAGAGACATTTATTACACTGCTACCGCGCTATAGTGATGCTGAGAAACTCAATGTTTACGCTTTTTGTTGATAAAAAAATCCGTCATTTTTCTGGAGTACGTAGTTTGCACATGTGGGACACTTATTTATAGCCCTGACACGTCAATTAAATCTCAGGGTCAGCGAATAGAATAAAAGACCCACTGCGTCACGAAAAAGTGACATCCAACATCTTGTGTCTAACAAAAGGTGACACTGCTAGATGTTCATCGTGAGGCTCTTCAATCACAGTATACAATGTTTTATAATCAAAACAAAAACAAACAATGCATATAATGAACTATAAATCCTTTTCTTCAGTGATTTATCATCATCATTATCATTAGAGACTGGTTATACCTTTGGGAGTTGTATAGAGCATAGACCCCTAATAAAATGCCCCCCATGATCTTGCTAACTGCTAACATTGACGCCTCGTATGATGTGAAGCCTGTTACTTCAAAATCATACTCGACGGAATCCAAACACTTTCCCTTGGTCTACGTCTCCACCTCTTGCCCTCTAAAGCAAAACCCCTGAATCTCTAGGCGACTGCTTCTCCCATGCGTGTAACATGAGCGCGCCATATCAGCCTGTTTGCTCTAACTCATGTTTGATGTTAATTCCCAGTTTTTCTTTTATTTCCTCATTATGGACACCCTCCTATCTATTAGGATCTGCAGTCATCCTTACTGCTTGGATATCTATAATCTTAACCTTATAAATAAGGTAACCTGTAGCCACCCAGTTTTCATTCCCATACAGCAGTGTTGGTCGAAAGATCGGTACATTGATACCGTAGCCTTTGCACTGACTTCCTTCTTGCACAAGAGAGTAGATTGTAGCTGAGTACTTACTGCATTAACTATGCTACACCTTGATTCCAGTTCTTTCACTATGTTGCCATCCCGTGAGAAAATACATTCTACGTACATGAAACTGTCCACCTGTTCTTTGTTGCTTCTGTTTGGCACTCAGTTTCTTACAGACATTATTTTCGTTTTGGAGATGCTGACCTTAATACCATAAACGTTACACCTCTGATGTAGATCTGAAATATTAATTGCAACTTTTCAATCGAATCTGCCATCACAACTAAGTCGTCAGCGTATGCGAGACTGCTTATTTTGTTTTCACCTATTTTAATCCAACTCTTCCAGTCTACTGTTTTCAATATATGGCCCATAAATAGTATGAACAACAGTGGTGACAGGTCTTGTCTTACCCCTGAAACTCTTCTGAACCATGAGCTCAATTTACGATCAACTCTGACTACTGCCAGACAGTATACGTGCAGAAGTTTGCCTCCTGTTCTATAATCTTGCAGAACTGACAACAGCTTCCTCCTAGGAACACGGTAACGAGGTTTCACTGGATCTATAACATCTTTGTGTTTCCATCTCGATTAGAAGGATATTGGGACGACGACGTTGTATTATTGTTACAAATGAAAAAACCTTCCGCCGTTACTTTTCGATTTTAATTAGTAGTTTCGAGAGTACACTATTCTCTTCTTCAGACCCTTTAAGAATACATGTTGTAATGCAAACTAGCCTTCCATTATATGTATTTCCTGATAACCTATAATATCTTGATGTGACATAATGTGACCTATCACATCTTGATGCGATAGGTCGTTAGCAAATACATATAATGGAAGGCTAGTTTACATTACAGCATGGATTCTTAAAAGGGTCTGAAGAAGAGAATAGTGTATTCTCGAGACTAGTAATTAAAATCGAAAAGTCACGGCGGAAGGTTTTTCATTTGTAACAAAGATCTATAAAACATCGATTCCATTTTCTGTTTCCTCATAGAACTTCTCCATTGTCTGGCGTAAGCTAAGCATCTGGTCCTGACGTCCTCTATCACGCCAAAAACCCGCACTGATTTTCTACCGACTTGTCTCCAACAACACCCGAGAATATTTTGCCCTCAAAGCTAAATAAAGAGATGCGTCTTTAGTTGTTAAAATCTTTCCTGTTTTCTCGCTTGAAAGTTGGTGTGATTACTGCTTTCGTCATTTCTACTGGAAAATAATATTTCTGTGAGGACCTGTTGCCCTTAAAGGACTAATGAAGAATATTTAAGCGCCCGCCGCTCGCTCAGTATTTGTATAATTTATTCCGAGCGACGACGTTAATGAGGTTAGCGAGTTGCCTGGGAGGGCAGGAGCTGTTAAAAGTTCGCGAGCAGAGTGCACGCGGATGAAGCTCCCCTAAGAAAGCCAGCAGCGCTCGTTAGCTGTTGTTCAGGGGGCGCTCTCCGCGGCGGGTTTCTGTTGGGCGGACGAGGCCGGCGGGCTGGGCGCAGCACAGCCGCCAGTGGCAAGCGGCAGGGGGGCCAACTTAGGCGTGCGGAAATCTTAAGCGCTTCTTAATCGCTTGCCAGCAAATTAAGCTGACCGTACAAGTTGATAACAGCTCACTCTTTCTTTTGCGGGAAGTGACAGAACTTCTTATCTCATTGTCTTCTTTAGTAATTTTCCAGCTATCAGTGGTCATGAACTGTACTCTCCTCCGACTTTTCATGTTATTCGCTCTCAAGAAGGAAACAACATTGTTCCAAAATGTTCAAATGTTTGTATAGCTTATGGAACTTATCTACGGGGTCATCAGTCCCTAAACTTACAAAGTACTAACTAATTCTAAGGACGGCACAAATATCCATGCCAGGGGGGGGGGTAGGATTCGAACCGCCGACCGTAGTGGCCGTGCAGACCGTGACTGGAGCGCCTCAGTCCACTCGGCCACCGCGGCCGGCCCATTGTTCCATTTTACAATTTGTGCTCACTTCCACCGAGGTCGTTTACATCCAACATTTACAATTCAGAAGAGACATGTCTTCATTCTCCTGAAATTGCCTTAGTGTGTACACGTCTGTTTAAGGTTTGTGTTTTAAAGGGAGCAAAGTACACTCGTCAAAAAAAA
The DNA here is from genome assembly GCA_026315105.1 of Locusta migratoria. Lineage (NCBI taxonomy): Eukaryota > Metazoa > Arthropoda > Insecta > Orthoptera > Acrididae > Locusta > Locusta migratoria. Next base: position 38,840,820 of record CM048745.1, read on the forward strand.
AAAAAAAAAAAAAAAAAAAAAAAAAAAAAAAAAAAAAAATTAGAAGATCGAGAATCAAACGTACACTCTGCAGCGGAGTGTGCGCTGATATGAAACTTCCTGGCAGATTAAAGTTGTGTGCCGGAACGGGATTCGAACCTGGGACCTTTTGCCTTTTGCACGGAAGCGCTCTACCAAGGAGAACTTGGTACTTTAACGAGAACAGAAGATATTTGAAAAGGATATGAGGTGACAAAAATAAATAATTTCTCAACAAAACTTGAAAGTTTTATAAAGTTTATAACGATGTACAGTATAAAATGATATATGAAAAATATAAAATACAAAAAGCTTACAGATTTGCATGTAAACATTACAATAAAAGAAGTATCTCCGTTAATGACAAATTAAGGCATTACAAAACAGTAGTCTTACCAGAAGCCATGTATGCCTCAGAAACGATAGTAATCAGGAGAAGAACGAAAATCAAGGAAATGGGAAAGCAAGAGAGGAAAATTCTAAGGAAGATCTACGGGCCGGTTCATAGACAGTGGATCTGGATAAAAAGACCGACAAAAGAACTGCACATGCGACAAAGACAATTACAGGCAACATCAGAAAAAGAACGGCAAAATTCTATGGCCACATTTTTAGGATGAATGAAAATAGGCTTATCAACAAGATTTTTAACATTGTGATGAGTATTACAGTAAAAACTAACTGGGCAAAGGAAACCATGGAAGACCTCAAGAAACTGAATGTCTCTACAGAAGGAATAATAAACAAACAAAGATACAAAGAAAAAAATCAATAATCAGAAATTCGGTGAAACACCAAAACAGAAGAAACCAGGAAAGAAGTGGACAGAAGAGAAGAAGAAGAAACACAGTGAATATATGAGAAGTTTTTGGGAAGAAAAAACAAAGAGACAAAAAAGTACCATGAAGATTGTGATTAAACGCTCTCCTAAATGGGTAATTAACAATAATAATAATAAAATACGAGGCCCGACAAAGTAATGAGACTGGTATTCTTTGCAAGATATGGCAACGCTGCAGAATTTCGTAGGCACAATATCTTTGACCTTGGGCTTCTAGTCCAAGCAGCACATCGATGCAAATGCTCGGTCGAGAGTCGTGTTGCAATAAGTTAACACGTATTTGTCACTCTAGACACGGAAATGGAGCCGCATAATATTGCGGAATGGTATGCCTTCTGTTTTTGCGATAAATTGGGTGGAAACGCGACGACAACTTTCGGTAAGCTTCAGAAGGCTTTTGGAGAGGATTTTATGCCAGGAGCTCAAGTATTGGCATAAAATGTTTAGTGGAGGCAGAACGAATGCTGAAGATGAAGACCGCAGTGGACGACCCTCAACCACACAGACGGATGTCAACTTGGCCAGGGAGCATGAACTCGTGAATCGAAGATTATCCGTGATATAACAACTGAACATCAATCGAGAAAAGGTTCATCTAATAATAACTGAAGATCTTGGAATGAGTAAGATTTGTGCAAAACTGGTCGCCAAAATTCTGACACTACAACAGCGAGAAACACGGAAAAATGGCAGCCGATCTGTTATAGCAAACGGAAATCAATCCTGAATTGTTGAGCCGTGTTATCACTGGTGATGGAAGCTTGTTTCTCCGTACATTCCAGAGACAAAACGCAATGGTGCTCAAAAGGGATCACTCAGACCTGAAAAGCTCGCATGTCAAAGTAAAAAGTGATATGGATGCTTGTGTGCTTCTTTGATTCCAAGGGAATTTTTCATAAAGAGTGAGTGCCCCCTGCACAAACAGTTACCCAATATTACAACAAAGAAATTTTAGAAAGACTTCGTAAAAGAGTTCTTTGTGTCCGTGCAAAAATTGCTGATAATTGAAGTCTGCATCACGATAATGCGCCATGCCATACTGCTCTGTCAGTACAGCAACTTTTAACCGCAAATCAATTTTCAGTACTAACACAGGCACCTTATCCACCAGATATCGCTCCGTGCGACTTTTTGTATTTCCAAGAGTCCAGACGCGGTCAAGGAACACCATTTTCAAACAAAACAAGTTGTCCAAAAAGCTGTGACGAGGGTCTTGGAGGATATTACAGACGATGAGTTCCAGAAATGTTACCATCAATGGCAGAAGCTGGAAAAAGTGTGTGCAATCAGAAGGGAACTACTTTGAAGGAAACAACACTAAACTTTACTAAAACGGTAAGCAACTTTTCTTTCACATCAGTCTCATGACTTTATTGTCGCACCTTGTAGGTGAAATGATGATGTTTTGAGAAGAGATGGACTAATAACCTAGAAATTTAATCCCCTTCAAAATACGAACAACAATCCAATGTAAAAGTGATGCACTGGTTTATCGGATTATCTGGCAGCTTCAAAAACATTTACGTCATAAAATATTGGCATCCTCGCGCTTTGTTTTGACTTAACCCTAACCCTCTACCCCCCCCCCCCCCCTCCCCCAGAGTCTAGTGAGCTCTCGAGGGGGGGGGGGGGGAGCATACATACGAAACACCAATGGCATTTAATGTCATATTCCACAACACAAAAAGTGCCATGTTTGATGAGATTGTGGTATGGACCATATAATACGACAAGACATTACTGTGCATACTGTTGAAATTAATAAACATATAATAACATAAGATGAAATTAAAAATCGGTTTTTAGTGATATCATTTACTAGTTGGAAGAATAAATTGCCACGGATGAATTTTTTTTTTTTAAATCTGATATACTTGAGTCATTATTGCTTTGAATATATGCCCTACTACATAAATCTTATGTATCTGTAGTAATTTCGACGTTCGTGGATTCGTAGCTTCTTACCGGCCAATCATTTTTCACTGAATCTTAATAAACTTCAAAAAATAGTTAACATTTTTATATATTATATATTTTACAAAGAGCAAACTATACATTGCGTCTGATTCTGTTAACAAATAGTAGCAGACTGACATAATTCATCAACCTTAAAACATTTGAGAGTCACCAACTACTCTTTCTCCTGTTAAATTAACGCTAGCTATGAATAAAATAGAAAATTATTTCGTATTAAAATCGATAGGAAAAATTAATCTCTCTACTTTCCTTCCTATTCCTTGTCTCCTACCATATGTACCGTCACACATGTTCGTCACATATGACCGAGGGATGTATTCGATGTAGTAAACCGTCCCCACTTAGCACGGGTAAGAGACCATATAGGTTAGATTAGATGTACTATTCGTTCCGGTATATCCGAATTGAGGAAATTCTCTTGGACGTGGAACATGTCAGAAGAATATACACAATGTATACTTACAAAAAGAGAGCATAGGTGTTAATGTCCCAAACGTAAGTGCCCTTGTGGACGTGCAATTGGTCAGGAAAAACAATTGACTTAAGAATATTTACTTTTTAAGGGACATAAAACTTACTACTACATACTAAATGCATATTAAAATTCTTATCTTTTTTTACAATACTGATTTACAATCATCACATTACTGCACAAAACTTGTACTGAAGTGAAACTGAACACAGCATTCATATTTGTGAATATTATAGACAATAACTTACATCAATCAGTTCAGGTAAGTAATTCATCAATGGAGTAGGTGTTGGCCACCAAAAAATCTTTTAGACTGTAGTTTATTGTGAGTTAATTTTTTATGGCTGCTGGGATGTTATTGAAAATGTGTACTGCTGAATATTGTACACCTTTCTGATCCAAAGTAAGTGACTTCAAATCTTTATGCAAGTTATTCTTGTTTCTAGTATTGATCCCAAGCAATGAGCTATTGGTTTGAAGAAAAAAAAGATATATTTTTAACGACAAATTTCATTAGAGAATATATTATTGGGAAGCAGTAGTAAGTATCCTCAGTTCCTTAAATAGCCCTCTACATGATGATCTTGAGTTGACACCACAAATGATCGGTAATGCACGTTTTTGTGCTCTGAAAACTTCTGTTTCGCCTGATAAGTTGCCCCAGTAAATAACCCAGTAGGACATTATGGAGTGAAAGTATGCATATGATGCCAGCTTTTTTATTTTTATCTCTCCTATATCTGACAACATTCGCATGGCAAACAGGGACGTGTTAGGCGCTTTGGCAGTTCTGTGGTATGCCCCTCCCAGTTAAATTTATTATCCAGTTGTAATCCTAAGAATTTGACACTTTCAACCTCTTCTGTTTCCTTGTTGTCATAGTCTGGCAGGAATCCAGTTGTAATCCTAAGAATTTGACACTTTCAACCTCTTCTGTTTCCATGTTGTCATAGTCTGGCAGGAAACCTTTTACAAGTCCTAAACTGCATGTAGTGTGTTTTTTCAAGGTTTAGCGACAGAGAATTGGCTAGGAATCATTCATTAATGTCCATGAAAATTTCATTAGCCGATCATTCTAAGCCTATATTTGATTTACTATTTACTGCAATATTTGTGTCATCTGCGAATGAAACAAACTTGGCATCCGATAATGTTGATGATGAAAGGTCATTGATATATACAAGAAAACACAGGAGGCCTAAGATAGAGCCTTGGGGGCCCCACATGTTATTAGTTCACAATCTGATGAGGCCTCATACTTCAGTGCACCTCTCTTTCCTATTGACAACCTTTGTTTCCTATTAGAGATATACGATTTGAACCACTCTACAGCACTGCCTGTTACGCCGCAATATTCTAATTGGCCAAAAGTATATTGTGATTTACACAGTCAAATGCCTTTGACAGGTCACAAAATATACCGGTGGCATGTAATTTATTGTCTAATGAATTAAGTACATTCTCACTGTGTGTGTAGATAGCCTTCTCAATATCAGAACCCTTTAGAAACCCGAATGTGACATGGATAATAGTTTATTAGTGGCAAGGTGTTTAAGATGACGACTGTACATTATTTTTTCTAGGAGTTTTGAGGATGCAGGCAAAAGTGAATTTGGACGGAAATTTGATGGAATTTCTTTATCTCCTTTCTTATGTAATGGCTTAAATTCAGCATATTTCAACCATTCAGGAAATGTTCCACTGATAAAAGACTCGTTACAGAAGTAACTTAGAATGTCACTGAGCTCAGAAGCCCACTTTTTAATGAAATTTGTTGATATATTATCATAGCCACTGGAATGTTTTGATTTTAATGATTTTATGGTGGATATTACTTCTAGTGGTGTTGTGTCATACTCATATTACTACAGTTATTTGTAGTCACAGATGTGAGATATTCCATTGCAGCATTTACTGACCATGATAATCCCATATTTTTTGTTGAAAATTGCAGCAACACTGCACACATCTGTTACCCGTGTGTCATCTACTCTTAATGCTATGTGCTCCTCTTCGTATCCAGTTCTGCCACTTTCCTCCTTTACTATATCCCATATTGTCTTTATTTTGTTGCCTGATAGGACTATCCTATTCTGATGATGCATTTGCTTTGATGTCAGTATTACTGTCTTCAATGTCTTGCGGTATGTTTTGTAATGATCAAAAGCATTTGCATCTGAACTGTTTCTAATTGATAGGTATAGTTTCCTTTTTGTCTTACAGGAGGCCTTTATTACTTCAGTAATCCACGGGTTTGTGTAAACTTTGGTCTAATCCGTGTTAGTTTTGGGGGAAAGCAGTTTTCAAATAAGTATGAAAGTGTTGTATTTCTCATACATACTATTAGCACTGTAGACATCACTCCAATTCATGCCTTTGAGCAGTTTTCTAAAATGATCAATTTTTCCCTTACTGACTACCCTCTTAAACTCAGATTTGATAGATTTTATGTTCTGATCAGTATTAATATCAAGTAAAGGTAACTGCAGGTATGTGGTCTGAAAGGCTGCTTATTATTGGTTTTATAACATAAATTTGATCATTTGACATTTCTATAATGATGTTATCAATGGTTGTCTTTGAGCTTTTAGCTATAATAGTTGGAAAATTAACAGTATGAATCAGGTTGGATGACAATGCTACAGACTGCAGTAATTTCTTACTGGGAGAGTTTTAATTATAAGACAACATTTTTTTTCTTATTGAATCCATCATTACTGGTGGAACCGGGACTGCGGCTGGCCGAGATTACGTAGGAAGTAGGACAGCGACAGCCGTGTGTTTAACGGAAACATTTATTCCTTAACTACCAGTTTCGGCATTCCATTATGCCATCTTCAGGTCACTGTATCAGAGTATTATATCCATTAAATTGGGAACGAAACTGACTGCGTGGATTTCTAGCTCTCAGTAAGAACCAACAAACAACAACAACTGAGACAATAAGGAGTGGTCGTTGTTTCAAAGAATATACAGGACACAGTTGTTGTCGATTATTACTGAGAGCAATAAATTCACGCAATGGGTTTCGATCCCTATTTCATGGATATAATAATCCGATATAGGGACCTGAAGAAGGCATAATGGAGTGCTGACACCGGTAGTTAAGGAATAAATATTTGTTAAACATACGTTCTACGTACCTTTTTTTCTGTCGTAGTGTGTTATCAGCCTTATGCATCAAGCATAAATTAATAGGCACCTCTTGTCACATTACAGTATTGCTCTCTTTCACGGATTTTTACACCCCCCCCCCCAACACACACACACACACACACATGCCAGTGCTTTAATGAATTAGGCACCTAAACCTTCCTCATGAATCGCACCCTGCAAGTGCTGAAAACCTATATAATACGTATAGATGTGCAATAATTTAGTCTATATGGAACTCTAAAGTGACAATCAAAGTTGATTCGGCTTCAAACATGACTGTTTATAGATTACAAATATTATAAAATGGTCCTAGAAAGGATACGTGCACCAAGATCATACTGCTATTTATAAATAATTAAGCCGTGAAACAGATACTGGGAGCGCTGAAGTCGGTGTTCGCGGACATCGCGCGCACTCTACTAGACACTGTAAACACGGGAGAGCCTCAGACAACCAGAGGAGATATAAGCGATGGCCGATCTCTGTTTGTGTAAGCTCTCGGCCCTCGTGTAACTGTAACGCAGGAAAGGACATCCCACCGGAAATTTAAAAAAAAAAATACGAAATCATGAAACCAGTGGACACTCATAAGACGGCAGGTCAGGGAAACACAACTACTGTATTTGTAAGGAAGTCTGCTGGTTTCTTGAAGTGGGATAACTTTATGTGCGTTTTAGTTAAGATAATGGTCAATAATTACGTAGGGTGGAAATCGTTAATGTGACGAAATAACAAGGCCCTTACCACACAATTTAAGAGCAACCGTGCCACATTCATCGCCTGAAACGCAATTTACATCGACCTATCAACTGCAGTCACAATGTCTGCGTGTTGGTGATACAGATGACGTAATCAGGGCCGTGCAATGCATCAGGGCCCCGGCCCGTCAGTTATAATGGCAGCCGCATTTAACACCGGGTGCACCTCACCGCAGAGCAGCCAGCGAAAATGGTGCGCGTTTCAGTGTAATCGACGCTCGTACGTCCGTGGGGCTGGCTGCAAAGCTGTCAGAGCCCACAAGTCGACACCGCTTCGATTCTAGTAACGTCCTCTGCTTGCAGTTAAGAATGGCGTTCAAAATGTTTTGCACAGTCTTTTCAAATTATTTATTTATTTTTGCAGGAGCTGAATGAAATTTTTTGTGAACATACTTAGAACATTTAGTTAGAAGTTGGTATATAAAAGTATTTTGTTTTATTTACAGGTGAGCCATAACGGACCGTGAAGCAGTTGTCAGGTTGCGACAGCAGTCGGTGATGGAGTTCCTCTGCCACATCGATTCACGGGAAGTCGCTCCCTGTTTTTGGGAAGGGCACAGTAGATCTCAGCAGTAGATCGCAGCGCTGGTTGGAGAGGTTTAGATGAAGTGATTTCTCTCTGTTGGACAATCACGATGCGGTAGGCCATCGACGGCAGTGAGTTACATGATTAGACCATTGATGAAATTATCCAAAATGACAGATGCATGACGACACGACAGCTTGCTAAAATGATTCGGTTGTCATTGGGTAGTGTGGCATCACTGGTACATGCACTAGGGTACAGAAAAATCTGTGCACTTTGAGTGCCTAGATTATTGATACGAGAAACGAAAAAGATGAGGAAAAATGTGTGCGAGGGTCTCATGGAGACTTTTACTGAAGAGTGGAAACAGTGTTTTGACGGCGTCATCGCCCTTCTATTCTCGTTTAAGTACACAGTCTGTTACTTAAGTAGAAGAAACCCATTTTCACGGTTACGTATCATTGCAATGTAACTTCCTACGCGCTGCGGTGGAGCGGGCGAGCGAATTCAGATGTTATGCTCCGATGCACTGGGCCGTTCCCTGTTGGGACTTCGAATCCCCCTTCGAGCACGGTTGTTCGTGTCGTGTTTAGTATAAGGTAGTTCATAAGTAGTTTGTAAGTTTAGGGACTGATGACTCCACTTTTATGTCCCTTAAACTTGACAAACTTTTGAACATTTTGAACTTCCCTTGCACCTAATGGCAAGGTCTCATTCATGGTCATGAGTAATTGTTCGTCAAATATTTGAATTTTACCCCTGTTCGATAATTAATTTTCTGTTTGATTATCCTGACTACTTAAGGGAAACTGACCAAAATGTTCAAATGTTTGTTTAGCTTATAGGACTTAACTACGAGGTCATCAGTCCCTAAACTTACAAACTATTTATGAACTAGCTAATCCTAAGGTCGGCACAAATATCCATGCCCGAGGGGGGCATGGACCGTAGTGGCCGTGCAGACCGTGACTGGAGCGCCTCAGTCCCCATGGCCACCTGAAACTGACCGGTCTCGTCATGTTCTACGGCATTCCGAGAACATTTCTACACACACCCTTTGCACTGTCGAAACACCCCATCCCACTTCGTCCTGCATGTGCGCACCACATTCTCTCATGCGACTAATACGCCATCTTTCAAACTCACTCATTTGATAATATGGTTACATCATATGTCTGTGTGGCATCCTGCACGACAGCTTAATCCACACTGATCCATAACCTTCCGTTTATAGCAATGATGAGAGCCGCAGGCTGATATTACCGGCAAGGAGTACTGTGAGGCGATATCGATGTAGAACTCCAAGCCGTGGGCCGTCGTTGTCAAAGTTCTAACCATATCGATCTAAGGCGCGGTTTCTCTTGGTTGGGGGGTCGAGCCCTCCTCTGACATGAGTGCGTGTGTTGTGCTTTGCACAAGTTAGTTTAAGTAGTTTGTAAGCCTAAAGACTAAAAAATGTAGTAGTTAAGTCCCTTAGATTCACAAATATTTTAAGTTTGCGAATCGTTTCTGCAGAACATGATAATTTACATGTCTTGTCAATATGAACTTCCCAACTATTAGTCTTTGAAAGACGACCGTCTGTCGTCTTCCATATATTTTTTATAAAATTGTATTTTACTTGATGTCGCTAGATTAGCATTTTGTTAAAACTAGAACCCCACTATCTTCGAGGCATGAGGAATAGCCTTTTTATTTCATTGTTTTAAAATATTAGTTTCTGAAATTTTAGTTAATATTGCTATGATTTAGTTATTTCAATTACTTATTATTGTGGTTATGAATGTGGCAATAAGTACGGCTTCTCCGCTACGCCACTGTCCTTGCTTTATCAGAATAAAGCAGTAAAGAGTATTCATATTTCAAATTTTGACACTTTTCATGGAAGTTTCTATACACTGTACCTCTTGCTCCTTTAATTTTCAGATTGTACTTCGAATTTTAAGTAATATTTGTTCTTATATATCATTCTATAATTGTTTCCCGTACAGATAGCTGAAGAAGGGCAATATTGCCTGAAACTGGTTAACAAATCCGAAACCCTGAAACTGCTGGCTGTTTGCTTTTTAGCCAGTAAAGAAAGAGATGGATAACGGATACGAAATAGGAAAAATGTTTTACGAATATAATCAGCTAAATCCATTAATCTCACTTTAAAGACAAATACAAATGATTGGAGGAGTCTCTTGTCCAAAGCAATCCTAACTTTCCGTGAAGCTTAGAAAATATGAGTAAAATATTACACCCAACACCCAGAAAGCAAACATTCGATAATTTGGAAGATAATACTGTTATGACTTATTCAGTATGACACGAGTGTGCCATTTAAATTGATAATTACATCATTTTATAGATTGTCATTATCTTTTAAATCTTCCTAATATTAAGAGCTCTTGCAGCAGAAGATCACGGCGTTCAGCACGCCTCGGACATGGCGGCCGTGCAGCCACTCCACGTAATTTAAACTCTCTGCCGCCTCCTCTCTGCCGCCACTCGCCGAGGCACTCAGAGGAGAAAAACTGTGGCGCCGTTGTGGGAGAGCTGAGAGCCTCCGTGAGAGCGTGCGCGTTACCGGTCACATTGCCCCGAGGACCTGTGTCGTATTTCGCGGGTTTTACGCCACATCACCCTGGTAATAGGTTTTGCCCAGCTCATGCATACATAAAATGACAGGATTCACGAGAATGCCTGTTTTGAGACATAAATTGCGGCCTTCGCATTTTCCAGAGAGCAGAAATCGCTTGTTTCAGTTCTACATGAACAACGCAACATAGCGGGGACGTTACAAAAACAGCAATGATATATTATAGTGTACAGGAATAATAAATGAAAAAAAGAGTTCATCAAGGAGACTCCATACTTAAAACAGTATGGATAAAGGACAAATGCGTTTTCCATTGCGCACGAAAGACACGGCATTGGTGGGACAGTAGAGACTTCTGACACGATGGCGACGCACAGCGAATGTAGATCAGCGATATCTCTGAACTGGGAAGAAAAGGGAATTCAAGTTCTCGGAAAAAGACTGAACAACTTGAGGTTCGCAGATGACATTGTTCTATTTGCAAATGAAATACAAGAACTTCAAATATTAGTTAACGATCAAATTCTTCTCGGGTTTCCAGCCGGATCATATTGACATCTGTACACAATATTCCTGCGGTCCAACTGGCCGCCATCATCAGGTGAGGAAGCTCAGCAGCTCTCGCCGTGACTGATTGAAGCTGTTTTTTGTTCTCTTTTTCCTTTATTATGTTTCAACACAAGCACTAGTTACAATGCCAGAAGGCTGGCAAAAACTCGATGGGCTGCTCTTCATCTGAGAGAAATGAAAATATGGACATGAAGACATTTAAAAATAAAACAGGAGATAAAATAACGGTGGATTTAGAAATTTAGAAGGTTTTGTCGTGTTTGTCGTGAATTTAGACGTATACATGGTGACAATTTGAAGTACAGGCAACTTGACAGTTTATGAAAAGCACATTTAGTCTGTTAAAACAAAGAGCCACGGTGACATTAAAAACATACAGTATGACAGCAAACACAGGACGGCAAGCACTCGGAGTCACAATATCAAAACACACCATGCGACGCTTGTTTGTTGGCGGTGGACGCAGATAAAAACACACATACTGTAGCACTTCACACACAACGCTGAACGAAGAACTGTTAAAACTGACGTCGCAGGACCCCGCAGGGTAGAGAGAAGCGGAAAGCAAAGCGTGGAAGAAGAGGAAAAGGGGGGGAAGAGGAGGCGGAAGAGGAGGTGTAGGGACTCCAGGGTAGGGAGGGGGAGGGAAGAGGAAGGGGAGGGAAGGGGGCGCTTCGCCTATGGGGAGGGATCAAGGTTGGGAGGATGGGTATATGTCGGGACGGGAACGTCATTAGGAAGGGGGAGGTGGCGGAAGTTACCCTGCGAAAGACGTGTGGCGATGGAGGTGAAGGGAGGCAGGGATGCAGCGGTGACGGCGTGGCAGAGGCAGGGGTTGGTGAGGATGGGGTAAACCAGGGGGTTGCGGGAGTCTACTTTACAGTTGGTGTAGAGGATCCGGATGTGTCAAGGTATTCAAGGATATGGGGAAACAGCATAAGGTCATATAGGATCCACGTGGGGGAGGGGAGCCGGATGCGGCGAGGCTGAGGGCGTGCCGTTCAAGGATTTGGAGGGTTTTGTAGTAGGAAGGGAGAGCGGAAATCCAGGCGGGATGGAAACTGCAGAGGACAGGACGCATAAGGGAGCAGTAAGTGTAGAGGACGGTGGAGGGGCTGAGAGCCCATGTCCGATAAGGAGGGGGGGGGGGGGCTTTCTGGCAAATGATGCCGAGTAGTGGGGTCCAGGAAAGCGATCGATCGAGGGTTAGTCCGAGGCACTTAAGGGTGGGGTTGTGGCGAATAGGACGGTTGTGAAGGGTAAGCTAGAAGTCAGGGAGACGGAAGGAAGGGGTGGTACGACCTATAATGATTGCCTGGGATTTGTCAGGATTGACGGAGAGGAGTCACTGGTTACACCAGGAGACGAACTCAGTGAGGTGGGATTGGAGCAAAAATTGGGAACGGGCAAGGGAGGGGGCGAGGGCTAGGAAGGCGGTGTCGTCAGCATATTGTAGGAGATAGACGGGAGGCTGGGATTGGGGCATATCGGCGGAATAGATATAAAGGAGAGGAGAGAGGATGGAGCCTCGAGGCACCCCGGCGGAGGGGTAGAACAAACGGGCAAACGGGAGTCGGAGTTGCAGGCAGTGACATAGGAGCGGCGGTGGGTGAGGACGGAAGCAATGAGGCGGATATAATTAGCAGTAAGGGCGTAGAACTTGGAACTTGAAAAGGAGACCGCAATACCATACACGGTCGTAGGCTTTTTCTATATCGAGGGAGACAAAGACGGCGGAGCGACGGGAATGAAGCTGGACGGAGGTGAGCCAGGTGAAGGAGCTGGTCGTTGGCAGAGAAGGAGGGTTGGAAGCCACATTGGGAGAGGGGGAGGAACTGGTGGCGACGGAGGTGCTGGTGGATACTACGGGAGAGGATGGTTTCCAGGACCTTGCTGAACACGGACGTGAGACAGATAGGACGGTAGGATGCTGAAACTATGGAACAGCTGGCTCTGTATACGCAACGAAAGTACGAACCTGCATGCGCTAATTACAGGGGGCTTGAGTTTACTCGTAGCTGCTGACCCCTAGCGTTGTAGCGCCTCCAGTGGTGGGTAATGTCAAAAACGATAGATCGTTACAGATTGTCATTCGTTGCTATTTGATGCAGATGCCGATGTTTCTTCAGGATTCGACGATTTACTCAGAAAATAACCACTGTCACGATTAATTTCGTTATCTGTTATTCTTGTTTCAATTGATTCTTTCAAAGACCAATCCCAAAAACGTGAGGTGTTTGCAACAAGTTGTGTCTCGTCGTATAGCATCCTGTGTCCCTCTGAGAGGCAATGTTCAGCCACCGCGGATTTTCAGACTGCATCAGTTGCGTATAGTGGTGATGTGCAACACATATGTCACTGACGGTACGAACAATCTGCCATTGTATGATGATGGCGGCCAGTCGGACCGCAGAAATATTGTGTACAGATGTCAGTATGATCCGTCTTGAAACCCGAGAAGGATTTGATCAATTAATACGCCGAAAAGTCTACATAGCCACATTAGTTAACGAACTTACATTAGTATGCTCTGAAGTTGGGCTAAAAGTAAACATTGCTAAGACCAAGATCCTGATCAATGAGTGGACACCTGAAGGAAGCATATCGGTTGGAAGTACACAAATGCAAAGAGTCGCAGAGTATGTCTGTCTGGGACTTCTGATAAACATGAAAGGCGATCTAAAACCAGAAGTATTAAGACGTGATAAATTGGGCTGGCAGCCTTACGGGAGACACTCTTCAATTTTGAAATCTAACATGTCGGTTGAGTTGAAGAAAACAATTTATAATCAATGTATACTGCCAGTAATAACTTATGGCTGTGAAACATCTACTTTAAATGAGTTCATTGTTAGGAAACTAACAGTAGCCCTAAGAGGAATGGAAAGATCAATGCTGGGTTACACGAAAAAGAACATAAAGAGAGCAGTCGAGATAAGACGAACAACGAAGGTTGCCGACATTGTGGACAGGGTGAGTACACTGAAATGGCAGTGGGCTGGTCATACTGCTAGATTAAAAGATGATAGATGGTCTAGACAAATCGTAAACTGGAGCCCAATTTACCAAAAGAGTCCTAGAGGAAGACCACCAGACAGATGGGTCAGAGACCTGAACAAGACAGTAGGACTCAGTTGACAATGCGAAGGGAAATGAAAGAGCCTACTGGGATCCTTTGTTACTCGCCGACTCAAAGGGGTCACATCAGCAACTGATAGAACTGGCTGATGATGATGATGATATCTCAAAAAAAGTAATGAATGAAGCACTGAGGAAGTGAAGTCACAGTTCATATACGTAATCGGTAAGAGGAAACTCTGGCGTATTGGGATGTATTGTTACTTTATGCGATTTATTGTTACTAAACTACAGGAACCAAGATAATAAGCAAAGTTTCTTGGCTGGAATGCACAGTGTTTAATACCACCGCAGAATAATTTTTTCCGGAAATCACTTATTTAACGAATGAAGTAGAGAAGAATTATAAAACAGATTAATGAAATGAAGTTGTGGCAGACATTGTGTTTGAAAGAAATGTTTTGCAAGTCGTAAAATTACCACAATTTTTTTGATTTGTTACTTCTTATTATATAGAAACTTTGGGTATTGAATAACAGATCTTCAGAAATTTATATTGCTTTGTTAATGAAACTAAAAAGTCCAAAAAAAAAAATGTTCGTCGTTAAAGGTTTCGTTTATCACATATTTCCTGTATTTGGTTTTTGAAGAAATTTTGGAAGCAAGATTAGATGTAATGTTATTTCATGGTAACAGGTACTGACAAATAATCAATTTACTCTGTCAAAACTTCAGTTTCCATTTAGAAATGACTTCAACAGTGTAGATACTGTTCAATATCAACACAATAATAACTTCACATATACAGAAATATATCTCTCTCTGTCTTTCTCTCGGTGTGTGTGTGTGTGTGTGTGTGTGTGTGTGTAGTGGACGCGGGGCGATACATATGTATGACATTTCAGCTGCTTTATTACCACGTTTATATTTACATTCCATTTCCTGATTAATGTTTTGGTTTTTCCCTTATAGACAGTGCGACGGTTTACTCTAAAATCGTAACGCAATACACACGTGTCCCTTTAGTCCACAAAAAACTACCTGACGATGGAGAATTAAACCATGAAAAGCGTTGCGGAAGTAAAATAAAAATAAACATTGAAGGTTAATGGTAAACCTTGTTACTCATTCAGTATCAATAACAGTAGCGGCAAGAACTAATGTAAAAGGGATACTACTATTGAAGTATATCTATTTTTTTTTATCTGACAAGGGAACAATCAGAAGGGTAAACAACGAATTTTGATGGGTCTCGGATATGTTGTGAAGGGACATACCCCGAGTATGAGGCTATCCACTTTTTAGCGACTGGCCTTGGTTTTCAAGAAAATTGATGCTGAAGTTTACTGTGCGAAGAAGACGCGCAACGTTAGTCCTGTTCAAAGCAAGCGAGCCATGCGCGGCGGTTAAGGCCTACAGCTACCACGCTGGAAGCACCGTGTTCGAAACTTCCGCGTGTTTTTTTTTTTTTTTTTTTTTTTTTTTTTTAAATCTGAATGGCCCCACACTTTTCCATTTCAAGAAACACTGTGAACTGTCTGAACATAAGAAGTTTAAATTGTGTAGGCTCTGTCAAACAGAAAGTGGACTGTGCGCGCGGATTTACCGAGTGCATTCGGTGCATTGTAACAGTGTATCGCACTGGTCACCATCATTCTTTTGGTTACGGCGCTATAATTTCATAATACACAGAGTCCGCATGGAAAATTCTGTGTGCTATGAACATGTAGCGCCATGGTCAAAGAAATGGTGGTGACCTAACTGCTAAACAGGCAGTTTGCATTTGTCTTCAATGTCCGTTTCTCACAACGCGTTGTTAGTGCCCTGCGTATTCGAAGAATGCAGTGAAATCGACGACCCACGTGTGTCTACAGAGGTGCAGCCAGAAGAAGATAGATCAGAGATAGAGGAGATGAGGGGACTGATGACGTAGCTGTTTAGTCCCCTCAAGAAACCACCACCAACAACAAGAGGAGTTGAATGAACAAACGAGATGCGAAATCACTAACGCCATCACATACGGCAAAAAGTTGCATCTTGATTAAAATCTTCTAACATATACACCGGGCAGTACGATCTCTGATAATTCAATTTCAGTAGGCTATAAGACACCTAATGCAATACAAGACCTGTCGGCCGCGAGACGGATCATCGATTGTAATGAATTAATAAACACCAATGAAGAAGATGAGGTGCACGAAAATGAGGCGTTAAGTTTTACGACGAATATCACCCGGATTTTTGTATCGAGTAAAATTTTGTAACAATGACGTGAAAATTAAATCAACCTACTGCGGTAAAACTGTATATATCTTATTAATTACATACAATATACACTTTTAGTTGATAGTCTGTAAAATAAAATTGAAAAAACTACACTGATTTTAAAAAATAATAATAATAATACGGAGAGGACCCGAACATGATACTTCCAGCATCGTAGTTGTAGGCTTTAACTGCTGCGCCATCCTCACTTGCTTTGAAGAAGACTAACGTTAGGCGTCTTACATAGAGCAGTGAACTTCAACATAAAACCAAGGCCCGTCGCTTGATAACCTCATACTCAGGTTTTGCCCCTCTACAGCATATACGAGACCCATCAAAATCCGTTGTTTACACTTCTGATTTTCCCCTTCTGAGACATGTATTTATTATCCTGTAATTGGGTGTGGACGCAAACTTCATCAAGTTATAAGTTAAACAACTTCGTTCCCTAGTCCACGGTGTGGACAAGTGCAAGTTGCTATACTGCTGTCCTGCCATCCTCAGAGCTAAGTTCGCTGCTGCAACTGAAACCTTTCTAAAATCTAAAATTATCTGGAAAGAAAAACTTCCAGACATGTATGAACATACGCTGGCTGACAAAAAAATAGTAATGCGCATAGAAGGAGTGGATGTAAATGAATGTAGTTGGGTACGAATAAAGACTACGTGATTTTATTGAACTGATTACAGTATGGGACGGATGAGGCAAGGCCGTTGGCAGGAACAGATGGAGCACTGGTTAGCAGGGCGCGCGCTCACTCTTATGCGGCTCGTAATGGTGGCATTCCTTCCCAAAGGCACGTTTGTGCACTTGTTGCAGCTGTTCCTCTATATACCTCTTATTATTAGGAGGGAGAACTTTTCAGTGTCATCCAATACGTACGCATTATACCGAAGTCGGGATCTTGTTGGTCGCAGGAGGTCCTCATCGTGCTGGAGGCAGTGCACAGACAAACGCGCGCTGTAGGGACGTGCATTATCTTGTTGGAATTTCTTTGACGCCTGTGTATCACTCTACAATATTAGTAGGTGCCGTCCGCCTTTGACGCCACCAGACCCGAACACGATGCACATCAAAGGATGTGGAGAAGCAGGTCTCGCTGCTGAACAGAACCGAGCGAGGTAGCGCAGTGGTAACACACTGGACGTGCATTGGGGAGTATGGTGTTCAAACCCACCTCCGGTCATCCAGATTTAGGTTTTAGCGATTTCCCTAAATAGGCAAATCCCGAGATGGTTACTTTGAAAGGGCACGGCCGATTTCCTTCCACATGCTTACCCAAACAATCCGACCGTAAGCTCCGTCTCTAATGACAACACTGTCGACGGGACGTTAAACTCAAAGCTTCCTCCCTTTTTCGCTGTTGAACAGGAAGTGACGCCTTCCGTCCTCTGCCCATGCCTCCCACGCACGGCAACACTACAACCTGTTGTTTTGGTGTCTTGTGTGCATACCTCCAGCAGGAGGTGCATTTCCTGGTGTCAATAGCAACCGTCGAATGGGATAATAGGGCCACATTCCGACAGACGCGAGTCATCGATACCTTGTGCAGGAACTCTAAGGACGTTGTAGGGACTCCATCAAGGATGACGGGTGCAGAGGTTATTGGATACCGCACTGCTTGGCACACTATGCCACGGTTCGTCCTAGGAGTGGGGTCTTGTTGCAACAACGAGCCACTGCGATATCTGAATTGGCAGTTGGATAGAACAATCGCCCCACTTCAGGCAGTCCAGTGACAAAGTCCTTGCCAAAAGCTTTCAGTTGGTGGATAGGTTGTCTAATGCGTTTGAAAGGCACAGAAGCGTCAGGATTTCGTGTTGTGGATCATCGTAGTTCCCTCATGTGGAGAGGACGTGGAATGTGCAGGAAGGGAGAGTGTGGGCAGGAGTCAGTATTGGCGGATGTACGACCCTGGGCGTCGTTCAGAATCACGCTTTGACTGCTCAGAGGTATAGAGACGAGATCATTCGACCTTTTTTGTGCGGTACGCTGGTTCTATAGGAGATGGTTTCCATGTGGTGGACGGTGACACTAATCCCCATGGAGATGCACGGGTGAACAACTGCTTTCCTGCTGTATCTAAAAATCTTGTTACCGGTATCAACATCGTAACAAAAGGCCGATGAAATTACGAATACTTCTTACGGAGTTGTGTAAATACAATAATTTACCTACGCATTAATCATCATCATCATCATCATCATCAACATCATTAGAGACTGATTATGCCTTTCAGCGTTCAGTCTGGAGCATAGTTAATAAAATTCCTCCCTGATCCCCTATTCAATGCTAACATTGATGCCTCGTCTGATGTTATGCCTTTTCCTTCAAAATCATTCTGCACCGAATCTAAGTACTTTCTTCTTGGTCTACCTCGACTCTTCGTACCCTCCGCTGCCGAGCTCATGAGTCTCTTAGGTAACCTTGCTTCTCCCCACCATCTCAGTCTGTCCGCTGTAACTGCTTCATCTATGGTGTTCATTCCCAGCTTTTCTTTGATTTCCTCATTATGGACACCCTCCTGCCATTGTTCCCATCTATTGGTACCTGCAATCATTCTTGCTACTTTCATATCTGTAACCTCTACCTTATGAATAAGGTAACCTGTATCCACCCAACTTGCACTCCCATACAACAAAGTTGGTCGACAGATAGAGCGGTGCACTGCTAACTTAGTCTTGGTACTTACTTAATTCTTGCAGAAGAGAGTAGATCTTAGCTGAGCACTCACTGCATTAGCTTTGCTGCATCTCGATTCCAGTTCTTTCGCTATGTTGCCGTCCTGTGAGAATATACATCCCAGGTACTTCAAACTGTCTACCTGTTCTAACTTTGTTCCTCCTATTTGGCACTCAATCTGTTTGAATCTCTTTCCCACAGACATTACTTTTGTTTTGCAGATGCTGATCTTCATATAATAATCCTTGCACCTCTGATCGAGCTCTGAATATTAGTTTGCAACCTTTCAGTCGAATCGGCCATTACAACTAAGTCATCCGCATATGCGAGACTGCTTATTTTGTTTTCACCTACGTTAATCCCGCCCTGCCAGTTTACTGTTTTCAACATATGATCTATGAATAGTATGAACAACAGTGGTGACAGGTTACAGCCTTGTCTTACCCCTGAAACTACCCTGAACCATGAGCTTAATTTGCCATCAACCCAAACTGCTGCCTGACAGTCTACGTGAAGCCCTTTAATTGCCTGCAAAAGTTTGCCTCCTATACCATAATCTTGTAGAACTGACAGTAGCTTCCTGCTAGGAACACGGTCATAAGCCTTTTCTACATCTATGAAACATAGATACAATATCTTGTTCCACTCATAGCACTTTTCCATTACCTGTCGTAAGCTAAAGATCTGGTCCTGACAGCCTCTAAGAGGCCTAAACCCACACTGATTTTCATCTAACTTCTCCTCAATTAATACTCGCACTCTACTTTCAACAATACCTGAGAATATTTTTCCTACGACGCTAATTAGAGAGATACCTCGGTAGTTGTTGCAATCTTTTCTGTTTCCATGTTTGAAAATTGGCGTGATTACCGCTTTTTTCCAGTCTGACGGAACCTGTTCCGATTCCCACGCCTTTTCCATTATCCTGTGTAACCATTTGAGACCTGATATTCCACTGTATTTGACGAGTTCCGGCTTAATTTCATCCACCCCAGCTGCTTTATTGCACTGTAATCTACTGACCATTTTCTCCATTTCCTCAAATGAGATCCTGTTTCCATCGTCGTTCCTATCCCTTTCTACCTGAAAATTTGATACATCATTGAACGTTTCACCAACATTGAGCAATTCTTCAAAATATTCCCTCCATCTGCCCAAGGGATCCACAAGATTGACTAGCAGCTTTCCTGACCTGTCCAAAACACTTGTTAATTCCTTCTTCCCTTCCTTTCGGAGATTGCTAATTACGCTCCAAACTGGTTTTCCCGCGGCTTGGCCCAGAGATTCTAGTTTCTTTCCAAAGTCTTCCCATTATTTATGGTGGATTCTGCAATTATCCGTTTGGCTTTGTTTCTTTCTTCAACATAACTTTCTCCGTCTGCCTGATTTCTAGTATGGAGCCATTTTTGTAATGCCTTCTTTTTCTTTTTACAGGATGCCTTGAACGTGTCATTCCACCAGGCTGTCTGCTTCTTCCTACCTTTACACATTACTGTTACAAGACATTCTCTAGCTGCTTCTAGTAGTGTGTCCCTGTACCTTGACCATTCTTCTTCCAGTGATTGTAAATCTTAATCGTATTCACATATTCCTAAGTGCCATAGTCCTAGGTTTCTGGGAACAACCCATGGCTGTGGCTAAGCCGTATCATCACAATATGAATGCTAGTCCTGCAAGGTCAGCAGGAGAACCAGTGTGAAATATGGAAAGTAAGGGGCCAGGTACTTGCTGATCTACTCCTTGTAGGTGTACGACTCCTTTTGTCAGGCGGTTTGAGTGTCTTAAGGCTGTGTGGCTTGAAAGACGACCGTCTGTCGTCTTCCGTATACTTTTTATAAAATTGTAATTTATTTGATGTCGCTTGAGTAGCATTTTTAAAACTACAAACCCACTCTTTCCGAGGCATGTGGAATAGCATTTTATTTCATGTTTTAAAATATTAGTTTCTGAAATACTAGTTAATCTTGCTAGGATTTCGTTATTTTAATAATTTATTAGTGTGGTTATGAATGTGGCAATAAGTACGGCTTCTCTGCTACGCCACTGTCCCTGTGAAAATGTGTACTTGTTTTACTCTTAAATGGATGTGCGAGAATCTAATAGCTGTCTTAATGTGGATAGTAATAGCTCGCTTTGCATGGTTCTCTATGGCTCAGAGTCTATAGTTAGTCGTTACGAACCCATGCTGCTGATGCGACCAATCAGCTAGTCGATTTTCTCTCCACACCACCGCGGTCATCATGGATTTTCCAGTCTCCGCTAGCTAGCTCTTGGCCTCTCGATGGTAAGGTTGGTGCTTCTCTTGTGCCTGCGGAGAAAGTAGTGACTCGTTGTCTAACATGTTTAACTTAGACTCTTGAACTTTGATTAATTATATATATTCCTTCTGATCGTGCATGGAAATGGGTTCTAGTTTTTCAATCCAGTGATTTCTAACAGATAAACACTGTGTATGTGTTACTAGTTGCAGTTTGATAACAGCCTGGTGTATTCAAACCTTTTGTTTTTGTGGTTATGTGGGGGAGTACGAACTCTGTGTAAATTCTTTCTAGCTTTATGGGGCACAATTTCTAACAGACGATATGTTCATTTTTATACAGTGCATGTACAAATCTTTCTTATCGTTTCCTTCCGTGAGTGATATGTATTCCACGTTGTCGATTCTTCGAACAAACCCTTCAGCTTCCACTATTGTTTGTTCCATGCCCATCAGGCAAGTAGCTAATCGTGTATCCTTCTGACTTCCACTAACATTTCGCGATCTTCTTTCCCCGCCTTTTGTAATTTTGCTGTTCCTTATCCGAACTTTTAGTATGCACTCAGTCTTTGTCTGTAATTCTCTCCGAGCCTAGTAAAACTTCCTTCATAGCTTACTTATGAAATTCTAAACATTTCTATGGGTTGTAGGCCTTAGTTTTCATTTTTATTTTTCCGACTTTGTAATTATTTCACTTTTCCGGGTTTTGAGACGACTTTTTTCCGTCCCTGTGAACGCTCCCAATCGCATGTTGCTGAATTTGAGTAGCTTCCTTATGATATTCTGCGCAGTTCTAGGGGCTGCATGCCATAGTTAATTTTCTTTATTTTTCGGAAATGGAATTTATACATTTTTTATCGGTTTTCTGAATCACGTGGGTCCGAACTCCGACTTCAGGGGTTTGCAGCTAGTCACCTGAATTCACGCCACGTCTCATAAAACCAGTGCCTAGATAGTTTACTCTCAGATTGCAACTTAAGAGTCCGCCGTGATTTTGGGTAATGAATCCGATTTTTAACCACTTCACCTTCAGTGGAGTGCGATCATGTAACGTAGCCTTGCGTCGCCGTTAGCGTGTTTGCTCGCGGTCTAATCTAAATGCAACTTAACTTTTCTATACTCGCGAACCATCTAAAATCAGGCATGACAGACCAGAGCCATCTTCGCAGTATTATTGTATATTGTGTTGTGTCGTACCTCCGGGTTTTCTGAATTTCGCCTAAGATAGCGACGTCTGCTTCTGCTTCGTTTCAGGACGCTGATTTTGGTGAGTTTCGCTGTGGCATTGCGTGTGTGTGAGCGAGCGAGTGTCGTTTGTAAATCCTCCCCCCAGTAGCGTTAAGTTCTGTGTGATTTATGTTAAACTCAATGCTGGGCATCGTCAGCGAGATGCATTTTTATTGTACTGACAAAATTGGTTACCCATTTTGCTTGCGTTCGACTGAATAAACAAGTTCAGTATAATTTTGACTTCCTATAAATGGTAGTTTTGAGCACCTTCCCCCTTTGTTTTTCACCAGTGCTGAGAACAAGCTCAGATGTAATTTTTTATGTTTAAGTTCTATTCCGCCATAAATGTTTTTGTATGGCTACCTTTATGAAACAACTTTAATTTTGGTGGCTTGTTTATTAAAGCCTGTGTGTAATTTCGTGTGAGCTGCTTCGTATATTGGCCACTGTATCGTTAACTTCCTGTTACTAGAGGAATTTTAACCAAGTCAATTTAATACAAATAAACAATCCCTGAGACGGATTTTCGTCTAGAATATGTCAAAGACAATAATGATAAATCTGAAGCACAGAATTATATTTGTGATGCGGCCGGGAATCGAACCCGGACGTCTTACTAGGCAGACGTCTTACAGTCCCAGGGATTCTTTATTTGTATTAAATTGACATTTATATCACCTTAACAGTATTGTTCCAATATGTCCATTACCGAGGTGCCATTCCGCTGCATGGAGAGCCTTGGCAGTAGTGGCAATTATCTTTGAAACACAGTAGCTGAATTAAAGTTTATGACGTGGAGGGAAATCGCACATAGACTATTCCGAGGCGCCTTAATCGTTAGTGGTGTGCTGGTCTAACGGTAAGACGTCTGCCTATGAGCATGGAGGTCCGGGTTCGATTCCCGGTCGCATCGCAATTTTTTTTATTCTATGCTTCAGATTTATCATTACTGAACCAAGTCAGTTCTCAGTTTGGGCCAGGGAACAAGGTTTTTCAGCAGGGAGTAGCCGGTAGTTCACATGGATCTCTGATTTTACGGCTTTTTTATAGCAGTAAATTCTTATATGGATGCCTCCTCCCCGAATTAAGCTGTTATTACGTACAGTGGCCTACTTTGAGGCTCCGTATTAAAGTGGCAGTGGGTTTTGATCCTCGATTAATCTTGGGATTTTTATGTAATTGTTCACTGCTTTCACATCTGATAATGTTTTTTATGTGAAAAATGCTGAGTTGTACCATGGTTGAGAATCCACGTTAAACTGTAAGTTACCCTATAACTTACTGGGAAACTCAGTTCACAATCGGAGGAAGGGAACGGTGTATAAAAAATGTTGCATTGTTTGTATAGCTTATGGGACTTAACTTCGGGGTCATCAGTTCTATACTTACAAACAACGTAGGAACTATCTTATACTAAAGATAGCACAAACATCCATGCCCAAGGGGTGATTTGAACCCCAGACGGGGAACGATGTCGCTTATTGTAGAATAGCACCTCAATGCCCTCGGCCGCTCCGCCGCGCCAACGGTATATCGCCTCCAACAGGAGCATGCCCAGCAAAGCACTCTAGTGTCCAAACCAGTCTCTAGACTGATGGCCACTTTTTGTAACTCTCAGACGGAGGCAGCACCTGATCACTCTGTGACCTGATGCAGGACACTTTACAACCCCGCCAGAAGAAACTGTGGCGCCGCTTCCGTTTCCCCTATCGGCGTCGCTCTTTTCGCCCCCCCCCCTTCCCTCAGAGTCCCTTTTTTGTTCTCTCACTTCCCTGTCCCCCACCGCCGGCCGCGGTGGCCGAGGGGACTGCGGTGTTACACTACGGTCGGGGGTTCGAATCCCTCCCGCGGGCATGGATGTTTGTGCCGTCCTTAGTGTTAGCTAATATATAAGTAGTTTGTAAGTTTAGGGGCTGATGATCCCGTAGTTAAGTCCCACTAGTTATACAAACATTTTTGTCCCCCACCTTTCAGGTTTTGAGAGTGCCGCCAGGGGCATAAACCCCGGTTTTCCGCCCCCCCCCCCTCTTCCCATAGATCTGCGGGTGGATGTTTCTCCAAGATGACTCTAGACAAAAGTCTCCAGATGGATACTGGGAGAATAGTGATTTTCAGAGGAGTGCTAAAGCAGGGACTTACTGTGATCAGGTTCTGCCCTACCTCACACTGCTGGTTGCATTGGCTGCTTGCCTGTTTTCTGCTGTGGCGTCATTCGAGAATTCCGTACTCGCCCAACAGTACTGTATTGTCAGTCACATAATGCTAAAGTCCTCTACCGGATTCTGCCTTGCAATATTCGCGGCCGGTCGCCGCCTCGCGGCCTATACAGGCAGGACACTCGCCGCGGCATCGTGTTTGCAGCGTTCAGCGTGTCTGCCGCACATTGTTCCGTATTGGAGTGCCGCGCCATTGCGGCGGCTTTGCGTCTCGTACTTCTGCAGAGTCTGGTCGTGCGGGGTGCGAGGAATTCTGGCGGTAAGCTTCTCACAGGCGTGGCCGCCCCCGTGTGCGGCTGTTGAGTTGCGAAACGTGCCCTAGCGTCCGTCCTTTCAGACCCGGCCAAAATCTGTCTGCCCACACCAGCTGTACTTGACAAATGTTTATTCGACTACCTTGCATTCACAATCAACGTTCAAAATCTTTGTTTATAGTCTGTTAATCAAATCTCTAACTACTATGTTTCTGATCCTTCATTTTATATACACAGGTGTCCCGAAATTGAAACAACAAAAGGAAATTATTCACGATTAAGTGATTAAAATGTTATGGGACGTACAGCCGAATGTCACTGCTTTCTCCGCACGATTTCGTTCAATAACCGTGTGAGCGCCTCCAAGTGCTGCATGCCGAAGACTGGCGACCGCCGCTTTCTTTCTTTGTCACTTGTATATCTTCACTGGTCTTATATCAGAAACGAAAATGAAAACTCAAAAAGGTTTGCATCTTTGTGCATCCATGAAAACAGCTTAGAAATTGTTGTTGTTGTGGTCTTCAGTCTGGAGACTGGTTTGATGCAGCTCTCCAAAATACCCTATCCTGAGCAAGCCTCTTCATCTCCACATAAGAACGGTATCCTACATCTGTCTGAATCTGCTTACTGTATCCATCTCTTGGTCTTCCTCTGCGATTTTTTCCCCACACACTTCCCTCCAACGCTAAATTTACAATTCCTTGATGTCTAAGAGTGTGTCCTACCAATCTATCCCTTCTTTTAGTCAAGGTATGCCAGAAATTTCTTTTCTCCCCATTTCTGTTCAGTACCTCCTCATTAGTTACACGATCCACCCACCTAATCTTCAGCATTCTTCTGTAGCACCATATTTCAAAAGCCTCAATCGTCTTCCTGTCCGCACTGTTTATCGTCCATGTCTCACTCCCATACAAGGCAACACTCCACACAAATGCCTTCAGAAAGGACTTCCTTAGGCTTAAATCAATATTCGAGGTTAACAAATTTCTCTTTTTCAAGAACGCTTTCCTACCCATTGCCATTCTGCATTTTATATCCTCTGTACTGCGACCATCGCATGTTATTTTACTGCCCAAGTAACGAAACTCATCTACCTCCTTTATTGCTTCGTTTCCCAATCTAATTCCTTCAGCATCACCTGATTTTCTTACACTGCACTCCATTACCCTAGTTTTGCTTTTGTTAATGTTCATCTTATATGCACCTTTCAGCACACTGTCCATTCCGTTCAACTGCTCTTCCAGGTCCTTTGCTGGATCTGACAGAATTACAATGTCGTCGGCAAAACGCAATGTTTTTAATTCTTCGCCCTGAACTTTAATTCCTTCTCCAAATTTCTCCTTGCTTTCCTTTATAGCTTGCTCAATGTACAAATTGAATAACATTGGAGAAAGGCTACAACACTGTCTTACTCCCTTTCCAACCACTGCATCCCTTTCATGCCCGTCAACTCTGACAACTGCTGTCTGGTTCTTGTACAAGTTGTAAATAACCTTACGCTCCCTATATTTTACTCCTGCTTGCTTCAAAACTTAAAAGAGTTTATTCCAATCAACATTGTCAAAAGCCTTCTCCTACAAAAGCTAGAAATGTAGGTTTGCCTTTTCTTAATCTATCTTCTAAGATAAGCCGTAAAGTGAGTATTGCCTCCCGTGTTTCTAAATTTCTCCTGAACCCAAACAGATCTTCCCCGAGGTCGGCTCCTACCAGCTTTTCCATCCTTCTGTATATAATTCGTGTTAATATTTTGCAACCATGACTTATTAAACTGATGGTTCTGTAGTTTTCACACTTGTCCGCACCTGCTTTCTTTGGAATGGGGATTATAACATTTTTCATAAAGTCTGAGGGTACTTCGCCTGTCTCATACATTTTACACACCAGGTGAAAAACGTTTGTCACGTTTGTCTCCCAGAGACTTCAGTAGCTCTGAGGGAATATCATCTATTCCAGGGGCCTTGTTTCGACTCAAGTCTTTCAGGGCTCTGTCAAATTCTTCTCTCAGTACAGTATCTCCTATTTCATCTTCATCTACATCCTCTTCCCTTCCTACAATATTGTCTCGAAGATCATTTCCTTTGTAGAGCCCCTCTATATACTCTTTCCACCTTTCAGCTTTCCCTTCTTTGCTGAGAACTGGTTTTCCATCAGTGTCCTTGATATTCATAGAGTTGTTTTTCTTATCTCCAAATGTTTCTTTTATTTTCCGGTAGGCTGTATCTATATTTCCTCTATTTATACATTCTTCTACATCCTTGCATTTGCCTTCTAGTCACTCCTGCTTAAACATTTTGCACTTCCTGTCAATCTCATTTCTTAGTCGTCTGTACTCCATTTTGCCTGTTTCATTTACTGCATTTTTATATTTTCTCCTTTCATCGATTAAATTTAGTATCTCCTGTGATATCCAAGGATTTTTTGTAGGTCTTGCCTTCCTACCTATTTTGTCCACTGCTACCATCACTATTTCATCTCTCAGTTTTACCCATTCCTCCTCTACTGTTTTATTTTCCCCTGTTTCTGTCAATTGTTGCCTAAAGCTTCCTCTGAAATTCTTAAGAACCTCAGGTTCCTTCAATTTATCCAGGTCCCATCTCCTTATTTTCCTACCTTTTTGTAGTTTCTTCAGTTTCAGCCTACAGTTCATAACCAACAAGTTATGGTCAGAGTCTATATCTGCCCCTGGGTAGGTCTTACACTGTAAAACCTGGTTCCGAAATCTATGTCTTACCATTATAAAATCTATCTGGTATCTCCCGGTGTCTCCTGGTCTCTTCCACGTATACAACCTTTTGTGATTCTTGAACCAGGTGTTTGTTATAACTAAATTATGTTCTGTGCAAAATTCTACCAGGCGGCTTCCTCTTTCATTCCTTTTGCCCAGACCATATTCACCTACTATCTTCCCTTCCCTTCCTTGTCCTACTACCGAATTCCAGTCTCCCATAACAATTAAGTTTTCCTCTCCCTTAACCGTCTGAATAATTTCCTTTAGCTCCTCATATATTTCTTCGATTTCCTCATCATCGGCAGAGCTAGTTGGCATATAAACCTGTACTACTGTTGTCGGTGTTGGTTTCGTATCTATCTTGAAAATGATAATGCGATCACTGTGCTGGTCATAGTAGTTTACCCGCATTCCTATTTTCTTATTCACTATCAATCCTACATCTGTGATACCCCCAATTGATTTTGTATTTATAATCCTGTACTCACATGACCAGAAATCCTATTCATCCTGCAACCGAACTTCACTAATCCCCACTATATCTAAATTCAACCTATCCATTTCCCTTTTTAAATTTTCTAATTTTCCTACTCGATTAAGGGATCTAACATTCCACGCTTCGACCCGTAGAATGCCAGTATTGTCTTTCCTGATGACAACATCCTCCTGAGTAGTCCCCGCCCGGAGATCCGAATGGGGGACTATTTTACCTCCGGAATATTTTACCCGAGAGGATGCCATCATCATATGTTCATACAGTAGAGCTGCATGTCCTCGGGAAAGGTAACGGCTGTAGTTTCCCCTTGCTTTCAGCCGTTCGCAGTAACTGTGTGGCAAAGCCACATTAGCTGATGTTACAAGGCCAGCTCAGTCAATCATCCAGACTGTTGCCCCTGTAACTACTGAAAAGGCTGCTGCCCCTCTTCAGGAACCACACGTTTGTCTGGCCCATCCACAGATACCCCTCCGTTGTGGTTGCACCTACGGTACGGCTATCTGTATCGTTGAGGCACGCAAGCCACCCCACCTCGGCAATGTCTGTGGTTCATGGGAGTGGGCTTAGAAATTATGAAACAGTAAAACAAAGAAATATGCATAATGTACAAAACTTCAAGTGCAGTATCCAAAGAAAGAAAAATAGTAATAGAATAGAAACGATGTATAACATAAATTTAATTCAAAACTTGACTATAAACAATAGTTATTGATACCTGTGATGGAAAAGTTTTTTTGACTCACTGTTTACGATGTCATATCTCATGAACTATATGTCGAAGGTAATTTTAATCCCACAGGGATTGTTGTCTGATAGTAAGCAATACGTGTACCACGTTCAGTTGAAATCCGTCCATTATTTTAGGAGGAGATGTGGAAAAATAAAGCATGATGTAGCAAATTATTAGGAAATTTCATTGTTTATGACATCATATGTCCTATGTGTCGTACTATGATGTAAATTCTAAGGTACCATCAGAGGTATATGTGTCTAATGTCTGCAAATTATGCCGTGAATGGTGTTAGCAGCAAAGTCGTAGTAAGTCGAAACCTCATGCATGGTGATGTATTTTTTCATGAAACAAATTTTTTATGACTTCATATCTCATCAACTATAAGTCGAACTGTGATATAGTATTGAAAAAAAAAATGAGTGGTATGTATGTGTCTGTGAAATCTCTCGCGAATACAATTTACAGTGTAGAAGTAATATCTTTTAACATCATGTCAAATGCCATAGATAAACATAATGAACATTACAGAAGTAGTAAGCGATAAACTTTTTTCCTTTCATAATTTTTTGGGGTAGTCAGCGAGAAAAGTTTCGTAAAGATTTGAAATTATGTTCAAAGTCTATTGCAAGTCGCTCTCATAGTGAAATAGTTGACGATAAAATCAGGCGCAGCAAGATGGGGCAGTTTTCATTGTTTATGACATGATATCGTATCAAGCATATATCATAGGTGGTTTTTGCAACCATGGCTAACGATTCCTGACCCTAAAGAATATTTGTACCAAATTTTGTTGAAATCGGTCCATTAGTTTACGAGCAAATGTAGAATATTGTCGCATGCTGAGGCCGTTTTTCACGACTGTCATTATTTACGACATGTTTGTACAGCTTATGGGACTTAACTACGGGGACATCAGTCCCTAAAGATACAAACTACTTATGAAATAACTAATCCTAAGGACGGCACAAATATCCATGCCCGAGGGGGGATTCGAACTCCGACCGTAGTGGCCGTGCAGACCGTGACTGGAGCGCCTCAGTCTGCTCGGCCACCGTGGCCACCATAACATATCTCCTGACGTATGTGTCGTAGGTGGATTTTACTCCGACGGGGATTTTTATCTGATAGAACGTAACATGTGTACCAAGTTTGATTGAGATCGGTCCAGTAGTTTAGGAGATGTGGAACATACACACATACATAGAGCCTAGTTTGTAAGGTGCATACGAGTAGATTACATGGGCGCCAGCATCGAGCTAAGCTGCTCTTCAGCCAAGTGAATTGAAACAGTGAACAAGCTTAATTCGCTTTTTCATGTGTATTATACTGCATGCAGTGTGATCTTTGAGTTATGAAAAAGGAAATTACTGAATCCCCGAGTTTATTCAGATCAAAGCCACTGTCTCTAGTAATAATTGCGAATCCCAATGTAGTTTCCACTGATTCAGGTGTTACAGACTGCAAAAAAGTTGAGTTCTGAGCTAAAATCTCTGTAATTGTGCAATCGACGTTATATCCGGTTGACAAACAACGCTCAGCAGTGGCAGATTTATCCGGTTGCAGAAGACGTGTGAGTTTCTCATGTTCAGCACAACGATGTGCCACTGATCCCGTAGTTTGTCCTATTCATGTCAAGCCGTATTCACAATTGATTCTATAAACACCCGCTTTACGAAGTCCAGGATCATCTTTGATAGAGCCTACCAATGCTGCTGTTTTGACTGTCGGACGGAAAATCGCCTCAACCTGATGTTCCTTTAAAATACTTGCAATTTTTTGTCTTACATTAGGTACCTTCGGCGGGAAATGATCTTCGAGACTCGTTAGTGTTATCAGTTTGCTTTGGTTGTTTCTGTTGCTACTTGCTCAGTGCTTTACGACTCTGAATTGCGGAATAGCCATTTTCTTTTAATACATCTACGAGTCGTATTCAAAGAAGTTGTTATTCCGTACATTCCGCACGCTGCTGATCTTGCCACCGTTGCAGGAGGCGTGTACTCTTTCCGCGCATGCGCTACCGCCTAGTACCACGATATATATATGACGGTCAGACGCGACTGTCGCTAGTCTTAAATACGCAGCACCTGAAGATGGCCAAGGAGCTATTGGCCGAAATATCCTGCGGAATAAGCAGTGACTTTCGGCTGTTCGCCCGATATTATTTTAATCAAGATATTCATCGGGGAAATTTTGAAGTTCATATTCACGATTACGTTTATTTTACCACAAAATAGTATAAAACGATGCTATAAACCATTTACCATAAAAATAAGCTTGATGTAAACATTACACTATGTATTCTTCCGCGTTTCCTAAAATTTCATTGGTTTTAGTTTCACGGGGAGCAGAAGTCAAGCTGTCTCCAGTGCAGTCCAGTATAATAATATGGATGCGTTTGATACTGTACATTACTGACAGAAATACGGGACAACAGCTTTCCCGGCGGATCAAAATGGACGGCGCTGCCAAGCCAGCTGGTCCAAATAAATTGCAGCAAAGTGTATTACAGTTCAGGTGTAGGAAGGGACGAACAGAGGAATAATGTCACTGAGTTTCCAAAGGGGATCAAAACTCTGGAAACACGCTTCTTTAGGGACCAGACATAAACGTATCAAGCTCTTGTTCTTAGCTAACATATCATGCTAATTAAACAAGAACGGTGAAAATTCCTATCAGAGGCTAATTTATATGCATCAGCTGTGTGTGCCGTAAAAGTGTATTGTAGGGATTCCATCGTGTTGTTAAATGTTGAAGCCGCTGAAAGTATTACCCACTCTCGTCTGTTAATCCCTTTAACGCTCTCCATATGCGACTCCGAAGAATACATTGTATTACTGGAACTGTAAACTGCTACACTGATGACGAGCCAAAAAACTACAGATTCAGTGAAGTGCGCGCGCATGTTCCAGTACGGAGCAGGAGCAACTTCAGCGCGACAGACCAGCACAACAGACCTTTGCAGAGGCCGCGACTGTACACATATTCTAATATAAATTACGCAGCCAAATAAAGATTTAAAACAAACTATTACGTGTATCAATCCATTAGAATACCCAAAAGTTTCGTTTATAGTAACTTAGTTGAAGACAATTTAACTTTGTCCATCTTAATTATGGACCAGGGGCTTCAGCTGTGTATCTTGTAATGAAAATAATACCATCAGCTGTGTTCAATATATGTTTATTTAACAACCAGCATATTGCTTGATTAGAGTCAATATAACTGGTATCGCACATTCGTCCAATCTTACAGCCACAAAGAACAACACGCAGCCGGCCGCGGTGGCCGAGGGGACTAAGGCGCTCCAGTCACGGTCTGCACGGCCACTGCGGTCGGGGGTTCGAATCCCCCCTCGGGCATGGATATTTGTGCCGTCCTTAGTCTTATCTAGTTCATAAGTAGTTTGTAAGCTTAGGGACTGATGACCCCGTAGTTAAGTCCCATAAGTTCTACAAACATTTGAACATTTTGAACAACACGCACAGCAGTTCTGGAGTCCCTGTTGTTCCTTGTGGCTGTAAGCAGGTTTCTTATTTTAAGGGCCTGAAGTTGACGGTATTGACCGTCGAAACTGGCTGCTAAATAAAAATATATTGAACACAGCTTATGGTATTAGTATCATTAGTAGTTGCAGACAGATTACACATTAAGTCGGACCTACTTCCAAGAGCGCAACATAATTGTACACGTGCTAGGTTACTGAACAATCGTCGCTCTGTGTTTATTTAAATCAGGTTTATTATTGCGATGAACGAAGTCTAGTTAAGTATAAACAACGTAAATAATACAGAATGAAAACAACTGCAACAATAATCAAGAATTTCAGAAACTTTTGTTTTGTTTTTTCTAACTTGATAGATCTGAAGACAGTCTGACAAGAGATTAATACGTTCAGTATGGGCTGGAACAATCACCAGTACAGGTCAAACAGCGAAGGCGCGCTCTGTGGAAGTCGTCATCAGTCTCGTTTTGAGGCAACGACGCCAGTTCTCGGCGAGAACTGCTCGCGACTTCTGGACAGTAGCCGGTGGGTGGCGACTTGATGCAACCCGTCTCTCCGAGGTATCCCGGCCTACCAAGTCTGGGTCCACAGAACCGCATTTGAGGTCCCAAGATTTCGTCATGACACGAGACAGATATCTGAGTGATCAACATAATCCCTGACCACAGCGTAAGCCATAAGGGATGCACATCGATATCAGTCTCATTACACAACGTTTGAATCACGAAATTACGTTCCGTCTTCCCTGAAGGTGTGAATATGTTGAGAATCACTCTCCAAACCAACTCGGGACTCACCACTGAAAGCAATCTTGGCCCACTGTTCGACCATCTGGGTGACGTCGGCGACTCCATTAGAGAGCATTAAGCTACAGTCATAATGTACAGGTATTGCGATGTACCACTATAAGCCTTTTGAAAATTTCATTAAAATCTTAAGATGATGATAAATTTGTTTGTAAATCTATCGGACCAAACTGCGTGGTTATCAGTCCGTAGCTTATAAACTACTTAAACTAAGGTAAACTAACCAAAAGACCACACACACACACCCATGTGGTATTTGTACAAGTTATGTATAACTTTTCTTTCTCTATATTTTACCACTGCTACCGGCATCATTTGAAAAAAAATGTATTCCAGTCCACCTTATCAAAAGCTTTCTCTAAAGGTACAATAGCTAAAAACGTAGGTTCGCTTTTCTTTAATATTTCTTATAAGTCAAACGTGAGACCAGATATCCTGTTCATCCTGCCACCGAACATCACCAATTCCCTCCATTTAACTTTAACCTATGCATTTCTCTTTTCAAATTATTCAAGTTTCCTACCCGATTTAGGGACAGAACATACCTCGCCCAGATCCGTACCAAGCCTGTTTAGTTTTCCTTGTTGACGACATCAACCTGAGTTACCGAATGGGGGACTATTTTAACTTCGAAATATTTTACCCAAGAAGACGCCATCTTCGTATACAGTAGAGTTGCTTATCCCCGGGACAATTAACGATTGCAGTTTCCCCATGCTTTCAGCAGTTCGCAGAGCAAAGTGACGTTAGCTGATCAAAGGTCAATCTTCTAATGTTTGTATATCGGATCAAACTGCGTGGTTATCAGTCCCCCCCCCCCCCCCCACACACACACATGCCCTAGGAAGGAATCGAACCGCCGACGGCGAGCAACCGCGCGTTCCGCAGCGTGGCGCCTTAGACCGCTCGGATACTCCACCACGGCGATAATAAATTTATTTGGGGAAATATTTTCACAAGTCCTGCACCCTGATAAAAGTAAACAGTTCCCTAAATTTAATTTATTTGTCCTTCAGTCGAGTGTGAAATATACAGCCCCCTTTACAAAAATGTGTATATAAACAAAAATCGAATTTAGAAACATCGTCTAAGTTTTTATTAGAAATTTATACAGTAGTAAGAGAAATTTAGTAAGTCGAACATTGAAAGTCTAAACTGAACCCTCATAATGCACTAACTTCAGATGTTCTTCGCTGGTTTTCACACCTACCTGACTTTCTTAAAAAATTACTAAAGTAGATGTAAGCACTTTCATGAAATTTGATTTGACGGTGCCGGACTTTGTGTTGTTGTGGTCTTCAGTCCGCAGACTGGTTTGATGCAGCTCTCAACGCTATCCTGTCCTGTGCAAGCCTCTTCATCCGAGAATACGAACGAAACGGCTATCTACATCCTTTTGAATCTGCTTACTGTATTCGTACCACGGTCTCCCTCTACGATTTTTACCCCACACATTTCCTTCTAATGCTAAGTTGACGATTCCTTGATGTCTCAAAATCTATCCAACCAACCTATCCCTTCTCTTATTCAGGATATGCTAGAAACTTTTTCTCCCCAATTTTGTTGAGCACCTCCTCATTAGTTACGTGACCTACCCATCTAATCTTCATCATTCGACTGTGAAACACATTTCGATAGATTGTATCTTTTTAACTCCTTATCGTCCACGTTTCACTCCTATATAATGCTTCACTCCAGGCAAATGCTTTCATAAAGGATTTCATAACTTTTAAACTAATATTGGATGTCAACAAATTTCACTTTTACAGAAACACTTTTCTTCGCATACCCATTCTGCATCTTCTGTACTTCGGCCATTAGAAGTTATCTTGCTACCCAAATAACAGTCTACTACTTTTATTCTCTCATTTCCTAATCTACCTCCTTGAGCATCTACTGAATCTCCGACACTGCATTCCATTACCTCTCGTTTTACTTTTGTTAATGTTCATATTATACCGTCCTTTCAAGACCCTGTCCATTCCATTCAATTGCTCTTCCAGGTCCTTTGCTGTCTCTGACAGTATTACTATGACATCAGCGAACCGCAAAGTTTTTATTTCTTCTCCCTGAACTTTAATTCCCTCTTCAAATTGTTACTTGCATTTCTTCACATCTTGCTAAATGTACAGATAGAACAACATTGGGGAAAGGATACCGCTGCGACTCTTACATGCCCTTCGACTCTAATAATTGCTATCTAGTTTTTTTGGAAGTTAAATATAACTACAACATTAGACATTGTCTATGAGGAGTGTGACTCGAATTTTTTTAATTTTTTTAAATGAAGGCATTTAAAAAATTGTACTTATGTTCGACAGACGCTATATTACTTATAACATTTATTTATTTTGTACAACCATTTTCAGTGAAGCTAAGTCACCATTTTCAAGTACTTCTGTGGCACCTCTTATCCTCTACAAAAAACCTCTTCAGAAAATTAAAGTTCTGTCTCTGTACAAATGATTATAAAAAGATAAAAATAATAAAAGTAAAGTATGCTATCTAAAATAATGGATTCCTACATCAGGTTGATTCATCATTCCTGCAATAAGAGAACAGATCTGAGATAAATTATTATAAGCTTTGTTCCTACAAACAGTTGTTTGTCCTCTTGACTGAAAATCTCTTTGTTCTCATGAAAGAACTGGCAAATGCAACCTTGCAAAATGGTTTCACCAATTTTTTAATTATTACAGAAGATTGTAGGCAATTATTATCAAAGTTTTCCTGTTCAGGGTTCCCCATGTGCCTGTCTGGGCAAGAGATCAAACAAGTGTTCATAGGAACAAAGCTTATAATCATTCAGCCTGTTCATTTATTACAGGAATGATGTTACAGCATGATGGGGGAGACTATTATTTTAGACAGGATATGTTATTTTTAATATTGTTTATAATCGCTTATTTTTAGAGGTCTGCGCGGATAAGAAAAGTGTTATCCGCATCCGCTCCACATCCGCAATGCCCATATCCGAAACCACATCCGTGGCACTTTATACGCATCCGCAATTTCTTTATTCGCATCCACAGATGTTGAAGTTTCTAATGGGTAACAGAATAGATAGAAATCAAAACTATGGTATATATTGATATAATAATTGTTAGAGTGTCATTTATGCGACAGCTTAACTACTCTTGACTTTTCGAATCACGATAACTGTTGTATACCTACTCGAAAACTTGCTATTCCAAACAGAAAAACATTGGTGTTTCGGACACACAGTGGCGCTTAGGAGCCCGAGCTGTCGGAGCACTAATTCAGCTGTTTAATAGAGGCATCTTAAATTTCAGTGGTTAAAACTAATCGACATAGAGGAGATTTTACTGTGTTTACATTAAAAAAAAGAAAGGTCCTTTCGGAGTTTTACAAAAGGTACTCTTTATTTTCCCCATGTTAACGCACCAGAGGTTATGTGACACAAAGCAAAGCATGTCATTTCAAGTGTTAAACTGCCGTCGACTTCTAATTGGTAACTGCAAGCAAAAAGAGAAAAAGTCCGCTGCAGCTACGGCCAGCCTATACAGTCTAAGATTGTGTGGGCCGGTTTGCCACCGAGAAAGCACTTGACTGACCGCAGATAAGACACGGTCGCCTAAACGGATTAGGCGCAGGTGCCTCGGGTATAGCGACGTCCGCTGTGGACACTGGATGAGGACAACAGACTTTCGCTGTACCTGGGCACTGCAAGGATTCCACGAATGTCCACAGGCTTGAAGTTTTCAGATAACATTTCGACGGACGTACTGGTCAGATACCTCGCTCTTTATCCGCATAAAACATGTGGATATCCGCGTCGCTCACAATTTTATCCGCAAAGTAAGAAATACTGCGGATATCCGTGGATATATCCGCGGATATCCGCATCCGCATAGACCTCTACTTAGTACAGACTCAGCACTTTAGTTTACTTTTGCGAAGAGATTTTTATTTTTTATTTTTTATTTTTTATTTATTTATTTATTTATTTATTTATTTATTTATTTTTTTTTTTTTTGTATAGTATGAAGGAATGTCTCTGGTGATATAGAAATACTTGAAAATGCTGACATAGCTTCACTGAAACTAGTTGTACAATAATAAAGAAATGTTATAAATAATATAGAGACTGTGGCACATAAGTACATTTTTTAAATGTCGTCATTAAAAAAGAACTAAATATCGTCGCTCAATATATTTTAACCCCGCTACCTTCAGCCGGACGTAGCTATCTATAAATTTTATCTGCCGAATCTGGAACGAGTAAGTTAGTTTTCGTCTTTCGACCGGGGTTCGTTCGCTTCTAGAAGAGCTAGAGATGAGATTATGCGGGAAACTGCAGACACACACACACACACACACACACACACGCGCGCACCGGCGGAGGTTTTATTTGCATGTTGTGGAATACGAGGAGGAGCGGCGGTTGGATACCCGCTCGGCTCGGCTCGCTTCCGAATGCAGCGGCTGCGGCCGGCGTGTTTGCGGACGCGGCAGGGCAGAATTCGCCAAAGAAGCGGCGGCGCGGGGTGGCCTGCTTAAGGCTCGCTTTGATTTGTTTGTGGCGGCCGGCGAGGCCCTTGTGGGGGCGGTGGGAGACCTCCCCTGTCTACCGCCACCTCCCCGCCGCGGACACCCGCCGCCGCTGCCACCGCTGATGTGCTCAGGCCGGACCGCGGCCGCAAAACAAAGTGGGCCTCCCGCCGCCCGCCGGTCTGCTCTGCTGTCGGGTGGCAGCGCGCCAGGTCGGCCGTCGCGTGACGTGGGATCGCCAGTGCCCGGGCAGACGTTGTTACTTTGGAACCCCGCCCCCCTCCTCCTCCACCCAGAGCTTACATTCATTGCACTGTAGCACGGAAGCTGGGATGTTACACGTTGTACTATTCGCACTCATCCAATATCGCATGGCGAACCAAAGGTTACGTTTCATTGGCAGAACGCTTCCAAGATGCACCAGCTCCACCAAAGAGACTGCCTACATCACACTTGTGCGTCCTCTCCTGCAGTACTGTTACCCCTTGTGGGACCCTCACCAAGTGGGACTGACGGAAGATGTTGAGAAGGTTCAGAGAAGGGCAGCTCGTTTTGTTTTATCACGTTACAGGGGGGACGGGGGGTGGGGGGAGCGTCACGGAAATGTTGCACGAATTGGGGTGGAAATCGTTAAAAGAAAGAGGTTATTCATTGCGGCGTGATCTGTTGGCGAAGTTTCAATCACCGACTTTTACTTCTGAATGTGAAAATATCTTGCTAGCACCCACCTGCTTAGGGAGACATGACCATCCCAATAAAATAAGAGAAATCAGATCGAAAACGTGGTGTTCTTTGTTCCCGCACGCTATTCGAGAAATGAACGGTAGAGAATAGTTATGAAAGTGGTTAATGAACCCTCTCTCAGGCATTTAAATGCGATTTGCAGAGTATCTATGTAGACGTAGATGTATTCAGAAATTTAGCTTGCTGGCCGCTTGGAGCGCTGCTGTCGCAGTATATACCAAAGGTCTGTGGCAGTGTCGCGACTGTATGTGCCAGACTGTGATGAGACCGTATCGGTGGGTCACTCCATAAGAAGGGGCGGTCCACGAGCGTAAGTATGTATGTGAATGATGCCAGCAGGTTGTGGAAGGTTGCCCACGTCTGCCATAGGCCGATTCTCCTGTCGGCCAGAGGTATGCCGCACGCCTAGTCCGTCGCACCTACACACTTGCAGGCATGGAGTGCCCACCTTTCAGGGGAGGCACATTGGATACTGCCTGCTGCAAGGACTGGCCGCCCTGTCAGGCACGAAGAACGTCCAGACGGCTGAATATCGGCTTCCACCGTCCCCCCAAACCGTCTCTTCGGTATCACCAGTCACAGCGTCGGAATGACACACTACCGATAGTTTTATTGTGCCTCCAGAAAGCCATCAACAACGCTCTGAAAACTACTACAACTGACCTGGTGAGTTCCTCTGTAGTATACCAGATACCATTGTTGATGCATCAAACTTTGTCAGCAAGCTACATTGAAAATACAAACACCAAACTTTCAACTGCTAGCTAAAAGGCTACAGAAATATCAGGGCACTCAAGCTTGTTATGAAGATTACACTGGCGTTGTTGAAACGGCTGGCAATAGCTGTTTATTGCCCATTAGGACGGGAGAATCTGCGTCAGCAACATGGATAACGAATTCGTCACCAGCCGAGCAACAGCTAGTAACTACAAACGTGTACCGGTGTGTTTTATCATTTCATTAGAGACAGTTGAGCTTAGGTTTTAAATATTAAAGTAACAGCAGCTCAATCGTAAAATCGTTATTGCTTAAGACTATATTACGCTTCAATACTACGAACTAACGGTGTTTTGGATGTATTCGCTAGGAACTTCTCGTTTTATAACTGCGCATCTTAAAACATTTGTCTGATGACTTCAAAACAGCTTTATTTTCAATGACGAGACTTTAAATAATCCTGAGGAAGACCTGAGAATAAGTCCTTTGTAGACAAATATCAAGTGAAAGAACTTTATATGCCGACAGGAATATCTGTGATGTTCGAGAGTTTCCATTCCCGCTTGATACTCTCTATCTTGTGAAACAGTTCAGACATACAAAAGTTTCATTGAATTTCCAGCCATCAAGAACTTTCAATTTACGTCCACCTCTACTTGTTCCTCTGGTAATGTCAGTCACTTACGTTGGAAGCTTCACAGGACAAGGGGTGTCCCGGAGTTCTCACAACTGTCAACACGTCACAAACTAGGCGCAAGTGATCAGCCCCCGGCATGGCTCCTAGAACCAGACGGCCATTTCCGCGCGACTGAAATAGTTAACTGCTCTCGGATACGTTCAGACATTACTTTTATGCAGTAGTGTTTAAGCTTCTGAAACTCTTAGTAATTGCGGAAATTTCAAAGTGAATAAAACAAGATATTCTTTCAAGCCTAAAATTATAACAAACACTCATAAAGAAAGAACTGTTATTCGTAATATTATTCTTCTCATCATTCATTTGCAAATCAAAAAAGATTTTGACATTACATTTGTAATAGCTGCTACAATCTATAGCGTCTGTGAATTTGGAGTGTAGCAACCCACTGTTTCACGGTATTTATGAGGATTGGAACTTAAATAGTGGCAACTATTGACTCACAATCGATACAAATGCGTTACAAGTGTGGACCTGTTACTGTCCATCAAAGTAGTCACCAGCGCGCTGTATGTGGTGTCGCACAAGTACAAGGTGCGCGCCACCTACTTTCGCCGCGCGCCGCCATGCACGCACGGCGCGGCGTTCTTACTACGACAGCCACGAGCGCCCTCTGCGACAACGCCGCTCGTGGCCACCACTGAAGGACACCAGTCACTTCGGACTGAGATAGCAACGAGTTAGGACCTTCGTAATCAGATAGGCACCAGTGAAGACTTTGCTATTGTACAGGCACTAGGCAGGCCTCTAACAACTATGTATCAACATTCTGCAGTACTATGTAAAAGTTAAGTATTGTTACATTCTGTGCAATATATATCTCTTTCTAATTTACTCGAGTGTTTATAGTTTCTGGCTGCTCCCCTCCGTACCTCTCATTCCACTCGGCCACCGACACCTACGACGAGGCTGGGACACAAAAGCGGCGACGAAGTTGGGACACAAAAGTGGCGACGAGGATGGGATACAAAAGCGGCGACGAAGCAGGGATACAAAAGTGGCGACGAGGAGTGATAGACGAACCTTGGACCAGCAGCCAGACAGCAGCAGTCGGAGCACGCAAAAATTGCTCCTGCCCCCCCACCCTTATTATAAGATTTTTGGGGGAACATATTCTGTTACGTATTTTGTGGACTTTTTTGTTGCAGAGCGAGTCCTCTTTCATATTGCATTTGTGTGTTGTACTAATTTACTTGTATACGCGGCGCCTAATCGGTCAGCATGGCCACTACCCCGAACCCAAACTCAATGGAAATTATTCAGTTACAGACGGCACAAATAACGCAACTTTTCCAGGCGGTGTCCCAGCTCACAGCGCAGGCAGCTAACCAACGACAACAGCCGCCGCTTCAGCAGCCCACACCTGTCGCCGCACCGCTTCCGACGTTCCGCCAGTACAACGAACGTGAGGAAGAATGGAGCGACTATTTCGCACAGTTTCAAGAACTCGTCGCGGCTCATCAACTTACAGGTCAGACTGTTAAGCATCTTTTATTGTTTGTGGTGGGCCCCAAAACCTTCGTATTACTGCAGAAACTATTCCCCAAAGCATCTCCTCGTGATGTAGACTTTGAACAAATAGTAGAGGCACTAAATGCCCATTATGAAAGAAAAGTTCTTGTAGCCGCTGCACGGTACCGATTTTTCAGACTTAAAAAATTACCGCAGCAGTCACACCAAGAGTGGATTACGGAATTGAAGGGCTTAACCCGCCAATGTAAATTTACTTGCTCTTGTGGACTTTCGTATAGTGACGTGATGTTGAGGGATGCGATTACGCAGAATATTCAGGACCCCAGAATTAGAGCAGCAATTCTGAAACAGTCTGACCCCTCATTAGACAGTGTACTGCAGCTTATAGAAGCGCATGATACTTTTGACTTAGCAGATGTAGAAATGCAAAGCCACAGTGTAAATTCAGTGCGCCGCAACGGACGCTTTCCTAGCCGTAGTTCTCAGTGTAGCACTAGTGATTCTTACAATAGTACAGGCCGTGCTGAACAGTCAGTGAACAGTAGGCAGTGTAAAAGTGCGACACAAAGGTCGCCCCGTAGTGTTAGACACAGTAATTTGCATAACGGGCGCCAACGCTCATTTCAGAAAAATGTACGTAAATCTTGCCCCCAGTGTGTGTCTCGCCACAAGGGTGCTCATTGCCCTAGTCGCAACGCAACCTGTTATCAATGTGGCAAATCAGGACATGTGCAGTCTGTGTGTATGCAAATTAAAAACTCAAAGAACGGTACCGTTAGAAACAGTGCTTCGCAGAGTGCGAGAACAGTTCATTCTGTAAATGTTATACGGGCTGTGGAATTGAACAGTGCTTTAGTTGGTTCTCAATTGCAAGAAAGTAGTTCTGCGCCTATGGCAAAACTATATAGTGCACCACGTAGCAAGCGCCGACGAGCGCGTAAAACAGTGCAACGGAAAAGGGTTCGGGACAAGCAAAATGACTATGAACAGTGCATTCCTGTAGTGAACCTAGTGCCTTCTGCAACTTCTAATTGTAATAGTGCCCAGTACTGTGTAGCTAGTGACAGTAGAATTGGTGTAGCTACTCAAAGTAATTTTAGTGCAGTAGTTAGTAAATCTGGAGTAGCTTCGCAGGCTTGCGCGGACGCCGATCCGGCGGTAGTGTCATCTAGTGACAGTGTTGTTAATCCGCTGCGTGCCGAGTCTGCGCCGCTTCCTTCACTACGCGGCCCGCGCAAGCGCAGTAAACAAACCGTAGCAGACGTTGCCCACATTCGCGCACCTGTCGAGCGCCACAAGCAAAAACTGTTTGTGACTCTCTTCATAGAAAATAAGACGGTGCAATTTCAGCTTGATACTGGTTCCGCTGTGACATTAATTAATAAAGACACTTATGAACTGCTGGGTTCGCCAAAATTGTCGCCGTGTCAACAAGTGCTCACAGCATAAACCGGTCAAAATATTCCCGTGCTAGGAACGTGTAGCCTGCCCGCCTCTTTTCAAGGTGTAACAAAAACAGTTGCTTTTGTAGTTCTTCAGGCCAAATCGACACAGAACATTTTTGGATTAGATGCTTTTGACTTGTTTGGTTTATCAATTCAAAGAGATGTGCTTCAAATTTCGTCAATAGTGCCTCAGGATAAAATCAATGCCTTGTGTGAAAAATATAGTGACTTGTTTTCGCCGGAACTAGGTTGTGCAAAAGACTTCGTGGCACATGTAACTTTAAAAGAATCTGCAGTTCCAAAATTTCGTAAAGCTAGACCAGTGCCTATCGCCTTGCGTGATACAGTTGCCGAAGAACTTAAACGTTGGCAAGATAGTGGGGTGATTTCTCCTGTTTCTGCGAGTCAGTGGGCCTCGCCTATAGTAATTATACCCAAGCCGTCAGGAAAACTTCGTCTCTGTGCGGACTTCAAATCAACTGTCAACAGTCAAACAATTGTCGACACTTATCCCCTGCCCAGACCTGAGGAACTGATGGACAAATTAGGACAGTCTCGCTTCTTTTCCAAGATTGATTTAGCAGAGGCTTACTTACAGATTCCACTTGATGACGAGTCAAAAAAGTTTTTCGTCATTAATACTCACATGGGCCTTTTTCAATTTCAACGCCTACCCTTTGGCAGTTCTTCCGCTCCCGCTATTTTTCAGCGTTTTTTGGAACAGCTCACAGTTTCTGTACCGTGTTGCTCGAACTATTTAGATGATATTGTGGTATCCGGACGTACAGTTGAAGAACATTTAGCAAACCTGGAGTGTCTT
This sequence comes from Locusta migratoria, assembly GCA_026315105.1. NCBI lineage: Eukaryota > Metazoa > Arthropoda > Insecta > Orthoptera > Acrididae > Locusta > Locusta migratoria. Next base: position 38,884,378 of record CM048745.1, read on the forward strand.
TTCAAAGTGTTGACTGCAGCAGGTCTACGTTGCAATAAAGCAAAGTGTTCGTTTTTTCAAACTGAAATAGAGTACCTAGGCCATGTGATTAATGCCCAAGGAATTCATCCCTTACAGTCACATCTTAGAGCAATCAAAGACTTGCCTCCTCCTAAAAATGTGCATGAATTGCAAGCAGTAATGGGAAAGCTTAACTATTATTTCAGGTTTATTCCCAATGCCTCTCAGATTGCAGCTCCACTGCATCACTTACGTAGGAAGAATGTTCCTTTTGTATGGTCCAAAGATTGTCAGGTTGCCTTTGACAAATTAAAGTCTGCACTACTCAGTGATGCATGTTTGATTCCCTTTGACCCACAGAAGCCTGTAGTGTTAGCAGTTGACGCCTCGTCGTACGGTCTGGGCGCGGTAATCTCACATCGCATTGGATCTCACGATCGTCCTATTGCCTTTGCTTCCAAGCTACTGACGCCAACGCAACAGAATTACAGTCAGATAGAAAAGGAGGCCTTAGCAATCATTTACGGCGTCACAAAGTTTCATCATTATCTGTATGGCAGAAAATTCTATTTGTTAACAGACCACAAGCCTCTCACGTCGTTGTTCTCACCCACAAAGCCAATTCCGCCACGAACGGCACAAAAGCTTCAGAGATGGTCCTTGATATTGTCAAATTATCAGTATGAGATTTTGTACCGACCTACCACTAAACATGCCAACGCGGACACACTTTCCCGACTTCCGGTTGGCCAGGATGTATCATTTGATTCTTCGGAAATGGCATGTTGTCAGATAGACTCCAGAGATGCTTCCGCTGTCGCAGATTTTCCTTTGAACTCTCGTCGGGTTGCACAGGAAACAGCTGAGGATGCAGACCTAAGTGTGGTAGCACGTTTTGTTCGCTCAGGGTGGCCTGCCAGAGCCAAAGACATTGATCGGCCTCTGGTTCGACGTTATTTTGCACAACGTCATGCATTATCTTTAAGTCAGGGTGTACTGTTGTTGCATACCGACAACGACCAAGCAAGAGTGATTGTTCCTCGTTCCCTGCAACGAGAAGTGTTACGCCTCCTGCATCAAGGACATTGGGGCATTGTTAGGACAAAGCAACTGGCCAGACGTCATTGTACCTGGGTTGGTATGGACGCTCAGATAGAGAGCATGACATCACAGTGTACAGTTTGTGCGGAGCATCAAGCGGCTCCTCCACAGCGTTTCTCAGACTGGCCACGCCCCAAGGGACCATGGCAACGTTTACATATTGACTTTGCCGGACCTTTCTGGAATACGCGCTGGTTAATTGTTGTAGACGCTTTCAGCAAGTTTCCTTTTGTGATTGCCATGAACTCAACGACAGCTTCTAGTACAATCAGTGTTTTGCATCGAAGGCTTGCCTGAAACTATCGTCAGTGACAATGGACCTCAGTTTGTTAGTGCGGAATTTCAACAGTTTTGTCGTGTGAATGGCATTCAGCATATAACCACCGCACCTTTTCACCCTCAGTCCAATGGTGAAGCAGAACGTTTCGTTCGAACATTCAAGTCTCACATGGAGAATATGAAAGGTCAGCACTCCAGGCAGCAAGCTCTTCAAATTTTCCTGTCTACGTATCGGTGCATGCCACGTGACGGCCCGTCTCCTGCCGAGCTGCTACACGGCCGCCGTCACCGCACTCTCCTTCACCTGCTGCAGCCTCCCACGCACCGAGTCGGTTCGTATGGCGCTACGCGTTTTCAGGTTTCTACGCCGGTGCTGTACAGGGTGTTTGCTGGAAACAAGAAGAAATGGATGCCGGGCATCATTCAGCGCGTGCTCGGGCGCAATATGTTTGTTGTACGTTCTTCCACAGGGTCGGAGCTGCGGCGCCACGCAAACCAATTGCGCCTGCACAGGCCGCGCGATCCTGTCTCCGGTTTCTTGATTCCAGACCCAGTTCACCGCCAGGGAGCACAGCCACATCGTTCGTCCCCGGACTACGACATCCCTATGGACGTCGACGCATCTCCGCCGCAGTCGTCGCCGCCGCTGTCGCCGCCGCAGATGACAGCGTCACCGAGAGGGACTCCGGGACCGTGCGGGCCCCCCCAGCATGGGCCACGCACCTCAGAAGAAGATGACCTGCTCAATCTGGGCGGGGGTGTGCGCCCTTCCCCAGGTTTCGGCGGGTTTCCTGGAGGATCTCAAGGCGGATGCCGGGGCGCGGACGGCGTCTCGATCCCGGCCTCAGCTACGACGCCCGTCCCACCAGTAACGCCCCCGCCCAGGCCCTCCTCCCAGTGCCGTCGCCGTGGCCCTCAGCCCTACGCCACGACGGCGCGGCGGTTTGGGGGGAGGGGTGTGGTGTCGCACAAGTACAAAGTGCGCGCCACCTACTTTCGCCGCGCGCCGCCATGCACGCACGGCGCGGCGTTCTTACTACGACAGCCACGAGCGCCCTCTGCGACAACGCCGCTCGTGGCCACCACTGAAGGACACCAGTCACTTCGGACTGAGATAGCAACGAGTTAGGACCTTCGTAATCAGATAGGCACCAGTGAAGACTTTGCTATTGTACAGGCACTAGGCAGGCCTCTAACAACTATGTATCAACATTCTGCAGTACTATGTAAAAGTTAAGTATTGTTACATTCTGTGCAATATATATCTCTTTCTAATTTACTCGAGTGTTTATAGTTTCTGGCTGCTCCCCTCCGTACCTGCACCAGCGTGTCGGTCTCATTCCACTCGGCCACCGACACCTACGACGAGGCTGGGACACAAAAGCGGCGACGAAGTTGGGACACAAAACTGTAGAACACTTGGCCAGCGATGTGGAAGTCGTAGTATTCCGTTAGCAGAGCCTGTTCTGTTGATGGTGCGAATGGAGCGGTCTGCTGCCTGTCTAATCTATTCAACAGTTCTGAAGCGAATGCCACAATGTGGTTCTTTCATCTTCGGAATTAATTCAAAGTCACAAGGACTTCGGACAGTATGGTGGATGTTCCTCCACTACTTCCCAGCCCCAGCGGCCGAACAGAGCAGTCACAGCTTGCGCTGTATGCGCCCGCGCATTGTCTTACAAAAGGATGGGTGGGTTGCGCAGAAAGCGTTGCCGCTTCTTTCGCGAAAATGGTCGCAGGTGGTGCTCTGAAAACGAACAGTAATGCTGTGTATTAACGGCCTGCCGTGGAGGCACATAAAGCGTTAGGATAACGCATCACAATCGTACACGATCCGTAATGTCGCCATTCGTTGGACTGGAGATTCAGTTTTGGGTCGTACAATGTGGTCCGCGTCTCATCCATCGTTACGATACGGTGTAAGGAAGCCTCTCCTTCGCGCTCGGGCGCTCGAACTGCGTCTGAGCAGCGTCATAACACATGAATTTCTGCATTTCCGTCAATTCGTGCGGAACCGATCGTGATGCATTGTTTCGCATGCCCAGACGTTTCTTCAGGAGGCGAATCACAGTCTTATGCGCTAATCCTGTTTAGTGGGCGAGCTCACGAATCGTCTGGGGTCTATCACCAACGCGTCGATATTATGCTTTACTTCTTCAGAGATGCTAGGACGACCTGTCCGATGCACGTCTGCCACAGTTTGCCGACCTTCGTCGAAGGCTGTTACCCAACGCGCCACTGCTCTGCACAGCAGTGGCGATTCCCCGCACGCCTCTCGAAGTCGTGGATGACACTCGTGCTGTACGACCTCTGGCACATTCAATCTCGATCCAACTCTGTTGTTCCTGTTTCGAAAACATAGTGACACCGTTACATTAGACCGCTCGCTAACAAGTGACTGTGTTTCACTCGATTGTGCGCACGCCGTTGACGTAGGACGGGAGAGTCCATTTGCTATCAGCGACAATGGTAGATTCCATTGCAGAGTGCCTCCTTTGCCACTATTGTATTAAGTTCCAACCCTCGTATACAACCCAGCTGCTCGCTAGCAGAGCAGTCGTGAAATTGCAGAAATTGCGTGGCAATTACGCGATGCTTATACTATACCCGGGCCGCTGAAACTTTGCACTTGACGTTTACAAATAACAAGTGAAGAGGAAGAAGCGCGAGGCGCTAGTCGCTAGGAACGATCCAATCACAGCGCGATAAACACTTCCAGTGATCACGTGCCGTGACGTCAACATTCCCGTGTTGACGGCTTTGTTCAGTTCTAACGTAAACAAAGTTGTGTATCATGTTTATCGCGTGTTTATGTTGTGTGTGCTTTTTTGCTGCGATTTGATTTACTGTGAGTGGTTTAATTTGATTTTCCGAGATCAAATCATTGCATAATGTCACCGAAAAGACGTTTTTGTAGTGACGTTTTCTGAGTAAGTTCTCCATTTCGTAAGAATAAAAAGTTCGAAGCTTATGCTCTGAGCAGGAAGTTCATTCTCGCTTCAAACGATTGGAAAGAAGTTATGGTGCAGTGGTTACTAGAAAGAAATATTGCTGCAGATATGTCAATGTCAAATTTTTTTTTAAATAATCGCTCGTGAAACAAAATAAACCTATTACACCCACACATGCAGTAGACGAAATCGCAAAGGAGGAGCGTCACAATGTAATAAATCTGCCCCCATTTCACTGCCGTTTTAAGCCTATAAAATTGGTATGGAGTGACGTGAAGAATCACTTAAGGAACAATAAGTCCTTCACAATAACAGAGGTGGAAAAGCTGTTGTATGAAGCTGTTGCCAATGTGGATGCTGTATCTTGGAAAAAAAAGGGGTCGAGCACGTTGAAAAACTGATTCGGGCAGTGCAAACAATGGAAGGGATCATCGGTAATCATGAACGGTTAATGATTTGTCTTGGTGATGACGACGATTTTGGCAGTGACGACAACAGTGAAGATGGGGAGCTGGATGTAATTGTACCATTGTCGCCGTAAATTCGTGAGTGAAAAGCATTCTGATTATCAAACGTAGAGAGAGAAGTTACTATCTTGATTATTGTTTATTTCGTATCTGTCCTGATTCAATGCTTATTTTCTATATTGCTTTGCTCCGTTATTGAAAGCGTGTGCATTGTTGTGCTCTGGTCTTCATTAATAAGCCGTTAATTAATTGATGCTCAAGAACGAATTATTATATGCACTTTTATTGCTCAATATCTTAGATTTATGAGATGCAACTGAAAACCGTTTCGTCTGCTGTGCGTATAGAGGCTAGTGCTGCAACGTCGCTAAAGCACTGTAGCCAACTTAACTCGCCGTAAAGCGAAACGCCAAGTGCAATGTTTCAGCACCCCGGGTATAGACGCTGGTGGTATCGGTACCTGTAGTTTTAGACGGCCAGCTGGAGTCGGCATGAAATGCGAGTGGAGAGTCGGCTGCTGTATGACATCGCAGGCGTGAGGAGGTTGCCGGTACGGTAGATTACTGTAGGGATGGGTAAAACCGTCCGGTTAAAACCGATACCGGTATTTTAGTTGTGAATAACCGGTTTTTTCGGTATTTATTTGGTGTCGGTTGTAACCGGTTTCTTTTAGTTATTGGCAAGAACCGGGTAAAAAAAAACCGGTGCGACTACTTCCTGAAGTAGTGGTTCAAAATTTGTTTTTTGTAAATAATTAAAAAAAATTAAAACTAGCAGACCCTAATATTTAGGGCTATTCCTAAAATTTCCACTGCTGTGAAATATTAGGTCATTGCAGAAACTAAGAAAAGTGATCAGTGTTAATTTAAGAACAATCCCGGTAGTCAGAAACGCGCAACAAACGCGTGGAATAAGAACTTAAGAACTGGTGCAGCTATTGAGACATCGATGCACCTGTTGCCATGTGGCGTGGCCTATTAGACGATGCGCGTGCACCGGCAGTGTACAAGACTTGCCTCCGTCTGGTCATGCGGCAGTTCCTTGCTGTCGTCGCCAGACATCGGTTGTGTCTTAAATGGCACCATCCCGAGTGTGAAAGTACTTCACGAAGTTCGGTAGCAGTGAGGTACAATGTTCCATTTGGTTTAAAAAGCTGAAAACGGGTGGAGGTACTACAAACATGCTGTGTCATTTAAGGAGAAAGCATCCAAAATGTTTCTTGAAGAGAAGGTAAATTCGATTCATATACCTATTATGTAAGCTTGGAATAATAACTTTTAATATATTATCATACTGTTATGCTAACAAGTTTTATTAATGTGATTCCTTGAAAGCGAGGGGCTTTTTTAATAACCAATATGGGTTTAGGTAACATTGATCATGTGGTGGGTCGCGAGGTAGCCGTGCGATCTGAGGCTCCATGTCACGGACTGCGCGGCTGCTCCAGTCGGAGGTTCGTGTCCTCCCTCCTCCCTCGGTCATGGATGTATATGTTGTCCTTAGCGTAAGTTACTTTAAGTTAGATTGAGTAGTTTGTAAGCCTAGGGACCGATGACCTAAGCATTTAGGTCTCATAAGAACTCACACCCATTTCAACATTCTTTGGTCTTGTGGTACAGAGATTTCCTAGTTCAATTTGCGTAAATTTACAATGACAACAATCATACTGTTAGTCGGAACTGTGACTTTATTTTTCGAAATACTTCTGCAGCACTGACTGAAGTTTATTTACTGACTGTAACTTATATCTGTTGTGTGTATAACGAGATATTTGTATGCGCTGGCTGACAAGTCCAACTTACAGAGTGGTTGGCTCAATATTTGCAACTGCCGGATGGTTAATACTAGGCCAGTAAATCTGTATGCTTCGTATATCGTCTTCTACGTTCTCGTGGCTAGGCTTACACACACTCAAGAAGGCGTAGTATTGGGAGGGGACCTTGCAAAATACGGAAAGACTGGTGATTTGGTGTATAACGTAAATTTACCTAAATATTAACTAAATTTCGTAACTTTCGGTTTCGGTCGAAACTAGAAGAACCACAAAATATGTTTCGTTCGAACTCTACTAGAAATAATAGCAAAAAAAACGAAAACCGTTAAAAAAAACGGTTATCTTGAGCAATTTTTACGGTGCGGTTAAACTGGAGATGAAAAGAACCGGTATAACCGAAAACCGGTTGTTTCAGCGATAACCGCCATCCCTAGGTTACTGAGCATCAGCCAGCGCGCGGCCGGCGGCGTGCTGTTGGAGCACTGTGCGCTGCGGGAGGCTGCGGGGCGGCAGGCGCTCTGCTCGCACAAAGGCGGCGCCACAACAATGGACAGCCGCCTGGTCCGAGGGGGCGGCACTTTGCCCAGCCGGGAACTCGCTCACCTGTTTATCACCGGCCACACTCCACACCTTACAGTTCGCCAACAAATGTACAACTCTCGCAAAGGCAATTATACTACCCTCTCCTCTATTTTTCTTTGTTTTTATTAAGATTTACCTTTTCAGGACAAAAATATCAGTATGCACGTGCCGCATCAAATGGATGAGGAACAGACTTATCAGGGGAGGTCGTTGTCGACTGAGTAGGCCATAGGAAACGACAAAGGATTAGGAAATACTTCCGATTACACTATAAGAGAATTGCTCAAACAATTCGAGACCTTTCTCCGCAACATTTTTCTACGCTCAAGTATTATTCACTGTACACGGTCTCCTCCGAGCCGCGCGGGAATAGCCGAGCAGTTTGGAGCGCTACGTTGCGGAACGCGCTGCCTCCCGCGTCGGAGGTTCGAAGCCTCCCTCGGGCATGAATGTTTGTGTTGTCTTTAGTATAACTTAGTTCGTAAGTAGTTTGTAAGTATAGGGACTGATGACCATGCAGTTAAGTCTCATAAGTTTTACAAACCTTGGAACATTGGAATTGGTCTCCTCCACAATTGATACACCGCTCAAACTCCGTTCCTACATCCGGGAGCAGTCTTAGTACGCGTCTTGCTGGATCTACAAATTTTATGGCGTCTCTCGTCGCTCATCTTCGTCCGTTTAACAGGATTTTCCAATTATTCCGCAAGTAAAAGTTGTTTTTAGGTGACAGGCTGCGATGTACTTAGAAAAAAAATCATACTTATGCCCAGAGCTGTACAATACTTTTACCCGCTATGTTGTACCGGTTTCGGCAATTACTGGAATCTACGGGAAAGTAACAAAATAATTTACTTAAATAAAAACAAGACAACATTTTTTTTTTCTAGAAAGTCGCAGTAATCACTGTATATGAGTTCTGTATACGCGTTTCGGGAAGCGTTTCGGTAGGTTCAAGACGTGGGCCGTGGCTAGCAACGATTGTGTACAAGGTCTGCAACCGTAGCAAGTGCTTACTTCACACTTATAAATACTCAACTTCTACGTTTGGTGTACACGGCTGGCTAATACGTGGTACACAGTTCTGCTACACTCTCGTAGCTGCAGTCAGTAAAAGCGTTCCCAGTGGAGCTAACGTACACGGCTACACGGCCGGCTGTTTGTACTTGCTCCGTCGACTGCTAGTCTCAACGCAGTCCTCCGCTATTCTGCTCGTGTCTCTCGGATCGCCGACATATCTCGGCCAGCCCTATTTGCACAGACCTAGGGCGCTCCCGGCGGATGAACTGTTGTTCGGCGACTTACCCTCTCTTCTTCAAGTGACGCGACGGCGTGTGTATACCGCCGGCGTTGTGGTGCATGGTGACGCCGTATTCAGAAAAATTGTTATCTTGTTGTTGTAAAATATTTTCTTGCTGAAACCGATATAACAGAGCAAATAAATTTTTTAGCTCTGACCTTTTCAAAGTCATTCCACAAGGACTAGGCTCCACGGAGCAGAGGATCTGCGCGTTATATAACACTCTTCACAAATTGCTGCGTAATGGTTTTTCTGGTCTCGACTAATGACGCGCAGAACGAATTAGTCTGTAACACGAGGCATTTAAAGATGCTGTGTCACTATTTCAAAAATATTCAAATGTTTGTAAAACGTATGGGTCACCAGTCCCTAAACTTACAAACTACTTATGAACTAGCTTATACTAAAGACGGCGCAAACATCCATGCCCGAGGAGGGTTTCGAACTCCCGACGGGAACGTTAGCCTGCGCCGTCTTCCACGACGATCTCGGAAATCGCACTTCCATCTTATTACAGTCTTGCTGCCCCCGCAAGCCTGAATAGACTCCTCTTGCTCTTCTCGTGCGAGAATCCAGATCTTCTAGTCTAAATAACTTTTCTGGACGTAGTACTCCCTAACATATCGCAGCCGGTATGGTATGCTAGTTGGATTCAGTGGGGCCAGCTGAGATGCGGGACGATAAACCTGAAAGAGCACCGCCGTAGGATGCGATGGATGCTTCTCGATCGTGACGCTTGTTCGATGGACAAGTAGAGCCGCCGCTTTCGTCGAAAAGTGAATGTCCACTCTCGCACGGCAAAGTGCACGTAGCATAGCTAACTTTAAAAATGTCCCCTCGCCACAAGAACCAGTAGACAGCCTGTCTCATGGCGCGACCTAATTCCTTTGGTACATGGAACAGTTGTGCGAGGTACCAGGCTTCACTGAATAGCAACGAATTAATCAAAGCTGCCCTCTGCGTCAACGCCAGGGTGCGGGTGGCGCTCAGCTGTGCCATCGCGCGTATCCCGTGCAGGACGAGGCACCAGCTGGAAGCCACTGTCTTCAAGAGGTTAGCTTGGAAACGAACGCCCAAAATTTTATGTTCCTGTTTGATGGTAAAGCCCCGGGAGGCCGCACTGTTTTGCGAGGATTAATATTCGCACCTGAGTCTCTTTCATACTGGGTTAGCACAGTTCTAATAATATCTAAATCAGTGGCGGAAGACAACAACAAACCAAGGTCGTCAGCGTAAGCACGACACACCTGAGTACTGTCACCAATCCGTCTGCCCTTACAAGAACCTGCCGATTTGCGCAAAAGAGCGTCCAAGGATACCGCGAACAACTCCATTGATAATGGGCATCCTTGTTTCACAGAACAGTTTATGGAAACAGGCTCTGATAAACACTCATTAATACAGACACGCGATGTTGATGCCGTGAACAAAGAAAAAAGCATATTTATAAACTCTGTTCCAAAGCCAAGTTTCTGTATAACACGCCGCAGGTGGCCGACCCTATCGAAAGCTGTTTTGACAATATAACTAACGGGAGTCTATGTGTCGTAGCGTATGCAATGGCGTCACGGAACGTGAACACAGCGTCGTATATTGTTCTTTGCGGCACTGCACAAAATTGGTGTTCAATTATTACTTTACCCATAATCACTTTCATACGGGACGGAACACATTTTGTGAACAATTTGTAATCGTTGGCACCAAAGTCACTGTTCCCTCCAAAAAGGGTTTAGGAACAGGCACACCATTTAAAATTTCATTAAAAGCCTCAGTCAAACAGATCCAAAGAGACGCCAGAAATGCGAATAAAATTCCTGTGGTAATCCGTCAACACCCGGTGATTTGTTCTTTGCACACGTCTTTAAGACATCCCTTACTTCCTCCAAAGAAAATGGTTCGGTAAGATGACGACGATCGGTGACAGGTAAAACACGTGAGACGTCACTAAGCAGTCCAGTGATGGCAACGTTATCACAGTCATTAGCACTAAATGTCCACAAAGTGCCGGCGCACCTCAGCAACGATTTCCGCCTGAGTACGGGGCCGCGCGCCGTCAGCTGTTTCCAGTCCGCTGCCCGCCAGCGCCCTCTCAGCTGAGGGGACAGGGAAGGCGCCTCGTCGACCAGCTGACCGGGAGCCTGACTCCGCACAACACAGCCCTGTAGCGACTCTTTCTTCGTGGCCAACAGCCGGTTATTAATTTGTCCAATTTGAGCCATTCCAAAGGCCGGGTTGTCCTGTTGCATGTGTATTGCATCATTAAGACAATTTTCGTAAAACTGAATTGTCGACCTTCACCATTCTGCAACATTCTGACTAAATTCTTTAATAGCTTTACGAAGTGCCGGCTTCAGATATTCCACCCACCAGGATAGAACTGTGGAATAAAAGGCACGGAACTTCGTGGCCTACCGCCACACGCGAACTATAATCCTTTCGAAATTCGGACATGTTAGATGACGCACATTAAACTTCCGTAATTTGGTCGTGCGTAGTTTTAGTGCCATCAAAGAGTACAACCGGCAGACATACGCACAATGGTCGGAAAAGATGACTGGATGTACTCGTGATTCTATAACGCACACTTTTTTGTCTCTAGAAATATATATTCGATCGAGTCGACTTCGTCCAGTGGCGTGGAAAAAGGTAAACCCCGGTTCGCGGGGGTGCAGGTAACGCCAAGTATCAATCAAATTCATTTCTGTGACGAGGGTCTGCAGCTCTAAACATTTCTTCGGTCGTGGCTCCTGGTCCATATCAGTCAACACACAGTTAAAATCACCGCCCAGGACAATAGGCAGGTGGTGACCACTTAAAACATGACAAATGACGCTACTGTAAAATACACGACGCAATGGCTTCCCCTCTGTACCGGATGGGGCGAACACATTCACAACATATCGGATATTGTTTATTGTACAGGCCACACCACGTCCATATGGAGTAAAAACCACGTCACTATACTCAATTCCAGCCTTCATTGGGATAGCAGTGCCACATGTCAAAGTTAAGAAGTACCTCATATCCCGACACAGATTGAATATTATCGGTTAAAACTTCCTGCAAAAACGCTACATCTGCTGCAACGAGGTGCAAAAAATCCTCCAAACTAAGCAATTTCACATTAGACGTAACTCTGTTAATATTTATGGTAGCAATGACAGATGGTAATTGTGGTACCATACAGAAGAAAATTCAAGCAGACAACGAAAAGAAGAAGGAAAACTAGACGGTGGCAACTGTCCCGTCATCCTCAGGGAGTTCATCCCCCCCCCACTCAGTCGATTGGTTAGTGGTAGCATGCGAGAAAACACCCCCATTTGTGTCAGCACTCTCGAAATTGCAGCGGATGTGACTACTTTCTGCGTGGAATGCTCTGACAGAGAGTCTTTTGAAGAGGGGCGCGCGCGTTTCTGGAGGGTTTTCAGCTTTCCTTTTGTGCGCACATTGAGCCATCCACAACCACGGTATTTCACATCCGAAGAACGCAAAATATCCGTAAGATGCCGCACCACCTCCTCTCGTCGGTCTTCCACACGCCGCAGTGGCGCGGCGCGGCGCGGCGCGGGGCTCTGCACGACGCCTCCTGCTGACGTTTAGGAGGCTGCAGGCTCCCTACGCGAATAAGGCGCCCATTCAGGGGACGAGCTGCGCGCTCTCCTAGAGGTGTACCTCAAGTCAGAAGTGCTCGCACTCCGATCGGTCTACAGACCCACGCCTGTCGGAAGCAATATCACGCCGTGACTTTGATTTTTGAGAGACAGCTTCCTTTCGAGGACGAGCAGCCACAGAGGCGGAAGGTGACTCATTCGTCACAGAAACTGAGGTAGTGGCCTTTGAAACGGATTCCGAAACTGTCGACACTTCGCATTCTTTCTGTGGCGACACAAATACAGTGTCATCAATTTAAGTTTCGGAGACATTCGACTGTAGACTTTCCACTACTGGTAAAGGAACTGTGGCAATAATATCCTTCTCAACGACAGCTCTCGACTCTGTTTCTGTTTCAGAAGCCGGAGGGGGTTCTGATCCCGTGTCAGCCGGCGAAATAGGTACTGTCGGTTGTTCAGGCAAAATACCGTCTACTTCTACTGACTGAGAATTTAACGGCACATCAGGTAGAACTTCATCCTGACACACAGCAGGAGTAACGTCCATATCGTGAGAACTGTCTTGTAGGCGGCGAGCGGCCGGGTGGGGGGCAGCTAGCGCGACCGCGGCCCACATCGCCTGTACTGTGCGTCGTCCTGTCATCCTGTTCGCCTAACGGCAGCTGCGCAAGGCGCCTACGCTGCGGACGGTTTGAACGAAAATGTTCCGTACCGTTACTGTAGGAACATGTCTGTGGCTGTCCACTGTACGTAATAAAGCCACGGTGACCGGCCATATACAAGAAGGACGGAACATGCTTTCTCAAAATTATTTTCACACTCTTTATTCCATTTTCGCATTGAAGCTAACGACCATTTTTCCTTGATTACGGACACAACATCACCGTACGCACTAAGACAACGCGATATGGTCTCATTATTTACTTCAAGAGGTAAATTAAACGCACGCAAGTTCCTAACGCCAAGTCCAGCATTTGTTACTTTTACACAAGTTACTCTACCATTACCGTGTATAAATTTCCTTACACCGTCGTTAGCATTCACTATAGTGTCACAAAGTTCCGGGTTATTAACATTTACAAACAAAGAATTCAAAAACGTGTCCATCTGTAACCCCATTACGTCGTTATCTGTCAATTTCAGTTCGTTCATCATGCAGTAACGAATTTCCAAAGATGACGGTCTGGCTACGGTACGGTAAATTTCACTTTGAATATTGATCTCCCTGTCTCCAGATGCCATTACTACTTACAGTTCTTGAAGGAAGAAACACGAACACCAGGAAACCGCGGAGCAGCCTCCGCCCAGACACAGCACTGCGCACGCGACGTAAACACCGCCGGCCGGCCGCAGCGCGGAGCACGGACCTGCTGACTGCCAGCGGACAACCAGCCGAGTGCTGGGCGAGCGCGAGGGCGCGCACTGCGGTGACCTGGCGGGAACCGCCGCAGACACTGCGGCACGGCCGGTGGCTCACCTCATCTGACGACTCCTCGAAAGGGCCAAACGCGTCAGTAATCACAAACTGAGGCTGATTTTTGTGTACCAGCCACCAGCATGAAGTGCAACCAGTTTTACTCAAATTTGTCACATTCATTATTACAGAATCCATTAACTGCTTCTCTCCAATGATTCGGCACCCTTAGAATGCATCAAAACTCACCATGACAATCGCACTGACGTGTTTTACGGCTCACTTTAGATTTGTAGTTTTATAAGTTTCTGCAAACATTTTGGACCAAAATAATAATCTAAATAATAATAATAAATTAATTAATAAGAGTGTCTGTAACCCTTTTAGAAAAATAAAGTAGTGGCGGGTTACGAACCACCGACCCTTTACGTCACAGTCCAGCACCTTGCCCACTAGCTACGACTATAATTCAAAAACAGAAGTTCTTTAATCTCAGACTATTCATGACCGTTGTTAACGGATGGCATTTGTAGACATTAGATTATCATTTATCGTACGAAGAACGATGCGTTTTCGTTAATTGCTCAGTGTGCCGTTGCTTTGAAATGGCAACGTATAAGTTACAATAAGAAAATCATCAAATACGCAAGGAATGTCACGTGATATCACCGAACGGCTGGTTTTCGTTAATTCAATGGAGGGTCTCAAATATCCGTTACTTTTGCAAATATGTCGCAAACGATACGATATGTGAAAAAAAAAAAAAAAAAAAAAAAAAACATAAGGGAGCTAAGTTGTAGAGAATTTTCTCCTCTACCAATTATGTTATTCAATATTCGTGTCAGATGAACGGTTCGTTTGCAATTACAATTATATTACAAACGGCTTTTTACTAGTTTTACTGCCGTATTTCTTGTCCGAAAAATTTGAGAAAGGAAGGTTCTGGTCTCTGGCGGCCTACAATTATGTCTGTAAAATTTGGTGCTGATCGGTTGAACGATTCCTCTTAAAAACAGGGAACAGACAGACAGACAGAAATCCCAAAATCGCCGTTATTTTTGCAAATATCCTTTAAACGCTGCGAGATACGAAAAAAATATAAAAGAGCAAAGTTGTAGAGAAATTTCTCCTATACAAATTGGGTTATTTAATTTTCGTGCCAGACGAATAGTTAAGCAGTTATTTTCATTTAAATTTCGAGCTGTCAAAAGACGATCGCAAAGGCCCACTTTTAGTGTTACTACCGTAACCTAAAGTGGGCCAAAACTTCAAGTTTAGCAGTGAAGAACATTTTCCGAAAACGTTGAGCTCAAAAAGTATTCATAAAATCAGTATGTTGTGAACATTGTATAGAGAGGATTACCACACAAACAAATGTATCGCAGCTTCCGCACATAATAAATTTCTTTAAGTTCCGTAAATATTTTAATTTACATAATTATGAAAATTAACTGTTTAAATACGCAAGCGGAATCCGGCTACGCTATTGAAATTACCGCTAAAGTAATTATAATTAAACCGAATATTTTTAAATGTTAGAGTAAATACATAATTAATAATGTGTTACAAGAAACCACATAAAACGAAAGAAAATGGAATTAGCTATAAACCACCAAAAATAACAACCTATTCGCTTATCTACTCCTCTATACGAACAACTCACAGAATAAAACTCTATAGTTTACTCGGAAATATTGCCTGAGTTTTACTCTTTTCCCATGGCACACACAGGTAACTTATTTTAGTAATTTATCGTCTCCATCTGCTTCGTCAACGGTCAAGAAGACAGCAAAACGTCTGTTTAGTTGGATGTTGCAGTGGGCCCTACATTTCCAACCAGGCTGTGCTCCATCGAGAAAATTTGGAAAACGGTTTAGTCTCACGTGTCATGACACTTTTATAAAAACTCACCCATCAGTTTGACGCATGCCATTAGAGTCAATTACAATCTTGTCAAAACTTCTGCACGGATGCAGTAATTTTCTCGTACAGTTTCTAACTTTACGAACCATCTTATCTACTGTATGACATGCTAAGGGTAATTTTAGGTTTTAGAAAATTTGTGAATTTCAAAGCTTTGGTTTAGGCATTTTGTATTTAACCTAAAATTT
The DNA here is from genome assembly GCA_026315105.1 of Locusta migratoria. Classification (NCBI taxonomy): domain Eukaryota; kingdom Metazoa; phylum Arthropoda; class Insecta; order Orthoptera; family Acrididae; genus Locusta; species Locusta migratoria. The sequence continues at coordinate 38,899,968 of CM048745.1, forward strand.
AAGTAATGGTCTAAACTCGAGTTGTTAGTACCGTCCCGTTTTTGACCATTTTTCTCACTATCACTAACCTGTCCTGTTTCAGACTAACAAAATATAACTAGCAGGGGTACAGAAAAAACCAGAACGAAACAAATATGACCAGGGCTATTCGAGCATTCAGAAATAAAATTATGTATAATTCTCCCCATAATTAAGGACTGAGACTACAGCTGAGATAAACACGTAAATTGAAAGGAAGTACCAGCAGCTGTCTTTCAATTGTTTAATTAATTAAGCCACGGGTTTCGATGCAATATCGCACCATCTTCAGGCCCCAGTTGCGACTGTCACAAGTAATAGCGGATCTAAAAGGGGTAGCCGTTGACACCGGTAACCGTAATTTTCATCGTCCTTGCACTGACAGGTATCAAACGTAGTGCGCCATTGCTTTGAAATGAAAACGAGTGAGTTATAATAGGAAAATCATAAAATACAGAAAGCAAGATGGCTTATGCCAGGGGGGTTTGGGCGAGGAATGTCACGTTACTGATTTCCGAGCGTCAGGTTTACGTAAAAACAAGTGCCAGTGTTAAATCGTCATTATTTTTGCAAATAGCTCTTAAACGACGGAAGATAAGAGAAAACCATGTTCTCCTTTTCAAATTCGTTTATTCAATTTTTATGTCAGACGAACGGTTAAGCCGTTATTTTACATTAAATTTCAAGATCTCGAAAGTAGATTTAAACCGCTTCATAGATTACAGTCGGGCGTTTAGAGAGTGTAATGCTTGTACAAACATGAAATCAAATACATTTTCTCCGAAACTGTTAAAGCGACTACATTCACTGTCACGGAACTACGTACACCTTCCACTTCAAGGCGACATGGACGTCAGATATGACAGGGATCTCAAACTATTGCATATTTCTCGATTTTCAGGAGGCTTTTGATACCCCTACCAGCGGCCTCTAATCCAGTCGTGTGCATATAGGGTATCACCGAAGCTATGCAACTGGGTTCTAGATTTACTGTCAGACGGGGCACAGTTCGTAGTACGTAAATGACATCTCTATATATATAAATGTTGTGTTCGTTTGTGTGTGTTTGAAAATCTCAAAAAGTTCTTCACCGATTAAGCTCCAAATTTGTCACAACGTTGCTCTGTAACACGGGAAGGTTTTGTTTAATATATTACTCATAACCTCTATATATGGCACTTTTGCGATTTTGGACTCAACTTTTTCACACTGCAAAATTTATATAAATTCGTGTGTGATATATATTTGAATAATAGGTATGTAAAAACATCCGCGTAATCCAGTAGTGCGTTGTATCAATATTTCAAAGCTTTCGGCCAAGAACTTTTGGAGATATAAGATTTTGAACATAAGACTAAACATGGTTCTCAGTTAGATTCCCAAGACGAGATACAGTAAGGGTAGGCAATGACGAAGAGGGGAGGAGAGATAGACACATACTTTTTAAATTGTAATCAAGACTCCAAATACCAATTTTTTTAGTTCAGGCTGCAAAACTAGCTTCTTAGCAGTATTTTTCAAAAATCTTTTCATCCCTTATTTCACCCTCTTAAAGGCTGCTTTTCCGAGAAAGCTGAAAGACCTCTTTTTTTTTAAATACTAACGAAGAATCCGTATAGGTCTATCATCAAAATAGACTGGATAACAGCGTATTTTCAAAACACGTTTCATCTCGTATTTCGCCCACTTAGGGACGTATGGAGTCATTCATTAATCTGTTAGTCAGTTACTCACTCGGAACATTGCCTTTTATTTATAGATATTATGCGTTGCAACTTGTTATGATCTCTCTCGATGGTGGTCTATTGGGAGGACGATCCTGCTGCTCAACGAATTGCTGTACGATGACCATATGGATTAACTGAGTGCTAAATAATAGCCCCCCATAGTGCAATGAATCATTGGTGATATTGGATAACAAACATTAGGGATGTGGACACACAGATATAATTTCGTCATCCTTAAAGTCCTCAGACAATGATTAAATAATTTATCCCAAGTCGGCGGCGCAGCTTGCCAATGTTGGCAACGTAATAACACTTCAACCAGAGCGGAAGCACAGGCTCAATTATCTGTTAAATGTAAGCAAAAAAGCAGTTCCTCTCAGTCTCTGTTATCGGTTGCTCGGCTAAATTTTACTTGCGGTGTGAGCAGCGGAGCGTAGTTTTCTTGGCAAGGAAATCTTCAGTTTAGAAGTATAATTGATTTATTGGCAGCAGAGAGTAGTAATGTTGGCAAGGCAATCTTCAGTTTACAAGTATAATTGCTTTATTGACAATGGTTCCTACAGGAACGTATTGCCGGCCGCGGTGGCCGAGGGGACTGAGGCGCTTCAGTCACGGTCTGCACGGCCACTACGGTTGGGGGTTCGAATCCCACCTCGGGCATGGATATTTGTGCCGTCCTAGTTCGTAAGTAGTTCATAAGTAGTTTGTAAGTTTAGGGACTGATGACCCCGTAGTTAAGTCCCATAAGCTTTACAAACATTTGAACAATTTTTTTAGGAACGTATTAACGACAGAGCAGAACTGCATTAAATGGATTTTGGCAACCCTAGCCGCTGACGCAAGTGAAATTTTACCGAAATTATACAAATACATCAACATGAAAAATGACGTATCGATTTTTGATTATAATTTTATAAGGAGGACAATAAAACTTACACAATTGAAAAGGCGCTTTGCCATAGATGCGTGCGAGAGAAAATCATGTGTATACGTTGCCATTAAGAGAGGAAAAAGGATTCAGATGTTTTCATATGTATATCTCAGATCACGCTTTAAATCAAGGAGGTTAAAATAAAGGAAGATGGCGTCATCTATGCCGAGCACATACGCCAGTTGACGCCTGTCCGCCATCTTGGTCAGTCGTAGAATGCTATTTCTTCGTTGAAACTATGTGCTAAGTCGACCCTCTTACTGTCAGTCAATTGAACTGACAGTCAGTAAAAAGTATATACTTTCAAATAATACATTTTGTTGAATAAATACTCATCATATTTCAAAACTTTATTTTTAACGCAAATTTTCATTCTTTTAACACGTTGTTCATCACGGCAAAACCGCGGGACGTTTCATTCCTGTTTTACGTGACATGAAACATCAGCTCTACAATACGAACACTTCTCGAAGACTTATCAGTATGGCGGAGGCAGGCTTCACTTTTTCAACGTAAGGGCGTCTCCGAGTATTCTACCCTCCTCACTTTAAATTCTCCAGCTGCCGAATAAGTGAGCGTCGAAAATTGAGGTGGTGCCAACTTCTGCCTTCCGTATTGGTCAGGTGCTATGGTAAAAATGCGGCACTAAAGTAACAACTTTTCGTGGAAACGCATTTTTATACGCTCATGTTTAATGGTTAATTTCCAGTAAGATAGATCATGATATTAGCAGTGGAAATCAAAACACCACAGAAACGAATTCTGAACAAAACGTTGTTTATGGGCGTTGTTATTTCATTTTATTTTATGTAACAGTGACTTTGTCATAGTTTCCAGCAGATAACACATAATTTGAAGTAATTCCCTACTTTTTAATTTCTTCATTTTATATAGGTACAACGAGCGAAAGACGAGACGTGCATAGACATAGCTGGAGGAGGAGAATGAAGATGGATGGAAGGAAAGGGAGTGATGAACAGAGGCCGGGGATTAGATAGAGGGAGGATGAAGAGGTAGATAGTGGGGAAGCAGGAAACAGACATAGCGGATGGGAAATAGATTGATAGAAAACGATAGCTTTTTACTAAGATGGTCCAGAGTTGGTAAACTGATCTGTATGTTTGTGGAGAAAACGAACGACAAAAAAAGTAATCTATAATTGAAATAATGTGTATCTGTGGAGCTAACCTTTAGTTTTACATACTGTACTTTCCTTACTGTACTGGAGACCAACGAACTAAAGATGTTGATACATTTGAAGCATTCTCTCGGTGATTCTATGTTCACACAGTATTTCCTTTTCTATTTATATGATAGTGGGCCACAGCGAAGCGTGGCCGGGTTTACCTAGTAAAGTCACACAGTAAAATAAGTGATGTATGGATTCCCCAAGGAACTGTTGCAGGCCCTCTGCATTTCCTAAACCACAATAAATGAGACAATCCCAGCAGGCTTCTTACAGTGCTGATGATGCTGTCACTTACCGTCAAGTCAGAGAAGATCAATACCAACCGCACAATAAATTAGACAAAATCTGGCAACTGACTATATAGAAAGACATGACAACTAAAAGTAAACAGTTAAATTTCGATTAAGAGAGAATTTACACAACTTATGTTTGACAATTCAAGTAATGAATTTTATTTACTTAAGACGCAACAGATACACTAAAGAGACTGGCTACACTACACTTATCAGCGCATTGCTAGAATTCTGTTATGCGATGTGGTTCCCTTGAGAGATAAGCATTGCCAGAACATGAAAAAGTCCGAACAAGGGGCAGCTCACTTCTCCTGATATCGGGATTGAGTCGGGAGAGTGTCACAGAAATTATATAGGAGTTGAAGTGGCACTTATTAAAACAATCGGAATGGACTGTACATCTAGAAATGACTTACGACCATGTTACTAGGAGAAAGCTATGGCCAGATCTACAACACCATGGAATGGAAGGCAAACGTCTGCAGGCAATTCAAGCTCATCATGTAGATTGTCAGCCAAAAGTTTCTGGGGTAAGACAAGGCTGTAACCTATCACAAATATTCATATTATTTATTTATTAGACTGGGAGGGTGAGGGTTATGGTACGAAGATCAGCATCCAAAATGGAAATTATTTCCGTGGGAAAGAGATTTAAACAGAGTGTGCAATCAGAGGAACAAAGTTAGAACAGGTGGACAGTTTAAAGTACTTCAGATGTATTTTATCACAGAATGGCAACATAGTAAAATAATTCGAATTAGGCTGTACGTATTAAATTTAATGCAGAGGCGGCTCAGCTATAGTCTACTCTCCAAAAACAACTTAGTCCATTCTCTTCTGCAAGAAGGAAGAATATGTTTGTAGTGCACCGTTCAATCTTTCGACTAACTTTCTTGTATGGGAGTAAAAGCTAGGCTGACACAGGTTTCACATACTTGTAGATATATATACACCACTGATGCAGCAGTAACGTTCGCTCTCGTAAGGGAATCCGAATGTAAGAGGGCATGCAACGCAACCGCATCCGGGGCACTTTATCCACATCCGCAAGTTCGTTATCCGCATCCGCGAATATTAAAGTTTTGAATGGGTAATAGTAATAGATATCAGTATTTAAAACCATGGTATGTAATGATATAATTATTGTTAGTGTGTCATTTCTGCGACAACTTAACTACTTTTGACTTTTTTTCACGGTGACTTTTCTCTACTTACTCCAAAACAGGCTATTCCAAACAGGAAAACATTGGCGCTCCGGACACACACAGTAGCGCTTCGGAGCCCGTGTGGTCAGAGCACTAAGTCAGCTGTTTAATACGGGCATCTTCTTCAACTTCAGTGGTTAAAACTGATCGGCATAGTGAAGATTTTACTGTGTATACATAAAAAAAAAAAAAAAAAAAAAATATATATATATATATATATATAAAGAAACGGTTCTTCCGGAGTTTTACAAAAGGGACACTATTTTCCCCATATTAACGCAAAAGAGGTTATGTGACACACTGCAAAACATGTCACTTCAAGGGTTAAAACTACCGTCTACTAATTGGTAACTCTCAGCAAAAAGAGGCAATGTCGGCTGAAGCTACGGCCAGCCTGTACAATCTAATAATGTGTACCTTCCTAAATACGTTACTTTCACTGTACACCGTATCTGATTATGAAAGTTGCGATAAGATGCTATTGCCAATCTTTATTACTTTCGTCACCATTTATGTAAAATATGAAGAAGATTGTTTGTTTGTCTATCTATTCGTATTTTATGCGCGGCCGTACCGTTCATTCGCTTACGATGAAACAGTGTAAGAATATGCTTTTTTTACACGCAAACCAGGTCACTATACCGTTGATCTTTTCCTTGCCATTAAATACGTTTCCAAATGTTTTCCAAATTTATAATTTCAATTTGTTTTCCTTCACTAATGTCAAATCACCTCTTTTGACTTTACAAGATGTGGCGGTCATTGAGTTAAGATCTCTAGGGTGTGCAGGGTTATTCGCCGGGAAAACCTACGAACACACAGTGGTGATCATTGTTAAGAAAAAGCTTTCACTGTATTCACTACGATCTACATTATCTCTCGGTCACTAAAACGCGCTAACTGAAGGCAGCGGTAAATGATTTTAAAGAAGAATGTCGAAGGTGACATATTTTGAGCAACTATGACTAACAAGAAAAGTACATGGACTTGAACAAACATATCTGTATGAACGTTTGGTTACAGGATCTCTACGTACACCTCAATGTGCTGGTGGGTGTCGTTTTTATGCAAAACTCTGCAATGATGCTCTAGATAACACTGTAGATGTAATTGTAGACGCCATACCTAATGCAGAAATCTTAACTCTAACTTATGTAATAATCATCGTACATGTTCTCTGGCGTATTTCATCAAAGCCGTTATGATAGTTGCAACTTTAACCTTCTTCTCGGAAGACTGTTGGTATTCACTGCCACTGCTTCCATCGCCTCTTCCCGGACTTACCGTAGCACTACCGCTTGCAATGAGTTGTTCGTCATTATCATCCCTATTATCATAATTATGTGTTAGTGTTACAACAGTATCTAACTTATCCTCATATTTCTGTACCATAACAGATACGAGAAAGCATGCGAATGATTCATCTTCTACACTAATACTATCTTCACGAAGAAGGGTTCTTCGTAACTTCATATCAACTAATCGCAATACATTAGCAGGATTGATTACCAATCACCGCCCCATCTGACGCTTCACCACATAAATAACATCACAAAACGCAACTTCGGAGGCACACTGCACCGTCCTTACTGGCGAACCGACAGGTCAAACTGCGATGTGGCATGGCACACGCAGAGGCCTCTAACAGACGATCGCAGAGTTCTGAAGATGCGGGAGTATCATTAGAGCAATAAGGGACCTTTACATTTTCTCTCATACGATTTTGGTGTGTATGTGTTTGTTCGAGCCCAAGTACTTTCCTTATAAGTGCTAAATCGAAGTGTGGAGAAGACAGTATTATCACTGACTGTAAGTAGGCTAGATTGCTATCGATATATCTGGATAATGAAGTAGTTAATTCATTAGTTGACGGAAGTGTGATTACTACAGGAGCGGTAGTAGCTGGTCAGTTTGCGGTGCTGTACACGGCGCCCGTAAAGCTATAAGTCATCTTACAGCAAGAGTCGAAGATGTCCCATAATTAAATGGAAATAGTTGTATTTGTGAAAAAATATGAATAAACCTACAAAAAATATAGTGCAAAAGTAGTCAACGATTTGAAAGTTACCTGCTTAACTGAACACTGGGTACCAGCAGGGATGATAACGTGACGTAGCTTTGTGGGCTGCAACGAACGGACGGTTGCGAGTTTGCGTGCTCACATTCCCTCATATTATAATTAATTTATTCAGAAGCGAACTGCATTCTAGTTTTGTTTACACAAAATTAACGATGATAAACACATCCAATTACATGTATTTGCTCTGTTATACTAAATTATTTGGAACGAAATTAATTCTGCACGGCATTTAAATTTCATGTTACACTGAAAATTTACATCTCTCCTCAGCTGCGCTAAATTTTCAGCTACGCTCCCGTTGTGAACTCTTCAGGTAACAGCCTCCACAGCCCAAATCAGGAGAATACGCGCTGGAAGCCGCTTATCTTTCGAGTTTCGTATCGGTTTGATTTTAATGACGGTACGTATAGTAGTCTACTTCATACTTTTAATGAAAAAATGAATACATAGATAGAGATTACATTTCGGACGAGTTTGCTCATATTTTAGATGGATCTAATCATCGCCGTTTCATCATCGTTATGCCGTTGCAGTTTTCTGGGTATTGTTAATGCCCTTTCTTCGCCTTCCACGTAGATCTTCAATCCATTTCCCTTCCTCTGACAGTCAGATAGTTTTTATGATATTCGTATCGTCACCGTAGCTAAATATCAGTATGAAATAGCTTTTTAAAATCACTAGTTTCGCCTTTAATGGAATTTTGTCCCATAAAACGGTCTTCACGCTTTTTTAGAACTCGGCACCCTTTGTACACTGTTAGTAATCTGTTTGAAATATCCTGAAGATTGTATTCCTAAGGTACGAAAGACTTTCTACATACTGTAACAGGTGGTCTTCTAGATTAGAATATTACTTGTTCCACACATCATGAACACGACGTTTAGTAATGCCGTACGTGCAGTTTACTATGAAGTTTCTTTGCATGGAATTCATTGTTTTTTGTAAAATTACTAATTTATAACTCACAATACATTGAGTAGAACTAGTTGTCCTTAAAAATTTCAGTAATTAAAAAAAATTGTTAGCTTTTCCACTTTTGGCGGTATTAGTGACCTCCTTTTTTGTCAAAGTTGGATTTAACCTTGAATACTAAACGTCAGCTTTTCTCCTAGTTCTGAAGGTATGCACACCGCTATTAATTGGCTTGCGTTGCTAATAACAAATTTCATAAATGATGTATATAAGATACCTTAAAATCCTTAAGAGCCGCGCGGTACTAGCCGAGCGGTCTGGAGCGCCACGTTACGGATCGCGCAGCCTCCCGCGTCGGGGGTTCGAATCCTCCCTCCGGCATGGATGTGTGTGTTGTCCTTAGGTTAGTTTAAGTAGTTTGTAAGACTGATGACCAACGTAGTTTGGTCGCATAGAATTACAAACATTTGAACATTTTTTGAATGCTATGCACGAAGATCCTAGATGGGCTACTTTCGCACTTACTGGATGCCTATAACTGTTATAATATTACTGTAATAACATTACATTTTGGTCACACTGAATTTATTAATTACGATGAGCTGATCCGGTATTTTTTCCAGCTTAAAGTGTTATGTAAATGTATTAATAGTTGATAAATATTTGTATAGCTTATGGGACTTAACTACGGGGTCATCAGTCACTAAACTTACAAACTACTTGTAAACTACCTTATGCTAAAGACGACACAAACTTCCATGCGCGAGGGGGATTCGAACCTCCGACGGGAATCGGCCTCGCGCATCGCAGCATAGCGCCTCATGCGCTTGACCACTCAAACGCAGCTTTCGTATCAGGCAGCTTAGTACATAGTGCAGCGACATATTAACGTAGGAAACACTGATATTTCGGTATCATGCTCCTACCTAGTTTTGTGAGATTTTGTTTGGGTCTGGTGGTCAAGTGTTTGTAAATCTATGGCAGTTAACTACCGTGGCTCTCAGTCTCGAGGCTTACAAACAAATCAACTCGAACTAACCTAAGGAATACCACACACATACACACACACTCTCTCACACACACACACACACACACACACAGGCTCTTATGCCCGAGGGAGGACTGTAACCTCCGACGAGGAGCAACCGCGCGCTCCATAGCAAGGCGCCTTAGAGCGCTCGGGCGTTCCACCGCGGTTGTCTGTGTCTATAAAGTATCATTCACAACGGTGATGGTAAAAAAAAAAAAAATGTTCAAATGTTTGTAAAGCTTATGGGACTTAGCTGCGGGGTCATCAGTCCCTAAACTTACAAAGTACTTATGAACTACCTTATACTAAAGACAACACCAACATCCATGCCCGAGGAGGGATTGGAAGCCCCGACCGTAGCGATTGTGCAGACTGTGACTGGCGCGCCGCAGACCGCTCGGCCACTGCGGCCGGCCAGTGATGGACAGCGCTGGGGCCAGTGCGTTTCCTTGCTGAACCCTCTTCTTTCTCTGAAACCAATCACTAAACTTCTCTTACAGTCCTGGTATAATATCTGGATGTTCCTTATCAGTCGTTATGGTGTGTTCCTTTTACTCGGGCATTCCCAGATAATCAACTCCTGCTGCATTATCATATACCTGTTCTACATCCAAGAACAAATTCTTGACATCCACCTAATATTTTCCGCCAGTGTACCGGTACTGGATACTTTATCCACGAGTTTTCGATGGTTCTCAAACTTAGTTCTGTGATCTTCTTTAAAATGTTTACTAACCCTTCTGTCGAAAGGGATAATCTATAATTAAAGCATCTCAATCTACCACCTTTCTTCAACCAAATAGAGGAATTAAAACGCCATTGTTGCTGACCGCAGGTATCGTATTATACTTCTCATTGAAAAGAGTGTTTTGTGCCACCATTTTGCGGCCTAATATTTTACTATTAATATTTTTCTTTCGAATTTCTCCGATATCCATATTTATATTTAAAATCTAAGTTTCTGTTTCAGACACATATTTATATTTAATTAAAGTGGTATAATGCCTAAGTATATTGAATTTAGAAAGTGATGCTTTGTTATAAATATTTAGTGTTCATTTGAACGCAGTTCCCATTTTTTTTGACAACGAAATTTTCTTGCAGCTTTTACAGGACCTTTCTCTTATACGGTGCCCCCCACCCCCAAGTTATTAAACAGAAAACCCTTTTTATTTTCGGTATTTTGTAGTCAAAAAATTTTTATCTTGTTTGTTGCACGTAATGCATTCCCGAAAATTTTTGATTTTCAATTCGTTTTTGTGCTGTCGTAATATCCGTAGTTAAAATTGCTATATATGCAAAGCGAGGCAATCTAATATCACTCTACTTCTATTTTGTCTCAATTTGCTCTCGCCATTCTGTAATTACCTTTTCCAAAACACATTTAAACTGTAATGGGGGAGTCCATTTCCCTTGTCTAACAACCCTTAATCAGTGTTAGACGTTCCTATAAAATATGGAAGACAGATTCACTATCAACTGAGTCATAGGCCTTTTGAAAATGCACATATGTCCATACAAAGAAACAGTGCTGTACCTTTGGAAAATTAATCAGTTCTGCATAGTGGTCCTAACTGTACGAAATATTCATTCAAGATAGTCACTAAATTAGAATTTAAAGAGTTCAGCATGGAATGTGTATTGCAATTTGGTAATTTGAGTATATACTCATTGCAGCTGTAATGCGCATTTGGTAACTGTTCAATTTTTTCGTACAGATAGCTTTTATTCGAAAACTTCATACTTAAATCAGAAGGTTAATCACATACGATCAGAAGCATCCATAAATCATAAGTAGAAGCGAGACATAAGCAGATTCCTTGTGATGGTGTCAGTCTGAGTAGGATTAAAGTAATGTTGCGAGATCAAAGGAAAACATACGCAAGACGACGAAGTTGGACGTACACAGTATCACACGGAGGTTTAGTTTGAGTCAGTCAGGGAGGCGTGCACGGATAGCTCAAAGGTTAAGGCGAACGACCACGAAAAATGACGATGTCTGGGTTAGTTTAGGACGGCCTAAAAGTTTCAAAATTGAACAATACATATCGATGTAGCTGAGGTCGATGAGTTCGCTTTTAGAAAAGTATTCACTTAATAATCAGTAAGCACGCAGAAACAGGAGTGTAACCGCATTTGGTTATAGTTATGCTCTCGTTTTAGTAATGAATAGTTTTAACCGAAATGCGTACTGAAATATAAATCAACGGCAATCAAGCTAGAGGTGCATTCCTGCATGTCATTACACGTAGCCGGCCGCGGTGGCCGAGGGGACTGAAGCGCTTCAGTCACGGTCTGCCCGGCCACTACGGTCGGGGGTTCGAATCCCCCCTCGGGCATGGATATTTGTGCCGTCCTTAGGATTAATTAGTTCATAAGTAATTTGTAAGTTTAGGGACTGATGACCCCGTAGTTACGTTCTATAGACTATACAAACAACATACATAACATGTAAATATGTAAATAATTTATTTATTGTGTTTTACTGCTTCGTGAGGAACGGTGAGGTCACTGTGGGAAATGTACTGCAGTTCTGCATTGTGAATTTGACTATACAGTCTTGTATTCTGTGTGCCGACTATAAGGAGTAAAAAGTATTGGTAGGCGATTAAGGTTATCGCGTGCGCCTATCCGTTCCCTCATGCTCAGATGCAAATGAATGGTGTTAAACACTAATGAATTGTCTACCAATGCTCCTCAACTTGTGTTCCATTCGTTCTGGGTAAGCGCGGATTAAGATTACACAGGATGGCAGGAGCGAGGAGGACATCAGAAACAGGCTGGAGCAGGCAGCAAAGAGCTTTCCTGATGTCAGATGCCGATGTCGCAGATGGGGAAAAGTCTCTGGACGTGTGCGTCGGGGGCGCAGAATGATGCGGTAGTAAAATGTGGGCCATCGGAAATCAGGGGACGAAGATGCTGAAGCTCTGTGCGCCATTTACGGTGGAAACCATGCAACTGAAAAGATTCGTAAAAGAGATTTTCCTTGCAGAGTTATTAATATTTCGTTGGTAGTCTCAGAGTAATAAACCTATATGACAAAAATGTTCAAATGTTTGTAAATCTATCGGACCAAAGTGCGTGGTCATCAGTACGTAGCTTACAAACAACTTAAACCTAGGTAAACTAACCTAAGGACAACATACACACCCATGCCCCAAGGAGGAACCTACACGGCGAGACGGCTACTCCACCGCGGCACCTATATGACAATTGTTGTATGTGTTATGTGATGTGATCTTTAATTTCGAGCAATTATAGTGTCGGGATGTGTACTTTAAACAGCAGGTAACATGTTCAGTTTTAACGTTCTATATCATCAGTTAATATTTGGTGTATAACGAACTGAATATTTTACAGCCAGATTACGATTATCTGCTTACAGTTTGTTTTCTAGCGCACATAGGCATGTAACATTCTACAGCGTGGCCAAGTAGTACTGGGACAGAACAAAGAAGACCTGTCGCGGGGCCAGCTTATTTCATCCGCCCAATGTCGACTTTAGTTTCCTTAACCTTGCACTGTCCTTGGATACACGTATCCATAGAATCAAGGTTAAAGTCAGTCGAAAGAAATATTACAGTTCATTTAAATTAATATTTGGAAACATGTGGATGGATTACGTCAGAATTATTTCGATATGATACGTGGCTAATAAAAGATCGTAAGCTGCGGATTATGATTTCGTCTTCCTGGGTTGTTTGTGGAACATTGGATCGCAATTGTCTCTCAAATTCAGAAATAATGATGCCTGGAAGCAAGGGTTTAGTAGTGGTCCCCACTGTCTACCAAAGGGGCCCAGGTTGAATTGAGTTTGTGACACTTGTGAGAAGACATGTGTGAGAAATTGGAATGTGTTGACAGCTGCAAAAAATCCGGGAAACCCAGGGGAAGGCACAGGCTGCCTCGCAAGGCGTTACACTGTTCCTTCCGCCGTGTCTGATGCCGCCCGGTACAAACGATCGCTCTGCATTGTGCCGGCTAAGAAAAAGCGGATTTTGTCAAATTACAAAACACAAATAATATTTTTCTGCACAATGTGTGTGATGAATGTTTACAAACACGTGATATATAGAAGTTATTAAAGATTTTTCACTGCAAGGCCGTTAGTTTTTGACACGCATTGTACAGCTCTTCGGAGAAGGACATCTTGATTAGTATCCAATAATTCGAAAATAAAAATGAACGTAAAAACAACTAAACCGTCACCCTGCCTAAAATGTTCCAGAATATAACAAATATTACGCAAATTGAACAGATAAGTATGGTGTCACCCTGCTGCAGTTGATGCTTAATATATTGCCATTATTTAGCTCTGCCTGACCATCAGTTTACGGAATGAAATATCATGACTTACAAGCTCAAAATTTTCACCTAGTAGATTTGAATGTACTTTTTTCTTCACTGCCATCACAATTTTTGGAAATCAAGAAATACATTACAGCATTGATACCTTTCTGCCGTTCAGGAAACGACAAACAAAATGTTTTTAAAAGCATTAAATTTTACGTGCTGTAGTGGAAAGCTGCAGGGACCCTCAATTTGCTCTCTCGTTTGTTTTCTGAAATCGATGTTACAAGTTTAAGTTGTCAACTTAATCAGTCATTGCGGAAACATTTTCAAGATTGTGGCCTTGTTTCTTTCTAGAAGGAAACGAACAAATTCGTAGAATCTGTTCATGTTTAGCTTATTTCTCTGTGAATATTTAATAAGAGTTAGATTATGTTCTAGAGAGCGCGTCTGACAACCGTATCCTTCGAGACATTTATGGCTGTTTTGTGGACTAATGGCTCAGTAACAAATATATACTAATGGAGACGTGCAGTTGCACTCAGAGGCACTGCCGCATTAGCAACGTTTCTAAAGACTAAGAGCAAAACTTAATCAAAATGTTTATTGATTAGGGAAAGTCCTCGACAAAATGCACAATAGTATAACAAACTAATTTTAAATATCGATAAGAACCACAGACATTGCCGAGGTGGGGTGGCTTGCGTGCCTCAATGATACAGATAGCCGTACCGTAGGTGCAACCACAGCGGAGGGGTATCTGTGGAGAGGCCAGACAAACGTGTGGTTCCTGAAGGGGGGCAGCAGCCTTTTCAGTAGTTACAGGGGCAACAGTCTGGATGATTGACTGAGCTGGCCTTGTAACATCAGCTAATGTGGCTTTGCCACACAGCTACAGCGAACGGCTGAAAGCAAGGGGAAACTACAGCCATTACTTTTCCCGAGGACATGCAGCTCTTCTGTATGAACATATGATGATGGCATCCTCTCGGGTAAAATATTCCGGAGGTAAAATAGTCCCCCATTCGGATCTCCGGGCGGGGACTACTCAGGAGGATGTTATCATCAGGAAAGACAATACTGGCATTCTACGGATCGGAGCGTGGAATGTTAGATCCCTTAATCGGGTAGGAAAATTAGAAAATTTAAAAAGGGAAATGAATAGGTTGAAGTTAGATATAGTGGGGATTAGTGAAGTTCGGTGGCAGGATGAACAGGATTTCTGGTCAGGTGAGTACAGGATTATAAATACAAAATCAGTTGGGGGTATCACAGGCGTAGGACTGATAATGAATAAGAAAATAGGAATGCGGGTAAACTACTATGACCAGCACAGTGATCGCATTATCATTGTCAAGATATATACGAAGCCAACACCGACAACAGTAGTACAGGTTTATATGCCAACTACCTCTGCCGATGATGAGAAGATCGAAGAAATATATGAGGAGCTAAATGAAATTATTCAGACAGTTAAGGGACAGGAAAAGTTAATTGTGATGGGCAACTGGAATTCGGTAGTAGGAAAAGGAAGAGAAGGAAAAATAGTAGGTGAATATGGACTGGGCAGGAGGAATGAAAGAGGAAGTCGCCTGGTAGAATTTTGCACGGAACATGATTTAATCGTAACACGTGGTTTAAGAATCACAAAAGAAGGTTGTATACATGGAAGAGACCAGGAGACACCGGAAGGTATCAGATAGATTTTATAATCGTAAGACATAGATTCCGGAACCAGGTTATAAACTGCAAGACGTATCCAGGGGCAGATATAGACTCTGACCATAACTTGTTAGTCATGAACTGTAGGCTGAAACTGAAAAAACTGCAGAAAGGTAGGAAAATAAGGAGATGGGACTTAGATAAATTGAAGGAAAGTGAAGATCTGGAGAATTTCAGAGGGAGATTTAGGCAACAATTGACAGAAACAGGGGGAAATAAAACAGTAGAAGAGGAATGGGTAGCATTGAGAGATGAAATAGTGAAGGCAGCAGAGGGCAAAATAGGTAGAAAGGCAAGACCTACAAAAAATCCTTGGATATCACAGGAAATACTAAATTTAATTGATGAAAGGAGAAAATATAAAAATGCAGTAAATGAAACAGGCAAAATGGAGTACAGACGACTAAAAAATGAGATTGACAGGAAATGCAAAATAGCTAAGCAGGAGTGGCTAGAAGCCAAATGCAAATCCGTAGAAGAATGTATAAGAAGGGGAAAAGTAGATACTGCCTACAGGAAAATAAGAGAGACATTTGGGGATAAGAAAAGAAACTCTACGAATATCAAGAACTCAGATGGGAAACCAGTTCTCGGCACAGAAGGGAAAGCTGAAAGGTCGAAAGAATACATAGAACAGCTCTACAAAGGAAATGAACTTAGAGGCGATGTTGTAGCAAGGGAAGAGGAAGTAGATCAAGATGAAATAGGAGATGCTATACTGAGAGATGAATTTGACAGAGCACTGAAAGATCTAGGTCGGAACAAGGCCCCAGGAGTAGATGACATACCCTCAGAGTTACTAAAGTCTCTGGGAGAGCCAGCCATGACAAGACTATTTGAACTGGTGTGTAGGATCTATGAGACAGGCGAAATACCTTCATACTTTAAGAAAAAAGTAATAATCCCCATTCCAAAGAAATCAGGCGCAGACAGGTGTGAAAATTACAGAACCATCAGTTTGATAAGTCATGGTTGCAAAATTTTAACACGAATTATCTACAGGAGAATGGAAAAGCTGGTAGAAGCTGACCTCGGGGAAGATCAGTTTGGATTCAGGAGGAATGTAGGAACCCGGGAGGCAATACTCACTTTACGTCTTATCTTAGAAGGGAGATTAAGGAACGGCAAACCTACAATTTTAGCTTTTGTAGATTTGGGAAAAGCTTTTGACAATGTTGACTGGAATACACTCTTTCAAATTCTGAAGTCGGCAGGGGTAAAATACAGGGAAAGGAGAGTTATTTACAACTTGTACAAAAGCCAGACCGCAGTTATTAGACTCGAAGGGCATGAAAGGGAAGCATCAGTTGGGAAGGGAGTAAGACAGGGTTGTAGCCTTTCTCCGATGTTATTCAATTTGTACATCGAGCAGGCGGTGAAGGAAAGCAAGGAAAAATTTGGAATAGGGATTAAAGTACAGGGGGAAGAAATAAAAACATTGCGTTTTGCTGATGACATTGTAATTCTGTCAGAGACAGCAAAGGATCTGGAAGAGCAGTTGAATGGAATGGACAGTGTGTTGAAGAAATCGTATAAAATGAACATTAACAAGAGCAAAACAAAAATAATGGAATGCGGTCTTAGAAAATCAGGCGATGCTGAAGGAATTAGATTAGGTAACGAAACAATGAAGGTGGTAGATGAGTTTTGTTACTTGGGTAGTAAAATAACATGTGATGGTCGCAGTACAGAGGATATAAAATGCAGAATGGCAATGGGAAGAAAAGTATTTTTGAAAAAGAGAAATTTGCTAACATCGAATATTAATTTAAGTGTAAGGAATTCTTTTCTGAAGGCATTTGTGTGGAGTGTTGCCTTGTACGGGAGTGAAACATGGACGATAAGCAGTGCGGACAGGAAGAGAATAGAGGCTTTTGAAATGTGGTGTTACAGAAGAATGCTGAAGATTAGGTGGGTAGATCGCATAACCAATGAAGAAGTACTGAACAGAATTGGTGAGAAAAGGAATTTTTGGCATACCCTGACTAAAAGAAGGGATCGCTTGGTAGGACACATTCTTAGACATCGGGGAATCGTAAATTTAGCATTGGAGGGAAGTGTGTGGGGTAAAAATCGCAGAGGGAGACCAAGAGACATGTATAGTAAGCAGATTCAAGTGGATGTGGGTTGCCGTTCTTATGAGGAGATGAAAAGGCTTGCTCAGGATAGAGTAGAGTGGAGAGCTGCATCAAACCAGTCTCCGGACTGAAGACCATAACAACAACAAGAAAAAATCTGATAGACGGACGAGGCTAATTAAAATCTTGATGTTGACGGATGGGAACCCAAAATAAATAAATTTATGGAGGTGAAGATAACACAAAATCGGCTAAACGCGACGAAACTTGAGTCACCCTGTACAAATGTTGCAATACCGACTGAAGATAAAAGTTCAGCGGAAGATTTCTGTATTTGAATTCTAGACGAAGCTGGAAAATAATTGCAAAAACGTTCTGTAAGCGCCAAAAGGCACACAAAGAGGAAGAAGAAATAAGCTCACATTCTCTACACGGAAGTGCGAAATAACTGCAGTGTTGCATTGTAATAAATGGAAAACAATTGGACCTGCACATCATCTGCAGAAAGGCGAAACGGGTATAGCAACCGAGAGCAACTGCCGGGTGGGTAGCAGGTTCTCGGTGTCCTGCAGACTACTTGCTACCTGCTCGCCCGCGTCAAGTGTGACTCCGCTAGTGTGCCAACCCCGGTCGAACTGACTGTTTAACTGAAGAATTTTAACTCGGAAAATTTGTACAAAAATAATTTTAAGTACGGTCTATACACGTGGGTCCAAGCAAGGCTGCTCTGCCATGTTCCCTGATATCCTTACAATAGGGCTTCACACAGTTTGAAGTTGAATATGGTGTGAACTGTTTGAGAGCACTGGGGTAGATGTAAAGTCGTGGCAAGAAATTCATTTGTTGAGATTCCCAAAGTGTCTTTCTCGACTGGTGCAAGAAAATCTTCTGTTGCAGAGGAGAGACAGAGAAATATTTCCGTGCTGGTTTTGGGCACGCGGCTGCTCCGTGTCACCTCGCGACCAGTCGTCTCCCGCTGCGGGCCGCTACGACATTTCTGACGCTGGAAACCGGGTTTTGGTGAAACGCTCGGTGGCTGGAGGTAGCGAACAAAGAATTACGCACAGTAAAATCTCCAGTGCATCCGTAGCTTTCCTTCTTCCTTCCCTCAAAAAGCTAATGTTCAAATTGGTCAAATGTTTGTATAGCTTATGGGATTTAACTATGGGTCATCTGTCCCTAAACTTACATACTACTTATGAACTACCTTATACTAAAGACGACACAAACTCCATGCCCAAGGGAGGATTCGACCCCCGACCGTAGCGGCCGAGCAGGCTGTGACTGGCGCGCCGCAGACCGCTCGGCCACTGCGGCCGGCTAACAAGCTAATGAAGTAGTCCTAACTCGTCTTAAAACAGAACACGGCCCACTAAATCAAGGCTTTCTTTTACTCCGTGGGGAACCACCAGTGAGTCATAGATGTGTAGCGCAAATGTCGGTACGGAATATTTTAATGGTGTTTGATATGACGGTCTGAGAGGAGATTTTAGTCTCCCGCAGGAACTAACCTCTAACTGATGTCGAGTGCGATGTAATGTCATGTCTGGACTTTTACAGAAGAAGGAAGGAAAGGACCTTAGGATTTAATGTCCCGTCGACATCGTGGTCATTAGAGGCGGAGATCACGCTCGGGTTGTTTCGGAAAACCTAAATCTGGATGGCCGGAGTGCCATATTAATAGCCTTCCTGCTGTCTACCATCGAATTTTTTCAGTTGATCTACGATATTAATCACGACATTGGATTGTGTTTTTAATACGTGTGAAGTCTTAATTATTTGATGGAACTTGTTGTTTGTTACTACATCAAGCAAGGGTAGTGATAACATTGTTGTTTAGCCCCTAATGCACTAGTCGTCGTGATCGTCTTCTTCCTCACCATCAGATAGAACGTCGAAATTCAACAGACGAAAGAAGTCTAAACCTGATAGGATTCGTCTTTGGTACGTTCTGCTCTTACGTGTCTCGACCAATTCCAAAACTGTTTTCGTCGCTCCCGTTTTCAGCGAGGCAACTCGTGCGATGCGCTTAATAACCTTAAAGTCCCTAACGTCCATCCTTTACAGAGTGGTATAACATGTATTATACTCAAGTCTTAAGAGTGGTGGTCTGAAAATCTCGGCGAAGGTTAGAGAGATTCCTCGTTTATAGGGTCCAAAAGTCAGGTTTATGCTTATCTAAAGGCATTAGATCTCACATATACAGGGTGTTTCACTAAGTGTGTTTGCCTCTGTAACTTATAAAATAATATGTGACGGGTAACTTTAATGCGGTAGGTCAACACAAGAAATGTAACACTTTCTGCGGAGCTAGGAACATAGTTTATTGCATCATTTTCCAAAGAGATACACCACAAAGATATAATTTTTTAAATGGAACAATTTTTCTATCGTGCATTGGATTCGTTGAAACCAGCTGCGTCCAAATCAATTTAAACTACATTCCTATCACTGTTAGTTTGGGAGCTACAACCCTTCAAAGTTTCAGGGGCAGATACCACACGCTGTACATAATACATGGCTGTGTGGTGGGTGATGGATGTTATGGCGGTGGGAAGTTGATTTACATGAGATGTTCAAATGTGTGTCCATGTTCCTCAATGCATAATGTAATGCGCGGTCAAAAGCATCTGCGGACGAGATGTAACATCGCCGGTGTGACGAAGCGACATGCGTCGTCGATGCGCCGTTTTAGATCATCTGGGGATGTGGGCTCAGTGACATAAACACGATCCTTTAGATATCCCCACAAAAAGAAATCTACTGGTGTTAAGTCGGGCGACCTTGCGGGCCATGAATGAGGACCATGGCGCCCCAACCATCTTCCTGCAAACCTGTTGTTTAGTTCTTCCACAACAGCACGCGCAGAATGGGCTGGGTGACCATCGTGCTGCATCCACATATGGACTCTCGTGTGTAGATACACATGTTCAAGGAGACAACTCAAACTGTCGGCTATAAAAGCACGATATAACTCACCTGTTAGTGTACCTGGGAAGTAGTGTGCACCGATGTTTTCATCCCAAAGGATTCCACACCACACGTTAATAGACCACCTACGTTGACGGTCGACAGGTCGTACCCACCGAGGATTGTCTGCGGCCCAGTAGTGTATGTTATGGCAATTCACTGCACCATAATTTGTGAACGTGCACTCATCAGAGAACATAACACATTGTAAAGATTCCAGCGTGAAATTACGCATGGTTCACTCATAGACTGTCACTCTTGCACGGAAATTTTTCCCATGCAGCTCCTGGGTCAGTGACAGGCGGTACGGGTGAAACCTGTGGCCGTGTAATATACGCCACACAGATGTGAGACTGGCACCAGCGACTGCAGCAACGGCTCGTAAGCTGACACGAGGATCGTGGTGTAGTGCAGCTAAAACAAACACCTCCGTCTCCTCACTTCTTGCAGGTCTTCGTCTGTTACTGCGGCGCATTACCAAGCTGCCTGTTTTCCGAAGTCGTTGTTCGGCACGCAAGGACGTGTTGTCTTCCGGGGCTCTTCGCCTAGGATATCTCACGGCATACGCCGTGGCTGCTTCAGTGGCATCGTGTTGGCACTCGCTGAGCATCAGCAACAAAATGTTCAAATGTTTGTAGACCTATCGGACCAAACTGCGTGGTCATCAGTCCGTAGCTTACAAACTACTTAAACCTAGGTAAACTAACCTACGGACAAACACACACACCCATGCCCCAGGGAGGACTCGAACCTCCACGGCGAGCAACCGCGCGCTCTGCAGCGAGACGCTTTAGACCGCTCGGCTACTCCACCGCGGCATCAGCAACATGTCAACGTACGCGTTGTTCGTGTAAGCTACCGTCATCCGATGTCAGTAACTGTGGTATATTGAGCCCCGGTTGTTTGTGTGGCTCCAACTGTCGGGTATAAGGCCGTGTGCGGCGACAGTCGGCAGTCTAACAGCGCATCGAGGAAGCTTCTCAGTCCGTGACACCGGCGACGTTACAACTCGGCCGCACCACATTTGGAAGGCGCACTGCATTATGCTCAGCGTTTGTGGTATCTGCCCCTGAAACTATGAAGGGTTGTAGCTCCTAAACTAACAGTGATAGGAATGTAGTTTAAATTGATTTGGACGCAGCTGCTTCAACTTATCCAATGCACGATTGAAAAAACTATTGTTCCATTAAAAAAAATTATATCTTCGTGCTGTAACTCTTTGGAAAATGATACAATAGACTATGTTCATAGCTCCGCATAAAGTGTAACATTTCTTGTGTTGACATACCGCATTAAAATTTCCCGTCACCTATTATTTTATAACTTACAGAGGCAAACACACTTAGTGAAACACCCTGTATAACTACAACCAGTAAGATAAGTTGCTTTTAGTCTCCATTTGAACAGCAGCTGATACTATGTATTTTCACTGTAGTATTAAAAAAACGCCTTTTGCTACTGCAAATAAATGGTTTTTATTTTTACAATTCACCCATATGCGTTTCGTCTTTTTCGCGAGGTATGAGTGAGTGTTCTGAAATATTTACGTTTCTGTTTACACATATAGGTTAGGATTTTACATATGTACAAAATATTTCATTTCCGATTCAAAACAGTTCGTTTTTTGCTATAATAAGGTGCACTTGCTACTCCATATCTCCCTTTTTCTGGCAACCAGGTCGAAAAATTCACTTTTTCGGAGTACCTTCGTATTATCATACTTCCACTGCCATCTACTGCCATAACTCTGTCCACTGTAGTTTGTTTTGCAAGTTTTGTTAACTTTCTAGGCTTATTTGTAATTTCACATTCATCCCTCTAAACTCCCTACCAGCACTCCACAACATCTATTGTCAAAACAACCCAGAACACTGTACTTAACCTGTCCACAAAAAAAAAAAAAAACCTCGACCCCACTGAAGTTTCTGTTTTATCTATAGGTCTTACTTTCAGCCCTACACCCCAATTCAATGACGTTGGTCTTGTCAAATACTTAGTCTTTCCCGATCCCTTTGATGGAAACAAACTTTGCCACCAATCCCTGACTGTAGACAATCTAATCGCAACATTGAACCCAGCCTTTCCCTGATCATACCACCACCCAACAAGACACCCCTGCACTCCCACCTAACCACCCCTGGTTACCCTCCAAGAATTTCTCAAAAAAAAATTCAAATGTTCAAATGTTTGTTAAGCTTATGGGACTTAACTACGGGGTCATCAGTCTCTAAACTTACAAACTACTTATGAACTACTTACGAACTAGGACGGCACAAATATCCATGCCCGAGGGGGGATTCGAACCCCCGACCGTAGTGGCCGTGCTAACCGTGACTGGAGCGCCTCAGTCACCTCGGCCACCGCGGCCGGCAAGAATTTCTCACCTCCAACGTGGCCTCAACATCTTTCCCCAGGTCCTTCCCTAAGAACTGTAGAATAAAGAAGAGCCACCCAAAACCTCAAAAAAATTCCTAACAATCATCCTTTCCGCAGATAAAGGTTTCACCACAGTGACTACGTGGCAGAAGGGCTCTGCCCCTCCCAGAAGCTCTCCCCTGAATGCATCTCTCCTCACTCCAAAAGCTCCCTGCACACCTACCTTATACATGCTCCTAAAAATCCACAAATCAAATAACCCTGAACGCCCAATTCTGGCTGGTTACTGTGCTGCTACTGAAAGAATTTCAGCCCTCTTTGACCAACACCTGCAACCAATTATCCAAAATCTATCCTACCATATCAAGGATACCAATCACTTTCATCACGGACTCTCCATCATCCCCACCCTTTAAACTCCTGGAACACTACTTGTCACAGTGGATGCCACCTCCATATACACCAACATCCCACACACCTGTGGCCTTGCCGCTCTCAAACACTACCTTTCCCAACGTCCTTTAAATTCAAGCCCAATACCTCATTCCTTATAAACCTCACCAACTTTGTACTAACAACTAATTTTCCTTTGAGGGGAAAGTTTACCATCAAATCCGTGACACAGCTAAGGGCACCCACATGCCAACCTGTTTATGGGGTGTCTGGATAAATACTTCCTAGCATCCCAAAACCCCAAACCTCTGGCCCAGTTCAGTTTTACATGATCTAGACTCAGGATCAGGACACGACCTTCCTTCAAAACTTGAACTCCTTCTCCCCCATCCATTTCACATGGTCTTACTCAACCCACCATTCCACATTCCTGAATGCCAACCTCCACCTCACTGATGGCTCTACCCACATTTCCGTCATTAAACCTACCAACCACCAGCAGTACCTACACTTTGACTGTTGCCATCCCTTCCACATAAAAAAATCCCTCCCTAAAGCCTGGCTACCCATGGACGGCGTATTTGCTGTGACAAGAACTCCCTTTCTCACAAAGGCCTTCAAAGACAGAAACTAACCCACAGACCTAGTCCGCAAACAGATCATCCATGCCATATCTCCACACATCCTAAATCCTGCCTCTACCATCAGTAACCATCCACAAAATAGCGCTTCCCTTGTCACCCAGTACTGTCCTGGAATCGAACAACTAAATTGCATCCTTCGCCAAGGTTTTGATTTTCTGTCCTCATGCCCAGAATTGAGAGAAATTCTGCACAAGAACCTTCCCACCCCTCATAGAGTGATGTTCCGTTGCCCTCTCGACCTCCACAACATCCTAGTTCATCCCTATGCCACCCCAAAACCCAGACCACAGCCACAGGGGCCATACCCCTGTGGAAGACCCCGCTGCAAGACCTGTTCAGGCCGCGCGGGAGTAGCCGAGCGGTCTGGAGCGCCACGTTACCGATCGCTCGGCCTCCTGCGTCGTTGGTTCGAATCCTCCCTCGGGCATGGATGTGTGTTGTTCTTAGGTTAGTTTAACTTAGTTTAAGTAGTTTCTAAGTGAAACGACTGATGACCACGTAGTTTAGTCCCATAGAATTGCAAACATTTGAATTTAGACATGTCCAATCCACCCACACAGGTCTTCCTATTTCAGTCCTGTCACAGGCTTATCCTACCCTATCAGAGGCCAGGCTGCCTGTGAGAGCTGCCATGAAATTCACCAACTGTGCTGCAATCACTGCGCAGCTTTCTATACTGGCATGGCCACTACCAGCTGTCCATTAAGATGAATAGCCACCGCCAAACTGTGGTCAAAAACAAGGTGGATCACCCTGTGGCACAGCATGCAGCAGACCACATGCTTGATTTCAATGGCTGCTTCACAACCCAGGCCATCTGGATCCTCCCATCCACCACCAGCTTTTCTGAACTGCACAGATGGGAGTTATCCCTACAGTACGTTCTCCGATCCCGAAATTATCCAGGCCTTAACCTACTGTAAGTTTCCTTTTTTCCCCACAGTCAACCTTTCCTATTTTGAGTGCCGTGTGTGTGTGTGTGTGTGTGTGTGTGTGTGTGTGTGTGTGTGTGTGTGTGCAGAGCGGATATGTTTGATTTATTTAGTTTATTTTTGTTTCATTTTCCTGGCCACTCATTCATAAGCTGTATGTCTTTCCTCTCATATAATAAACACATGCTGTGCAAGGCTGTGCTGCATCCACCCGCACTAACGTGACGCAACCTCCTTATCCCCTCCTCCCCTCTCCCCTGGGGAGCTGTAAACTGTACTTATTACTATATTGATAACATATTACATTGATATATCTGTGTATCTTATTGGAATTTAGTATCTAACCATATCACGTAATCTATGAATGCCACTTAGAAAAGATTAGAAAAAAATGTTTATTTCAAAAAATTCTTTTTTTTTTTTTTTTTTTTTTTTTTTTTTTTTTTTTTTTTTTTGCGGCATATAATCGAAGTCAGAAAGAAAAAGTGAGCCATCACATTTTAAAAAATCAGACTTCCCGTCTGAATAGCCCACTTTCGGTGGGAATTCGAAGTCGCAAATGGCGCCAATCGATCCGGCGTCGTGCACTTAACAGTAGGAGGTATTGCATTTTACATTTCGTACGACTCTAAGAGGTGGACGGATCGTTTGGGACACCATGTGTACGTCATGAGTTGCAAGGGTGGTTTAGAAAATAGGACAAACCTGAAGTAACAGCTGAAAAACGGAAAAAAATCGGAACTGGTGTAAGGTGCCTGCCTACTTGAAGTGAGCACACCCCTTCCCAACTATTTCCCGTTTATGCATCTCGTGTAACTGATTGGAAATGGTCATCGGTGCACGGCAACTTCGCCGTAGTATCAGTTATGGGAATATTCGCTGGACTTGGCGGTGGGGGAGCGAAGGGGACCGCGGGGAGCCCGCGTGCTGCTCTGGGCCACAGCCGCCCTTCGTAGAACTCTACGGGAGACCGGCCAGCATTCACACAATGGCCGCAGTGTGTCAACTGCCGCTGGCGAGGTGGATTGCTTACGTAAACACACGCCGCAGCCCAATCGTCAGCGAGACAGGTGAACGACCGGGCACAGAGCGTGACCCTGGGGAGATCTATTTGCAGGCGGTGATAGGCCGAATAGCGCCTTATCCATGTACCACTCCGCGTAAGACGTGGAGGGAGCGATCTCGGACACCCATAGGCTAACCTTTGAAATTTCTGTCGGTGATTGGCGCAGACAGTCTTGGAATTATTCATAGTTTTCGAGCCAGCTAGTGCCGGAGAGCCGCTGGCGAAGGCAGTCGTCTGGCGAATCTCTCTTTGGGCAGTTGCTTAGGTAACTACTCTGGAGAATTTGCTTCAGCAGTGTTTCGTTTTGTTTGTGCGTTTAGATCATGATAGTAAATCGAGGTAGTGTCCAGAAACTCTCTATTCACTTCTGATTTATATCGAGATCACCCGACGTCCAAACAAAGCCAAATACCTCTTACCGTTTCGTGGCTAGTTGGTTTTTTAGAGCAGTTTTCGCTAAGTGGGTGCTCAGCCAGTATAGTAAGCTTTTGTGTCTCAAATGTACAATTTTTTGTAGAACTTATGGGACTTAACTACGGGGCCATCAGTCCCTAAGCTTACAAACTACTTATGAAGTAGCTAAGACTAAGGACAGCACAAATATCCATGCCCGAGGGGGGAATCGAACCCCCGACCGTAGTGGCCGTGCAGACCGTGACTGGAGCGCCTCAGTTCCCTCGGCCACCGCGGCCGGCTTATGTGTCTCGTTCACTTGAATGGAGTCGTAATTCCGCTTCCGCGTATTTTGCGTATCGTGTGGAGGAATATTTGGAGAATCATCTCTACCGACAGTCGAGGCTCCAATTCACTTGTCGCAGTGAACAAGCAGCACGCAGCTTCCCTATTCACTGGCCTGTATGTCTCTCTCTCTAGAAGAGCACAGACACAGGCTGACCTGTTGGCATGTGACTTCAGGATCTCGTACGAGTTAGATAAGCACCGATAGCGGTGCACTTGATACTCCACAATTTATTTCGCACCCTCTCCAGTCATCGTCCACCGTAAGGGCCGTCTGCGGCGGCCAACACGGCGTATGGTAACGTGCATTTGCGCACCGGCATTGTAACCATTGTGTTGGCTGTTTCCCCTGCATCAAGATAGGCCGATATAACTATTCACCGTCCAGCAGTGATCATTACTATCCAGTTTATACTACCGAAGTTTTGCCAATTGCATCGCAGTAGTATCATTTTCTTTGTCATCAGTATATGCTTTCCCTTGTACCTTATTATGATACGATTATTATAAATTTTGAATCCCTTTGTGCAATGTGCCACTTGCTTAATCCAATAATGAATTTAGCTTGAGCTTCTGTTTATCTTTCATAATTCCCCGTCACACCTATGATTTATCTTGATTTTTTTTTAATTGTTTGTATGTATCTTGACTTTTGAGCAAGACGCTGTTGGCCATCTGCCACCTTAAAGACGCTCACTTTTCTTTTCTTTACTGAATACACCTCCTGTGATACGAAGCCACGACTCAGGGATCATAATTTTATTGTCGTGCTTCCTCTCTATATCAAACAGATCCCCCCAAGCATTTGTTTATGAGTGATGTGTATTTCCCTGGTAATCCTGTATCGGCATCCCCTGCTTCGGGTTAGACTATTTTAGATATGTTGCGGGGCGCGGTGCAGTAGTCAAGCAGTCTAAGGCGCCTCGCTGCAGAGCGCGCGGTTGCTCGCTGTCGGAAGTTGGAGTCCTCCCTGGGGCGTGTGTGTGTGTGTGTGTGTGTGTGTGTGTGTGTGTGTGTGTGTGTGTGTGTGTGTGTGTGTGTGTGCGTGCGTGCTGTCCTTAGGTTAGTTTCCCTCAGTTTAAGTAGTTTGTAAGCTACGGACTGATGATCACGCAGTTTGGTCCGAAGGATTTACAAACATTAGAACATGTTGCGACACTCAGCCTGTGCGAATGGCAACCCGCGAAGCGCAACACGGTCGCGGCATTCTAGCCGATCAGGTAACCTGGTGACGTGTCAGGAGGCACCGACAGCGCGAGGGCGCGCTGCTGGGGAAGACACGTGGCCAGCAAGTGGCTCCTGTGGCGGCCTGCACTTGTTCGCCTTGCACGCCGTCGCCGCTCCTGAACATCGCCTGACATCCTCAGGAATTCACGCCAGGCGTTCAAACCATTGGTGACTGGTTTTTCTCACCGAAGTGGGCAGTTTGTGTTTGGTCTTCTTCGTTAACTGTAGGAAAAGTAGTTGTTCTGTTTCATACACGCAAGGTAGACTTTACTTCTGTGCTTAAACGCTGGATTTGTACGTCGTTGTAAACGGACCATTTTGTACAGTAAACTGTAGCTTTTTTTAGGAATCCCGTGTATTCTTCAATTTTAGTCGTTGTAATACCGTTCATCCGATTCCGATAAAAAAAATGGCGCACAATTACTACTAGCAGGTATTGTGTTTTACATAACGTACCACTCCCTCGACTTTAGAAGGGGTGGACCTTCAAACCAATAGGAACGGCATTGTGTACATAACTCGAACGTGCATTGCACAAAGGGTCTTACCCAAGACTCAGACACAGTTTCATCCATCACCCTAAAAGTATGAAACTGACGAGATGGACGCACATAAGAGGATGACAACGACGACGACAAGGACGGGGAGCAGGAAGAAGATGCACAGACGAGGGAGGTGGAGATGGGTAGAATGAGTGACAACAGCACAGATGAGACAGGGAGAGAGGCAGAGCATGTCTTACTGCATGCAAGTGTTCATCGTGCTATCATGCAACAGTGACTGATGAAGCGGACATCTGTCATTACTTAACGAACGTAAAATGTCCGTTAGGAACACCTGTATTTTGTTTTCTGGAATGTTTCCTGCATCTCTTGCTGTTGACAGCAGCATACGGTTTCTTTCTCCGAATGATATACGGCAGGTGACAAAACTCCAAACAAAGGACACGTCAGAACAACGCGGCGGAGAAAACGTGGATCTGTGGCGGCTAATGAGGCGGCAGCGGACGCGCGCTGCGAGGCAGATGGGAGAGGACAGTCCCACACCGAGTTACGTGCGCTTTGTACTGCTTCATTACAGTGTTGAGCAAACGTAAAGTAACTGTCGATTTTTCGCTGGGCATACAAATATCTCCTACCTCATTTTTATTTTTCACGTCAGTGTCACATGTCATTAAAACAGTGTCATTCATCTACAATCTTCGTCGTATATTGGCCCAATGGGCTTATATTATTCGCATGTGCAGAACTGCAGTGAATTTTTAGTTGTGCAGTACCACTATATAGGCTATAATCAGAGGTCTGCTCTGATACCGGAACCCGCAATGTTTGTTACTTTGCAGATACTCTCGAGTGGCGTGGATGTCCTCCTTCTACTCCACTGACGAATTCTTAAATCGAACCAAATGATGCGTGTATCTGTGTTCATACTATTAGTATTATTATATTATCAGCTTGTAAAAAGTGTATGTATCTGTATTGCTAATATTAGATTATCAATATGTAAACAAAAACAAACAAACAAAAAAGGGCAGGTTCCACATCCACGAGAATCACCTCAACACGGATCCATGGAACGAACCAACTAATTAAATCTAAACAAACAAACCATTCAAATGATTCAAAATAATAATCTGGTCTTTTAATTTACCAGTCATTTAACAAACACAATAGCTGACAACCGTAACGAAATTCAACATTTTAACTGTAATTCTATGCCATTTAACGGGAAACGGCGCGTAACATTTGAAGTTACAGGACAGTGGTTTTTACAAAAACATTGTGAAATCTTTTGCAGTGCCATTTAACTCTGAATAAGTAGGAGAAAACGAATCTTTCTATCGTCCAAAGTATTAACTGCAATATCGAAAGCAAATTTATCGTTAGTAATATGGTCCGACGTTTAAGATGTTTTACGAGAGAAAAAAAGAATTTTGGTTTACTCTAGAATAAAGTAGAGAAGTCATTTATTGATAGGTCTTCGTATGGTAATCCTTGGGACGCGCTGCGCGGATGAGGTTATTATTGGCTGTGACATCGACCAAGGAATGGCACGAGCAGGGAACAGGCGCGCACTTAAATGTGACGGCACGCCGTAGCATTCAGTGGAGATTACTTTCAAAAGTAGTGCTGTGAAGCTAAAAGATTGCGGAGTAATATGGTGTATTTGAACGCTAAAACAACCCAAGGTTCAGAAAAAAGAATTACATTACTTGTTGGACTCCGCTCGTGAAAGGAATTCTAGTGATCTGACCCTTGGGAACAGATGTATGACATTTACCTTAGCATAGGGGTTCCACATAACGACACTCTTACCCCCCCCCTCTATCTTTAACAATAACGAAGGAAAAAAAAAATGCAAGTACATGAGGTGTAGAAAATATTGCAAGGATTTCTTACCGTGCACACTCGGTGACATTTGGCTTTAGGTACTAAAGAGCACATTACAGATATTACATTCTCCAATAGAGAACTGTGAGGGCGTAACGTGCACTTAAACAAGTTTTCTTCAATGTAGTTTTATGAAGAAATCATCTTTAAGGTAACTACATTATTAACATTCAAAAATAGAGCTCATCGGTTGCTAAAGCTAGAGATTGATTACTTAACCACGGTTTGGGCTTCAACTAAGGAAGCCTTCATCAGAAGTAAAAGTTTTTTCGTTACCTATAAACAAAATCAAAATTATTATGAAGGAAGCAGTATAAATTCCACATTTTAAGATTTGAACAAAGAAAATTGAGTTAAATGAAATGGACAATGGTTCTTGAGCAACAGAGCTCACGTTCAAGTCACAATGTAAAGTTACAAGCGCCAAGATATAAAACGCAGAACGTTTTTCATGTGCCTAAAACGCGCTGCCGTGGGTCGCGCGTGTGGCCAGCACTGTGGGAGGCATGTAACATAGCCGAACACGCCGTCGATGCTACGGCATGGACACGACATATCGCGCCATCTGGTGTTAAATAATAGCAATTTAACTACAAATGGATGTAAGTGACAACTGCACTAAATTGATAAAGGTACATAGTATGTTGAATAAAATACGTCAAAGACGATAAAAAGAAATTGAAAATTGAAATGAATATAATATAAAGAAAAGGGGGAGAGAAAACAAAATATGAGACTACAGTACAGGAAACAGTGTGTAAATATTTCACATTAAGTGACTGTAAGCAGTGTTACGTGTGGACTATCTGTTTAGTACGAAGTTTTCTGACGATGGCGTAATAAGCCGAAAGCTGCCAATAAGAAGCAAATAAATAATATTGTGGAACAAAAATACTATGTATTTAAGTTTTTAATGTGTCTCTGTTCCTCCAAGCACCGACGGAATATTCCATAAATATGCGAGGGTTTTACGCCATCAGAAAAGGTCTTATCGCGTACTTGCAGTTGCTCATTAAGGACAAAATGGTCATTACGGGAAAAGTGTTTGAAAATTTCCAACTATTCGAGCATATCAAGTCTGAAACTTTTGCGTGTGCAAGATACCGACGGCAGGAACCTCTTTGGGTTTGTTGCTTGTAATTAAAATATGGTAGGCAAAGGACCAATTATGTATGTTTGTACCTTTTTTTTACCTAAAACATGTTCTTTGAATCTGACAGAAAAGGCTCGTCCAGTCTGTCCTATATAACCGGCTGGGCAAGTATCACAGGTGATTTTATAAACGCCCGAGTTTTGCGAAGGTCGAATGGCTTGATTTGAAGTTATGGATGAGCTTATCTTTCAGACAGTTATTAGTAGAAAATACTATATTCCAGTCGTGGTTGTTTTTGTTGTGTTGCTCCGAGTTGCTGACGGCGGTGCCGAACTCTATCTGTCGACGACACAACCGATCTGGTGGGCCGAGCGCGAGGGAGTAGGGCAACCTGCACATGAATCACTGGTAATTATTACTGGTAATATTTAGTAATACTGACAAAAACTTGCCGGCCGCGGTGGCCGAGGGGACTAAGGCGCTCCAGTCACGGTCAGTGTGGCCACTACGGTCGGGGGTTCGAATCCCCCCTCGGGCATGGATATTTGTGCCGTCCTTAGTTCATAAGTAGTTTGTAAGTTTAGGGACTGATGAACCCGTAGTTAAGTCCCATAAGCTTAACAAACATTTGAACATTTTTGACAAAAACCTAACTTCAGAGCGACATTGTTGCGGCGGCTTCCGCGTCTATAACAAAACAGAAATGTCTTCTTTATAGAGTACAAACGCAGACAAGTACAGCCGTAGCCTTAAGTCCGTAATACGAGCAGTTGTGGTCCTGCCTGGCTACCAGCTGCGCGCGGCTAAGCAGCCACGTGTACGAGTGCGGCTCTCCGGCCAGCCTTGGCTGGCCTCTCCGGCGCGGCCGAACACCGCTCGCTGCCTGTGGAGGCCGCCACTTCTGCACCTGAGTTTACCGTGGCGCCTCTGCAGCGATAATGCGTCAGTGGCGAGCGCGTTTAACTAGCGACGACGACCATGAAAAGTATTTTTCCGAATAATTATGCTCGTTACTTGTAGTGCAAGTGTGCTAACTCTGCTATTGGTTTATTGCTTGAAGACATCGTCTACTAAATTTGGTTCACAGGCATTATTGACTTCAACAGTTTTAATAACATTCAATTCGGCTTGTCCGTTCTCAGGGGATAAAGCGGTAAAATTTGCCCTATGGACAGCAGAGTAAATTTATTTATTTATTTATTTATGATGAAGGCTTCCTTAATAGAGGCCGAAACCGTGGTTAAATAATCAAGTGTAGCTTTGCAGCCGATGAGCTGTATTTTTGAATGTTCATCTTTCTCGAACTGTTGCTGTCTCAAGAGCCACGTTTAAAATTGTAACTGCTGTACATTATGTAGTGTTCAACCGGAGTGGGAGCGGAGACTTCGCAGGTTGTGTGAGGACGGAGCGCCAGACACCGGCGTACGTCGCGAAAGTTGGCTGGTGTGACGCGGAGCGTGCTTCGATAGCGCGGGGAGCTCTCCCTAATGTCGCCAAGTATTAGCGGCGGGGGTGCGGCGATAAGGCCGGCTGGCGGCTGGCGGGGGTGGCGCGCGGCTGGGGGTGCGCCGTGGCACGCGGGGCTCTGCCACTCCGCCAGCGCCGCCACAGCTGCGGCCGCGTGTGCTCGCGTCTCCGCAGCTGCCAGTGTGCTCCACGGAACCCACATTTCATTGTCTTTTAAAACCCGTCATGTGGGCAGTAAAAGAAACAAAACATTATAATAAATAGACTGTACACATAATCTACACAACTGTGGCTAACAAATACGTCAACGATTCTATAATTACATCGCTAAAGCAAATAACATTTTGTGGCCATAGCTATTATTTACAAAGGAGAGTGCGAGTATTAGTTGAGCACAAGTTACGTGAAAATCAGTGCGGATTTAGGCCTCTTAGAGGCTGTCAGGAATGGTCTGGAGGACCACATTGCAGATCGCGTGGTCCCCCGCGTAGAAGGTACGAATCCTCCCTCCGGCATAGATGTTTGTGTTGTCTTTACCATAAGTTAGTTCGTAACTAGTTTGTAAGATTAGGGACTGATGAGATTAAGAAACAGTTGAACAGTTGGTTTGCAGGACCAGATATTTAGCTTATAGCAGATAACGGCAAAGTGCTATTAATGGAACAGGAAATTGTATCTCTGTTTCAAACATCTAGAAAAGGCTTATATCTGTGTTCCTAGGAGGACGCTATTGTCACTTCTACAAGATTATGGAATAGGAGGCAAACTCCTTCAGGCAATTATAGGTCTTTATGTAGACTGTCAGGCAGCAATTAGAGTAGATGGCAAATTAAGCTCATGGTTCAGAGTATTTTCAGGGATAATACAAGGCTGTAACCTGTCACCACTGTTGTTCATACTACTCATGGATCATATCTTGAAAACAGTAAACTGGCAGGGCGGGATTAAAATAGGTGAAAACAAAATAAGCTGTCTCGCATACGTGGATGACTTAGTTGTAATGGCAGATTCGATTGAAAGGTTGCAAACTAATATTTCAGAGCTCGGTCAGAGGTGTAAGGGTTATGATATGAAGATCAGCATCTCCAAAACAAATGTAATGTCTTTGGGAAAGAGATTTAAACATATTGAGTACCAAATAGGAGGAACAAAGTTAGAAAAGGTAGAAAGTTTCAAGTATCTAGAATGTATTTTCTCACGGAATGGCAACATAGTGAAAGAACTGCAATCGGGGTGCGGCAAAGCTAGTGCAGTGAGTGCTCAGCTAAGATCTACTCTCCTCTGCCAGAAGGAAGTATGTACAAGACTAAGTTAGCAGTGCACGGCTGTATGGGAGTGAAAGTTAGGTGGATACAGGGTTCCTTATTCATCAGGTATAGGTTACAGATATGAAAGTAGCAAAAATGATTGCAGGTACTAATGATTGCAGGTACTTGGAACAATGGCAGGAGGGTGTCCATATCAAAGAAAAACTAAGAATAAACACCACAGATGAAGCAGTTAGAGCGAACAGGATGAGATGTTGGGGGTCATATTACACGCATGGGAGAAGCAAGGTTACCTAAGAGACACGACAGAGGAGGGTAAGAGGTGTCGAGGATCAAGGAGAAAGTACTTGGATTAGGTGAAGAATGATTTTGGAGTAAAAGGCTTAACATTAGCTATTGTTACCATTGAATAGGGGATCATGGAGGAATTTTATTAGAGACAGTATGCTCCAGACTGAACGTTGAAAGGCACAATAAGTCTCTAATAATGATGATGATGATGATGATCTCTTATTTACAGATCTTTGGTAGGTGCCCTTACTTTTTCCAGTTATTTGCACGTGCCGTTATCGTTTCTACTATTCCCCATATACCGTTTCTTTCATACTGTTACAGGGCAAACTAGTAGCAAACAAACTTATTAAAATCGTAGATTGGACAAGCATTCGCCAGCCAAGCTAGGCGTGTCATCGGTTTCGTCGTAAATGCAGCGGCAGTCTTGTGACGACAGCAGGCACTGCGCCGGCTTTGAAAGCTTACAGCGAACAGAAGGCAAGAGAAGCGAGAGGGTAAATTCGTTACCTTGAAAAAATTTCACAACTACCCCTAAAAAGAGTTAATAGTCACGTGATAAGACAGCGGTTAAAAGGTTTGAGTGAACACTGCACTCACAAGTGGGACTCATTGGCTGCTTACGAACCGACCCACACTTCATAGCTTCGGACAATTTCTTTATATTTTCTCCCGTTTCTGGAAGTTTTCGTCACTTGGCAATTCGGATCGATGATATTCATGAGAGTGGTCATCAGTTCGAAGAATTCTGTATTCAGCTTATGTCTTAGATAAAGCAGCACAGGCTAATAGCCACCAGTCGCAGCTAGGAAATGATCAACTGCCAGGGAAGATTGCGAACTGAGGTTCTATCGTCTTGACAACGCGCAGTGTGGTTACCGCCTGAGGCCAGCTCAGACTTGGTTGGTTGGTTTCCTAAACGCCCTGACCCTGTCCATGTGCTAGCACTCTCGTGCTCACCCTGCTAGTCGCTATCAAGAGTTAATGTCACCGCTGCATCCGACTACAGTAGTTCCATGTGTGGACCCACAAGCAGCTTCATAAACAGAAGTTGGGACCGATCACACCTTTCTGACGGTCTCTTCTTCGACTCTGAAAGACGACTGTCTGTCGTCTTCCATATATTTTTGTATATTTCTGTAAAGTTATAATTTATTTAATGTCGCTAGATTACATTTTGTTAAAACTTGAACCCCACTCTTTTCAAGGCTTGAGGAATAGCATTTTTATTTCATGTGTTAAAATATTAGTTAATATCCCTAGGTTTTTCTTATTTTGTTATGTTAATAATTTATTATTATATTAATTAATGTGGCATAAGTAAGGCTTCTCCGCTACGCCACTGTTCCTGTGAGAATGTGCAATTGTTTTACTTTTAAGTGGGTGCGAGAATCTATGGCTGTCTGAATGTGGGGAGTGATAGCTCCCTTTGCATCATTCTCTCTGGCTCAGTAGCGATAGCTGCTGATACTACCAAAGAGGTTTCCACATCCTTTGGTTTCGAGCTAGTTAGTGAGTTTTCCCTTCAGCGCGAGTCT
The DNA here is from genome assembly GCA_026315105.1 of Locusta migratoria. Classification (NCBI taxonomy): domain Eukaryota; kingdom Metazoa; phylum Arthropoda; class Insecta; order Orthoptera; family Acrididae; genus Locusta; species Locusta migratoria. The sequence goes on from CM048745.1 coordinate 38,935,836, forward strand.
CCCTGTCCGTCCCCACCACCGCTGTTTCTTGGATTTTCCAGCTTCCGGCTTGTGGCCGCCCGGTCTGGCTATTCATTCTGGGCAGGTCGTTTGGTGAGGTAAGGTTGGTTCTGCTCATGTTTTTGGAGATGGTAGCGTTTCATTGACTAGCACGTTTAACTTATATTCGTGAACTTAGAATAAATTTTTGGAATATTTTCTCCGATCGTGTGCGGAAATGTGTTTTTGTTTTGCAATTCAGTGATTTCCAGTAGATAAACACGGTGTGAGTATGATTCTAGTTGCAGTTTGATAATGGCCTGGTATGTCAAAATCTTTTGTGATCATGTGGCGGTGTATGAACTCTGTGTAAATACTTTCTAGGTTTGTAGGGCCCGATTTCTAATATATGATATGTTCATTTTTGTACAATGCATGTAAAAATCGTCGCATCGTTTCCTTCCTTGAGTGATATGTGTTCCACATGGTTGGTTCATAGAAAGTCTTCAGCTTTCGCTCTTGTTTGTTCCATGCCTGTCAGGCAAGAAACTATGCGCGTATCCTTCTGATTTCCACTAATATTTCGCGATCTTCACTCCCCGCCTATTCTAATTTTGCTGGTTCTTCTCTGACTTGTAGTACGCTCACTGCCTTTGTCAGTAATTCTCTCTGAGCCTTGTACAACCTCCTTCAATAGCTTCCTTATGTAATTCTAAACATTTCTATGAGTTGCATGCCGTAATTCTTATTTTTATTTTTCCGACTTTGTAATTATTTCATTTTTGTGGTTTTTCTGAGACAAAACCTCATCCGTCTCTGTAATCGCCCCCTGTCGCATGCAGCTGTATTTCATTCGCGTCCTTATAAAATTCTAAGCATTTCTATGGGTTGCATACTGTAGTTAATGTTCTTTATTTTTCGGAAACTGAATATATTCAATTTTATCGGTTTTCGGAACCACGTGAGTCCAAGCTCCGACTTTCAGGTTTTGCAGCTAGTCACCTGAATTCATGCCACTTCTCATATAAGAACAGTACGTAGATCGATTTCTAATAGACTGTAACTTAAAAATCCACCGTGATTTTGTATAATGAATCCAATTTACAACCACTTCATTTTCAGTGGAGTGCGTTCATGTAACGTAGCCGTGTGTCGCCATTAGCGTGTTTGCTCGCGGTCCAAATTCAGACGTAATTTAACTTGGCTATACACACGCACCATCTCAAAACAGGCACGACAGACCAGAGCCAGCCTCAAAGTGTTTTTGTATATTGTGTTTTGTGCTACCTCCGACTTCGCCTACGATAGCGGCGCCTGCTTCCGCCTCGCCCCACACGCTGATTTTGGTGAGTTTCGCTGTGGCATTGCGTGTGTGTGAGACAATGAGTGTTGTTTGTGAATCCTCCCCCCTCCTCCCAGTAGCGTTAAATCTTGTATAATTTAGGCTGGGACCGTCAGCATTAATCCATGTAAGAGATGCATTTTTATTGCATTAACAAAATTGGTTTCCCATTTTGCTTGTTTCCTATGTAAATAAACAAGTTTAAGTTCAGCATAATCCGTAAGTTGCCTATAAATTGTAGTTTTAGAGCACCTTCCCTCTTTTATTTAATTTTGGTTTTCACAAGTGCTGAGAACTAGTTCAGATGAAATTTATGTCTAAATTGAGTCGCGATAAATGTTTTCTTAGCCACCTTCCTAAGATAACTTTAATTGTGGTGGCTTGCTTATTAATATCTGTGTGTGATAACGTGTGAGCTTCTATATATATTGACCACTGTAGTATTAACTTCCTGTTATTGACGTAATTTTAAAGGAGTCAGTTCTCAGTTTGGGCCAGGGAACAAGGCTCTGTAGCAGGGAGTAACCGGTAGTTCACACGGACCTCATTTTCTAATTTTAGTGATAAAACAAAGCTCTTGTTACGTACAGTGGTCGACTTTTAACTGTCAGTCGCAACAGCGCGGGAACCTCCCATCTGGACGTCTCACGGCAGCCGGCACACGGGAGATTCAGCGAGACGGCGAGCTGACGCAGCACCACCTGGAGACAAGGCCTCACAACAGGCCGTGCTGAATGGCTGGCCGCTGGGGCACGCCCCCTGCGTCATAGCGGCCAGCCAGTAAGTTGGTGGCCGCGGACTGGTCAGTGTGACGTAGCACGGCCTGTTGTGATGCCTTGTGGTGTTGGCGACGTCACCTGCTGGTCTAGCTCCTGCCGAGCTAGCGCCTGCACCGCGACATCTTGCAACAAGTGGATAACCTCGTAAACAGTAATACTGTTTTACTAGCGTCCTGGTGCTCCACTAGATATCTTCGCCCAATACTGACAGCAAACGGAACCTACTACTTGGCCCCTAGCAATGCATTAGCGACATATAAACACGGTACATGACAGAAATTAATAGTCGTCGATCACTTTCGTCATTTGGCACAATATTTTGTGTTACTTGGAATTTAAGTTACTGTTCCATTTTGATAAAGACCTGTACTGGCAACTGCCACCATCGGATCCGTACAGCAGAAGGAGGCATGAAAATACCCTGTTATGTCACAGTCCGATGAGCAAGACTGACCAGCGTATGGTATACTGAGATTATGAATACTTTTCATAACGAATATACAGATAATACTTACCTCGTCAAAGCATTCCATACACTGCATAGACAAGTACTAAATGGAATATAGGAACAGCTTACTGTATAATATCGAAGACACTATAATAATTTAAATTCTTGACAAAGTACTGAGCAGAAAAATCAATGACAGTTCCCTTTAGCCGGTAGAAGTGTACCAGTTACCTCCAATAATTATGAGGTATATAATTTATGATTTTTTCCCCTTTTCCCACTGTCTCGTGGCTGGTTTCATGTGGCCCTCCACAAATACCTCTTTTTCGGCAGCCTGTTTTCCTTCGAGCAGCTCTTGCACTCTACTTTCTAAATTATTTGTCGGACATACTCCAATCGCGGTCCACAAGTATGGTTTTACCCTCTGTTCCTCCCTGAAGTATCATCAAAGTTACTCTTGACGTCTTGCAACGCATGTTCTTTTCTCCCGTTCCCTCTAGTCAGTTTTTGACATTCACCTCCTCCCAGACTCATTCCAACTAATTTTCAACATTCTTCAGGAGCACCATACCTCAAATGCTTGGATAGTCTTTCTTCACATTCAACCCACACTTCCATGCACTACCATGAAATTCTGTGCTCAAACGGTACGTTCTCGAAAATCTCTCCGTATAATTGTAGTTTTATTTATTTATTTTATATATATAAAAGTAGACGTTTTCTTGTAAGGAATACACTCTTTATGTCAAAGCAAATCTAGCTTTCTTCGCCGATTATAGGAACTTCCTCATTCCTTAATTTAACAGTCCATCTAATTTGCTACATTGTTCTATAGTACCCCATATTAAATACTTCAGTTCTCATTTGTTTCAATTTACCTACAACACATTGTTCAAAACAATACATACGTGTTCTAGAAACGCACTTTACCACTAACTTTACCCTAAAATAAAGGATTTGTTGAGATTCTTTCGTTTCTCCAAGCGTGTACTTCTTCATCGAACAGTCGGTTGATAGTGTCAAACGGGCACATATTTCGGCGGTACGTGTCATGTGTATGAACATGGCAGCCCCTTCTCAACCATATTTCAAGTAAACGTGACATTTGGTACCATATTTAAATTATACTGTTCAATGTCTTGCCAGAATTTCAGGATTTCAGTTCTCTCAAGACATTTAGCACCCATAATGGAATGCTCCAAGCCACCATGGAGGCAGTGTGTGTTTTATGTTATTTAAATCAAATGAAACTATGTTAAAGTAAGAAATACATTTCGCTTCTGTAAGCCTCATGAAAGTGATTGTTACAAAACTTAGTAAAACAATACATAGTTATTTCAGAACTTAACTGTATATAGGAATAGGACCGGAAGCAGTATCAGGTTGCCACAAAGCTTTAGCAAGACTGATGACCGAACTAAAAAGAAACGATAATTTCAGAATTGTGATAAAAATTCAACACGGAATAAATAAATGAACAGATACAGTTTGCCCCCATACATTATTCAATATTTAAATGTGCAATATTTTACGCAAATGGGACTTTATAATGAACGCAACTCATATGAATGATTCACCACTGTTGATTCAATTCTCACGGTGAAGGTTCCAGGTAAATCTTTACTGTGTGGCAGTGAAAATATATTAAAGTTTCAGCAGCATATAGATCCACAATTTACGATCACTCTGTGCATATATGGACATCGCCGTGAGCAAATGTGTTGTCAGTATAAAAAAATATCTTGTTTGGCGCTCCCATACCGATGATCTGGTCAGAGAACGAGGCGTGCGACACTCTCTGAAACGTCGCGACGTTTTAAGGCTGCCACCCGGCTGGAAAACCGTGAAGTTCTCATTAACAATATACTCCGGTGGACTATAGAACGTTGTTCCCATTTGACAAAGGACACATACTTTCTGAAATGTTTGTGAATAAAATTATGAAATGATTGTTTCCCAAATATAAAATATATTACACAATATTTACTTTGAAAGCCCTTGGTAGAGTTTTTTGCAAAGTGAAATCTTAGGTACCGAATAGCAGTTTCCTTTTGAGTACGGTGTTTCAATGTGTTGTCGTATCATACTTGTGTTCACAACTCTCTGAATGCTCAACCCTTTTCCGGGACTTCTCGGGGCAACTACTTGTTCCCCTTTTATAACGAAGCGGAACCAAGCTCGTAGTGTGTACTCGGGTACTGAACGAGACAGTCGTCTCCCACTCGAAGAGATTGGAATTATCCACCCAATTCTTCAGTGTTTCTGATCTCCGTACATATTAAGCTATCATTTCTTCTTGCCATGAGAGAATATCCCAGAATCACGAATCAGGACGGGCCGTAAGTCGTACCGGAGTAGCTCAGTCGGTAGACGGCTTTCATATCAGAACATAATCCGTTGTAGAGGGAAAAGTTTCTGCTTTACAGAGATGGTTACTTCAGAAGTTTTCAAGAAGGTTGGGGAGCCAGCAGCAGGCACCTCCCACCTTGGACTTCTCCAGCGGCCGCTGTCCAGCACTCTCCCGCTTTAGGAGGGAGCAGCCTGGACAATTGCCGCTGCTTTCTCGTCAGAATGTACGCGGCGAAACCAGCCTGACTTTGAGGAGCGCGCAGACAAATGGCGACAACGGACACAGGTAACACAGGCCCTTACAACGAAATGGACACAGTAGTGTGTGTGCAGAGAAAGCCCTTGTCTGCAGATAACAGAGGAGTCGGAATCGCAGATAAACCGTGGGCCCCTGCAGACGGGTAGAAGACAACTAAACCCCTTCTTTGCACATGTGCGTGAGTGGGAGAGAACCTGGCTTGCCTTAGAGAGAAGCAAAACAGTGTTTCTGTCCAGGGACGCGTACCAGACAGATAGACGTAACACAGACAGCTGCCACAAAGAACTGGTTTTTCGAGCCAAGAAGGAATGCAGAAAATAAAGCCAATCCGCTTGAAACGTGGGGAAGACGCCTGTTCCCCAGTCTCAGCCCACAGTCCATTCTTAGCCCAGACTGAGAGGCGTGGTCCTGAGCGAGGCGATCAGCTATTGGATGAATTGCAAAACCAACCCTCCAATCACAGAGCCAAAGAGACGCTAAATTCGGGTAGAAAATGTAGCTGGAGAGGGAGTAGGACTTGACGGAAACCGCCGAACATGGGACTCGATCCGACGCCGGAGAAGCGCGGAGACGCGCAGGCAGCTGCCGCGGCACTCCGCACAGCCGCAGGGCGGGCGTGGCGCGGGCCACGGCGCGCAGCCGCTCTGCGCCGACGTGGCGGACATCCGAAACTACCTCCTCTTACCTCCCCTTCATCTGTAAGTCGTGTCTACGCCCTGTCAAATCGGCCCTGGGGGATTATCGTTTTTCAAATCCTTTAATAAATAAAACTGAATTACCGCAAATTCCCACAAAATGTTCAAATGTTTGTTAAGCTTATGGGGCTTAACTACGGAGTCATCAGTCCCTAAACTTACAAACTACTTATGAACTACCTTATACTAAAGACGGCACAAATATCCATGCCCGAGGGGGATTCGAACCCCCGACCGTAGTGGCCGTGCAGACCGTGACTGAAGCGCCTCAGTCTCCTCGGCCATCGCGGCCGGCCAAATTCCCACAAGTATGGTGCTTAAGCACAACTACGGTCCAAGCTGGTGTCGAAGACTCTACACAGTACTGTTCAGTGACAGCCTAGCGCTTCCATCACTCTCGGAACACGGAGGGAGTCTGCCGTCCACCGGCAGGATGACTGAGCCGGCCGCGGTGGCCGAGGTGACTGAGGCGCTTCAGTCACGGTCAGCACGGCCACTACGGTCGGGGGTTCGAATCCCCCCTCGGGCATGGATATTTGTGCCGTCCTAGTTCGTAAGTAGTTCATAAGTAGTTTGTAAGTTTAGGGACTGATGACCCCGTGGTTAAGTCCCATAAGCTTAACAAACATTTGAACAGGATGACTGACTGCTGGCCGCGAACGGTAAAGCATCACAGCGGTCACGCGAAGAAGCTCATTTTCAATTAATCATCCAACTTTTTTTCGTACTGACAGCAAGGTAGATGACAGCTCTTTTGAATTTCTTTACCTGTGTTTTAACCCTCGAAGCCGGGAGGCCGACCGCACACTGAGGCACCTCGAGCACTTCCCGACCCCTCACTCGCCTCAAGCCGGTACAACTATTCGTCCTCCGTCTGTTGCCGGTGGCCAATATTAGTTCTTCAGCCGACTATAGACATATCTGTGTTGACTTGAGAGGGAAATCTTCTTCAGGAAGTGAGCGAGTCGGATGAAATCACGTGTTACATCTTTAGTCTCAACGACGCTGCCAAGCAATACGAGCGGTCTTATGTGGGAGTAAATTCTAGCGTTTCTGATTGAACCGATGGATGAATTAGATGGTATAAATGACAGTGCCAGTGATCTGGATACTAATGACGATAAAAACACGGACTTTTTGGAACAAACACCGGAAAAAAGTCAAGAAACAACAGATAATGAGGACGAGCGAGATAGAACTTTATGTCTTTAACGTAATAAAAATGTATTGTAAATAACGCCTGAAAAAATCATCACTTTTTAGCTACTAATTTCCTCGATAGGGTAGTTTCAATGAAACGCTGAATTCCGGTGTCAGCCAGCAGCATTTACAAACTTCTGAAAGTGGACCACAGATTTGCTCAAGTTGCCCGTTTTAATTTTATTGCGCGTTTCTCATGTATAACGTCAGCAGATAAGCACCGAGCTAAAGATAATGTACTCCAAATATATGAACCCTTCGAGCCGGCAGTTACCACACGCCTGCCGAAACTACTGGCCGTAGCAAATCTGTGGTGCACTTTCAAATGTTAATAAATCTATCGGACCAAACTGCGTGGTCATCAGTCCGTAGCTTACAAACTACGTAAACTAAAGTAAACTAACCTAAGGACAACACACACACCCATGCCCCAGTGAGGACTCGAACCTCCGATGGGTCCACTTTCCAGAATGGATTTTAATTTTCAGTTTCCCAAGAAGACGGTGACCAGTAGTGCTGAGGATACAGCATAGTTTGTATCAGATGACGATGATACCTTTTATTTGAACACATAAATTAGCGACGGTGTTATGAAGTTTGTTGATGCAACAGTATTGTTCGTTCCTGAAGTGGGTGATGATGTGATAATGCAGAATGAGGAGGGCGGGTGGTGGGAATACTGGCCTGGTGGTGTTCTGAATGTGCGTAAATCATGCAACACAGTTAGCTGTACGAAGAGAAGTGGAAATTTTTGCAAATGGCGTACTGTAAAGTATATTTTAACATTCGAAATATAAGATATTGCATGTAAAATTAGTGTAACAGTGAATGTCTCTTCGAAAAGAGATTGTGCAGTATCCCAGAGCTAAAAGACAAGTGGGGCCGTAAAGGGGTAGATTGTTTTTCTTATAACATTCTGTCTGCTGTTGTTGTTGAAGACTTTCAAGAAGATGTGTCTTTTATATTGTGACTTCATTTTTCATTGAAATACTTTCTACATCGTCACGAGTGTAAAAAGTAGTGAAATAAATAGTTAAAGTAACAGCATCATTGATCCAGCATATAAAAAGCATAGTGGACTATAGATGGGCACTTGGCAGACAACAATGTTTCTTACTGCATCACTATTTTGGCATCTGTTCTTTTCGTATATTGGTTTGACGCTTGTGATGAGAAGCCTCATTCTTCCATGTGACGGAATGCGGCGCCAGCGTCAGTGAGCGAATTGCGGCATTCCCGGATGTGCTGAATCACAAACAAAAATATACAGATGGGAAACCTCTATAAGAGCTTGGTCACACGCGCGGGGGTGTGGGGACGGAGGGTTTCAGCAGTTCTGTAACATGTCCCACGATGGCGCTGAGGTCAGACACAGCCCTTTAAAACTGTCCCCACCACCTCTTCCCCTCAAACGCCGGCACGCCGGACACATCCGTGCCTCGTGGCAGGCAGCACGAGCTCTCCCCTCAGCCTCCCCTACACATTACACCCTGATGTGCGACAGGCACCCTCAGAAGCGCCTCTAGTGTTACCTACCGGTACTGAGCTGGGAAACCACCTGACTCCTGCTAGCATTTTACGGAACTACGAGGAGAGCGCCGGACAGTGGTTTAGGGGGGGCTTCTTCTCTGCAGCAGCGGACGCGCTCCAGCTGTCAGTGCCGCCGCTGACGTCACTCACCTGCCGGCGACGGCGCTGAGGCGGCTCTCGCCGGTGAGCAGGTGCGCGGTCTGGCAGCGGTAGGCGGGCACGCCGTCCTCCGCCGTCACCTGCCGGATGTGCAGCTCCCCAGTCGGGAACACCGAGAAGCGGCCACCTGAAACACGCGACAACAGTCACTGGTAGTGCGATGGGTGTGTGGGGGTAAAACTCCATCAGGGACATTTCGGCATTTATAAAGCTGCCCTGATCGTCACAGGTTTCTGAATGAAGTGAAAACGCGAGGAAACCCAACCCAATCAATCAACACCTTGCTGACCTCATGCACTCATGGTACCGTCCAGCATTGTTAAGGTTGGTTCTGAAAAGGATCCCACGAGCCATTGGTAAAGAATAATTCGTGATCTCCATAGTGCTACCATTAGTCAAATTAGCACAATGACATTGTCATGTAGGGAAGAGAAAAGTGGTTCAGCAGTTTGTCATAAGCTACGCGGAGTTTGAGATCGCGTAAGGACAGCCACTGGAATTTGGTGATTTAGAAACTATGAATTGCGCTCATTCCAATAGCAATCTGATCGAACGTTGTGGTTTGCCTAATGGCTTTTGTCTTGATATTATTGCTGTCTTCAGTCATAACAGTGGTTTAATGCAGCTCTTCACGCTATGCAATTCAGTGTACGCCTCTTCATTAAAAAAGAATGGCAACTTGTTCTCTTCTAAGTCTCCCTCCACGATTTTAGCTTCACTCCCACACTTTCGACCAACGCCAAATTAATGATTACCGTTTTCAGAATCTGTCCTATCAGTAATCTGTTATTGGTATTTCTTTTAGTCAAGATATATGATAAATTTTCCTCCCCAGTTCCGTGCAGTATTCTTCATTAGTTAACCCCTTTATCCATATTATATTCAGCATTCAACTGACCTATCATATGTCAGTGAAGAATGGAAAAGATGAAAAATGCGGAGTTACATCTAGTCGTTGGTGTGCATTCCATTCCCAGACCAAAAAGAAAAAAAATTGCTGATAGTAATATCCATAAAGTAGTCTGCTCAGTCCTGACCTGAGACGAATGAAAAACCTTTAGGATGGGTTAGAACAAGGACTTCGGTACAGGTATCGGCGCTCTAACCTGCCTGACTTCGTATCATGAGGAAAAATGGCCTACATTCTTCCACAGATATTCAGATACCTCGTTCTCTCTCTCACAGTTACTCATCGTTAGGATGAATGGTGAGCACACCTGATATTTCATACGTACGAGAGTTGGTACTTAAATAGTGAAAACACTGCTGTGGAGACACTATGCATTGGAATCTACTAATGTCGCTGACAAAACACGTTGTTGATATACCTACCTTACCTCCGAGCAAATGAACTCGCCCGTCACACGTCACCGCCTTGCGCAAAATCGAGTGAAACACAGTCACTTGTCAGCGAGCGGCCTAACGTAACGGTGTCACTTCGTTTACGAAACAGGAACAATGGATTTGAATCAAGATTGAATGTGCCACAGGTCGTACAGCAGTACAGTGTCATCAAGGTCTTGACGGGGCGTACGGGAAATCGGCAGAATTCAGAACAGTGGCATGTTGGATAACAGCCTTCCACGAAGGTCAGCAAACTACAGCAGACATGCATCTAGGTCGTCCTAGTGTCTATACTGTTGTCGCATTAGCGCAAAGTGATCGACGCCAGACGATTCGTGAGCTCGCCGACAATACCGGATTAGCGCATCATGAAGGAACGCCTGGACATCCGAAAAACTGCATCACGATGGGTTCCGCATAAACTGACGGAAATGCAGAAATGGATGCGTTACAACGGTACTCAGACGCACTTTGAGTGCTACGAACGCGAAGGAGAGGTTTTCTTACGCCGTATCGTAACACTGGATGATACATGGGCCACATCGGACAAGCCAAAACTGAAACGCCAATCCAACGAATGGCGTCATTGTGGGTCGCAGCGAAAGTTGAAAGTACGCCAGAGTCCCAGTAGGTGAAAGTTAGGGTGATTTTTCGTGTCCGACTGTGATGGTGTTATCCTAACGCATTACGTTTCCCCCACGGCAGACTGGCAATGCACAGTATTGCTGTTCGTTTTTGGAGCATCACCTGCGACCAGGTTTGTGAGAGAAGCGGCAACACTTTCTGCGCAGCCCACCCATCATTTTGCACGACAATGCGCGGGCGCATACAGCGCAAGCTGTGGCTGCTCTCTTCGGTCGATGGAACAGGGAAGAACTATAAATCCACCATACACCCCGGACTTAAGCCATTGTGGTTTTGATTAGATTCCGAAGATGAATTCGTGGCATTCGCATCAGAACTGTTCCAGAGATTCGACAGGCAGTAGACCTCTCCATTCGAACATCAACCGAACAGACTCTGCTAAAGGTATTCTACGCGTTCCACATCGCTGGCAATGGGTTCTACAAAACGCTGGTGTCTACTTAGGACAGTAATAGGTGCAAACTATGTAACGCTTTTGTATAGGTTGTGAATAAATAGTTGCCACTATTTAAGTTCCAACTCTCATATAGGCCTACTAACGTTTATTAAACTGGAAGCCATTGTACATTTGTATCTTTGTAGCTAGCCGAAGAAAAGTTTTATTTCAACATCGAAAACATAAACTTCGTAATTGATCTTCGTTTCATTTCTTTTAATCAGCTGATTTCCGAATAATTCCGAATAATTCAATTTCTCATTGTTTTTAAAATATACGACAGTCCAGTAGGCGCAAGCGTAGACGAGCATCGTACTGCAAATGCAAAACTGAACTGGGCAACGTGATGCACGGTCAGAATCCGTATGCTCATGTGCTCCATGTGCTCACGGAGACGATGGTAGCACATTGTATACTCGTATACAGTTACTTACATAAATTTTCGCAGGACAGACCAGAGAGCTGTGTGGATCGTTGACGAATACGTTAACCCCGCGTCGGTTGATTGGGTCTGTCAAACGTGCAGGTAAATAAACTACTTCGCCACATAACGGGTAGTACTGTTGAAGCTTTCTCACTCCCACTATCGTTTGCTATCCAGATGTAACGGTTGTAACTGCAATTGATGATTTCACGACATTGTCAGTATGTTTGAGTTAGTTCCATAAAACTAAGAGACCTCCCAGCCTTCGCTTCTTGTACGTTATACTGATGGAGGCGCAAATCTTTGGTATTCATATTACCTCTTATTTGTCATCTTAAGACTTAGAAATTATTCCAATTACTAATTGTTTAAGCATGTTCTTCACATATTAAGTGGATGATTATAGTACAAAACCACAAAATTTGACATTTTAAATTTGAATAAAATTCACTCATCTTGGATTACCAGATCAATGGGTTTCCCCTGAATTCGCCTGAGAAACTGTTACTCGTAAAGTTCTGTACAAAATAATAAGTTGAATATCCACTTAGTTTCTTCCGCTTTGTTGTAGAAAGGAAAAAACATCTTCCAAAATACGAGGACAATCTAGTGACAACATCTGGGAGTAATTTTTTTAACGTGAACAAGTATCTTTTTAAATGTGTTGTGAAACGATGTAAGCAATTACCGTTAACTTATTTAGCCTGGTAAATATTTTATATTTACTAGCAAGGAGAAAATGCGTACAGCCATCGACAGAATGTACAGTTTAATAACAGTAGTTGCCTGTTAGCTTTACAACAGTATTTGTAATCTAGTTTAAAGTACAGTTGCTGCGCTTATACCATTCTAGAGGGACTATACAAAGACTAAGTCACAAATGATGATCCACAAGGACACAGCCAGCTCCCGTTCTTAAATAAATGCTTGTTAAGCTTATGGGACTTAACTGCGGGGTCATCAGTCCATAAACTTATAAATTAGCTTATACTAAAGACAGCACAAACATTCATGCCCGAGGGGGGGGGGGATTCGAACCCTTGACGGAGAGCGGCCTCACGCATCGAAGCCTAGCACCTCAATCCGCTCGGCTCTCACGTTCTTAAACTGTGCCAACAACTGTTCTTAAACTGTACAGTCTGATGGTGATTTTTATTTCAAATAACGAAATCGGCAAATAAAGAATATTAAGTGCTACTGGTGGCAGTTCTCTATGACTTAGCTTTGAGAGGCGTTTTCCCTGGCAAGAAATGGCTATTCTTCCTAAATAGAGATTCTTGCCAGATTGTTGTAGGCAGTGTATTTAAAAATGAAAAGTAATATTTTATTCATAATTATTTCTTCCGTCAAATATGTCCAAATCGCGTCATTTAAATTTTTTCCCTAATATTTTACTATTTCATTCTAGTAATACTACGCCATCCCATTCATTGCTGTTAAATTTTCTCACCCATTCGTAGTAGGGTCAATATCAGAAGTTAGTAACTGCCTAGATGCACATTTGCCTTTACGAATTAAATAACTAGTACCAAATGTGAGTATAAATGTATCCTGTAGGGGTGAAATAGGTAAAAGTGAATTATTGGATGTTTTGAAGTAATTTTGCTAGTGGACAGGCAGCGCAGGCAGCGGACAAGCGTTTTGCAGCCAGCAGTAAACAGAGAGGAGCAGGCGCGGTTACACGAAAGCAGGCCGCCAATCCAAGTCAAAACGCAGGAACTAGGACGAGTTTATCGGAAGCAGCCTGACTAGCACGTACTTGTAAACAAAGTGGTGTCAGTGAGTTTGTGACCAAAGAGGAGTTACCGGTGCTACGCAACCAAGTTCGTACCAGTTTGCGGGTCAGCAAGCTGCATCGGAAGCATCCAGAAACCTTCGGGGACGGAATAAAATAGGCAAGAAAACGACGGACAGGCAGTCTCCAACAGTATTTGCCAAGTACCCAGCGAGTCTCCAGCGAGTATTCGACGGACAGGCAGTATTCGCCAGAAGTTAACCATTAGACAACTGGCAATATTTCGTCATGTTTTAGGGAATGCCGTAGTCAACCTAGCCTTCATAGACCTAGAAGAAGACGCTAGAATGGCTCCGAAGGATGCAAAATCCTTCCTAGCAGTAGCGGCCATCGTACAGCGGTTGTTGTTATGGGGGGTTTTAGGGGGACTAGACTACTATGGCCATCAGTCCCCCGCTTCATATCTAGGCGACACGCAGAAAAACAGAACCATCGAAAAATGTGCCTGGGCGAGATTTAAAACAAAGCAGAATAAAATAATACACCGTCAATGAATTATTGACAGAGTCAACACGAGAAAATACGAAAGACACCAGACACCAGACACACAGCAACAAATACTAGACAAAAATGACAGAGCCAGTGAATGTGGTTGACCGACCATGTGTATAAAAGGGAAAAGTCAACCACATAGCGTACAAAATAAAAAACTGTACTCTAAAGACCCGTCAAGGGGAACATAAAAAATTATCTAAAAGACCACCCAGAGGACTCACAGCAACTGGTAAATCCCCCCAGCACGAAGAAATCGTAAAACCAAATTAGCCACAGAGGCATCGTCGCCGAGCACCAATGAGAGAGTGTTCGGGAGGGTAAAAGAATGCCGCAGTGGAGCTAAAATGGGACAGTGGAGTAGGAATTGGACCACAGTCAGTGGGGCACCACATTGGCACACGGGCGGGTCCTCTCGACGGAGGAGGTGACCATGCGTCAAATGGGTGTGACCAATGCGGAGACGGCAGAGAACCACGGAGTCCCTACGGGATCCCAGCTGCGAGGACTTCCAGACAGATGTTGTGTCCTTTATCGTACGCAGCTTATTGGGCACGTCCAGAGTGGACCATTCGGCGTTCCACAGTTCGCGTACTTTATTGCGAAGCAACGGGCGGAAGTCTGCTTCTGGGAGGCCAATCGCCAAAGGGCGGCAAGTGGTAGCCTGTTTGGCTAGCTGGTCAACGCTCTCGTTGCCCGGAATGCCTACATGGCCCGGGGTTCAAACGAATGTAACACAGCGACCAGAGTCACTAAGAGCCAGTATCGACTCCTGAATGGCCCTGGCCAATGTATGAAGAGGGTAACACTGATCAAGGGCCTGTAAACCGCTCAGCGAGTCGCTGCAGATCAGGAAGGAGGTCCCAGGGCATGTGCGGATGTGTTTAAGGGCGCGGTATATAGCCACCAGTTCTGCGGTGAAGACGCTGCTGCCGGGTGGCAAAGAGCGTTGTTCAACATAGGCGCCATGCATGTAGGCATATCCAGTGTGGTAGCCATCCGAAGAACCGTCTGTATAAATGATCTCTGAGTTACAGAACTCGACCCCTGTCGGCGAATCTTTGTCCAAATCTGGCTAGAAGAGACACGGGGTCCAATTGTGGATACATATTCCTCCAAGCATGCTTGCTTGCGCTGCCGGATAAGCCGGCGTGTCTGGGCCCGAAGACGTTTAAAGGCAACCAGGTGGTCAATGGTGGGGTGGCGTCGATACTGCTGCAAAGCTCTGCGGCGATTGCGAATTGCTGCTGCTATCTCCGGTGACCACCAGGGTACTGGTCTTCGCCGGGATACGGCAGAAGAAGATGGTACCGCGGACTCAGCGGCAGAAACGACAACGGAAATAATCTGGTCGACTGCCATTGTCGCATCAGCAGGGAGAAGGGTATCCAGCGTTGCAGCTGAAGTGTATGCTGCCCAGTCGGCCCTATGGAAGGACCAGCGGGGTAGACGTGCATGGCGTTGGTGGTGGGGAAGCGAAAGGAAGATGGGAAACTGGTCGCTTCCACGAAGGTCATCATGGACCCACCAGTTAAGGAGTGGACGTAAGCCTGGACTACACACAGAAAGGTCTATGGCGGAAAAGGTGCCATGGGCCACACTAAAATGGGTAGGAGCTCCTGTACTAGGAATACAAACGTCAAGTTGGTTAAAAAGCAGTTCAAATTCTCGACCACGTCCTGTAGTCACGTTGCTCCCCCATATGGGGTGATGTGCGTTAAAATCTCCTAAAAAAAGAAATGGCGAAGGAAGTTGATCGATCAAGGCTGCTAGGTCAGCTGGTGCCACTGCTGCATCAGGAGGGAGATAAAGGGAACAGATGGTAATGTCCCGCGATGCTCGAACCCTGACAGCGACAGCCTCCAGGGCTGTGTGGAGTGGCACTGGGGAACTGTAGGCAGAGGTATGTACATATAGACATACCCCGCCCGACACCCTATTGTAGATCATGCGGTTATTGAAGTACCCCCGGTAGCCCCGAAGGGTGGGGGTCCGATCACCAGGAAACCAGGTTTCCTGGAGAGCAACACAAAGAGGTGGAAAAGAGCTCATCAGTTGACGCAATTCAGCCAAGTGACTGAAAAAACCTCCACAATTCCATTGGAGGATCAGACTGTCTCCTGGTTGACGGTGCATGAAGATGGAAGAGGAGTGGCATGAGCACTCGTCTCTGGCTGTGAAGCCGGTTCTCCGTGTCCATAGCATCCCCGAGATCGGCAAAGGCTAAATCCTCTGGCGACGCGAGAAGGATGACATCATCCTCAGGCGCGTCAGGTGCAAGGGCTGGGGGCACCGAGGCCGCCAGTGTCTCCTTGCGCTTTACCATCTTTTCTTTCTTTTCTTTCTTGTCTTCCCGTCGTTCCTTGGGCCTACCGGAGGAGGGGGGTTTCTCCGGAGGGGCTTGAGGAGTGTGGGAAGACTGGGGAGCCAGGCGGCTTTCTGGCCGAGGGTCCTTCAGCCACTGGCTGGTATCTACTTTCTTAGGCGGTGAGTTTGGAAGGGAGGAACACGTTCCCTTCCCACTTCCCAGAAGAAGAAGCCAGAGAAGGGGAACCCTTTTCCGGCTGGGGAGCGGGGTAACCACTCCCGATGTGGGGGGCAGTACAGGCCCCGCAGAAGATGGTATGCCCCCAGATGTCTGGGTGGCCGAGGTAGAAGGGCGGCCCATAGGGCCCACAGATGGAGGTGCAACAGGGCGAGAGGTGGCCACCGGTGGTGGCGCCATCAATGTAGCAGCAGCATATGAACTTACTAATGAAACAGGATGCAGCTTTTCATATTTCTTTCGTGCCTCTGAATATGTTAGTCGGTCAAACTTTTTATACTCGACTATCTTCCGCTCTTTATGTACAGCGGGACAGTCCTGCGAACAGGGAGAGTGGTGACCGCCGCAATTGACACAATAAGGTGGAGGGGCACAGGCAGTGTCAGGATGTAAGGGACGGCCACAGTCCCTACAGGTTGCAGCAGCGTTGCAACGAGAGGACATGTGCCCGAAGCGCCAACATTTATAGCATCGCATTGGAGGGGGGATGTATGGCTGGACGTCACAGCGATACATCATAACTTTGACCTTTTCGGGCAGATTGTCACCCTCAAAGGCCAAAACAAATGCGCCAGTGGTCACCCTCTTATCTTTTGGTCCCCAAAAGACGCGGCGGACAAAGTGTACTCCGCGTAGTTGTAAATGGTCACGTAATTCCTCATCTGTCTGCAACAATAGGTCTCTATGGTATATGACCCACTGTACCTTATTTAAGGACTTGTGAGGCGTTATTAACACGGGGATGTCGCCTAAATGGTCACACGTGAGGAGGTTTTGTGACTGAGCTGGGGTCTCCGCCTGTATCAGGACCGAACCGTCTCGCAGTTTCGACATTCCGGCAACTTTGCCAAACCTTTCTTCGAGGTGTTCGACGAAGAAAGAAGGCTTAGTTGCCTGGAAAGATTCCCCATCCTGTCTGGTACATACTAAATATCGTGGTGTATATGGCTCAGTCTGCTCTGTGGGCCCACGTTCCCCCATGATGGAGTTAGGGAAGGGAAACATTTGGGGTCGTATCTTGCAGCATTGAAATTAAACTTACCACACTTGGAGAGCCAGGATTTTCAGAGGGTTGTTTCCTCTTCATTGCGGAATGTCCGCCCCGATGCCACCCACTCCGAAACAGGGGCTCTCCTCAAGGGCGCCACCCAGCCACAGCAAAGTCACCTGGCAGGATGACCGTTGCCGGGAGTCCTGATGCCCCGCAAAGACAAGCATCGACTCCTTGGCATTCATGAGGAGGTCACAGCTCAGGCATCGGCAGTGTGATCCCTGTGCAAGTCAAGGGGCTCAACCATGAGGGTACATAACAGCCCCACCACACGGACTGGCTACCGTGCTGGTGACCTAATGGGGGGAGGTAGCTACGGCGAGGAAGGGATGTTGAAGGAAAGGGTAGGAGTCCGCGCCGTTGGGGCTAGGTTGGGAGTTCTTCCTCAAATGGCTCACACTTACTCAGAAATTTTGGTGGAGGTCAAACCACAATGGGGACCACAATGGGAACCACAATAATCCGAAACATCACGCCGAGGTGCGATACAGTAACGCAACGCGGCGGGGAGCAGCTCGACCGGCCCGTATAACGTCCCCTGGCGTTCTGAATGAGCCACATAACGCTTCTGCAGCCGACGCGACGCCGAGGCCCGAGTGGAGCGGCCCTGCAGCCTCAGCACCTGAGTCAGCACGCACCGCCACTGGTAGCGACGCGTGGTGTCCAACCCACGTCAGGCAACATTCACACCCAAGTAAAGATGTTGTATTGGTAACATTCTGTCAAAGCAGAGAAGGTATAAAGTCTGTCAAGTAATAATTGAGTATGTGGAATTTAACACGGTAACTGGTCTCCTTCAGAGACACGGGTTTTGTAAAGTTAGAAGTTAAATAAATGTATTTAATTTGGACTCCTGTCTTATTCACAATCCTCTTCCCTTCAGTCAAGTGAACCCAGCCTACTAAGTGGAATATCCTGACAAGAGCCACAGAAAAGTAAATAAAGTACAACAAATAACAAAGTGGCAGAAAACACTCTTCAATCCATATGTGATTTATAGATAAAGGAGGAAAGGCGTTCCTGTCTACTCAGGACTATGAAGAATCAACTTCAGATGAGCATAAGCCTTTTTGTTAAATGTATCCTGTAGCCACTGGTCAGTCAGAACATGATAGCCGCCAACATAATTTCTGCAAGTCCCAGCGAGGGCAAAAAATGTCGCTACACTGCCTTGGTTGGCAAGCTTGATGCACTCACTCTATATTCATGGCTTTCAGTAATGTGGAACAGCACCTCTTTCAGAGGGACATCTACAGTTTGCATACCATCCTTAAACGCTTCACTCTTTTACAATTCGGTCTGCCCACATGTCATACCCGTAGGAAGTTACTCGTAGCGTAGTTCAACTTTTAGGTCAACCAAAACCGTTAGTTGTGACTGCATTGATTCTTGATTGCGTTTCAGTGAAAACTCGCTGCAGTACAGTCTACACTTTTTTAACAGACTGCTATCATTATCACCGTAAAGGTTTTTTTATTTTTTACATTGCAGTATTACTTATAAAGTGAGAGGGAAGCAATATATATATATATATATATATATATATATATATATATATATATATATATATATATATATATATATATATATGTGTGTGTGTGTGTGTGTGTGTGTGTGTGTGTGTGTGTGTGTGTGTGTGCTGTTTCACTAAGTGTGTTTGCCCCTGTAACTTATAAAATAATAGGTGACGGGAAATTTTAATGCGGTAGGTCAACACAAAGAAATGTTACACTTTCTGCGGAGCTATGAACATAGCTTATTGTATCATTTTCCAAAGAGTTGCAGCACAAAAATATAATTTTTTAAATGGAACAATAGTTTTTTCTATCGTGCATTGGATTCGTTGAAACCAGCTGCGTCCAAATAAATTTAAACTACATTCCTATCACTGTTAGTTTGGGAGCTACAACCCTTCAACGTTTAGGGGGCGGAGGCTACGACAGCGTAGCTGACTGGCTGGTGATCATGAGACAGTGGGCTGTGCCCCAGCGGATAGCCACTCGGCCAGTCAGCTACGCTATCGTAGCCTCCGCCCCCGGAACTTTGAAGGGTTGTAGCTCCCAAACTAACAGTGATAGGAATGTAGTTTAAATTGATTTGTACGCAGCTGGTTTAAATGACTCCAATACACGATAGAAAAAACTATTGTTCCATTAAAAAATATATATATATTTGTGGTGTTACTCTTCGGAAAATGATACAATAAACTATTTTCTTAGCTCTGCAGAAAGTGTAACATTTCTTGTGTTGACCTACCGCTTTAAAATTTCCTTCCACATATTATTTTATAAGTTACAGAGGCAAAACACACTTATTGAAACACCCTATGTATATATATATATATATATATATATATATATATATATATATATATATATATATATATTTTGCATCTCATACTGCCACGAACTGTAAGAAATTACTTAATTTTTTTCATTCATGTTTTGCTCAAAAAATTGTCATTGTTGGTGTCCTGTTTTTGCGTCAGTTTTCTTATTAGGTCCCCGCTATAATGTTCTATCGATTTTTCTGATATTCTTTTTACAGGGGACCGTCAATAAATTTGATTTTACCGAACATATCATTGATACACCGTGGCTTAAATGCAGGTTTATTTTTAGGTTTTCATTTTAGATGGCATGTATAGGTCTTAATAATAAGTTTTTGATTTACAAACTGCAGCTGTAGGTGTAGTTCAAATTGCTGCAAAACCAGGTGTTCTGAATGAATAAAACGGTAATTTACAGCTGACGCTGTTTGATTTCTAAAGAAAACAGCCGAAAAGTGTTGCAGGGTACAACACACTACCTTGGAGCTGCATTGGACACTTTTTGCCATTATTACTGGTTTTCAGAAATGTTGTACCGACAGAAATAGCTATTCTAAAATTTGGTTTTCAGATCCTTGTAACATTTATACGTACCTTAATAGTTATTTGACGCAGGCAGCACGTATCTGAGGAAAGCGCCGGCCGTTACGGGGAACGTTCGCAGCAGCGGGCTTTATTTAATTCAGAGTCCGGAGCCCGGCGTATAACGGGCCCAACTTCGTCGAACAGTCCCGAGTCGTAAACTTGGCGCAGTCTCATAATACGTGAGCAGTAAGTCATAAAGGCCTTTATGTATTTTGCTTCAATGTGTTGGTTTTTAACTTTATGACTTTGTGCTTCTCCATAACTCTTTATCTCCGTCCCGTTGCTGGGAGATTCTTTCCGGTGTAAAGGGAAACGGGGGTTTGTACCCGCGGTGTTTACTCATTCCCCGCGTACACAATTTGCTCGAAGACTAAATGAGAAAATGTCTTGAACATTTATTATGTATATGAGGCAGCTGAGCATTCGGGAAGTGTAGAAAGTTTTCCGCGGTCGACTGTTTGTCAGACGGAAGACACGGAGGGGCAGACTGCCTGCCGGCTGTTGGGGGCTGCGGCCGCCGCCCTCGTCACGACAACTGTTCAACTGTTTGTATAGTCTATGGGACTTAACTACGGGGTCATCAGTCCCTAAACTTACAAACTACTTATGAACTACTTACGAACTAGGACGGCACAAATATCCATACCCGAGGGGGGATTCGAACCCCCGACCGTAGTGGCCGTGCAGACCGTGACTGGAGCGCCTTAGTCTCCTCGGCCACCGCGGCCGGCCCCTCGTCACGCTGTTCAGGGGGTGCGACGAGGTCTGGCTGGCTGGCGCGGCCGCCGTGTGGGACGCGGCAGGAAAATAAAGCTCCGAGCAGTGGCTCCGCTGGGAATCGCCTTCTGCACTTTGCTGCCTCTGCGACACGCCGTCTCGTTGCCCTCCAACCTCTTAGCCCGGGAAGCAAAGTCCTGAGCTCCATGTTCGCTAAAGCTGACTCTCCAACTAAATTCTCTACAGCTGCATGGTTGTTTGCCTTATGACTAATTTTCTTTCTGGCCCACTGCTTAAAGTTATGATTAAAATCGCAACGTTCATATAACTTCCACGATATATACAATGGGTTTTTAAAAGGAGCGTAATATTGCCGCGGTTTTTCTGCCGCGAGGCGTGTAATAGCAACTGACTGCCAGTTCAGTGCCGACTGCGCTGTCGGTCAGGCTTGATCAACTGCTTTGATTATTTTTGCTAGCATACAACAATTATTCTATATGGGGTGCTTACCGGTTCAATATAATTTTCTTTCCTCCTCCACGTTGTCATAGATGACACACGACAGTTTGCGTTTTTACCGTAAGAACAGTGTACGTGAGCGTTGTAGTTATTCCCCACGGCACTGCGTGAAGAGTACAAATTCCAAAAGTTCAACAACCTGACGTCTTCTAAAACTATCGTCCCCACGCAGATGGTAGCGCACAGGTCGCAGTTTTTGTAGTGACGCTGAAATTACAGTATTGGCCATTAAAATTGCTACACCAACAAGAAATGCAGATGATAAACGGGCATTCATTAGAGAAATATACTAGATCAGACATGTGATTACATTTTCACGCAATTTGGGTTGCATACTTCCTGAGAAATCAGTACCCAGAAGAAACACCTCTGGCCGTAATAACGGCCTTGATACGCCTGGGCATTGGGTCAGACAGAGCTTGGAAGGCATGTACAGGTACAGATGCCAATGCAGTTTCAACACGGTACCACAGTTCATCAAGAGTATTGACTGGCGTATTGTGACGAGCCAGTTACTCGACCACCATTCACCAAACATAATCTAGAGAATGTGCTGGCCAGGGCAGCAGTCGAACGTTTTCCGTATCCAGAAAGACGCGTACAGGACCTGCAGCATGCGGTCGTGCATTATCCTGCTGAAATGTAGGGTTTCGCAGGCATCGAATGAAGGGTAGAGCCACGGGTCGTAACACATCTGAAATGTAACGGCTACTGTGCAATGTGCCGTCGATGCGAACAAGAGGTGACCGAGACGTGTAACCAATGACACCCCATACCATCACGCCGGATGATATGCCACTATGGCGATGACGAATACACGTTTCCAATGTGCGTTCATCGCGATGTCGCCATACACGGATGCTGTAAACAGAACCTGGATTCATCCGAAAAAAATTACGTTTTCTCATTCGTGCACCCAGGTTCGACGTTGCGTACGCCATCGCAGACGCTGTCTGTGATGCAGCGTCAAGGGTAACCGCAGCCATGGTCTCCGAGGTGATATTACATGCTGCTGGAAATGTAACCGAACAGTTCGTGCAGATGGTTGTTGTCTTGCAAACGTCCCCATCTGTTGACTCAGGGATCGAGACGTGGCTGCACGATCCGTTTCAGCCATGTGTATAAGATGCCTATCATATCGACTGCTAGTGATACGAGGCCGTTGGGGTCCAGCACGGCGTTCCGTATTGCCCTCCTGAACCCGCCGATTCCTCAGTCATTGGATCGCGACCAACGCGAGCAGTAATGTCACGATACGATAAACCGCAATCGCGATAGCCTACAATCCGACCTTTATCAAAGTCGGAAACGTGATGGTAGGCATTTCTTCTTCTTAGGCATCACAAAAACGTTTCACCAGGCAAGGCCGGTCAACTGCTGTTTGTGTATGAGAAATCGGTTGGATCTTTCCTCATGTCAGCACGTCGTAGGTGTCGCCACCGGCGCTAACCTTGTGCAAATGCTCGGAAAGCTAGTCATTTGCATATCGTAGCATCTTTTTCCTGTCGGTTAAATTTCGCGTCTGTAGCACGTCGTCTTCGTAGTGTAGCAATTTATATGGCCAGGGGTGTATTAAGTTGTTGGCAGGAACTCGTCTAACTATGGAATAAGACTGAAAATTCTCGGATGCCAGCTAATTCATTTAATGAATGCAGAAAACTAGCAAACCGCATATAAACATACACTCCATACACATTACCTTAACCAGAAGTTCAATGTTACGTCATTTAGCATTGTTCTACAATGATCAATCGAAGCCTCATGCCCGCCTATATACGCGAGAGCGACATGTGCGTGTTCTGAGCTGACGTGTGGCGGCTCGACGCAAGCCTGCCTTCGCTCCGCAATTCGGCTCACAAACATGACCGCCGTGCATCGTACGTGTTATATTGTTTCGTTTATTACTTTTGAAAGAGTTAATATATTTTATCTAGTCAGGCATAGCTTGGCTTTGACAGGTTTCATAACTTCAGTTTGACATGGAATAAATAAATAGTTTATTAAATATAGAATACGCGCGGTTTGGCGCGTGACCGCCAGTAATCAGCCAATCGGCGTTCAGTGCCTGACGCTCCGGGAATTCTCTAGAATTCGGGGGATCTCACCAGCACTCTTTCCCATAGGAACTCGACTTATTGTACCATATGTCGGAGGTTCTCACAAAGCTTTCACCAACTGTCCACTACCGGGAATTAGCTTGCTGTGCTGGAAAGAAACTAAGATCTGATTTGATGGCTGTAAGCCAGACGTACTACAAACGCTGTTTTATTTTTTATTTTTCTTTGTTTGGTTTTTTCCTTGATGACAGAAGGTTCAAGTGACCAACGACTAGTTTATTAGTTTCATTTTCTATTCCCTAAAAATGCTGTTGAAACTTGTTGTATGTTCAAAAAGGCTCACCAAAATGTCGCTTTGGGAAAAAGGTTTCTTCGATTTAAAAGTGGCGACGTGTTAATAGATGATAAATGTCGTTCTGGGCGTTCATCAACTGCCCAAATCGAAAACATCTACAGCCTGTGCTCACAGACCGTTGACAGTATCTGTCAACTGTAGTTTAGCAGTATAACGTTACTGAAAGAAAATTTGCTGTATCAAAGTCGCTGCTATATGAAGTTGCTGAATTTCGGAAGTTCACTGATATATAAGAACGACACTGTGTCCACTATCAACAGCAATAAAATAGTCAAATCATCAGGCCTGCAAATAAGACAACGGCATTAAAAGGAAGTGAAAATTAATAAACATGAAGATGGCAATTGTGCTGAAACAGGCCGGTCGTGATTAATAATTTTTTTTCATCTAGCAGCGTCTTCGATACAGCAAAGTTTCTTAAAATGTGGGAGAAACATATTAGCTGTAATGGAGAGTATTCGAAGAGCATAGCGTTGTTTTGTAAACATTTTGAAAATATATAGAATTTAAAATTAATTCCTTTTTTGGTATTGCCCCCTTTATGCAGATCCCAGGACTCAGACCCGCTTACTGCTACGCCATCTCGGCCAGGCGCTCCGCACAACCACGCACCGATACACTGACACGCTCTTCTCCCCATTACAAATCCTCATCTTCACCACAGGCTTCAAAATTTTCCTCTGAAACTCGAACACTGTGCTTGATTCCCAGCCTTTGTACAAATTTTCACACAATGGCTTTTAGTGACTTGCAAAAGTATCCGAATGATTTTGTCTGATTTGTATATTATACGATTTATACACATCGCAACCGGAAAGTTCTTATGAGGCACGACTTAATCCATAGTATTATTTAGTACTGGATTTTATGAATAAACTGATAGCAACCGGGGAAGACAACATAACGGAAATCAGTCAGATCCTTTAAAAGTGACATGCACATGGGCTGGATAATTTTTTTTTTTTTTATTTTTTTTTATTTTATCTTACTTTTTTTGCTGAAATGACTCATTTTACAGTGCTACTTCGAGTTACACACCTTGAATATATTTTCTCTCGTTATTTATGACGTTTTATCAAATCTACATCTGATGATGTCCCGTATTGTACCGGATTGCTAGCAGTGTTTCTTTCACTTATAGGCCAGTCAAATCGTACAAAAAAAGGGGCTAAAAATGCAAATTGTGATGTAGTTCTAATTTTTTGATATGTTGTTAGGACCTGTTAGAGTAGTATGAAACCGAGTTTGCAGCTTCGAAAACCCTGTGCTTCCTAAGTTATAAGTGAAAAACACCGAAATTTTTGGACTTTTTTTAGATTTTACCTTCTAACGCATAAACTATGATTTTTACGATGTTAGTAGTTTTTACCATTTCCAAAATACATAAAATACGTAACAATTTAAGCCTAACCGCAGCGTTATATGTCCAATAGTTTTCTAGATATGAAGCGTCAAAAATGGACTTATTTTTACCAAAAATGCAAATTTTAAGTTTTGCTCTGCTTTCGAGCTGAATATTGGCATAGCCGCTCATCCTGCGAGAATAGTCATGACAATTGAAGTTGTAGTAAATTTTATTAGCTTTAAAATAAGCACAAGATGAACTCTCTAGAGCGAGTAGTTCTCTTCAAATTGTACAAAAACGGAAAGTCAGGAAACTGAAATTTTTGAAGAAATGAGCCTAAACACTAGTGACAAATTTTGGGCATTCAGCGAAAGGTTCGATTGTATGTTTACATGAAACTCGTGTATTATAATTCAAAAATTCGCTGGAAAACCTGGAAAGAGAAGGCCCTACCTCTAAACTCTGGGTGCAGTATTATCGAATGATAATCTTATGAAGAGATTCGTTCAGGCAGAGAGGATGGGGGATTGGGAGCCACACTTTGATACAATAAGCAAAATGCTTCCTTTCTTTCACTCAGCGGGCCATTATTTTACGCTAAAAGTGCTCATCTATGTTTTCAGTACATGAGTAACCTACAACACCGAATGGTGTTTTCACAAGAGGAGACTTCACGATTCTCAGATCTCATAAATTTTTGTCAGGGCTGCGGACAGATTTAACTATCTAACAGGTTCTAATGAGATCAATGAAAAGCCAGGGAGGATTAACTCACGGCCGTGGTATATCGAGCAGTGTGCTTTCGCGGTGGACAGGAGGAATGGTGTACGTTAAACCTGTGCGAAGAGCTGGAACGTTTTTGGGACATTTCTTATGTAACATCAGAACAACACGTTGACATGAGGTCAGTTCAGATCATACGAGACACTGCTGACTTGGAAGAATAAATGGTTCAATATCCATCATCCATTTTCAGCTACAGACAAAATACTATCCACCAGCAACGGAATCGTGGGAGGTGCTGAAATAAATTGCCACCTAGCTCCGGAAAAAGGCATTGAAGGGGTCAAGAAAATAACTGGCAGCTTGTTTGGCAAAGTAACTTTCAAAAGAAAAGACAAAGTGGTAACTTTGTCGACAATCACGAACTGCATTAAAGTACATAAGAGGCGTGTCGACGTTAATCCACTCACCATTTTTCAAAGGATGTGTATCACAAAAACGTCGGACAGTGAACCGAAAGAGCATTTTAAGTTCGAACTGGCCCCTTATCCACTGGCATTGTTCAACGAAGACGGGATGCGTAAGGGAGCGAAGTCAACTTTTTATCCCGCTTTCGTACCACTTTCACAAAACATTTCTCTTGGAATAAGGACATTTGTAGTGGTCGATGGGTGGTACTTTCTCCACAAGGCTATCTGGCACAGAAACGACTCGATGAAGGCTATAGTTGCTACCTACATTACCTACACTTTAAATAACTTTGGTAGGAACGTCGCAGTGGTGTTTGATGGATATCCTGGAGCCCTCAGGAGTACTAAAACTGCAGAACGATTGCGCCGCTACGTTGCCTTTTCTTGCAATGAGACCGTATTTGACTCTTCAACAAACATCGAAATGCCCCCGTAAGTGTTAGCCAACGACTCAAACAAAAGACGTCTCATTGACCAACTGTGATCTGAGTTTGAACTCGAGGGCATTGAAACTAAGAGAGCAACAGAAGACGCAGACCGCGACATTATCTGCACTGCCCTCGATACTACGAGAACGTGATCGTGGTTGGGGAGGATGTGGACTTACTCTTTCGCCTTTGCGGCTTGGACCCTACCGTCAGAAATGTTTATTTACAGAAAAACAATAGAGGCGAGTCAAGTGGTACTCAGTTTTCAACTACTTCTTTCTCTCGAGGAGGAATAGAATTGTCTCCCGGATTTTAACTCATCCTACATGCATTTATCGGATGTGACACAACTTCCCTCTTTTCTGGCAAGGAAAAACAAAATTGTAGAGTGTTCTTCAAAGGTACAAGTACCTGATTGACCTGGCCGCTGTGTTTCTATTGCCAGATACTAGTCATGAAACTATAGCTGATGTTGGAGAGAAGTGCCTTATCGCTCTGTATGGAGGGGACACATCCTTCGACAACCTACACGGTCCCCGACCAAAGAAGCTGCTTCCTTCCATTCCTACCACACTTATCACCAAGTGCGAACATGGTTGGGAGTGGCGAAGGATGCCACACAGTGGGGTTGGTCGAAGAGCTCCGTTGGTCTATTACCAGTAACAACATTATGTGAACCAGCCCCACCTAAACTTCTCAGACCGCTCTCATGTAAGTGCAAGAAGGGATGTATGGGATCGTGCAACTGCCAGAGAGCCGGGCTTCAGTGCTCAGCTTTGCGCACTCACTGCTCTGGTACCACTTGCTACAACGTCACTACGAGTCTGATCTACGAGGATGAAGACGATTATGATGATCTCCCGCCTTCGGACGAACAGCCAGGAATGGATGCAGCACCGTAGGAGCCTCCTTATGTCCTAGAACACGACTGTGAACAATCAGGACCTTCTAACAAAACAGTGAGAGTTTTCAGTTATTGAAAAGTATGTTTTTTACTACACAATTGCATTTCTTTAAAGACAGTGGTATACATTTTTATTTCTTTGCATGCCCACAATTTGGCATTAGTGTTTAGACTCATTTCTTCAAAAATTTCAGCCTCCTGACTTTCCGTTTTTGTACAATTTGAAGAGAACTACTCGCTCTAGAGAGTTCATCTTGTGCTTATTTTAAAGCTAATAAAAAATGCAACAACTTCAATTCTCATATGTATTCTCGCAGGATGAGCGGAAGCCAATATTCACCTCAAAATCAGAGCAAAACTTAAAATTTTCATTTTTGGTAAAAATAAGCCCATTTTTGACGCTTCATATCTAGAAAACTATTGGACGTATAACGCTGCGGTTAGGCTTAAATTGTTACATATTCTATGTACTTTGGAAATGATAAAAGCTACTAACATCGTAAAACTCATAGTTTATGCGTTAGAAGGCAAAATCTAAAAAAGTCTGAAAATTTCGGAGTTTTTCACTTATAATTTGGGAAGCACAGGGTTTTCGAAGCTGCAAACTTGGTTTCATACTACTCTAATCGGTCCTAACAACATATCAAAAAATTAGAACTACATCACGATTTGCGTTTTCAATGTCTAATTTGACTGGTCTATTAGGCAAGACGTAACCGCAGTGAGTCACGTCGCTTGAGGTGCCACGCGGGAGTAGCCGAGCGGTCTGGAGCGCCACGTTATGGATCGCGTGCCCTCGCGCGTCGGAGATTCGAATCCTCCCTCGGGCACGGATGTGTGTCCTTAGGTTAGTTTAACTAAGTTTAAATAGTTTGTAAGGCTAGGGACTGATGACCAACGTAGTTTGCTCCCAAGAGAATTGCAAACATTTGTACATTTTGAAGAGTCGATGTTGCACATTCTGCGACTGCCAGCCCGTAAGAGGTGCTGGGCACGGAGAACTTCGCGACGCCGTTACATCAATTGCTACTACCACCACTACTTCGCCCAGCGTTCAGGCGAAGGTGACGACAGTTGATGGAACAGGAGCCCAACATTCTACACGACAGCATTATCAGAGATGACATTACCGACGTGGTTGAAAAATGGTGTGTGTGTAGCAGTGAGACCTCTATGTCGTTCACAATGGCGCTTTGAGTGCTCAGAGATATAGAGAAGAGATCTTTAGACCTTAGACGTTAGATAGTTACCAAACGCTTCATAAAATGCAAACTTTGTTGCAGGTCCCTAACCCATTTTCCAATAATTAACGCATATTCTCACGCGGTGGCGTCTCATTATTCGTGACGTCATATATCCTGAGCTATGTGTCGTGATCTTTTGTTTTTTGATCAGGAACTTCCGTGGGCATACGGTGAACAGTTCACCAGAGTTTCATTGCAATCGAATGAATGGTTTATGAACACATAGGGGATATACTCACAAACATTCATCCAGCTGTCTTGTCCACCAAAATATCTATGGAACAATAACAGCTATTGGAAAACGACTTTCACCGGTACGGCTGGGGCCCATGAATGTACATATTTGGAAACATTCTAAAACGAAAGCAAATCTGTTTTTTAACACAAACTTATGTATTTTTTTTTAAATGGACACTTTATATTTTTTCTTTCAGCAATCCATAGCATGACAAATCACACAAACAATAGCGTTGATTGCATCGCAATATTTCAATTACATCCCGAGATATTACGACGAGAAGTTGACGCTTGAAAAACCTGAAATACGCTGCTAGCGCACGTCCTGAGACTCAGGCGTGAACCCCATGCTGCCCGTAATCGCGATATGATTGACATGCGTAATCGCACTTCCATACTTGTCAACAGGTCCGAAACGAATAATACGGTCTGCTGCCATCAACTCTCATAAGCACATAATGGTTTCCCTCTTGCACGTACCAGTACCGATCGATATACACCAGTCAGGTTGTCTTATTTATCCTGCACACCCAAAATAAGGTTTATCGAATGCGTTAAATGACCCATTGTGCCTTTCGCGCACTCGTTCATCCAGGGCCTAGCTCTACCTAGACACGTGTCCAACGTAGTTCACACTACAGCCACAGTTACCACTTCGCCTTGTTTGTGATTTGCGACCCATGCAAACTCCTGTACTCCACCAACCTCCGAGCATCTCATTTGTTGTTGCTTTGGCGTGCAGTACACCACTTGCCTGTGTAGTCGTGCATCAGAGTAATCTAGTGACGGCACGGAGGAAGTACTATTGTGAATAAACGTTGTGTTGTGGAACTTATACTGTATTATGTACACACATGAAGATATGGTAGAAATGCTGCTGATCTATGGAGAATGTACGTTGACGGGAAATACGTTATTAGATTGCTTGTTTGTTTATAGTACTGTTAGAGAACATTATGATTATTACATTAATATGTCTTTTTCTACCCTACTCTACATACCTGTACTGTACCCTGTTGTAGGCGGGCGAAATTCTGCTCAGGCAGAACGACTGTACGGAAGACGATTCCCGGACAAGCCATCGCGCCGGATGTTTGGTCGTCTCACATCTTGTCTACGTGAAACGGAAAGCTTAAATCCAAGACCTAGACATCGTCCTAGAACACGCACAGATTAACGTGCTGAAGTTGCTGTGCTCGCTACCGTTAATATATGTTATCTAGTCAGGCCATGGCTTAGCTTTGACAGGTTCCATAACTTAGAGTTTGACATGGAATAAATGAATAGTTTATTAAATATTAAATATAGAATACTCGCGGTTTGGCGCGTTTGTATTCCATTCTTAAGTAACAATAGAAAGTATATTATAAGAAAATATCTTGCCAATTCTTTTTTTAACACCGTTTCCTATATCCCGGCAATTTCACAAATTAGGTCAACCTTCTGTCCAAATTAGATCGAGTTTTCGAGACACTATTGTATTGTGATATAGGGGAGAGAGCGTCACGGAAAGGATGTAAGAGTTAGGGTGGAGATCATTAAAAGAAAGGCGTTATATGTTGCGGGGAGATCTGTATGCGAAATTTCTTTCACGAAATTTCATTTCCGAATGCAGGCATATAATGTTAGCACCCACCTATATATGGCGACAAGATCATGGCAATAAAATAAGAGAAATCCGATCGAAAACAGAAATATCAAGGTGTTCCCTTCTCCCCGCGAGCTATTAGAGAGTGGAACCATAGAGAAATATCATAAAACTGGTTTGATGAACCCTCTGCCACGCACTTCAATGTGACTTGCAGAGTATCCATGCAGATGTAGATTTTTCAGCGAACCACACGCGAATGGACTAGGACAGGGGTGTACAACATGTGGCCCGCGGCGCCGTGGAATGCGGCCCGCCATAGCCTGACCAAGTTATGACAGGGTTTTCTTTTTCTTTTTGCCCATTTTAGTTTACTCAGAAACAGTAACAAAACTAAGCTACCAGATAGCAGAAGCTATTGTCAAAAGAGAAAAACCTTTAGCTGATGTTCACCAAAGAATATTTAGAAATACTTGCATCCACAGTGTGTCCGGAATTGATGTCATTAATGAAAAATACAAGCTTATCACATCAAACCATAGCACGACGAATTGACGACATAGCAAACGATATTGAAATTTCATTCAAAGCAAAAATGAAGGGATGTTTATTTTACAGTTTAGCTGTTGATGAAATTGCTGATGTTTCAGATACAGCCCAGCTGGCTGTCTTTGTGAGAGGAGTTACAGAGAGCTACACTGTAGAAGAGTAAAATAGGACAAGGGATATACGAGGAAGTAAGAAGTTGTATGCGAAAGTTTGAGCTTCAAAACGAAAATATTTTCGGCTGAAAAACAGATGATGAACCACGATAAAAGGGAGAAGAAATGGTTTTGAAACTTTCATGAACAATAGAATGACACACACGATTCTAAGACACCAGTGCTTTTCTCAGCAAGAACAGCTGTGCTCCCAAGTTCTCGATTTGAAGAATGTGATGGGTAAAGTAATATGGACTGTCAATTTAATTCGCGCGAGAGGACTAAATGATAGGCAATTTGAGACCTTCCTGTCTCAAGTAGGCTCTGTACATGATGACATCATATATTGCAGCCGAGTTAGCTGGCAACACTCTCACGATTTTCTTCTCTGTTGGGAGAAATAAAAATCTTTATGACCCGCAAAGGACATGTGTCAAATTTTCGGAGAATGAGCAATGGTAGAATGACGTGGCTTTTCTAGTTGACATAGCTATATATCTGCCCGACCTGGAAAAATCAACTATGCGTGGAAATGTATGAACACATTCAAGCACTTCTTTTAAAAAAAAACTCATCTTGTTCGAGAAACAGATCGGGGAAAGACAGCTGGGTCATTGGGAGTGCATGTGTACACGAATTCAAGAGACACTGGATTTCGAGGAGTACGTATCCTTGCTGCGAAAAGTAAAGAATTAGTTTGAGGAGAGATTCTGAGATCTTTAAAATCAGGATCCATATATTAACGTGTTACAAATCCGTGTTAAGATTCAAGAAGCCGTGTTACACCGGCAGATGCAGTTAACTGAACTTCCAATTAATGAAAGCCTGAAAACAGCCTATCACAGCTGCCTGTAGAATGGACCGACGGAGTTTTATAAAAAATGTATGAAACCCGATCAGTATCCTAACCTGTACAAGTTGTCATTTTAACAAGTGTCCTTGTTCAGAAGCACATATATCTTCAACAATTTTTTTTTTCATGAATGAAAAATGTAAAATCTAGAACGTCATCTTCGCTAACAGATTGCCATCTGAGCAGGATTCACCGTATTTCTACATCGGGCATATCACCAAATATCGAACTTTGCAAGCAAGTAAATGTTATTTGTCTCATTTGTTTTCCTTATTCATTTTATTTCATTAATATTATTTTTCTTTGAAGATTTTTAATGTTCCGTTATAAATACATGCTACCTGACTGGTTTAGTAATTGATTTCTTTGCAGTTTTCCTTTGCCTGGCCCGCCGCAGTGACAAAAGTTGGTAGTGCGGCCCGCGTGGACATTTAGTTGGACAGCCGCGGACTATGATGAGGAGATGGCAATGCTTCGCGAAGAGCCCTCCGTCGCAGACCGCCGGCTGGCTTGTGGGGTGTGGCCCCTGGCTCCCCAGACGTCTGATGCTGATGCGGTCCCCCGCGGGCGGAAGTGAAGAGCGGCCGGCCGCCTGGGAGGCAGAGGGACCTGTCGGCGGCCCGCCCCCCAAACTGAACTGCCTGTGATTTCCCAGCAGGCTGCGCCGCGGCCAATTGATTCCCACCTGATATGAATACCGCCAGCCGCGCACTTCAGCCACCGCGCCGTAATTTGCGCCGGCGAAATATACGCCGCCGACTCCGGAGCCCAGGGAAATAACCGCATTACCCACGTAAATTTCCTCTCCCCGCCGTTTTCTGCGAAACGACAGATGGGAACCAGAAGTACAAGTCCAGCGGAACGCCGTATCACGTATGAGGAGTAAGCTGGCAACTGTCTCTCCACGGCTGGCCGCGGTGGCCGAGGAGACTGAGGCGCTTCAGTCACGGTCTGCACGGCCACTACGGTCGGGGGTTCGAATCCCCCCTCGGGCATGGATATTTATGCCGTCCTAGTTCGTAAGTAGTTCATAAGTAGTTTCTAAGTTTACGGACTGATGACCCTGTAGTTAAGCCCCATAAGCATTACAAACATTTGATTTGTCTCTCCACGTCTGTCACGTCCCATGGACAAGAAAGCCGGCATGTGGTGCGTAGCGTAGCGGAGACAGGCAGGGGGAGACAGTCGCACCCCTACTACTCGTTTTCTTTCCTAAATATAACGACGGAAGGAACTGTTTATATACGACCTTTATAAGATACAGCGACGAACTCGAGAGGACAGTAGAGAGCACTCTGTAAGGTTATAGGCCAGATGGAAAACCCAAATCGGAAAATGCCAGCCAATGACGCTACGAGCACCGATAAACAAATCATTCACTGCAAGCTCTCCGCTCTCCATATTTTGTGAACAGGTACTATGGACCAAATAAGAGAGGGCCCAGCATTCCTGTAAGAACATCTATACCTCCAGGTACCTATCCAAGAACATAAAGCTGAAGCACTACAATTCAGTAGTAATACACTCCGCACTCTATGCCTCTTGATGAATCGAAAGGGCCCACTCAGGAAATTAGAATTTAAAGACAGGAAAATCCTGAGGAGAATAGTAGGGCTCATAATAGAGGAGCCGGCCGCGGTGGCCGAGGGGACTTAGGCGCTCCAGTCACGCTCTCCACGGCCACTACGGTCGGGGGTTCGAATACCCCCTTGGGCATGGATATTTGTGCCGTCCTTAGGATTAACTAGTTCATAAGTAGTTTGTAAGTTTAGGGACTAATGATCCCGTAGTTAAGTCCCATAAGATAAACAAACTTTTGAACATTTGAATAATAGAGGATGACGGTACTTACAGAATCAGGCACTGAAACGAGCTCTATGAAAATCAGGAAGACATCGTCACATCTGCCAGGAAAAGGCAACTGACCTTCTACGGGCACATGAGCCGCGTGAATCACTCGACACTCACCAAAAGGATTCTCACAGTGACACGCAGGGGAAGGCGCTAATAGTGGTTCACCTCTGTTAGACACAGAGAAACTGCACATCCCATTACAGACAAACGAGAACCTAATTCAGTACCGTCAGGCCGTCCTACAGTCTTCTCACTGTCTCTCACGACCAAGAAGTGTTCAAATGTTTGTTCAGCTTATGGGACTTAACTACGGGGTCATCAGTCCCTAAACTTACAAACTACTTATCAACTACCTTATACTAAGGACGGCACAAATATCAATGCCGGAGGGGGGATTCGAACCCCCGACCGTAGTGGCCGTGCAGACCGTGACTGGAGCACCTCAGTCCCCTCGGCCACCGCGGCCGGCCAAGAAGTGTACAGGATCCATCAGACCTAAATGGACGGATGAGAGGATGCAGGCTCACAACCAAAAGATGAAGGCGTACTGGGCCAAGAGAAAGAGAGTTACGACGAGGCTCGTGGTCCCCAGTAGGCCGAAACGAACTGAAAGAAGTGTCCAGTAAACGTCTATTCCTGAGTATCGAATATTAATAAAGTCTCTTCCCTCTTAAGGTATTCATTTTAGAGTCCATGTTTAAGATTTTCTCTCGTTTTGGTCCATGGTACCACCCCCTGACGTACGGAAAGCAAACAGCTTACAGTCAGGCAAATTTGTTTAAACGTTTCGAAGTTGAATAAGAGCTCACCGCGTAATTGGATGACATTTCCCGACATGGCTTCCTGTACAAGTCTTGACCTACTAAATCCCGTCTACGAGACCTCGAAATTGTTGGTGTATTTTAGAAAGACTTCGTATATGTTCCTCCACAGGAGCCCCAACTTATCTCCACTTCGAGATCCTTACAAGAAGATCGCCACAGTAGAATCGACTTACAGTCAGATTTAAATGCTGGCCCTGTAAATTTCATCAACAGCGTGTATCTGCGCTCCAGGGATTCGCATCAGACTTCCCGAAGCTTCTCCGTCACATCTGCATGTTCACACAACCTACCAGTAACAAATTTATCAGTCCACCTCCGAATATCTTCTGTTTTTTGTCCTCTTCAGTCCAAAGACAGGTTTGATGCAACTCTCCATGCTATTCTATCCTGTGCAAGCTTCTTCATCTCTGAATAACAATAGCAACCTACATCCTTTTGAATCTGCTTGCCGTATTCGTCATTCAGTCTTACCCTATGATTTTTAACCCCCTCCCCTCCACACACACTCCCTTCCAATGCTACTAAATTGACGATTCCTTGATGTCTAAGAATGTCATCCCCAATCGATTCTTTTTTTTTTTCAGTCAGTAATTTCTTTTCTCCGCAGTTCTATTCAGTACCACCCAGCTATTCTTCAGCATACGTCCCTAACAGCACATTTCAAAAACTTCTGAACTTCTCATCGTGCACATTTCAGTACCGTGTCGTGCTGCACTCTAGACAACTGATTTCATAAAGGACTTCTCAACGCTTAAATTAATATTCCATATCAACAGATTTCTCTTTTCCAGAAATGTATTCTCATAACCATTCTTAATTTTATATTTCTTTACTTCGGCCATCACAAGTTATTTTACTATCCAAATAACAAAAGACCACTAGCAATTTTACTTTCTCGTTATTTAATTGGTGATAACTCTTCCATTAAAACGATCTGGCGGGGGTCCCGAACATTCAAGCAATACTCAAGATGGGCTCGCCCTAGTCTGCTGTAAACAGAGCATCCGCTTTTTCCACAATCATGCTTACATGCTCACTCGTTTTCTTACCGGTTTGCGACATATCGCTTGTTTAGGGCCTTTTGCCCATTTTTGCACTCGTTATGGTGGCAGGTTGGAAGTACTGGTACAAGTCGGAGCAAAGAATACTAACTCAGTTCCTCGTGTCCTTTAGGGCTTCATATTGGCTCCTGCTTATAAGTGTGGTCAGGATTAATCTTAGAGGACTAGGAGAGGAAGAATGACCTCGTCCTCCTACGTGGACTACGAAGCAAAAGAGTAGCCACCTTGATGGTTCGTGTGAGGGTAATACTGGTAGCATCAACGATCATCCCCAGCAATAGTCTCTTCCAGAAATGTGGGATCACGTCTCAGGTAACTATCCAGTACTTCAGCAGAAATTCTTCGTATTTCCTCTTTCGTCTGTTATTGTCTGAGGAACGAGCTTTTCATCAAGCTTTGCGTTTCCCAAAATCTTTTGGTAAAATCTAACGAAAAAATAGGTTTTTCTGTTACCGCAGGCACTTCTTGGTATAAGTGCCTTACAACCTATACGTTTGCATCGTTATTGTTTTGCACTGTGTGTCAGTCTTCAAAGAAACGACTTCTCGAAAGTATCTCACCTGCTTATGCTTTCTTAATCATCGTCCACGTATCACTAGGGATTTTCCCGGCTTGCTGTTCACTGCAATGTGGCAAGAACCCAAACCGAGTGTTACGAAGCACAGCCGTACCACCTCGTGTTGCTCACAAACATGACCAAAGTAATTTCATGGACATACTCAAAACATTTGGTATAAAAATATTAGTTCATTTTGTTCCGTGCAAACAAACCTGCACGGTACATGATTTAATCGTAACAAACACGTGGTTTAATAATCACAAAAGAAGGTTGTATATGTGGAAGAGACCAGGAGACACCGGAAGGTATCAGATAGATTTTATAATGGTAAAACATAGATTCCGGAACCAGGTGATAAACTGTAAGACATACCCAGGGGCAGATATAGACTCTGATCATAACTTGTTAGTCATGAACTGTAGGCCGAAATTGAAAAAAACTGCAGAAAGGTAGGAAAATAAGGAGATGGGACTTAGATAAATTGAAGGAACGTGAAGTTCTGGAGAAATTCAGAGGGAGATTTAGGCATCAATTGACAGAAACAGGGGGAATAAAACAGTAGAAGAGGAATGGTTAGCATTGAGAGATGAAATAGTGAAGGCAGCAGAGGACACAATAGGTAGAAAGGCAAGACCTACAAAAAATCCTTGGATATCACAGGAAATACTAAATTTAATTGATGAAAGAAAATATAAAAATACAGTAAATGAAACAGGCAAAATGGAGTACAGACGACTAAGAAATGAGATTGACAGGAAGTGCAAAATGGCTAAGCAGGAGTGGCTAGAAACCAAATGCAAATCTGTAGAAGAATGTATAAAAAGGGGAAAAGTAGATACCGCCTACAGGAAAATAAAAGGGACATTTGCGGACAAGAAAAGCAACTCTACGAATATCAAGAACTCAGATGGGAAACCAGTTCTCAGCAAAGAAGGGAAAGCTGAAAGGTGGAAAGAGTACATAGAGCAGCTCTACAAACGAAATGAACTTAGAGACGATGTTGTAGGAAGGGAAGAGGAAGTAGATCAAGATGAAATACGAGATACTATACAAAGAGATGAATTTGACAGAGCTCTGAAAGACCTAGGTCGGAACAAGGCCCCAGGAGTAGATGACATACCCTCAGAGCTACCAAAGTCTCTGGG
Organism: Locusta migratoria; assembly: GCA_026315105.1. Lineage (NCBI taxonomy): Eukaryota > Metazoa > Arthropoda > Insecta > Orthoptera > Acrididae > Locusta > Locusta migratoria. The sequence continues at coordinate 38,973,806 of CM048745.1, forward strand.
AGAGCCAACCATGACAAAACTATTTGACCTGGTGTGTAGGATGTATGAGACAGGCGAAATACCCTCAGACTTTAAGAAAACTGTAATAATCCCCATTCCAAAGAAAGCAGACGCAGACAGGTGTGAAAATTACAGAACCATCAGATTGATAAGTCATGGCTGCAAAATTTTAACACGAATTAGCTACAGGAGAATGGAAAAGCTGGTTGAAGCTGACCTCGGGGAAGATCAGTTTGGATTCAGGAGGAACGTAGGAACCCGGGAGGCAATACTCACTTTACATCTGATCTTAGAAGATAGATTAAGGAAAGGCAAACTTACATTTTTAGCTTTTGTAGATTTGGAGAAAACTTTTGACAATGTTGACTGGAATACACTCTTTCAAATTCTGAAGACGGCAGGGGTAAAATACAGGGAAAGGAGAGTTATTGTACAAAAGCCAGACCGCAGTTATTAGACTCGAAGGGCATGAAAGGGAAGCATCAGTTGGGAAGGGAGTAAGACAGGGTTATAGCTTTTCTGCAATGTTGTTCAATTTGTACATTGAGCAAGCTATAAAGGAAAGCAAGGAGAAATTTGGTGAAGGAATTAAAGTTCAGGTGGAAGAATTAAAAACATTGCGTTTTGCCGACGACATAGTAATTCTGTCAGATACAGCAAAGGACCTGGAAGAGCAATTGAACGGAATGGACAGTGTGCTGAAAGGTGCTTATAAGATGAACATTAACAAGAGCAAAACTAGGGCAATGGAGTGCAGTCCAAAAAAATCGGGTGATGCTGAAGGAATTAAATTAGGTAACGAAGCAATAAAGGAGGTAGATGAGTTTTGTTACTTGGGCAGTAAAATAACAAATGATGGTCGCAGTACAGAGGATATAAAATGCAGAATGGCAATGGGAAGAAAAGCATTTTTGAAAAAGAGAAATTTGCTAACATCGCATATTAATTTAAATGTAAGGAAGTCTTTTCTGAAGGCATTTGTGTGGAGTGTTGCCTTGTATGGGAGTGAAACATGGACGATAAGCAGTGCGGACAGGAAGAGAATAGAGGCTTTTTCAATGTGGTGCTACAGAAGAATGCTGAAGATTAGGTGGGTAGATCGCATAACTAATGTAGAGGTATTGAACAGAATTGTTGAGAAAAGGAATTTTCGGCATACCCTGACTAAAAGAAGGGATCGCTTGGTAGGACACATTCTTAGACATCGAGGAATCGCAAATCTAGCATTGGAGGGAAGTGTGTGGGGTAAAAATCGCAGAGGGAGACCAAGAGACGCGGATAGTAAACAGATTCAAGTGGATGTGGGTTATCGTTCTTATGAAGAGATGAAACGGCTTGCTTAGGATAGGGTATTGTGGAGAGCTGCATCAAACCAGTCTCCGGACTGAAGACCATAACAACAACAGTTCATTTTGTGTTGTAAACTCAAGAAAAAATATCCTGGTATTTTCCTAACATAGGGGGTGTTTAAGAAATTTCGATCAAAAATTTCTGCTTAGAATGCGAAAGTATTTTATTGGCCTGCTCCCCCCCCCCCTCCCACCTCCATTGGTTGAAATGCTCGTGGTCATAAAATAACGGCTCCCGCAGAGTATTCCAAAATGGAACGGCAGAGGAATAGTGTCAATATGGTTTGGCGGGCTCTCTGTGACCCACTTCAGTGTAGTCGAGTAGACGTACAAAGATTTACTGAGACTCACTGATTACGCTGAAAAATTGTGTAATCTGTCTCTTGGAAGTGTAATGTGGCATTCAGCATTATTTCTTATACCAAAATAATGTGTAACTTATTTTCTTCAGTGCCTTCATCTCTTCCCGTGAATAAATAGTTATACTATTCTTGCGCTCAACATAATTGGGAAGAAAAGGAGTTTTTGGCATATCCTTACGAAGAAAAGTGATAGGTTCGTGGGATACATTCTGCGACATCAAGGTATCGTCAACTTAGCATTATAAGGAAGTATGTTGGGTAAAAAAACGTAGAGGAAGACAGGGAGACGAATGCAATAAGCAGGTTCAAAAGGATGTAGGTTGCCGTTCTTACTCTCAGATGAAGAGGTTTACACAAGACAGGGTAGCGTGGAGAGCTGAAGACCACAACAATAACAGTATTCTTGTCAAGGTTTAAAGGCATTTTTTGTGACCAGGTAGCACTAATAGACAGTCGAAAGTATAACATAGATCTATGTTGCGGATTTTGAGGGTTCGTGATCGAGAAAATCGACTTCAGAAGTTTGAATGACTCTGTAGCGGAAAGAGCGTACCGCATTTACATGTTGATCCCTGTTACAAGGAGACCAATGGATTTTAGAATGTTTTTATATTTATAGCACGTGAAAATCAGAACTCAAATAACAATCAGCCAAAGCCATTCGACACAACTCTCATTTTTTTTTTTTTTTTTTTTTTTTTTTTTTTTTTTTTTTTTTTTTTTTTTTAAGAGAAAATCGACTTTCAATTTGTGCTAGTACACAGTACACGTAAGTACCAATAATTAAATCAGTTTTGGCATCTGTCGGTGTAGCTCAGGTGGTAGCGCTTTGGCCATACAACCATAGGGTCGATGGTTCAAATCCCCCCATTGCAATTTTTTTCTGCTCTTCGAATATTTACATAATTTTAATATTTCTTAGCAATAATTCACGTATTTATGTTTATTTGTAATTTTCTTTATTTTATAAAATAACCTGGCGTTGCCCGTGTATTTCTTTATTCTACACTCTCGCAGTCCACTTCCCCTTCCCTCCTCTTCCTGCATCCATCTCTTTCTCTCCCATCTCTCTGTTAGTTTCCACCTTTCCCTCTCTCGGCAAAGTTTCTTGCAAGGTATCCTCTGCCATGTATCATACAAACATTTATGTACTCAGTGACCTTCCTCTTGACTTAAATGTCATGTGTGCAAAACTTCATGAAGAGCGGAGCAAAACTATGCATTTTGTCAAAGTCCGTAAATTGAGGACCCTCCACCATGCACCGAAGGAAATTTTATACTGACGGTGATACTCCTTTTTAAGGCCAAGTGTGCAAAATTTCATCAATATCGGAACAAAACTGTAGATTTGTATGCAAGAGAAACACAGGATCAAATTGAAAAAGGCATTTTATTTTTCTCAAATTTTCCAGTTTTCTTTCGTAAAACTGTTGTTCTGAGAGCATAAAAAAAATAAATAAAAAAAAAAAAATAAAAAAAAAATAAAAGGATCTGTGAAATCTGTCAAGGCGTTCTCAAGTTATGGCGCGAGCAAGGTATTGAGGGATCAATTTTTATGTTACAAGGTACCCTCCCCCATGCAGTGTATGAAACTTTAGGTAGACGGTGACCTTCATCTTGTTTTGAAGGTCAAGCGTGCAAATTTTCGTGAAGATCGGAATGAAACTGTATATTACATGAGTCTGTAGGAAAAGTCTCCTCCGCCATGCACCTTAATTCTGACCTATCGCAAAATGCTTTCTTATATGATAATATCACGTATTCTATGAACTACACACAGGCAAAATTTCAGTTTCATAGGTGCTGTAGTTTTAGATGTTTCGTGTTCAGTGGCGGCGCTAGCCGACAGCTGGGCGTCGGCGAACTCGCCTTTGCGAGGCCCCTTTCATTTTTTCAGTAAGGATTAAAATGTTAAATAAAATGAGCTGAATTATACACCAACAGTCATTATACTAAAATTGTATTACTATAACATACAAGTATTATTGCAATGACAAAAATTACAATAAGTAAACACAGGATAAAATAGATAAATTTTCGGCTTTTTGCCGCACTCATTTCTTTAAGATCACATCGTAATTAATACTAGCCGCTTTTTCGGCTTCGGTTGATAGCACTGACAACGCAGATAGTCTTTCTTGCCTCATTGTGCTTCTCAAGTGAGTCTTAATCAGTTTTAACTTTGAGAAGCTTCTCTCGGCCGAATCTGTACTGGCTGGAACTGTGAGCATGTTTTTGATTGTTATGTAAACATTTTGGATATACTTCCAAATTGTTTTCTAAAATGTACTGAATAATTTGTTTTGCGGCTTTGATTGAGTCTAGTAGCTGGGATTTTAAAAGCTGGAGTTCCTCATAAAATTCTAAAGGCTCTATGTCACTATTTTCACCTTCTCTGAGTATCATGCCTAAATCATTACAATGCTTGAGAAGGTTCTCCTTGCATAGAGATTTCAAGTAATTGGTATAAATAAAACTAAATCGCTCAAAACATTCTTCGTCCGCTTTCAATAGACATTCAATGTTGACTATTGCAGCATCTATCATTGTGTTGAAAACATTAACTCTGTCTGCTTTTCAGCAGATAGTATTGGTACAACAATTTATAAACGACAATTCATTTTTCTGTGCTATTCTTACCTTTTTAATCTCAGACTTAATTTCGTAACTAATTTTTTCTACAAACAATAGAGCTTCTGCAACGTATATTTCAAATCCTGTAATACGGAATTCTCGAATCCAGTCACGAAATGAACGTGAACTTTCAGGTTCAATTGATCCGACTGCCATTGTCACACACAGTAAAATCTCTTATCACACGTGCGTTGCAACAATAAACTCATAAGTTAACATTTTATTCAAGACGGCTTTACAGTCACTAAAAGTTTCAGAATCATCAGTGTTACTTTACAGGTCATTCATGCTTTCAATAACATCATCAAATTGGAAAATATAGCTTTTAGTGCTCCGGTTCTGCTTTCCCATCTTGTTTCAGACACAGGTTTCAAAGCCAATTTTAATTTAGTTTTTATAAGTTCCCAAACGCTTGCTAGACCTTGTAAAGAGCACATAATTTTTTTTGACGAAGCCGAAAAATGTTGTAGCTGAGTTAACTGCATCTATGAGAAGCAAATTCTAAGAATGGCATCAGCATGGCGTGAAGAATGCTCGTGGATTAATATTGAGAATTCTTGGTCTAACACCTTTATTAATGCCAACCATATTGGGGCCGTTATCAATTTTCTAGTAAAATAGAATTTAGTTCAAAAATGTTCAAATGTTTGTAAAACTTAAGGGACTTAACTACGGGGTTATCAGTCCCTAAACTTACAAACTACTTATGAACTACATTATACTAAAGACGACATAAACATCCATGCCCGAGGGGGGATTAGAACCCCCGACCGTAGGAGCCGTACAGACTGTGACTGGCGCGCCGCAGACCGCTCGGCCACTGCGGCCGGGCTAAAATATAGTAAATGTCTATTATCTGCGTCTTTGGGGTACCTCTCATCAGGTTTCTGGAGGTTTTGAATGCGACCATTTTGAATTAAATCAAAACGCTGTTAATCTGTTACTGTAAACACCCACTTCCCCAGATATAATTCTGTAAATTACTCTGTTTTATGTCCACTCGAGTTTCTGAATCACAAATATTTTCACTTCTTCTTATTCTGCTTAGAATGTTGGATAACAGCAGTTTCGCCCAATTCTGTATCAGAAAGGGCAAGAGATTCACTCGATCCTGGTTCTGTTTCGATGACTACAGAACTCGAAGGACAGATTCATCAGAGGCCTCTGGAGCAGATTAACCCTCCGCCACACAACGTCGGGTAGCTTGCGAAGTATGGATGTAGATGTAGATGACGTACGTTTCTTCAAAAATTTCATCATGCTCAAACTCATAATCTTGGTCGAACATAGCTGTCTCAGCCTTTCTTCTTCTTTTTGATGCACCGGACTCCCATTTCCTCTCCTTCTCAAATTCAAATTCAAATGTTCAAATGTTTGTAAAGCTTATGGCACTTAACTACGGGGTCATCAGTCGCTAAACTTACAAACTACTTACGAACTAACTTACGGTAAGGACGGCACAAATATCCATGCCCGAGGGGGGATTCGAACCCCCGACCGTAGTGGTAAGGACGCAGTAGACAAACTGAGCAATGCCGGCGTGTATGAAATAAGCTGCGAGTGTGGGCTGGTTTATATAGGAGAGACCGGGCGAGCAAACTCCACGAGGCTTTCAGAACATGAAAGATACATACGGCTTGGACAGCACACGAAGTCAGCGGTTTCTGAGCATCACAATCAGTGCGGAAAACAGTTATCTTTCAGCGAGGCCCACGTGCTGGCGAAACAACCATTCTCAACGAGGAGGAAGATTAGAGAGGCTATAGAAATAGCGAAGCGTCCCGCCAATGTGAACAGGGAGGATGGCTACAGGCTGCCGGCGTCTTGGCTGCCAGCAGTCGCAACGCTACGTGACGGCACCGCGCGCGGAAGGACTCGCGCAGACTGCCCCGGAGACCACAGCGGCAGCGAACACGCAGAGCACCGGCCCGCCGACGTCTGCGCCAGGCGACAAGTCAACAGCGGCACGCCACAACCGCCGTCCGTTCTCTCAGGTCCATTCCGCCAATAGCAACTTCTAATACAAAAGCCAATCGGAAACGTCCATTTTGACCAATAAGGGGGAAGAATGTAACCCCCAATCACATGGAAAACTAGCCTCTTAAACACCAATCATCATTGCCGATTTCTACCAATGGCGTGAAATAATATAACCACCAATAAAGGCAAACCAACGTCCCGCTTCCTTTCCCTCATACGCAGCTATATAAATCCCAAGATATCGTATATTCAGCAGTCAGACACAGACCCTGATGAAGGCCGCCTGCAACAGCGGCCGAAACGTCGGTGTAATTTATAAAATGACGACGCGGTTTCATACCCAGAAGAATTTTATTGATAGTTTATAAGTAGTTTGTAAGTTTAGCGACTGATGACCCCGCAGTTAAGTCCCATAAGCTATACAAACATTTAAACATTTGGCTAATGACCTGGATGACAATTGCAGTTAGAACACTTTTCCGCTTGTCAGGAAAATAAAAAGTTTCCAACTCTCGATATTGCTTGAAATTTCAGCCTCGAGACTGTTAATCGGATATTATCAAGGTTTACATAAGACTCAAAACATAAGTCGCGGATGCGAAAATACAGTTTCTCACATAAAATACTTAGTCTATGAAAGTGAGAGACAAATTGTTGCTATGCAAACCGAAAGAGCAACTGCACCATTCTGTCCTAATTACCACATTTGATGGTGCTTAAAAGTACTCAGTGTTGTTGTATAGAAAGAATTGGACGTGGTATCGTCAAACATGGTGTCACTGTATTGTTGTCTACCTTGTTGTCGTATTTGTATCTAAGCTGGGCTGTCGTTATTGCTTTTGTTGCATTATTTTCGTTGTTTAGTGTTTCAAACAGTAAACTCAATTTCGATAACACCAAGTATTTAACTGAAAATTCCATCACTGGTGTACTCATAAGTAAGTAAATACGGTCAGTTAAATAGCTGCCGGCCGGGAAAGACCGAGCGCACTAGGGCGTCATACCACGGTGCGCGAGGTCGCTCCTGTCTGGGGTCGAATCCCACCCTTGAGTACGGATATCGATTTCGTCCTTAGGTTAAGCTAGTGTAAGTTAGTAGTAGGTCGTAGCTACGTAACCTAGCAGTTGAATAGCGCCCTTAAACATCAAATTGAAAAAAAAAAGTCAAAATTTAAAAATGTTTTGCGAGGCCCCCACAGGCGCGAGGCCGTCGGCAGTCGCCGACGTCTAGCGCCGCCTCTGTTCGTGTTTAGTCAGTGATTGAGTAAGTGCGTGAGTGACCTTTCGCTTCTGTATCCTGAATTATCTGTCCTACAGAAACGTTATTTACCAGGTTCATAAAGTGGAATGTTAGTAAACTGCCTGCGAAATGTGTTGTTAATGGAGTTGATAGTAAATCCTTCATGCATTTCCTTGTCTTCGACGTCATAGTACTTGAACTATATGTCGTAATACGACATTATTTCCAACGTACATCCAGTGGTGCATTTGTAAAATGTCTGCAAGATACGTCGCGAATCGAGTTAGTAGGAAAGACGTAATAAATCAAACGTCAGGCGTGATGAGGCGTTTTTTCATGGACCTAATTGTTTATGACTCCATATCTCATGAACTGTGTGTCGTACTATACTAAAATTTCGAAAGTACGTTCAGTGGTACGTGTGTATAGTGTCTGTAACATTAATAATAATTAATAGTGTACAGGTAATAAAGCGACAAATATTTTTCCTTTCATCATTTTGATGGGGCTGTCGGCGATAAAAAGTTTTCTAAAGGTTTGAAATTATTTTTAAAGTTTTTTGCAAGTCGTTAAGTGCTCTCCTTCTCAAACAGTGGACTGATAAAGTCACACTATCACTTGCAGCAGGACGGGTAAGTTTTCATTGTTTATGACGTCATATCTCTCGAACTATCGGCCCTATGGCAAAATTGTTTCTTAGCTGACGTCTTCTCGCTATAAACTACATTCCTGCCAAATTTCAGCTTCGTAGGTGAAGTAGTTTTCGAGTTTTCGTGTTTAGTCAGTGAGTGAGTGTGTGAATGAGTGTCCTTTCGCTGTTATATAAGTATTGTTAATGGTGGTTTCAATAAAAAAAGTAAATTTTTTACAGTATTGGCTTCACAATTAAATGTCGACGGTTGTCTTTGATTGTTCAGTTTGTGCAGAGATACGACGCTGTTTTTGGAATATAATCTCCATAGCTACTAATGGCTTTCCAAACAGTTGACGAACTCAAGCATCATTTTAGCTGACGACAGGTGTTCGGATCGTCTACATTCACATAAACAAAAACTAACACAACACATGGAGTTAGAGATCCCAAAATGTTTTGTATAACTGAATTTCAAAAGGCGAAACAAATATCTATCATAGCGGGTTTTAAACCACTGACTATGCTTGTGATGCCAGAATGATACCGATTGAGCTACATCGACAGATGCTACAACTGTTTAAGTTATTGGTACTTACGTTTATTTACAAAACTTCAAAGTCGATTCTCTCGAGAATTTTTTTGAGTTCCTCCGAATGGCTTTGGCTGATTGTTGTTGAAGTTGTGTATTTCTTGTACCATAAATATAAAAAGATGATAGAAGCCAATATCGATATGGTCTCCTTGTTAGGCTCAAACATAACAGTGTTCCCGCTCCGACCAATGAGGAGAGAATAGTTTATCAAGTAAAACTTCACGAATTAAATTTTTTAATGCCGGTACGTCAACAATATTGGGATAGGTAGCAAATCACGGTACAGATGATCGCTGAGCAGCAGACGGAAACGTAGAATAGACAGTCACATTCACAGAACTTCAAAGATCGCGTACATGGCCAAAGTCATTAGCAAATTTGTTAAAAAACAGTTTTTAGCAAATAAATAAAAAAAGAAAACATTTCTTCTCGCATTCCAAGCAAACTGCGAAGTTTTCTGTCTTCTAGTGGTCCATAGAATCAATTAATCCTATAAATTATCGACTAATGTGGTAATGAAACTGTTAGAAAAAGGGTGAAAGCGTCACCGTCAAATGACAAGATCTAGCCATGTGAAACATGACCTCCCGGTGCACTGAATATTCGATCAACTTTCAGGTAAGAACTCAGGTGTATGAAAACGGGGTGAGTGGTGCCGCGTCGTGTGTGTTCACTAGTTCAGTTAACTGCGCTAAAAGCTCGTCGTGGAAAAAGCGTAAATAAATAAAATAAATAAATAAAAAGTGTATTGTATGTTTCGTTCTTCTATCAGATAATTTTATGTACACATTCAAAGTATTTTTGTCGCTTTAGAAATGTTTTAAGTCGCGCAGACAGCTCGTATACGAGTCGTAGCTCGTCCGCTTAACATAGGCGGCAGTGGCCGCAGCGTTGCAATGCGCATGCGCGGCTGAGTTTCAAATTCACTTCAACATGTCAGCGCTCCCACGGCAAGGAGGGGCGAGGGGAAACGCCGCTTTCAACATTGGCGTTGGAGCTGGTAGAGACACCGCTCCTTGCTACTAGAGCTCTGGCGGTTCCGCACGAATAGTTCCGTAGCAAGACAATGGAGCTTCTGTGCACCTCGCCGTGCGCATGCGCATATCCTCCATGAAGGCAACATCCGCCCAGCATATTTGTTTTTGGCACATTGAAAATTTGTCTAAAACATGTCTTAATTGGTAAAATAACTTATAACTATAAATTAAAGACGCATTAACTGTAAAAGTCTTCAGAAGATCCGATTATGAATACAAATGAAATCCGTACTCTCCACCTACAAAGAATAGCTGTGCTGTCGATGTAGTTGGTTCGAGACCGACTGCAAGAATTTTTTTTAAACTCAATCTTGCTTTCAACAGATATGAGAACAACAATGACTTTTGTATTGTTACTTGCCACATATCTTGAGTGTAAATGACATTTATACACTTCGTTGTAACAAATATTTAACTGTTTAAAAACATGGGGAGAGCAGCCTTTGCGCATGCACAATGTTAGGAGGGGGTGCTGCTTACAGTGTCACGTGATCCGAAGGTTGCTTATCTCTTCATCGTAACAGATTCATTTTGATACAGTCATTAACAGTGTAATCAGTTGTTTCCTGTGTTTGAGTGTTATTCATATGTGCTTGGTGTTTATTATCAAAGAAACAAATTACTCAGCCTTAAGTTGGAACAAAATCGTGAATAAAGAAGGGCGACACCTCAGCTCGAGTTGACCCAAGCGCAAACAAACCGAGGTGAGACGTTCTGCAGATCTTTTAACGAAAGTGTATGTAAATGGCGGGTTTGGGGGGGGGGGGGGGGGGTACTGAAAGAAGAGAACAGCCAGTCATCTGAAGCACCAGCCGAGACGTTACGTGCTGCACGACGTTAAAGGATTTTAGCCATCTCAGTGTATACGATTTCATATTTATTAAATTATATATTGTAAAATTGTATGATGATGTAGGTACATAATTATTCATTTGTATAAGTGCTGCATGTCGGCAAAATCTGTTACGAATACAGTTAGCAGTAAGGAAGTAATAGATTGAAACTTGGTGCGTGATGGAGCGGTTTTCCATCAACTTTACTGTTTATGTCCTCATATCTCATGAACAATGTGTCATACAATTTCGAAGGCACATTCAGCTATGTGTGTATACTGTCTTTAAAATTTCCTGTGGCTAAAATTTTGTAGTGTAGATATTGTATACTGTAACGTCATTCAGAATGCCGTAGTTTAGTTTTTTTTTTTCGCAATCCCTGTTGTTATGACGAATTATCTCCTGCACTTTTATGTGGTTCTTACGCCTAGCCGGCCGCGGTGGCCGAGCGGTCTGCGACGCGCCAGTTACAGTCTGCGTAGCCACTACGGTCGGGGGTTCGAATCCCCCCTCGGGCATGGATATTTGTGCCGTCCTTAGTATTAGCTAGTTCATAAGTAGTTTGTAAGTTTAGGGACTGATGACTCCGTAGTTAAGTCCCATAAGCTATACAAACATTTCAACATTTGAACATTAGTATGCAATACGTACACACAAACACACGGACACTCTGATTTATATATAAAGATCATTACTGTGAAGGAACAGGTGGATTGTGCTCGGCAGGTCCTTGTCACTCAAAATTGCGAACTAATTGACGGGGAACTTCAAGAAATGTGCATTGGAGTTGTCCGCGTGGTTCTCGTTTCGGATATTTTGACGATACTTTTCTTGGTTGCCCTTATTGTAATGAGAATTTAATCATAATTTTGTACCATCTAAATTATATTCAGCCGAATAGTCATTTCATCTTGGAGGTGGAAATGGCTGCCGTCGGTTGCTTGATGTGTTGGTTACGGGGAAGTCTGATAGTACCTCGGTTCATCCTCTTCTTAGGCAGCCAACTCATACTGATTTAATTGCAGTCACACTGTCACTGTCACCATCCAGCTCTGCGTATAGGGTTCTTCGTCCCTAGCTTCACAGAGCTCACGAAATTTCAGACCCTGAAAGCCGCGTTATTCCATCTGTAAGTCACCTTTCGTCAGAATGGTTATAGTGAAAGGCAAGTCAAAAGGCGTTGCGCAGTCCACCAACTGTGTAACGGGGTGTCAACAAGATAATGACTTCTTTGCTTTACGCTGGAAGCATTCCAACAAAATTGGGCTTATTTAACGTAAATAGGTCGTGAATTTTTTTATTTTTATTTTCTGCAAACCGCATCCAAGATTAAGGCACTTTTCCAGTTCGTAAAGGATGACCTTAGTTTGCATAATGTTATAATGCTGTTATGTTCCATGCAGCTGTGTGTCAGACTATCACGACGGTGGAGGACCAACAGCCAGAGCAAAGGAGAGCCTAGAAACTGTGACATTTCAGAACACTACCTTGACACAGGCCACCCAACGGAGTACAACACGGAGATTTTTGGCATGCACTTCTAACTGCTGGATTTTTGTTATTAAGGAAGCAGTTGAAAGCAAAATTAGTGAATAACATTATAAATGGAATTTGTTTAAATTCTGCATGGAATCCAGCTCTATGCGTCTAGTCAAAAAACAGTGGGACAGATTCATTTTATGACTGACAGTAACATTTCTGACGTTTCTCATAGTTGGTCGTGGAATGGCGCTGCTGCTGAGTTGTTCGTTCTGTAACCTTTCATGTTTTCACTGAACTCTGAGATATTACATTTCCGTGCACGGTGCTTCCTCTGGACAGTTTTGACCAAAAAAATGGCCGGCAGTTATCCTGTCGAAACACCGGCGGCCGACGATCCTGTCAGTCGGATGCATACCGTAACTTGTTAAAATGTCTGAGCCGTCATCTACATCGTATCCCGAAAATTAATCGATAATCTTAAAAATCAGGAGGATGTGATCATCAGGAAAGACAATACTGGCATTCTACGGATCGGAGCGTGGAATGTTAGATCCCTTAATCGGGTAGGAAAATTAGAAAATTTAAAAAGGGAAATTGATAGATTGAAGTTAGATATAGTGGGGATTAGTGAAGTTCGGTGGCAGGATGAACAGGATTTCTGGTCAGGTGAGTACAGGATTATAAATACAAAATCAGTTGGGGGTATCACAGGAGTAGGACTGATAATGAATAAGAAAATGGGAATGCGGGTAAACTACTATGAGCAGCACAGTGATCGCATTATCATTGTCAAGATAGATACGAAGCCAACACCGACAACAGTAGTACATGTTTATATGCCAACTAGCTCTGCCGATGATGAGGAGATCGAAGAAATATATGAGGAGATAAAAGAAATTATTCAGACAGTTAAGGGAGAGGAAAACTTAATTGTGATGGGAGACTGGAATTCTGTAGTAGGAAAAGGAAGAGAAGGAAAAATAGTAGGTGAATATGGACTGGGCAGAAGGAATGAAAGAGGAAGTCGCCTGGTAGAATTTTGCACGGAACATAATTTAATCGTAACCAACACGTGGTTTAAGAATCACAAAAGAAGGTTGTATACATGGAAGAGACCAGGAGACACCGGAAGGTATCAGATAGATTTTATAATGGTAAGACATAGGTACCGGAACCAGGTTATAAACTGCAGGACATACCCAGGGGCAGATATAGACTCTGACCATAACTTGTTAGTCATGAACTGTAGGCTGAAGCTGAAAAAACTGCAGAAAGGTAGGAAAATAAGGAGATGGGATTTAGATAAATTGAAGGAAAGGGAAGTTCTGGAGAATTTCAGAGGGAGATTTAGGCAACAATTGACAGAAACAGGGGGAAATAAAACAGTAGAAGAGGAATGGGTAGCATTGAGAGATGAAATAGTGAAGGCAGCGGAGGACAAAATAGGTAGAAAGGCAAGACCTGCAAAAAATCCATGGATATCACAGGAAATACTACAGTTAATTGATGAAAGGAGAAAATATAAAAATGCAGTAAATGAAACAGGCAAAATGGAGTACAGACGACTAAAAAATGAGATTGACAGGAAGTGCAAAATGGCTAAGCAGGAGTGGCTAGAAGCCAAATGCAAATCTGTAGAAGAATGTATAGCAAGGGGAAAAGTAGATACCGCCTACAGGAAAATAAAAGAGACATTTGGGGACAAGAAAAGCAACTCTACTAATATCAAGAACTCAGATGGGAAACCAGTTCTCAGCAAAGAAGGGAAAGCTGAAAGGTGGAAAGAGTACATAGAGCAGCTCTACAAAGGAAATGAACTTAGAGACGATGTTGTAGGAAGGGAAGAAGAAGTAGATCAAGATGAAATAGGAGATACTATACTGAGAGATGAATTTGACCGAGCGTTGAAAGACCTCGGTCGGAACAAGGCCCCAGGAGTAGATGACATACCCTCAGAGCTACTAAAGTCTCTGGGAGAGCCAGCCATGACAAGACTATTTGAACTGGTGTGTAGGATGTATGAAACAGGCGAAATGCCCTCAGACTTTAAGAAAAATGTAATAATCCCCATTCCAAAGAAATCAGGCGCAGACAGGTGCGAAAATTACAGAACCATCAGTTTGATAAGTCATGGTTGCAAAATTTTAACACGAATTATCTACAGGAGAATGGAAAAGCTGGTAGAAGCTGACCTCGGGGAAGATCAGTTTGGATTCAGGAGGAACATAGGAACCCGGGAGGCAATACTCACTTTACGGCTTATCTTAGAAGATAGATTAAGGAAAGGTAAACCTACATTTTTAGCTTTTGTAGATTTGGAGAAAGCATTTGACAATGTTGACTGGAATACACTCTTTCAAATTCTGAAGTCAGCAGGGGTAAAATACAGGGAAAGGAGAGTTATTTACAACTTGTACAAAAGCCAGACCGCAGTTATTAGACTCGAAGGGCATGAAAGGCAAGCATCAGTTGGGAAGGGAGTAAGACAGGGTTGTAGCCTTTCTCCGATGTTATTCAATTTGTACATCGAGCAGGGGGTGAAGGAAAGCAAGGAAAAATTTGGAATAGGGATTAAAGTTCAGGGGGAAGAAATAAAAACATTGCGTTTTGCTGATGACATTGTAATTCTGTCAGAGACAGCAAAGGACCTGGGAGAGCAGTTGAATGGAATGGACAGCGTGTTGAAGAGAGCGTATAAAATGAACATTAACAAGAGCAAAACAAAAATAATGGAATGCGGTCTTAGAAAATCAGGCGATTCTGTGGGAATTAGATTAGATAACGAAACAATGAAGGTAGTAGATGAGTTTTGTTACTTGGGTAGTAAAATAACATGGGATGGTCGCAGTACAGAGGATATAAAATGCAGAATGGCAATGGGAAGAAAAGCATTTTTGAAAAAGAGAAATTTGCTAACATCGAATATTAATTTAAGGGTAAGGAAGTCTTTTCTGAAGGCATTTGTGTGGAGTGTTGCCTTGTACGGGAGTGAAACATGGACGATAAGCAGTGCGGACAGGAAGAGAATAGAGGCTTTTGAAATGTGGTGCTACAGAAGAATGCTGAAGATTAGGTGGGTAGATCGCATAACTAACGAAGAGGTACTGAACAGAATTGGAGAGAAAAAGAATTTTTGGCATACCCTGACTAAAAGAAGGGATCGCTTGGTAGGACACATTCTTAGGCATCGGGGAATCGTAAATTTAGCGTTGGAGGGAAGTGTGTGGGGTAAAAATCGCAGAGGGAGACCAAGAGACACGTATAGTAAGCAGATTCAAGTGGATGTGGGTTGTCGTTCTTATGAGGAGATGAAAAGGCTTGCTCAGGATAGAGTAGGGTGGAGAGCTGCATCAAACCAGTCTCCAGACTGAAGACTATAATATATAAAATCTTAAATTTGTGCAACAAGTGCTTTCACTTATTGTAGGCTATAATTTCAGTGAACATGAAGTACAGGAACGTGAAGATCAGGTATTTGTATTGAAACAGTATTAAATATGGGTTTCCTGTAACTCATAACACTTTTGTTGTAATAATGTTTGCAATCACGTCTTCATAATGCTTCGAGTAACAGTCTTCGTGATCACGAGTCTAAACTTCGCCCTTTTGGTGATTTTGCAGAGATCATCAAGTGGGAAAAAATTTCCAGAATAAAATGGTGTAACCATTTTCCGTGTGCGCCTGTCGATACTCCCAGCGGACAGGACAGATATTTTAAAACGCGCCATCGGGCAGTCGCACTGCGGGCGCCACAGCGGACTACCTGACGCTAGCGGCGCACCAACGTTTGCGAGGCCTAATGGCCGAACCTTGTCCTCGGCAAGTTTTGCGGTCTATCGGCTTCCTATACTCGGCGCCGCACATGTAGTAGCGGACTAACGATTCCTCACCGCCGTGCAGAACCTCGCGGGAATTTCACAGCTGCCGGCCACTCGCCGTTGTAAAGTGTTTCGCTGGCACTGAAGTTGTAACGTCCAGTCGCCGCGCGGGAATTTCTGTACGGTGTGGGGCGTCAAGCTACCGGAGGTTCCAGTCCTCCCGTGCATGTGTGTGTGTGTGTGTGTGTGTGTGTGTGTGTGTGTGCAGTGTTCAAATTGTTAGTTAAAGTAATTTGTAAACCTAAGGAGCAGTTAGGTCCCACATGATTTCCGTTACATACGTTCATATGTCGTCTTCCTAGTCCTAGGGACTGCACAGGGGGTGGCAGCTGGTACTTTGAACAAATGTAATTTGACTGGTAGATTCCGAGCTTCGCAATGTAAGTCAAAGAACACCCACTCTACGTCTACGTAGATACTCTGCAAATCACACTGAAATGCATGGCAGAGGATTCAACGAACTACTTTTATGACATTATACTTCCATTCTCTAATACCTCGCAGGAAACAGGAACATCTAAATCTGTTTTCGATCTGATTTTCTTATTTTATTTTAATCATCATGTCTGCCTTTGTAGGTGGGTGCTAAAAAAATATATTCGCATTCGGAAGAGAATGTTGGTCAAATAAATTTCGCAAATAGATTTCGTCGCAACAAGTAACGCCTTTCTTTTAATGATTTCCACCCCAACTCGTGCATTATTTCCGCGACACTCTCTCCCCTATAGCGCGATAATACAAAACGGGCTGCCCTTCTCTGAATTTTCTCTAAATCGTGCGTCAGTCCCAGCTGGTATGGATCCCACAGTGCGCAGCAATATTCAAAAAATGGGACGCACAACTGTAGTGTAGGCAGTTCCTTGAGTAGAACTGTTGCATCTTCTAAATGTTCTGCCAATGAAACGTAGGCTTTTGTTCGCCATCCTACAATAGTTTATATGTGTTATTTGCAATTTAAGTTGTTCGTAATTGTTATTGCTAGGTATTTAGTAGAATTGACGACCTGTAGGTTTGACAGATTTATCGTGTTGCTGAAGCTTAACTGATTTCTTTTTAGTGGTGAGACGGATGCCCTCACATTTATTATTATAAACGGCAGATTGCTCATTTTTGCAACATGCATATATCTTATCGAAATCATTTTGCAGTTGCTTTTCATCTTCCGGTGAGTTATCGATAAATGACAGCATCACGCGTTCACTCTAAGAGAGCTACTCAGATTGTCTTCTAAATCGTTTATAAAAATCAGGAACAGTAGGTGGTCTATAACATCTCCCAGTGAAACGCAAGATATCACTGTCGCTTCTTTAGCGTTTAGTGCCTGAATAGGTAAGAACGGAACCATTATCCAATATAATTATTTTTCCTTAGCGGTAAAGTTAAATATAAACAAACCCTATAGAAATAGACCGTGTGATCTAACGCACCGCTTTTCGAGACGGGAAGGCGTACCGGCTCCGGTTCGAATCCGCCCGGCGGATTAACGAAGGGGTTCGCAGTGCTGGCCACCCTGATGTGGTTTTTAGGCGGTTTTCCACATCGTCCTAGGTGAATACCGGGCTGATCTCCAAGTCCCGCCTCAGTTACACGATTCGCAAACATTCCGCAACACTTTATACCTTCACACATGTAACACTCTCTCCTCAGACATTCTTGGTACACATTTCCTCCCGGGGGCATGGGGTGGTGACAGGAAGGGAATCCGGCCACCCTGTAAATATTAACACACGCCAAATCCGACTTAACGAAGCCGACTCTACAGGTGCTGGAACATGGCTAAAGAGAAAGACAAATCAGTTACACTCGCATTTCCTGTAGAAATGAAACGACATCGACAGTTGCCTGTGTATAGTCAGATAACTTCTTTACCTGGCAACGATATTCTCTATTTTCTTTTTTCTTTTCTTTTTTCTCTCTCTTTTTTTTTTAAATCCCGTCTCGGAACTTTTCTGACAAAGGGAGCAGATTCTTCTGCAAGCATAAACGCCTATTAATGATTGCCACCCCGAGCCCCGTAGGAAATCGCTACAATCTATCGCCTGTTGCGTGATAATACAAATTAAGCAGCTCTTCGTTGTTCTTTCTTGATGTCTCCTTCAGTCCCATCTGGCAGAGACCCGAAATCCAGTATCAGTTCTCCACCAGAGGACGGAGAAGCGTAGTGTAGTTTGTCTAACTGGTGGATCTGATGATTTTTTCGAGTATTGTCGTTCTATTTTGTAATTTTGGCTGCTTATTAGTTTTTTTCGTGTTGCCAAAGCTCTCCGTATATTTCGTACACGTCGTGATTTTCAGGCGTTCGTGTTCAGCGGATAATAAGTAGTCTTTGTAAGGTGGTGCTCGATGAGGCGTTGCAGTATCCGCAAGACTCGAGGTTGCAGCGTGTTTATTTTTACTCGTGAGTTTTAGCAGTAGGAGTGTTTCAATCGTTTCAGCATCCACTGAGTACTTTCCTGTGTCCCTGTCGTCGCAATGTTGTGCCGTCGGCGAGAGCACGGGTAATCTACTGGACAGCTCCATCTGTAACCACGCACTCGGCGTCGCGTTTCCTCACATCTGATCCTTCCTCAGCTCTCTACTATGCCCCCTACCCAATTGCTGAATAGCAATTTCAGTATTTGATACCGGAGAGAGCAAAACTCTCACGTCAAAATGTAAATGAGTTTGCAAATCCGATAATATTTGACCGATTGTTTTGAAATTTTAATGTAGCAACTTTTCCCATTTGAAAAGTTTATATAAAGTCAGTATGACATACAATTTCAATTTTTTAAAATAGAAACAAAAGAAAATGCAACGCTGTGTCAAAATTTCAAACTATTCGATAAAGAACTTACGTCGATTTTGAACAAAGCACTAAAGAAAGGTGTGGTTTAGAGTGGTAAAAGGAGATAGATAAGGGAAAGGAAATTGACGTACAAAGGCGTTGAATGTACAGATGAACAGAGGCATGGTGAAGAGATACAAAGTGGGTGACGGGGGGAAAGGCATTGGGAGAGTGTGGAAGATACCGAGACACACGGTCACAGTTATTAATAAAGCCTCATGAGTGGTAGATCTGTAAGTGTTGAACATAGAGCAATTGTTTCTTCTTTTTTGCTTAAGGGACTTGATTGCGGGGTCATCAGTCCCTAAACGTACAAACTGCTTATGAGCTAGCTTATACTAATGACGGCACAAACATCCATGCCCGAGGGTGGATTCAAACCCCCGACGGGGAACGCCCTCGCGCGTCGTGTCATAGGGCCTCAATGTGCGCTAGGCCGCTCCGCCGCGGCGAAAATAGAGGGTTTTTACGTTTTGATTCTTTTGGAACTAAAAACAACTTGGTGTAAGAGTGAGTTGTGCATATTACTAGGTATAATTATTCCTCCGTTCCAGATGTTTGGGATTCAGCAATGTTTTCAGTCTTCGCTAAGAACTTTCAATCAAATCACCATTCAGTCATACTGCTCCTTTTTCATACTTCAGGAAGGGCAATTTTCTCTTTTCTACCATTGTTTTACCGATTTATAAGACACTTTACCAAAACTGTACACATGTTGCCATCATCAAATTGTTATGCGCCTTCCCTTGTTTTGCATTCAGTAATAATTGTTTTGCCGACCGCGGTGGCCGAGGGGACTGAGGCGCTCGTCACGGTCTGCACGGCCACTACGGTCGGGGGTTCGAATCCCCCCTCGGGCATGGATATTTGTGCCGTCCCTAGTATAAGGTAGTAAATAAGTAGTTTGTAAGTTTAGGGACTGATGAACCCGTAGTTAAGTCCCATAAGCTTAACAAACAATTTTTTTTAGTAATAATTGTTTTAATTTTTCCGTGTTTATTGTGCGTACTGACATCACAAGTCAGGTATTGGCGGAATTAAAGTTGTGAGGCGGCATCGTGAGTCGTGTCGGGATAGCTCAGTCGGTAGAGCGCTTGTCCGCGAAAGGCAAAGGTCCCAGGTTCGAGTCCCGGTTCCGGGACACAAATTTCGTCTGTTTGAGCGGTTTAGGCCTGCTATATGTAAAAGTCCCACAAATGCCTTCAAATCCTCCAAAGTTGCATCTTTCATGTGGTACTGCTGTTTAATTTCACCTTGCTCTTCCTTATTTGATTATTTGTATGTGTAAGTATAGTATTCAACATACTGTTTGTTATAAAAAGACTCCAACATTCAGTCTCCCTTTTTGGCATTTTTGCAGCACCTTTTACGCCTGGAAAATTGATAATAATATTCTCTGAATGAATACGACCACTTTTTCTAGGACATTTCTTCCTTCATTTTGTACCATTTTTGGAAGTATAAAAAGTCGCACGTACGTCAGGTGCAGTGGTGGCGCTAGACGAAAACTGGGCGTCGGCGAACTCGTCTTTGAGAGTCCCCTTTCATTTTTTCAGTAAGAAAGAAAACGCTGAATAAAATGAACTGAATTATACAACCATAATCATTATACTAACATTTCATATGTATAATATACAAGTATTATTGCAATAAAAATTATAATAAACTAACACAAATTAAAATAGAGAAACTTTTCGGCTAAAATTTAAAGATCACATATTAATACCAACCGCTATTTCGGTTTCAATTGATAGTAATGACAACGCTGATAGGTTTTGTTGTTTTTGTTTATAGGGGACTAAACTACAAGGTCATCGGTCCCCTGTTCCTAGCGAAGAGTCCTCTGTCAAGAACGTAAGGAATAAAACAAAGCTCCCAAAATAAAAATAAAACTTACAAAAGGGGCAGACTGACAATAGTCAAGACACTAACAACACAAAACGATGAAACACAGGAGGTAAAACGAAGTCGGGATCCCAACTAAAACTGGACAGCAGAAGAATACGGCTGGCTGATCGCAAAGAAAACACAGGATGAGGCAGTCATACTGCACACACTAAAAACCCCTTGATAATTTACAGAAGGGTCTTGAAAGGGTGTAAAATCGCTAGATAGGTGGGGACCTGAAGTATCAGGCTATAGCACCCACCACTGGATGGAGTTGTAAAAACCAGCTGCGCGAATAAAACTTAAAACGGAATGAGCCATGGAGGCATCGTCGCCTAAAACTAAGGGTAGCGCGACTGGTAGGTAAAAAGACTGCCGCAAGGTAGTAGTCCATCAGAAGGTGGACTACTGTCAGCGCTGCTCCACATAGACACAGGCGGGGCCTCACGGCGAAGGAGACGGCTATGGGTCAGCCAGGTATGTCCAATACGGAGGCAGCAGAGGACAACTGACTCCCGACGTATGGGCCGCAGTGAAGACTTCCACAGAGTTGTGGATAGCTTCACTGCTCGAAGCTTATTTGTTGCACTCGTGGTAGACCATTCGGCACTCCAAGCATCACGCACCTTCTTGTGCAGTGCTAACTTTAGGTCCGATTCTGTGACGCCAATGGTTAAGGGTGGCGCAGTGGTGGCTTGTTTGGCCAACTGGTCAACACGTTCATTCCCCGGTATGCCGACGTGGCCAGGGGTCCACAGGAAGACCATATAACGGCCAAATTTGGCAAGAGAGTAAGTAGTGTCTTGAATGCACTGATGGGTGTTGAGGGAAGAACTGGCTGAGTGCCTGCAAGCCACTCAAGGAGTCACTACAGATGACAAATGACCCCCTGGGGCAGGTTCTGAGATGTTCTAGAGCCTTTAGGATGGCGACCAGCTCTGCAGTAAAGACACTACTTGCACAGGGCAATGAATGCTGTTCGACATGGTCACCGTGGAGACATGCATACCCAGCACGACCATCTGCTAGGGACCCATCAGTATAAATGGCTTCAGCACCACGGAAAGAGTTGAAGAGATGCAGGAACTGGCGGCGGAGTTGTGTTGGAGAAACGGACTCCTTTGATGTATGGGATAGATCCAGACAAAGCTGTAAACGGGGAATGGACCAAGGAGGGGTTTGAAAGGAATATTGGAAAGTGGCAGGGAGTGGTTGGGATTCAAGGGACGAAAGGAGAGAACAAACATGGACTGACATTCGATAACCCGACCGAGGCCGTCTTGGAGGGATAGGGAGTGCAGCGCCTGGAAAAAGAAGCTGGTGGTTCGGATGGTGTGGCAAGGCCTGAACATGGGCAACGTATGAAGCCAGCAGGTGCTGCCGGCGGAACCGCAGAGGAAGGACCCCAGCTTCAACTAGGAGGCTTGTCACAGAGCTCGTGCGGAAAGCCCCTGTCGCCAAACGAACTCCAGAATATAAGACTGAGTCTAATGTTTGCAGTGCTGAACGTGCACCCGAATCATATACTACACTGCCATAGTCTAGGCGCCATAGTCTAGGCGCGACTGAATGAGCGCCTTATAAAGTTGCAAGAGCGTTGGGCGTGAGGCTCCCCAAACAGTATGGCTGAGAAAGCGTAGAATATTAAGGCGCCAGCAATTTTGTTTGAGCTGGCGAAGGTGTGGCACCCAGGTGAGACGATTGTCGAACAAAATGCCTAAAAAACGGTGCGTCTCTTCGACACGCTGCAGATCATCAGCCAGATACAATTCGGGTTCAAGATGTACCGCCCGACGCCGACAGAAATCCATCACCCGGGTTTAAGATGCAGAAAATTTGAAACCATGAGTAAACGCCCACGAGTGAACCTTTCAGCAACGGCGTTTCTAGCAGAGCTGAAATATATGCAGAAGTCATCGGCATACAACGAGGTGTAAACCGATGACCCCACAGCAGTAGCAAGACCATTCATAGCTACTAAAAATAAAAGGACACCAAGAACGGAACCCTGTGGGACACCATTTTCTTGATAGTGAGGGGTGCTGAGACAGGAACTAATACGGACGCGAAAAGACAGTAGCGCGAGAAAATTCTGTATGAATACAGGAAGCGGGCAGCGTAAACCCCAATCGTACAGTCGTAAAGAGTAGACAGTATGTGGTGGCGCCAGGTGGTGTCGTACGCTTTTCGCAGGTCAAAGAACACAGCAACCAGATGTTCGCGGCGGGGAAAAGCTGTACGGATGGCAGACTCCAGGGACACGAGATTATCGATAGCGGAGCGGCCACGACGGAACCCACCCTGTTGTGGGGCCAGGAGTCCCCGGTTCTCAAGGATCCACATAAGCCTCCGACTCACTATCCGTTCGAGGCGTTTGCACGGAACGTTGGTGAGGCTGATTGGTCGGTAACTATTAGCCACCTGCGGATCAGCCCCCGGCTTCATCACCGGGATGACGATGCTATCCCGCCATTGGGACGGGAAGACACCCTCAACCCAGAGACGATTCAGCAAGGAGAGAAGTTGGCGCTTAGAGTCTGCTGATAGGTGTTGGAGGAACTGACTATGAATGCGGTTGGGTCCAGGGGACATGGCTAGGCATGCGGCAAGGGCGCTTTCGCACTCCCATTCACTGAAAGGGATGTTGTAGACTTCCTGGCGTCGCGTTCGAAAAGATATCCATTTTCGCTCTCTGCGCTCTTTAAGGGCGCGGAAATCCGCATCATATGCAGCGGTCGCTGAGGTGCGAGCATAGTGGTGTGCCAAATGCTCAGCTATGGTGAGAGGGCCAGTACAAATTGTACTGACGGAATTCCCACTGGTGGGCGGTGCCCAAAGAGGTGTCGAACTTGCGACCATACCCGTAAAGGCGATGCTCGAGATCCAATGGAGGCAACATAACGCTCCCAGGAGGCCCTCTTGCTTTGCTGGATCAATCGCCATGCCTGTGCCAGGAGACGCTTAAATGCAATAGTGTGCTGTAGTGCTCGCCGGCGTTCCCGGATGGCCTCAGCTATCTCCGGTGTCCACCAGGGCACCGGCTTACGGTGGTCTGATCCAAGTGAGATGGGAACGGTTTTCTCAGCAGCAGAAATGATGGTATGTGTGACCTGCTGAACAGCGGCATCAATATCAGCCAGAAGAGGAGAGGGAAGCATAGCAGCTATGGAATATTCTGGCCAGTCGGCCCTATGGAGGGACCAGCGATGCAGACGGTCAGCAAGTGGACAATGTGGGAGCGACAGGAAGATAGGGAAACGGTCGCTTCCACACAGGTCATCGTGGACCCTCCAAGTGAAGTGTGGAAGCAGGCTTGGGCTACAGATAGGCAGATCTATGGCAGAGAATGTCCCCTGTGCTACGCTAAAGTTTGTAGCAGCACCGGTGTTGAGGAGGGGGATGTTCAGCTGCGTCAGTAGAGTCTCAACATCTCTACCCCTTGCTGAGGTCTGTGTGCCACCGCACAAAGTGTGGTGGACATTGAAATCCTCCAAAAGAAGGATGGGTGGGGGAAGTTGGCCGACCAAGGCAGCGAGGTCTACAGGAGAGACATCCTCATCAGGTGGGAGGTAGACAGAACATATTGTAACATCTTGCACTGCCCGGAGCCGAACAGCAACCGCCTCTAGAGGCGTTTGAAGAGGCACGACAGCGCTCGGGACAGTAGCTAGGACATAGACGCAGACTCCACCGGAAACTCTGTCATAGATGGAGCGATTTTTAAAATAGTCCCAGTAGCAATGAAGGGCAGGGTACCGAATCACTAGAAACCAGGTTTCTTGAAGAGCGATACAGAAAGCAGGTGTTTGGCTTAGAAGTTGTCGTAGCTCAGACAGGTGGTGGAAAAAGCCACCACAATTCCACTGGAGAATGAAGAACCAGCGATCTTATTGTCTGGGGAATCAGTAATTGCGAGATCCTCAGGAGATGCGAGGATCTCGACTTCATCCTCCAAAGAAGAGGATGTGGGTGGTTGTGGCTTTGAAACCACCGAAAATTCTTTGTTCTTGTTTCTCTTTTCCTTTTCCTCTCGCTGGCCCTTTGGTTTGCATGGCCGAGAGGGCTTCCCAGAAGCAGCATTTGGGATGGAGGAAGAGCGGCACAAAATTGGTTTCAGTCTCAAAGCGTACAGGTCAGACACAGGACTAATGCAGTGTAACAGTTGTAAACTGTATTGCTGTGTTGGGAAAGTTCCAGAGCTCCAAACGCTGATAGAAAGTACTGAGGTTCAAATCCTTATAGGTTCTGAATGCTGGCTGACGCCAGAGATAAGTTCGGCCCAAATTTTTACAAAGGGGCAAATGGTCTTCAGAAAGGATAAATTAAATGGAAAACGGGGTGGCGTGTTTGTTGATGTTACAAACGGTTTATCCTGCAGTGAAGTTGAGGTAGATACTTTTTGTGAGTGGGTATACATGACAGCCGGAATAAATTAATAATTGGATCTTTTTATCGGCCTCCTGACTCAGACGATGCAATTGCCGAAACGTTCAAAGAAAGCTTGAAACACATTTCAAACAGGTACCTGAAGCATACTGTTATAATCGGTGGCGACTTTAATCTACCCTCGATTTGTTGACATAAATACATATTCAAAACCGGAGGTAAATATAAAACATCGTCCGAACTAGTTCTGAATGCTTTTTCTGAAAACTACTTCGAACAATTAGTTCGTGAACCTACTAGAATAGTAAATGGTTGCGAAAATACCCTTGATATCCTAGCAACAAATGATCCTGGGCTAGTAAAGAGCATCAAAACAGATACAGGGATTAGCGAACATAGCGTTATAGTAGCGAGACTGAATATCGAAATCCCCAAATGCACCAAAAATAAACGAAAAATATATCTGTTCAAAGAGAGCAGAAAAAAATTCTCTTCACGTTTTCGTGAATAATAGTCTCCAGGCTTTAAAAATTAAAAATGCGAGTGTAGATCAGTTGTGGCTTACCTTCAAAGACATAAGTCGTAATCGAGAGATTTATACCAAATAAATTAATAAAAGAGGGGACCTTATCCCCCGTAGTTCACAAAACAGGTGAGATCAGTGTTGCAGAAGCAAAGAAAAACGTATGCAAAATTTAAACAGACACAGAATCCACAAGACTGGCAATCTTTTATAGAAACTCGCAACCTAGCGCGGACTTCAATGCGTTATCTGACAGAAGATCCAAAGAAATTTTGGTCATATGTGAAGTACACTAGCCGCAAAACACAAACACTACCTTCAGTATGCGATAACAATGGTAATACTACCGATGACAGTACTGCTAAGGCATAATTGCTTTCTGAAATTCTTTCATCAAAGAAGACGAAGTAAACACTTCGGAATTCAAACCAAGATCATCTGCCAGCATGCGTAATTTAGATGTTCCTGGAGTAGTAAAACGACTGAAGTCACTGAAGAAAAACAAATCTTCCGAGCCAGATTGTATATCAACTAGATTCCTCTCAGAGTATGGTGATGCAATAGCTCCATTCTTAGTTATCGTACACAACCCATCTCAATCAAAGATGCGTACCCAAAGACTGGAAAGTTGCCCAGTACACTCCGATATTCAAGAAAGGCAGTAGGAGTGATCCCCAAAATTACAGGCCCATCTCATTGACGTCGATTTGCAGTAAGATTTTGGAACAGGTACTTTGTTAGAACATTATGAACTATCTCGAAGATAACGAGATATAAACCAATAGTGAACACGGATTCAGATAGTATCGCTCTTTCGAAACACAGCTTGCTCATTATTCACATGAAGTGACAAGTACCATCGACAAGGGATGTCCAATTGATTCCATTTTTCTGGATTTCCGGAAGGCTTTTGAAACTGTTCCTGAAAAGCGGCTTCTATGCTTATGTAATATTGCCCCAATTGTGCGACTGGATTTACGATTTCCTATCAGAAAGGACGCAGTTCGTTGTAATTGACGGTAAGTCATCGAGTAAAACAGAATTGATATCTGGCGTTCTCCAGGGAGGCCTTATAGGTCCCCTACTCTTGCTTGTGTTTATAAACGATTTAGGGGACAATCTGAATAGCTCCCTTTGACTGTTCGCTGATGATGCTGTCGTTTATCAGTTTATGAAGTCAACAGAGGATCAGAAGCAAATGCAAAGCGTATTAGACAAAATTTCTTATTTCAAATAAAGGTTTTTATGCAACCAAAGCTGTTTCTCTTTGTTTTAGTAATTTTAATTCTCTGTGCAAATAATGTAAACATATTACATGTCTGTAGAGCTGGTAGAGCTGTCAAATAATTGTCAAAATACGTAACTTGATAAAGATCTTGCATGAGAGCACAATATTATAAGTTGCGTGATATTAATATAAAAGAAGAAAAAAA
Source organism: Locusta migratoria (assembly GCA_026315105.1). Taxonomy (NCBI): domain Eukaryota; kingdom Metazoa; phylum Arthropoda; class Insecta; order Orthoptera; family Acrididae; genus Locusta; species Locusta migratoria. Next base: position 39,000,883 of record CM048745.1, read on the forward strand.
TAATAAAATACATCACGTCACAATAACATTGAAATGTTCAGCATAACAGAATGTGGCATAACACTTGAAGATGAGTATTAACTCGAAATAAGCTTATAGTGGAACTAACGAATTCTTATTATTAAAATGTCGATGTACGACATCACTAACACTGTGGGCCCTGCAGATAATAGGTTTAATGTGGTCGTTCTCCACCGGACTCCAGATGGAGTCGACTACATATAACTTTTCTTCAAGCGCAAAGCACGTATATATGCACACTTGAAGCGTCGCTTGGAACCGGTATAATGCTGTTGTCTACAGATGGGCAACCCGCCGTAGTTCGTAGGTCGGACTATAGTGCCTTCAGTTTCTTGAAACACGCGTCATGCTCCGGATCCTGAGTATTGTTTTTCATTCTGCTGCCCGCCAGAGGGTGAGTCTGCAGCCAGGCGGCGTTTGGCTGGTAAGCAGCGCGGTGTCCGGACACTTGCCACGCCGGACACTTGCCACACTTCTACCTGCTCCGAAGGGTCGGGTGCCCCTGTCTCCTCCTCCTCCTCCTCCACCTCCCCCCCCCCCCTGCCACCCGGCCCGAGAACTCTGTGGACGGTGTTCCGACATATGCACACTGGTCGCTTCCGCATTTCGTAGTAGGACCGTCTGTATGGAAGTTGTTACAACGGCCAAGGGAAGGCCTTTTGCCCAATACAATGGTTACGCGATAATAAGGTGTAGATGTGCTTACTCGGAAACCAGAATCATTGCAAGGGAAAGCTGCTTCGAAGAAGGGAGAAGTCTTGAACGTAGAGAACACCCGTGAGGACCATCTAACGACGCGACCTTTATTAATTGTAAAAATAAAAAGAGTGTATCGGACCTCAGTATCCTTAAATAACTTAATGATGAAGCTAGCTGGTCACAGTTCGGTTCACTAGCGTTTAATCAATACGCGGTGAAATATGACTCAACGAAGCAGATGACCCTCCTGGAACCATAACTTATAGTTAAATCTACCGTTTTTCAATATGCAATTTCCTATTTAGGTAAAAGCTCCTCCTACAGTTGACACGTTAAGAGAACTTTTATCTACCTTCTAATATTATGGCCATACCGTCAAAGATTGTGAGTTCTAAAATTATTCCTATAACTTCAGAGCCGCAAGTAGCTTCTAAAAATATCATTTTTGTTAAACGGATAAGGTACACTTTAGGTTTTAAAAAGAATCTGAACTTTAGAATTGCACCTAAAATACACACCCTAAAACATATCTGCTGTTAAGATTGATAAGTACGACAGCTATAGTGTGAAATAATTCCCATATCTCCAAAATTAGACACGGATAGAAATAACTTTACACGTAGATCTCATGAAGTACATTTAGATGTAGTCCTTAAAAATTAAAGTTTCTCACCATGTTGTTAATTATCTTTAATCAGGCCAGTAAAAGCTACGGAAACAAGGCAATTCAAAAATAATTGTTACAAAAGAATATCATATACAAATGTATTAGACGTATTTTTCTTATGCATTATAAACTTTTGAAAACATAGTTTATCATTTCGTCTGCAATATCACTTATTTGCTAGGGTGATTTGCTTTGAATCACTAAGGGTATTTACTTTTATGTTATGTTGGCAGCAGTTCTCATTTCGAATTGTGGAGTATTTATTTCATCTTATTTGATGAAAGAATTTCTGAAAACTGCATTTAATAACTCCGTTTTAGTGGCACTGTGTTCAGTAACATTACCGTCCCTATCGCACAATAAAGGCATTCACTTAGTCTTTCCGCTGCTGTTGATAACATAGGCCCAGAATCTATTTGGATTTTCCGTCATATTTCTACAAAGTTTTGTGTCCCTGCCTCGTCGCCGCTTTTGTGTCTCGTTTCCGTCGTAGGTGTCGGTGGCCGAGTAGAATGAGACCGACACAGGAATAATGGATGCACGCTTGTGCAGGTAGGAGGTGACCAGCCAGTGGGACAGCAGAAACTAGAAACACTAGAGTAAATTAGAACGAGATATATATTGCACAGAATTTATACAATACTTAACTTTTACATAGCTCAGTACTGCAGAATGCTGATACATAGTTGAGCTAGAGGCCTGCCTAGTGCCTATCCGATAGCCAAGTCTTCACTGGTGCCTATCTGGTTCCTATCTCAGTCCCAAGTGAACGATGTCTTTTAGTGGTGGCCACGAGCGGAGTTGCAGCAGGGGGCGCTCGTGGTTGACGTCGTAAGAACGCTGCGCCGTGCGTGCATGGCGGCGCGCGGCGAAAGTAGGTGGCGCGCACTTTGGACTTGTGCGACACCACACAAAGAGTTTCGTTGTGAAAAATGTTAAACGAATGTAGCATTGATGGCCGCGCTAAATTTCAAGCTTCAGTAAAACATCGGCAATGTTGAGGATTTTGAATTCTTCTAAATTTTCTGCAAAAGCTTTCTGTTCTGTTTTATGTACCATGAGGGACCAGTTCAGTCTCTTATTAATTTATTTGGTAGGAATTCCTCCAATGCTGTTGATATGATTTCTTTGAATGTAAGCCACATATGGTCTTCACTTACATAGTTAATTTAGAAAAAATGGAGACTGTCTCCTAGGAAGATGTCAACCGAATTTTTATCTTTTTTTCTTTCTTTCTTTTTTTTTCTTTTTTTAATAGACGTATTTAGCGTTTAGTTTTGGTGAATATCTTTGTTACAGATTTGAGCTCGCTACAACTTTGGGTTCAGTTATCCCTATATCCGTCGTGATGCTCAGGAGTATTTGTGACTAAGAGCTCAAGTGTGTTTCCGAAACCATTTACAATTTGAATGGGCTCGTGAACTAATTGTTCAGCATGATTTTAGTCAGAAGGTGTATTTTTGTCAACATACGGATGGTATATTTAAGTTACCGCCAACTATAATTGTACGAGTAGTGTACCTATTTGTGTTGAGACTTAAGTTTTCTATGAACTATTCAGCGGCTGCATCATGAGAGCGCCGGTGTCGGTAAATTAAAATGTTCAAATGTTTGTTAAGCTTAAGGAACTTAACTGCGGGGTCATCAGTCCTTAAACTTAGAAACTACTTATGAGCTACCTTATACTTAAGACGACACAAACATCCATGCCCGATAAGGGGATTCGAACCACCGACGGGGAACGGCCTCACGCATCGCAGCATAGCGTCTCAATGCGCTTGGCCGCTCCGCCGCGGCGGTTATTAATTTATTCCGGTAGTCGAGTGTAACATCTGCTCACAGTGACAGGAACTATCGACTTCAGTTTCGCTTGTGAACTAGTACGCATATTACATTGTGCTTCTGTTTCTTTTGTAGTGCAGATCATAGGAATTGTGGCATTTCCATTAGAAAACTAGGATGTTTCCTCTGCGACTCAGCTAAACAATGTAGAACAACAGTGAACTTTACAAGCATAGCATTCTATATTCTTTCATTTCTTTATTTCAAATTTGTACGTCGACTTCAAGTGATCTGTCAAACATAGACGCTCTTATCTATATTTTGTAAACGTATTTTCTGTCATTGTTTTGAACATTGTCCGAATTCACTTTATTAACTAATATTTCGCCGCAAAAGAGTAAATTTATGAAGTGTATCGTTCTTCTTTCCTCCTTTCTTCTCACGCAGTTGTAGCATTTAATATATGTACAAATGCAGTGATCAAACTTGAATGATAAGCGAACTTTCGAATTATGTTTATATCGTTGCTTTCATGTTCCTTCCATGGCGATGGACTGTTTCTATCGCAATCACTAAGTGTGAAACAAAGTTACCGTACAAACGGAGGGAGAATGGATCCATATTAGTGGTTGGAAGAACTAATTACACAGTGACATAGCCGACGGTATTGCTTTCGTTTCCCAAAAGTTATAAATATTTCGATTTCGGGATATTGAAAAGAAGTCGTACATTTCGGCGAGATGTCTAACACAAATATCTCTTCCATATTGGCTGTACCGAGTAAGATGCGAGGACGGAGGTTTGGAAGCAAACAGCAGGAGTACGGGGAAGGGCGTCCCTTGCCTGAGGGGCCGCTAATCCTTCTACCTGGCGAAGGGTCAGGCGTGGCAAGTGTCCGGCATCCAGCAGCGCGAGTCCCGGCGGCCGGCCGTTGGTCACCGTGGCGTCGGGTAAGGGTACGGCCAAAGTGAACGGCTCCCCTCCCCGCTAGCTGCTCGGCCGCTTAACTCGCAGCGGTCGGACTGCGCGCGCTGCAACGGCGCGATGGCAGCTGGTGGCGGCGACAGTGCGCAGCCAACCGCGCGCCGGCAGATGCCAATACATGACCAAAATTACTTTCCATTTTCTTGCTGAAAACAATACTGCATATGTGTGAAACAAAGCTACATCGCACTCCGGTGTCAGTTTTTCGATGAAAAATCTTCTGCTGTAAAAAAATAAAAACCACCTCTCCCGGTTTTGTGCGTTTTCCTTGACGTAGGATACTTCTCACTCGACTCAGAGGAAACTAATTGTCGTACCTCACTGAGTTTTGCACATATTGCAGGCTAACATAACAGCTTCATAACGGAGTGTCTGTTTTTCCTGTATTCGCCATAGTTATTACGATAGTTAATTTCCAGTTAACCTACCGCATAACATTTGAAGCTTTTGCGGTGAAAAATATAGTCGCTGACTACTTTTCGTTTGGTTAACTTTAGGTTATATATTACTGCGTACGAAATGTAGCCAACATTGTGAAATTGTTTGTAAACGTGAATAGGAAGCGATACTTCGCTCCAGTATAGCGAACTGGGTGTTGAAATTTGAGGGCGCTAGCGCCGCGCGCTCTCCTTCGGCGCGCCATGTGCACGACTGCTGAGCTTCTAGCCTGCAGCTCAGTCAGTCAACTCGCGCCTCGTCAGCACTGGCTAGTGGCTGGCCGCCGCCGTCCTCCGCCCCTGACGCCGCGCTCTGACGCGTCTGCCCCTGTGTGCGGGGCGAGGCGAGGCGAGGCGAGCAGCCGCAGTGACATACGGAGGGGAGGCCGGCATTTGAATTTTAAAGCGGCCGCGCGGCGCAGACACGGCAGGGCCAGCCAGGCAGCCGGCCAGCCAGTAGTAGCGCGGGCTGCTGCCGGCTACTGCCTGCACGTAGGGCGCACCCCAGCGCGGTCGCAGGGGCCGCCTACTCCACCGGCGCATTGAATTCACACTCAAAAAGCTACAGTTAGAGGTCCGCACCCGCACCACATCCGCAATGCCCTTATCCGCAACCGCATCCGTGCCACTTTATCCGTATCCGCAAGTTCGTTATCCGTATCCGCAGATATTAGAGTATTCAGTGGATGATAGTAATAGATAGCAGTATTTAAAGCCATAGTATGTAATGAGATAATTGTTGTTAGAGAATCATTTCTGCGACAACGTAACTACTTTTGACTTCTCGAATAAAAAAAAATCAAATGTATGTAAATCTGTCGGACCAAACTGCGTGATCATCAGTCCGTAGCTTACAAACTACTTAAACCTAGGTAAATTAACCTACGGACAAACACACACACACCCATGCCCCAGGGAGGACTCGAACCTCCACGGCGAGCAACCGCGCGCTCTGCAGCGAGGTGCTTTAGACCGCTCGGCTACTCCACCGCGACTTCTCGAATCACGGTAACTGTTTTACACCTACTCCAAAGCAGATTATTCCAAACAGGAAAAAAATTGGCGCTCTGGACACACACAGTAGTGCTTCGGAGCCCGTGCTGTCAGATCTCTACGTCAGCTGTCTAATACAGGCATCTTCTTAAATTTCAGTGGTTAAAGGTGATTGGCATAGAGGAGATTTCACCTTTTTTTTTTTATTATTCAAAAAAGAAACGCTTCTTTCGGAGTTTTACAGAAAGGACACTTTATTCTCTCTATATTAACTCACAAGAGGTTATGCGACACAAAGCAAAGCATGTCATTTCAAGCGTTAAAACTGCCGCCTGCTTCTAACTGGTAACTGTCAGTAAAAAGAGACAATGTCGGCCAGCCTATACAATCTAACATTTTTTAGGTTTCTAAATACGTTACTTTCACTGTACACCGTATCTGATTATGAAATTGCTATAACATGTTATTGTCAGTGTTTATTACTTCCTTCACCACTTATCTAATAGATATACATGAATGTTTGTATTTTATGTGCAGCTGACCCGTGCATTCGGCTGCAGTCAAACTTTGCCAACATCTACATCTACATGGGTACTCCGCAAATCACATTTAAGTGCCTGACAGCAACGTATTGCTTGCACTTTCGCGATGGATATTGAAATAATTAAATCACTGTACCACACATAGTTCAGGAGATAGGAAATAATAATGAAATGCGAGGTAAATTTCTACATCGCGTGACGATGTTGCACATCTCCTGCTAAACCACTGGACCGATTTGAACCAAATTCGGTGCACGTATTCCTTCCTTAAGGTAATGATCGATGTAGGGGTAATAACCGATACACATACCTCAGGAGATATAGTGTCATAAACAATTGTCGTCTTCATTTTAAGAAAGAATTGTCACTGTTTTCATTACGATATACGTTATAACTCTGTCACTACCAAGCGCTAACCGAAGGCAGCTGAAATTTGGGGTATGGGACCTCTGGTGGGCAGTGGCACAGAGTAACATATACAGAGAAAAAGCCTCCCCTAAACCACTGTCCTACGCTCCCCTCGTAGTTCCGTAAGATGTTAGCAGGTATCAGGCGGATCGCTGGCTTAGGGTGCCTCTCGCACATCAGAGGGTAGCGTGGAGGGGAGGCTGAGGGGAGAGCTCGTGCCGCCTGCCACGAGGCCACGGCTGTGTCCCGCTTGCTGGCGTTTGAGGGGAGGTGGTGGTGGTGGCAGCCGCTACCTGCAGTCCTGTGAAGTTGGCACCCCTTTTTTGGAAAATGTACATTTTTTTCAGAGTTCTAGACAGATATGCAATAGTTCTGGAGTTCTCTGTACAAAATTTAAATAGTTCTGCAAAATTTCGCCGAAAAAATACGAAAAATTACAGCAAAATTTAGTTTTTTCAAAATATCTTTTTGCCTAATTGTACAAACATAGTTCTGATCACAGTTCTAAATAGCTCTCAAAGAGTTCTACAGGAAATCCTAATGACATTTTTCTGTGCAGATTATACTTCATGAGATAATTGCAATAATCGGGAATCCATTTACACGCTACTGTGAAGTTGGCACCCCTTTTCTCAAAAATGTGCATTTTTTCAGAGTTCTAGGCAGATATGCAATAGTTCTGGAGTTCTCTGTACAAAATTTAAATAGTTCTGCACTAATTCGCGAAAAAATTACAAAAATAATAACAAATTTTAGTTTTTTCCAAATAATTATTTGCCTACAAGCGTAAACGTAGTTCTGATCAGAGTTCTAAAAATAGCTCTCAAAGAATTCTGCAGAAAATCCTAATGATATTTTTTTGCCCAGATAATAGTTCATGAGCTAATTGCGCAAATAAGGGACATAAGCTACACAAAATTGAACCAGAGTTGTGTGAAGTTGGCACCCCTTTATTAAAAAATGTAATTTTTTTAGAGTTCTAGACAGATATGCAATAGTTCTAGAGTTCTCTGTACAAAATTTAAATAGTTCTGCAGAATTTCGTGAAATATCGCAATTCTGAATAGTGGGAGAGCTGTGAAGTTGGCACCCCTTTTTTCAAAAATGTAATTTTTTTTCGGAGTTCTAGACAGATATGCAATAGTTCTGGAGTTCTCTGTACAAAATTTAAATAGTTCTGCAGAATTTCGCCGAAAAATAGTAAAAATTACCACAAACTTGAGTTTTTTTTTTTTTTTTTTTTTTTTTTTTACATAATTATTTGCCTGTTAGCATATGCTCCTCGGTTGCACAGTGGTAGAGTGCCAGACTACAAATCCAAAGGTCGCGGGTTCGATCCCCGCCAGGTCTTAGGATTTTTATCTGTCACTTTCCACTTCTTTCACCTCTGGCAGTACTGCTCATGTGAAAAATACCGAGTAGCACCGTGGTTCGGAACCCACGTTAAACTGTAGGTCCCCCTATAACTGGCTTGGTAAGTCAGTTCGAAGGTCGGAGGAAGGCAACGGCATACCACCTCCAAACAGGACCATGCCTAGTAAAGCACTGTTGTGTTCAAACCAATCTTCGGATTGTTGACTGCTTTACCTTTTTAGCACAAACATAGTTCTGATCACAGTTCTAAATAGCTCTCAAAGAGTTCTACAGGAAATCCTAATAACATTTTTCTGTTAGGTTATTTTATTTCACGACCTAAATAGCGAAAATTATCTAACATTAGTGTTTTATTTGCTAATATTATTCTCCCTCTATCGACTGATACAATTCCACTACATTTCATTACCTTTGTAACGCAGTAGCGGCACCTGAAGACTTGAGCCGGGCATGCCAAACTGTGCTCGAATGGCTGAAAACGCCACGTGCTATCACCACCATCAGTTCAGTATTTTATTTCTAACCACTGTCCTGGGTGCTTCACTTGTTTCGGTCAGTGACATACGTATCAGAACGTGCAGGGTGCCTATACAGCACAGCAGCATCTGACCATATTCTACACTCGGTTTTGTGTGCCGTCCTAGGTTTACACTTTAGCAAGGTAATACTTGGCCATAAACGACGCGAGTTCGTCATTTCTACTCTCTCTGCCAATGCTTCACAATACCATCTAGTTCGACGGATCTCTCCCTGTAAGTAAACGTTCCTTGTGAATGGAACAAACAGCCAGTGAGTTCAGCCTTTCCTGACTCATACTGTTCCTGAAGAAGGTTTTGATTCTTTCTAAGGCACTGAAACTGCGCTCTGCTTCTGCTGTTGAAATTGGTGTAGTTAGCGCAATGTGTAATGTTTTGTGCACTTCAGGAAACGATTACTCAAAGGAATGTTCCACAAAGAAAGTAAACAGCTCACAAACCGATGTAATGCCTCTATATGTATCACTGTGATAAATCACTAACCCCCATGAACCACAGACATTGCCGAGGTGGGGTGGCATGCGTGCCTCAACGATGCAGATACCGTAGGTGCAACCACAGCGGAGGGGTATCTGTGGAGAGGCCAGACAAACGTGTGGTTCCTGAAGAGGGGCAGCAGCTTTTCAATAGTTACAGGGGCAACAGTCTGAATGATTGAATGAGCTAGCCTTGTAACATCAGCTAATGTGGCTTTGCCATGCCGTTAATGCGAACGGCTGGAGAGCAAGGGAAACTACAGTCGTTACTTCTCCCGAGGACATGCAGCTGTACTGTATGACTATATGATGATGGTGTCTTCTTGGGTAAAATATTCCGGAGGTAAAATAGTCCCCCATTCGGATCTCCGGGCGGGGACTACTGAGGAGGATGTCGTCATCAAGTAAATCAAACAGGCATTCTACAGATCGGAGCGTGGAATGTTCGAACCCTTAATCGCGTAGGTAAGCTAGAAAATTTGAAAAGAGAAATTAATAGGTTAAAGTTAGATATGGTAGGGATTAGTGAAGTTCGGTGGCAGGATTAACAGGCTTCTGGTCATGTGAGTACAGGGTTATCAACACAAAATTAGTTGGTGGTAACGCAGGAGTATGTCTGATAATGAATAAGAAAATAGGAATGCGGGTAAGTTATTATGAACAGCATAGCGAACGCATTATCATAGTAAAGATGATACGAAGCCACCACCTACCACAGTAGTGTAAGTTTATATGCTAACTAGCACGGCCGATGATGAGGATATCGAAAAAAGGTAGGAGGAGATATAACAAATCATTCAGAAATTTGAGGGAGACGAAACATTGATTGTGATGGGGGACTGGAACTCGGTATTAGGAAAGGGAAGAGAAGGAAATGTAGTAGGTGAATATGGACTGGGAAAAAAAGAATGAAAGAGGAGATCGCTTGGTAGAATTCTACGCAGAGCACAATGTAATGATCACCAACACTTGGTTTAATCATCATGAAAGAAGGCAGTATACGTGGAAGAGACCAGGAGACACTTGACGGTACCAGATTGACTTTATAATGGTCAGGAATAGATCTAGAAACCTGGTTCTAAAGTGTAAGACATATCAAGGAGCAGATATAGACTCTGACCATAACGTATTGGTTATGAACTGCAGATTAAAACTTAAGAGACTGCAGAAAGTTAGAAATGTTAGGAGATGGAACATGGACAATTTGAAGGAAACAGAGGTGGTTGATAGTTTCAGAGGGAGCATTAGGCAAGGATTAGCTGAAACGGGGAAAGTAATACAATAGAAGAAGAAAGGGTAGCTCTTAAAGATAGGGTAGTGAGGCTGCAGAGGACCACACAGGCAGAAGGACAAGTCCTAATAGAAATCCCTGGATAACACAGGATATACTGGACTTAATTGATGAGATGAGAAAATATAAAAATTCAGCAAGTGAAAGAGGGAAAAAAGGGAGTACAAACGTCTGAAAAATGAGATTGACAGGAAGTGCAGACTGGCTAAGCATGAGTGGCTAGAGGACAGATTCAGAACCGTAGAAGAACGCATAGCTAGAGGAAAGATACATACCGCCTACAGGAAAATAAAAGAGATATTTTAAGACAAGAAAAGCAGCTATATGAATATAAAGAACTCAGACGGAAAACCAGTACTAAGCACCGAGGGATAAGCTGAGCTGTGGAAGGAATATATAGAGGGCCTATGCAAAGGAAATAAACTCGAAGGCAGTATTCTAGAAATGGAAAACGAAGTGGAGGAAGATGATATAGGAGATATGATACTGCGAGAAGTATTTGACAGAGCGCTGAAGGACTTGAGTTGAAACAAGGCCCCTGGAATAGATGATTTTCCGTCTGAACTGCTGATGTTAGGAGAGCCAGTCGTGAAAAAAATTGTATCACCTGGCATGCAACATGTATGAGACAGGGAAAATACCCTCCGACTTCGTGAAGAATGTTGTAATTCCAGTTCCAAAGAAAGCAAGTGCAGACAAGTGTGAAATTTACAGAATTATTAGTTTAATAAGTCATGGTTGCAAAACACTAACACAAATTATTTACAGACGAATGGAAAAACTTGTGAAATCCGACCACGGAGAAGATCAGCGTGGATTTAGGAGAAATGTAGGAACACGGGAAGCAATACTCACATTACGACTTATATTAGAAGATAGGTTAAGGAAAGGGAAACCTACGTTTTTAGCGTTTGTCGATTTGGAGAAAACTTTTGACAATGTCGACTGCAAGACATTCTTCCAAATTCTTAAGATAGCAGGGGTTAAATATAGAGAGCGAAGAGTTATATTCAACCTATACAAAAACATTTGGAGATAAGAAAAACAGCTCTATTAATATCAAGGACTCTGATGGAAAACCAGTTCTCAGCAAAGAAGGGAAAGCTGAAAGATGGAGAGTATATAAGAGCCTTTATGAAGGAAATGAACTTAGCGGCAATATTGTAGAAAGGGGAGAAGAAGTAGATGAGGATGAAATAGGAGATACTATACTGAGAGATGAATTTGACATAGCACTGAAAGACCTAAGTCGAAACAAGGCCCCTGGAGTAGATGATATTTCCTCAGAGCTACTGAAGTCTCTGGGAGAACCAGCCATGACAAAATTGTTTCACCTGGTGTGTAAGATGTATGAGACAGATGAAGTACCCTCAGACTTTAACAAAAATGCTATAATCCCCATTCCAAAGAAAGCAGGTGCAGACAGGTGTGAAAACTACAGAACCATCAGTTTGATAAATCATGGTTGCAAAATATTAACGCGAATCATATACAGAAGGATGGAAAAGCTGTTAGAAGCGGACCTCGGGGAAGATCAGTTTGGGTTCAGAAGAAATGTAGGAACATGGGAGGCAATACTCAAGTACGGCTTATCCTAGAAGATAGATTAAGAAAAGGCAAACCTACATTTCTAGCTTTTGTAGATTTGGAGAAGGCTTTTGACAATGTTGATTGGAATAAACTCTTTCAAGTTCTGAAGCAAGCAGGAGTAAAATATAGGGAGCGTAAGGTTATTTACAACTTGTACAAAAACCAGACAGCTGTTGTCAGAGTTGAAGGGCATGAAAGGGTTGCAGTGGTTGGAAAGGGAGTAAGACAGGGTTGTAGTCTTTCTCCATTGTTGTTCAATTTGTACATTGAGCAAGCTATAAAGGAAAGCAAGGAGAAACTTGGAGAAGGAATTAAAGTTCAGGGGGAAGAATTAAAAACATTGCGTTTTGACAACGACATAGTAATTCTGTCAGAGACAGCAAAGGACCTGGAAGAGCAGTTGAACGGAATGGACAGTGTGCTGAAATGTGCATGTAAGATGAACATTAACAAGAGCAAAACTAGGGTAATGGAGGGAAGTCTAAGAAGATCAGGTGATGCTGAAGGAATTAGATTAGGTAACGAAACAACAAAGGAGGTAGAAGAGTTTTGTTACTTGGGCAGTAAAATAACAAATGATGGTCGCAGTACAGAGGATATAAAATAATGAATGGCAATGGGTAGAAAAGCGTTCTTGAAAAAGAGAAATTTGTTAACATCGAATATTGATTTAAGCCTAAGGAAGTTCTTTCTAAAGGCATTTGTGTGGAATGTTGCCTGTATGGGAGTGAGACATGGACGATAAACAGTGCGGACAGGAAGAGGATTGAGGCTTTTGAAATGTGGTGCTACAGAAGAATGCTGAAGATTAGGTGGGTGGATCGCGTAACTAATGAGGAGGTACTGAACTGAATTGGGGAGAAAAGAAATTTCTGGCATACCTTGGCTAAAAGAAGGGTTAGATTGGTAGGGCACATTCTTAGACATCAAGGGTTTGTGAATTTTGCGTTGGAGGGAAGTGTGTAGGGTAAAAACCGCAGAGGGAGACCAAGAGATGTATACAGTAAGCAGATTCAGACAGATGTAGGTTGCCGTTATTATGTGGAGATGTAGAAGCTTGCTCAGGATAGGGTATTGTGGAGAGCTGCATCAAACCAGTCTCCGGACTGAAGACCTGAACAACAACAACAACAACAAAAATAACAAAAACCAGACCAAAATCTGACGGCAAGAAAGGGACGCAGAGGTTGGGAAGGTGTAAAACAGGGTTGTAGCCTTTCCCTAATGTTGTTCAGTCTGTACATTGAGCAGGCAGTGAAGGAATGGAAGGAGAAATTTGGAGAAGGCATTAAAGTTCACGGAGAAGAAATAAAAACATTGCAGTTTGCCGATGACATAATAATTCTGTCAGAGACCGCAAAAGATCTGGAAAGGCAATTGAATGGGATGGACAGTGTCTTGAAAGGAAGATATAAGATGATCATTAACAAGAGTAAAACGAAGGTAATGGTATGCAATGTCAAAAAATCAGGCGATGCTGAAGGAATTATATTAGGTAATGAGACAAAAAAGTAGTAGATGAATTTTATTATTTGGGTAGCAATATAACTTCTGATGGCCGAAGTAAAGAAGATATAAAATGCAGAATGGCTATGGGAAGAAAAGCGTCGCTAAAGAAGCGAAACATGTTAACATCCAATATTAATTTAAATGTTGGGAAGTCCTCTCTGAAAGTATTTGTCTGGAGTGTAGCATTGTATGGGAGTGAAACGTGAACGATAAGGAGTTCAGATAAAAAGATGATAGCAGCTTTTGAAATGTGGTGCTACAGACGAATGATGAAAATTAGGTGGATAGATCACGTAACTAATGAGGAGGTGTTTAACCGAATATGGGAGAAAAGGAGTTTCTGGCATATCTAGACAAAGAGAAAGGACAGATTGGTTGGCCACATTCTGAGACATCAAGGAACTGTCAACTTAGGATTAGAAGAAAGCGTGTGGGGTAAAAGTCGTAGAGAGAGACCGAGGGACGAATATAGTAAGCAGATTCAAAAGGATCACATTCTCAGATGAAGAGACTTGTACAGGACAGGGTAGCGTGGAGAGCTGCATCAAACTAGTTTGTGGACTGAAGACCACAACAACAACAAATCACTAACAGTTCATTTTTCAATTTATCGTGGCAAATAAACGGACTGTAGTTTAATGAAAAAAGTATTGACCAAAGTGGCTGGGAAATGTTCTCTAAAAGAAGCAATCTTTTTTTGCATGAATGATGCTAAATACACGAGAGATTTGAAATCTTCCTTTTAGTTGGTTGGCCATAATGTCACACACTTTTTTGGTATCTCCTTTCAGAGAAATGTTTTTTCAGCATCAGAAACTCGAAACCGTTGAATGTTCTCTCGTATTTCAGATACAGCATACTCAACACGACGTAATGCATTGGATATGGTAATGGCATTTGCACTCTGCGTTTGAACTATTTTATGGGAAATATTAACGTCATTCATGATATCATAGGTAAAATTTCGGGGGAACAAAAAATGTTGATTGTGAAGTAAATTTCTTGAGGCGAATACTTCTTTTATTGTAACATCAAAATCAAATGTTGGTGAAGCTGATTGGACTTAACTGTAAGATCATCAGTCCCTAAGCTTAAGAACTACTTCTGAACTACCTTATTCCATGCCCGAGGGGGGGATTCGATCGCCCGACAGCGAACGGCCTCGCGCATCGCAGCATAGCGCCTCAATGCGCTCCGCCGCTGCTTGTATCATCATCCCAGGAATCCTCTTTCTCAGTCTTTTCAAAACATTCCAGTAAGTGAAATTTGTTTTCTTTGTCCGCGGTGGATTAGCCGTGCGCACTGCGGCTCCGTGCTGCGGCGAGCGCGGCCGTTCGAGTTTATGACACTTGCGCGGAAAGGGAATTTGTATACACTTGCGGGGAGACCCGGACGCTGCAGGTAGTGAGCAGGGTGTTCCAGAAGTAGGAATACACCACCCCTACTCCTCGCCATCCAGCCGCTACCTGTGCCGTATTCAGGGAAAGGCCCACCGAGCGAGGTGGAGCTGTAGTAACGGCTCGGAGATATCACAGCCTCATTCAACAGGGAGATAACACGTCATACGAACATCGCTCGATTTACAATACAGCACCATGTGAAGAGGAATGTGATGAAATCGGAATTGAGCGCAACCGTTGCTAACTACAATTTCGGATTTACTGCATTTTGAGTCAGAATTCGCATCTATATTCGCAGTTATCGCAAATGCGAATTTTTCCTGTCCCTAGTAATACCTATAAAAATAAACAGCTGATCAAGGCACTAAAAGCAAGGGCAGATCTTTGGGTGTATTACTACAAATAACTAAAACACAATTTGATCGTGGAATTATATAAAATCTCATTATAAAGGTTTTTTGTGGGTGGTTTTGAGCAGCTTTTAAATATGTTAGGAATAGCATTATGAAATATAGACAGCTACACCTTATGTTTATTATGAGATATCGATTTCGGCTAATTTCAGGTCATCTTCAAGTCTCAAACAACAGGTGTTACTTATGCATTTTTCCAGTGGCACTCATAACCTTTAACTGTTTACACACGAGGTCTAACGTTGTTAATCACGTTAGCGATGAAAACAGAACCCAGAATCGTTGCATCTAAATGATACATTTATTGGTGTGATGTCTTATTCCGAAAGAACACACATCACACCAAAATATATAAAGCTCTCGGTAAAATGGAACTGTATGATGTTACATAGCATAGCACGGCCGACTGGAAACGCAGGAGAAGTGCAAACAACGATTCTAATTAGGTTCGATGTAGACTTCTACAACATGCAGTCTACACGGCGAAGATTGCACCAAAAAATTTAACGTTTCGTCTACTTTGGCGATAGCAACCAAATTTTAAAATCATGTCTACTATGTAAATATTTAGCAACACAAAACGCTTCAAGTCCATAACTTCACTGGTTTTCGAGTTCTCAATTTTTAATATGTTTTTAATGTTATTACATAAAAAACAAATTTGGGACTCACACTACAATTTTCATATGGCACGTTTTGTAGGTACATTCACTAGACATAATTCAACGGTTCTGTGCATTCATTTTATGAGAAATACCAATCATTTGTTTTCAGTGTTTATTTCAAATTTCTACATTTAAGTTTCTTTAATTATTAGTACTTAAATGTGGTGATGAAATAAATTACGTGTATATGTGTAGTCTTATGCGGCCAAACTACTTAGGTCATAGGTCGCTAGACTTACACTACTTAATCTTACTTAAAATAACGTAGGGAAAGTACAAACAAACATACCCATGTCCGAGGAAGGACTCGAACATCCGACCGGACCGGCCGCGCAATTTGTGACACAAATTACATGTTTGATAATATTAATGCATAAAAGTATGAGATCACGTCAAGACTACTTCCTGCAAAAATTTCGACAAAAAATGTTGGCACTGAGTTTAGAAAAACAAAATTCTGGTATATTGGATTTTAACATTTTATCAAAAAATCAATGTTACTACAAGAGATACAGCCATTCAAATTTACGGGCACCATAACGTTTTCCCTTCCTGAGTAAATGAGCTGCTTCTTGTAGTTTCAACACCTTTTTCTTGAATGTTCTGAATATAAATCATCTTCACACAGTCTTCTTGAGGAGGAGAGTGATACGGATATCTGATTGTAAACCACTGCCTATTACCTTAGACCTTTTCGACTGTACTGAACAGGAGTTCCGCGTATTCCGTAAGTTATATTTATACAGACAATGTAATTTATAACCAACTATTGGCTGTCAATTTCGCTTCATTTTTCCTGGAAGTTTTGCAACTTGTTTCTCCCTGTTGGTTTATGCCAACTGGTTCTATATGATGGTGATGGAAAATAGAATGTATGTTTAGCGTTTTTCGGTGTGTGACATTCCCTTACACATTCCGTATTTCATACATTTCTTAGATGTATTTCTAATTCGAATACAGCCAAATCGTTTTGAGGTCTACGAATGAACGCTTCAAGTATGTAAAATACTCACTGACTTATAATTGTCGTTTTTAAATTGAGGGTTTAAGGTTGCGTCTCCTATTAAAAAGCATAGTAGCTATTTTTAAAGAGATGGAAGTTAGTGGAGTTAACTACATAGCGGTCAATTACATCAACGTATTTGTGCAGGATGCCTAATATATTTATTGCTTGCGCAGGTTTCTTGATATGCTTAGTGTTCTGAATAATGTGTTTTTAGGAGGTAAAAAAAAAAGCAGTCAACAATCCGAAGATTGGTTTGAACACCACAGTGCTTTACTAGGCATGGTCCTGTTTGGAGGTGGTATGCCGTTGCCTTCCTCCGACCTTCGAACTGACTTACCCAGCCAGTTATAGGGGGACCTACAGTTTAACGTGGGTTCCGAACCACGGTGCTACTCGGAATTTTTCACATAAGCAATACTGCCAGAGGTGAAAGAAGTGGAAAGTGACAGGAGGTATGACTGTGGAAAGTCATCGTCTTGTAGTAGCAAAGAATGTCTTAATAACTCTCCAAACATTGTCACTATTAAAATACCTTTTTGTTTTCAGGAGGAACACTCAACGAATTCATATGTAGTTAGAACAAGTTACTATATTGCTCTTCAGCTTTGAAAGGGTTGTGCAATTTCACTGAGTTTCGTGTTATGTTGACAGTGTGGAAACTTGACAACAGCAGTGCTAGACTTCTTGGTATGCCTGTACCCAGGGAAAGCCATTAGCCGCCCCAAGGGTTCCGGATTCCGCGCAAGTGTCACTCCGCGCAAGTGTCACTCCGCGTAAGTGTTCCAACCCCGTTGGGGGCAGCCGCTGCGTAACGAAGAGAGGGGCAGATGCTGGCAGGCCCTCAGCTGTGCTGCGGCGAGAGACCAGCGAAACCGTTCGATCACGTCATTGTAAGTTGAGTTGGGATGTCGAGGGGACCATGTCACACTCAAATGTCCAAATGTTTGTTAAGCTTATGGGACTTAACTACGGGGTCATCAGTCCCTACACTTACCAACTACATATGAACTACTTACGAACTAGGACGGCAAAAATATCTATGCCCGAGGGGGGATTCGAACCCCCGACCGTTGTGGCCGTGCAAACCGTGACTGGAGCGCCTCAGTCTCCTCGGTCACCGCGGCCGGCCATATCACACTGCAACTGTTTGATAGAATACTGCAAACTGTGTGCTGGGCCGGGCCCCTGTGGCCCTTTAGAACGAGCCACCCCTGAAATAAACAAGTAAAATAATGTTAACGCAATAATATTAAATTCAGCTGTGAGCGAACAGTTACTCCATATTTGTAGTAACACGTTAAAAAAAACGAAAAAAAAAAAAAAAAAAAAGAAATCTTTGCACAGGGATTGGCTAAAGCTGTTTCGTAAACTGAATTGCTGCCCTTAAACATCGCTATGCAGTTGAAAGGAAGAAAGGTAAATGGTTGCAGTACCACGACGGGGCGGCCGCCTCTCGCGTTGCCCAGGGCTGACAGCTGGGGCGATTTTCGGCTATCTTTTTCTTAGAACAGTAGCCATTCTCGCAGTCTGGTGACTGGCGATTAAATTTCGCTATTAAAGGAATTAAGTGGCGATTTAGTGGCAATTTTACTCTACTGGCCATTAAAATTGCTACACCACGAAGATGACGTGTAACAGACAAGAAATTTAACCTACAGGAAGAATTGCTGTGATATGCAAATGATTAGCTTTTAATAGCATTCACAAAAGGTTGGCGCCGTTGGCGACACCTACAATGTGCTGACATGAGGAAAGTTCCCAACCGATTTCTCATAAACAAACAGCAGTTGACCGGCGTTGCCAGGAGAAGCGTTGTTGTGATGCCTCGTGTAAGGAGGAGAATTGCGTATCATCACGTTTCCGACTTCGATAAAGGTCAGAAATAGCCTATCGCGATTGCGGTTTATCATATCGCGAAATTGCTGCTCGCGTTGCTAGCCATCCAATGACTATTAGCAAAATACGGAATCTGTTGATTCAGGAGGGCAATATAGAATGCCGTACTGGATCCCAACGGCCTGTTATCACTAGCAGTGGAGATGACAGGCATCTTATCCGCATGGCTGTAACGGATCGTGCAGCCATGTCTCAATTCCTTTGTCAACAATGGGGACGTTTGCAAGACAACAACCATCTGCACGAACAGTTCGACAAAGTTTGCAGCAGCATGGAGACCATAGCTGACGGCACCCTTGACGCTGCATCACAGACAAGAGCACCTGCGATGGTGTACGCCATGACGAACCTGGGTGCAAAAATGGCAAAACGTAATGTTTTCGGATGAATCCAGGTTCTGTTTACAGCATTATGATGGTCGCATCCGTTTTTGGTGACATCGCGGGGAACGCACATTGGAAGCGTGTATTTGTCATCACCATACTGTATCACCCGGCGTGATGGTATGGGGTGCCATTGGTTCCACGTCTCGGTCACCTGTTGTTAGCATCGACGGCACTTTGAACAGTGGCCGTTACATTTCCGATGTGTTACGACCCGTGGCTCTACCCTTCATTCGAAACTTGCTAAACCCTACATTTCAGTAGGATAATGCATGGCCGCATGTTGCAGGTCCTGTACGGGCTTTTCTGGATACGGAAACGTACGACTACTGCCCTGGCCAGATCTCTCACGAATTGAAAACTTCTGGTCAATGGTGGCCGAGCAACTGGCTCGTCACAATACGCCAGTCACTACTCTTTATGAACTGTGGTATCATTGAAGCTGCATGGGCATTTGTACCTGTACACGCCATCTAAGGTCTGTTTGACTCAATGCCCAGGCGTATCAAGGTCATTATTACGGCCAGAGGTAGTTGTTCTGGGTACTGATTTCTCAGGATCTATGCACCCACATTGCGTGAAAAATGTAATCACATATTAGTTCTAGTATGATATACTGGGTGATGAAAAAGTCAGTATAAATTTGAAAACTTAATAAATCACGGAATAATGTAGATAGAGAGGTAAAAATTGACACACCTTGCGTGCGTCGTTTGGAAACGTTTTTCTCTAAAAATGACTACAGAAACTCTTCCCATATCTGATAAAAACGATTCAAAACGCATAAAAGATCCGCAAGATATTTGATGAGCTTAATATTAACGACTGCCTACATCACTTTGTTCTCTCAGGAGAGACAAAACACCGTAAAGCATATTAGCAAAAATACCCATAGTAGCCAGATTCTTTCCTCTTCTTTTGTATGTTAAGATGACTTCCAGTAAAGGAAAGGTAACAAAAATCAAAGGTCCAAAAAATAGGTTAAAATTTGGCCGTTACTGGATTTGTTCTCTTTTGAAACGAAAAGTATATTCATCAGTTACTGAGAAAAGTTTTTTAATATTTCTTCCAAATATATTTAGCAATCTGAGTCGTACGTTTTAAGAATGATCCTTTTGGCCTATCAATTTCAGCAATGATTGTTCTCCAACAAAAACAGGAAATACTTGTTTCAAACATAACAGACTAAGAATAAGTAAGCACATGAAATGATCAGTAAATAATCTTTTTTCTATACTCTGATATTCGCAAAGTTCCATCTGTTGCGTTTGGTGAAACCTACCCCTTAGTAAAACAGGCATAAAAAATAAACAAATAAATAAATAATGAAGATGACCACACGCACCGGGCCAACACAGAAACCAAAATCTTCCGGCAGCTGTCCCCAAATTGGGTGGCTTTCCGCTGGCTAGGGGCGTTTGAGAAAAGCCTCCGGGGCTAACAACCGTGGTTGTAAACCAGATGCTCTATCCGTAGGAGTCACCCTATACATAATATTACACTTCATGGAAGAGTGTGATGTGAAACAAACTATCCCAGGTGGACTATCCACCGCTCTAGAGTGCAGAAGCAATCATTCGGATCCTCGGAAGTCTGCGGTATTACACATATACGACGCGTTTTGGAACCTCAAGCGAGATGAAGAATAAACAGGTTACTTAGATACTTTCAACGTGAATTCTTTAATAAAAATTGGAAAATTAAATCATCTTACAGCTTCCCTAAAAAACTACAAAATTCTCATAATGGACTTACAAGAATCCAGATTGATCAATTAAAACAACTTTGATTCCCCACGTTTTAGAATCTACAAAGGAAAGGAAGAAAAAAAAATAATAAAAAAAGAATTGTACACACCGCAATTGGAAATCACTTCACAAGACCAAAATATTTTGGAATCCGTTGTCAACTTTCAATCACAACCAAACTTACTTTCAAAACCGTTACGAGTGTACACCATCGGGAATGCACACGCCCCCGTAAATAAAGGCAAAGAAACAATGTCCTACTTATAGAGGACTGCAACGCCCAGGTAGGGAATGAGAAGCAATATTGTTGAAAACTACGCAGCACATAATAGAAGTAACCAAAATGGCAACAAACTGATAGAACTATTCCAAGCTCACAACCTGATTCTGAAATCCACTGCCTTTAAAAAGCTACCTAGGAAACAGAAAACAACGACCTCTCCAAATCCACATAAAGGTGAATTCAAAAAAAAAAAAAAAAAAAAAAAAAAAAAAGTACGACTCAGAAAAGGTGTTTCTCTCCGCTCTTTACGATATATAAAAACCAAAACTGGGGTCGAACAAGAGAGCCTAGTATTAGCTACCATTCCAAAGGCCAAAAAAACATGCCTCGTGGATGGAAGAATTTGACAGATTCATTGAAGAAAGACGAAAGGCATGGCAACAGTGTCGGTCACTAAAAAGTGGAAAAACTTTTTAACCGTACGAAAATTTGTAAGCAAACTTTCAAAAGAATAAAAGGACTCCAAGGAGAACAACTTCTGTTTCAGATCAACCAAGGTATCATCAGAAACAACCCAAGGAAATTTTATAAGTCATTTAAACTGAATATAACCAAATACAGCCCACTAATATCCCAAAACCAAGACGAAAACGGGAATACTTCCCACAACAATAGAGATAATTGCAAAACACTGTCGGAATATTTGAGAAAAATCCATCTATTATGAACCCATGAAAAACGGACTTCTAAACTGCATAACAACGAACCCTAACTCTGAGCCACCCACCATCAATGAACTGCAAACCGTGATTTCAAATCTAAAAAATTATAATGCCTTGGTAAGAAACCAAATCACAGCCCAATTTTGAAAATATATTAACAAAAACGCCATAAATTCACTCCAAAAATTTTTTGAAGTAATGTGTATGAATGAAAGAATCTCACATGAGGGAAAAACGCTCTTCAACTACTCTTACCATAAAAAAGAGCCCAAAACAGAGTTCAACAACTACAGTGGCATCTTACTCCTAGACGTAACGTTCAAGACATTCACTAAACTCATACTATACCGAACACAATCCCGATTAGACAATCAACTCGGAGAATACCGATTAGGTTTCAGGAAAGGCAGATCCTGCAGAGAAATAAACCTCAAAACGTTATGGCCCATCAAAAATCAAGAACAAAATTATGTGTTATCACTTTATTTGAATTTCAAAAAGAATATTAAGCGATAGGTAATCCATCTTTCTGCTAAAAGAATTAAAACTAGAAAGCAAAACTACAAACCTAAGACGAGGAACTCTTACTAATACATACTTCAACGTCAAATTCATTGGTGAACTCTCTGACCTTTTTGAGATAAAAAAAACCACGTGTACGGGAAGGAAATGGACTCTTCCCACTACTGTTTAACTCTGCCCAAGAAAATTTGGTAAAAGAATGGAACACGAAGATAGTGGTATCCGCCTGGGAATAAAAAACAAAGACATGAAAGTCAATTGCATAGTCTTTGCAAATAATATGGCCCTTCTAGCTGACACCTGGGAAGAATCAAAAGGAGAAATCCTCGAACGAAGAAAGGAAGCAGGAAGAAGAGGACTCAAAATCTCCTTTGAAAAGACAAAGATAATAACAAATATAAAAACCCACGAAAACATCTTAAAGTGAAAGAAAAAAAGTAGAGGTTGTCAAATAATTCAAATATCTTGGAGAACGGATCAGCTGTAATGCCCTTGAGAAAAAGGTTGTAAAATCTACAAGTAGTAAAGTGAACTGGCTTTCCAATTCACAAAGACCCACACACCAGAATGTCCCTCGTGTGTGATGGACAAAGAAGGCATTATAATACAGTATTAAAATCGAAAGCCCTATATGCAACTGAAATACTGTCCATTACCAACTATGGCCCAGTTCAATGAATGGAAATCAACAAAAGAGAAATGTTAAGAAAAACCCTTGGCTCGTATTCGAAAACAAAGGAATCCATATTAGAAATTAAACCATTTAGCAAACTACTGAAAAAAAAATGTTGGACGCAAGGAGAAATAGATTTGATGTTGATGGACAATTCCCCAGAATAAAAGCAATTACATAAACACAAAAAACTTTGACTACTTTCATGACATAAAACCAAAGCAATCTGGCTTAAGGAAACGGAGGGCTTAAAAGAACTCCAAATAGCAGTAATTACGCTCAATGATAAAACTGCTAAACAAATAACCAAACTCAAGAGAGGTTCGAAGTCAAAGTCAAAATGAAACTTAAAATCCAAATCTCTGTAGAAAAAGGAAAGCAATATGAAAATGTTCAAATGTTTGTTAAGCTTATGGAACTTAAATACAGGGTCATCAGTCCCTAAACTTACAAACTACTTATGAACTACCTTACACTAAAGACGGTACAAACATCCATGCCCGAGAGGGGATTCGAAACCCCAACCATAGTGGCCGTGAAGACCGTGACCGAAGCGCCTCAGTCTCCTCGGCCACCGCAGCCGGCAAGCAATATGAGAAAGAATGAAAGAATACTGACTAACAGAAAGGCTCAGACCACAAATAACTGATTGATTTAACATACCACAAAGTCAATGAAAGTAAAAATGTGTTACACAAAAAAATTTCTTTGGACTCAATGGTTTCTTCGTTGTTCGTATTGTTTGCCGCTAACATATAAGACTATTACTGAAGTACTGACAAGATCCACTACAAACGTAATACCAGTGCGAGGTGTCTTAGTGGGGAAAAAATGATCATTAAATCGTTGACGTTTATCGTTTTTTAAATAGAATCAACAGCTTTGCGAAATGAAGAGAAAATTTTGTTACAAAATATCTTAATCACACAACAAGTAGGTGCACAGAAATTGCTCAAAAGCCGTCATAATGAAAGGGCCTCATCCTGTATATTCGAACAGTCGTATTAACGGGGCACAACAGAGCTGTTTGCTCTTCTTATTTTCGCTTGTTTTTAATCTTTCTCAAATATTAACTTAGGTTTTTGCTAGATATGATTATGTTTATGACAGGACCGGAGATTATCATAAATAAATACAGCGAATTAGGCGGAATGTATGACATGGAGAAAACACCAGAAAGTACATCTACAGGTTATTTAGAAATAAGCTTATGAAAAGTGTTCGCTATTCCTGCAACTTTTTGCAAAGAGTGTTTCACTAGAGAGATTCTCTGGTCTGTATTCCCAACGACAGAAACCGAGCCCGGAATATTTTTCCGGGTGGTACGACGCGAGGAAACGCGCATTTTTTACCATAAATGTTCAGCAAGTACAAACGCGGCGTTAAAATCTTCGCAGATGCCTCGCCAAGTTAGTTCTGCGCTCTTTTATATTCCGGGGCCGACAATGAGGGCGGCAGACGGCGCGAGGAAAAACCCGGGCGCGGGGAAAAACCCGGGCGCGGAGAACTCCCTCCAGTAGGCATTAAGAGGGGGGGGGGGGCGGGGCCACAGCTGCGGCAGCCAACCAGAGGCCCGAGCGCCTACTGCGGGGAGCACATCAGCGCGCGGTGGAACTGTTGCAGGGGCTGCAGGACAAGTGTTAGGGGCTTGTCCGGAGATTCTTAAAGTAACTCGATGCTTTAACGTGTAATCCACAAAAGAGCGTGGATATTTTCCGGATACTGAACAACGCGCGGGAAGCAAATGACATCAAAACACAAAAACCTGTGCTCGCCTCACTGTCGCTCAGCCAGATGTGAAATGAGTGGAGAAAAGTAAATGGCAATTGTTTCAAAGATACATCATTATCACTTAAGACGGATTACGCATTTCACCTTTCTGTCTGCAGTTTATTCCCTCTTATAAAGCTCCTCCACGATTCCCCATTCATTGCTAATGTTGATAACATCTTATGTTAATCCAGTTACTTCATTCCTGACTGAATGCAAGTGTTTTCTCCTCCGCCTTCCTCGACTCTTCGTACACTCTACCGCTCAGTCCATAGGTCTCGCAGGTAACCTTGCTTCTCCCACCATCTCAGCCTGTTCGTTCTAACTGCTTCAGCTTTGGAGTTTATTTCAAGTTTTTCTTTGATTTCTTCATTATGGACACCTTCCTGCCATTGCTGTCATGCATTAGTACCTGCAGTCATTCTTCCTACTTTCAAATCTGTAACTTCAACATTATTAATAAGACTTCTACTGTGAATGGGCAAAGCTGAAATGTGTAGCCAGCTGGGTTTCGAACCTGGATCTCCTGCTTTCTTGGCAGTTGCGCTGACCCCTACACCACTGGGGACAGTGATCACCGCACCTGTAAGGACTACCTAAGCACGCCTCCCATCAGTCACAAATTTCCAGCCTTATCCTGCCCACAATATTCAAACTCGTAGTCACTATGTACTAATTCCTGAAGAGTAAGGGCTCCAAACTTGCCCACCCCTCCTCACTAACGAAAGGATCGTTGCCTGTCACTGCCATAATAATATATATATATATGTTGTTGTTGTTTTGGTCTTCAGTCCAGAGACTGGTTTGATGCAGCTCTCCACCCTACTCTATCCTGAGCAAGCCTTTTCATCTCCTCATAAGAACAACAACCCACATCCACTTGAATCTGCTTATTATACGCGTCTCTTGGTCTCCCTCTGCGATTTTTACCCCACACACTTCCCTCCAATGCTAAATTCACAATTCCTTGATGTCTAAGAATGTGTCCTACCAATCTATCCCTTCTTTTAGTCAAGGTATGCCAGAAATTTCTTTTCTCCCCAATTCGGTTCAGTACCTCCTCATTAGTTACGCGATCCACCCACCTAATCTTCAGCATTCTTCTGTAGCACCACATTTCAAAAGCCTCTATCCTCTTTCTGTCCACACTGCTTATCGTCCATGTTTCACTCCCATACAAGGCAACACTCCATACAAATGCCTTCAGAAAGGACTTCCTTAGGCTTAAATCAATATTAGATGTTAACAAATTTCTCTTTTTCAAAAACGCCTTTCTACCCATTGCCATTCTGCATTTTATATCCTCTGTACTGCGACCATCATTTGTTATTTTACTGCCCAAGTAACAAAACTCATCTACCTCCTTTATTGTTTCGTTACCTAATCTAATTCCTTCAGCATCACCTGATTTTCTTACACTGCACTCCATTACCCTAGTTTTACTCTTGTTAATGTTCATCTTATATGCACCTTTCAGCACACTGTCCATTCCGTTCAATTGCTCTTGCAGGTCATTTGCTGTATCTGACAGAATTACTATGTCGTCGGCAAAACGCAAGGTTTTTAATTCTTCCCCCTGAACTTTAATTCCTTCTCCAAATTTCTCCTTGCTTTCCTTTATAGCTTGCTCAATGTACAAATTGAACAACATTGGGGAAAGGCTACAACCCTGTCTTACTCCCTTTCCAACCACTGCATCCCTTTCATGCCCTTCAACTCTGACAACCACTGTCTGGTTTTTGTACAAGTTGTAAATAACCTTACGCTCCCTATATTTTACTCCTGCTTGCTTCAGAACTTGAAATAGTTTGTTCCAATCAACATTGTCAAAAGCCTTCTCCAAATCTACAAAAGCTAGAAATGTTGGTTTGCCTTTTCTTAATCTATCTTCTAGGATAAGCCGTAAAGTGAGTATTGCCTCCCGTGTTCCTACATTTCTCCTGAACCCAAACTGATCTTCCCCGAGGTCGGCTTCTACCAGCTTTTCCATCCTTCTGTATATAATTCGTGTTAATATTTTGCAACCATGACTTATTAAACTGATGGTTCTGTAGTTTTCACACCTGTCTGCACCCGCTTTCTTTGGAATGGGGATTATTACATTTTTCTTAAAGTCTGAGGGTACTTCACCTGTCTCATACATCTTACACACAATGTGAAACAATTTTGTCATGGCTGGTTCTCCCAGAGACTTCAGTAGCTCTGACGGGATATCATCTACTCCAGGGGCCTTGTTTCGACTTAGATCTTTCAGAGCTCTGTCAAATTCATCTCTCAGTATAATATCTCCTATTTCATCATCATGTACATCCTCTTCCCTTCCTACAATAGTGTCTCGAAGTTCATTTCCTTTGTAGAGCCCCTCTATATACTCTTTCCACCTTTCAGCTTTCCCTTCTTTGCTGAGAACCGGCTTTCCATCAGTGTCCCTGACATTCATAGAGCTGCCCTTCCTATCGCCAAATGTTTCTTTTATTTTCCGGTAGGCTGTATCTATTTTTCCCCTATTTATACATTCTTCTACATCCTTGCATTTGCCTTCTAGCCATTCCTGCTTAGCCATTTTGCACTTCCTGTCAATTTCATTTCTTAGTCGTCTGTACTCCATTTTGCCTGTTTCATTTACTGCATTTTTACATTTTCTCCTTTCATCGATTAAATTTAGTATCTCCTGTGATATCCAAGGATTTTTTGTAGGTCTTGCCTTCCTACCTATTTTGTCCTCTGCTGCCTTCACTATTTCATCTCTCAATTTTACCCATTCCTCCTCAACTGTTTTATTTTCCCCTGTTTCTGTCAATTGTTGCCTGAAGCTCCCTCTGAAATTCTTAAGAACCTCAGGTTCCTTCAATTTATCCAGGTCCCATCTCCTTATTTTCCTACCTTTCTGTAGTTTCTTCAGTTTCAGCCTACAGTTCATAACCAACAAGTTATGGTCAGAGTCTATGTCTGCCCCTGGGTATGTCCTACACTTCAGAACCTGATTCCGAAATCTATGTCTTACCATTATAAAATCTATCTGGTATCTCCCGGTGTCTCCTGGTCTCTTCCACGTATACAACCTTCTTTTGTGATTCTTAAACCAGGTGTTTGTTATAACTAAATTATGTTCCGTGCAAAATTCTACCAGGCGGCTTCCTCTTTCATTCCTTTTGCCCAGACCATATTCCCCCACTATCTTCCCTTCCCTTCCTTGTCCTACTACCGAATTCCAGTCTCCCATAACAATTAAGTTTTCCTCTCCCTTAATTGTCTGAATAATTTCCTTTAGCTCCTCATATATTTCTTCGATTTCCTCATCATCGGCAGAGCTAGTTGGCATATAAACATGTACTACTGTTGTCGGTGTTGGCTTCGTATCTATCTTGACAATGATAATGCGATCGCTGTGCTGGTCATAGTAGTTTACCCGCATTCCTATTTTCTTATTCATTATTAATCCTACTCCTGTGATACCCCCAACTGATTTTGTATTTATAATCCTGTACTCACCTGACCAGAAATCCTGTTCATCCTGCCACCGAACTTCACTAATCCCCACTATATCTAACTTCAACCTATCCATTTTCCTTTTTAAATTTTCTAATTTTCCTACTCGATTAAGGGATCTAACATTCCACGCTCCGACCCGTAGAATGCCAGTACTGTCTTTCCTGATGATCACATCCTCCTGAGTAGTCCCCGCCCGGAGATCCGAATGGGGGACTATTTTACCTCCGGAATATTTTACCCGAGAGGATGCCATCATCATATGTTCATACAGTAGAGCTGCATGTCCTCGGGAAAAATAACGGCTGTAGTTTCCCCTTGCTTTCAGCCCACACACACACACACACACACACACACACACACACACATATATATATATATATATATATATATATATATATATATATATATATATGTGTGTGTGTGTGTGTGTGTGTGTGTGTGTGTGTGTGTGTGTGTGTGTGTGTGTGTGTGTGTGTGTGGCCTCTATTCCGAAAGAACAGACGTCACTTCTGATCCTGCAGTTCACAGAATATATGACTTCAACTGCGAATGGGCGAAGCTGAAAATATTTACCCAGCTGGGATTCGTACGCATGTCTCCCGGTTTCTAGGCAGTAGCGTTGACCCCTACACCATTGAGGACACAGTGATCACCGCACATGCAAAGACTACCTAAGCACGGAGTTGATGTCATATATTCTGTATATATATAAACAATAACAATTGCAGGATCAGAAGTGACATCTGTTCTTACGGAATAGACCACACATGTATATATTATTAATAAGGTAACAAGTTCACCCAGCTTTCACTCCCATTCAACAAAGTTGGTTGAATACTTCAATACTAACTTAATCTTAGTACTGACTTTCTTCTTGCAGTAGTGAGTAGATCGTAGCTGAACACTCACTTTATTAGCTTTGTTACACCTTTATTTCAGTTCTTTCGCTATGCTGCCATCCAGCGAGAAAATACATCGTAAGTACTTGAAACTGTCCACCTGTTCTTTGTTCCTCTTATTTGGTACACAATCTTTTTAGATATTTTACCAACAGACATTACTTTCATTCTGAAGATTCTGATCCTCACACCGTAACCCTTCAACTTCTGATCTGACTCTGAAATATTAGATTTCAAGCTTTCAATCGAATCTCACATCACAACTAAGTCCTCCTCATATGTGAGACTGCTTATTTTATTTTTGTCTATTTCAATCTCACACTGCCAATCTATTGGATTCAACGTAAGATCCATAAAGAATATGAACTTCTGCGCAAAGTGCAAGGGTAGGCACGCCGAAAAAATACATCAATGAATGTGGTTCACTGTGGCTGTGAGGAATTATAGAAAATAAACTACCTAGCAGATTAAAATTGTGTACCAGAACCAGGACTCGAACCTGGGATATTTGCCTTTTGTGGGCAAGCGCTCTACTGACCGAGCTAGCTATCCAGACACAACTCACGATGCCGCCTCACAACTCTACTTCCGCCAGTACCTCGCCTCATACTTTCCATCTTCACAGAAGCTCTCCTGCGAAACTTGCAAGACTAGCACTTCTGGAATAAAGGATATGGTGGAGACATGGCTTAGCGACAGCCTAAGGCATATTTCCAGACTGAAACTTTCACTATGCAACGGAGTGTGCGCTGATATGAAACTTCCTGGCAGATTAAAATTGTGTGCCCGAACTGGGACTCGAACCTGGGACATATGCCTTTCGCGGGCAATCGCTCTACCAACTGAGCTATTCTGCCAGGAAGTTTCATATCAGCGCACACTCCACTGCAGAGTGAAAGTTTCATTCTTGAAACGTCCCTTAGGGTGTGGCTAAGACATGTCTCCACCATATGTGCCTCTTCTGTTGGGCTGCCACCTTGAGCGATCAGATGGTGCGCTCCTGCGATTACTTAGCAGTCTGCTGCGGTTGTGCCTAGTGGCATGAAACAGCAGTGTGCAGTGCTCCTCTGCCTTGTTGAAGTCATGACAACCTTCAGTTGCCACGTCAATGCAGCTTAATTAATTCTTGTACTAATTTTTTATATATATTTAGTATCAGTTTTGCCCTAAGGAATGGCGTCCGTAATTTTATCTGCAAATACCTACGTGTTGCTTGGAATTAATTCAGCTTAAAAGTGATACCTCATTTCCACCCAACTGTGACGTAAACGGTCACACAAATCAGTTATCTATGTTCAATTATTACTTTTATTAGTATTTCCATCCAATATACTAGTTCTAACTGTTCCTTTCTCACTGTCAGCTAATTGCTCTTCGGTGAAGATAGCCTTACAAAATTTTATATTCATTAGGCACTTGCAAACACGGTCAAAGTTAATTAGCAATTATAAAGCTTTGTAATTGAGGAGGTCGTTACACCGTGGTATCTGCGGCTGTTAGACCCTAACTGGGATCGTGTTCAGCCTACCTGATGCAAGCATTTCTAGTTGCCACGACTTCAGTGACTTGCATGTAATGATCATAACATCCAGTTCCCCTACAGAGAGAAATACCTGAGTAGACTAAGACTCAAACATGGTCCCCTATGTGGCAACTCACCACGTTGACCACTAAACTACGGAGATATTACTTCTAAAAGCACTGGTGTTGACTGACTGCTGTCAATAACCTAGGATAATAGTACATAAGTAATGTTACAAAGATGCCAAAGGTTTTAAAAGTAAAATAGCAATATGAACCACATTATAGTATAGGAAATTATTACCTATGTAAGAGAATAGCTGAAACTAACAATAAAATACACTAGTTAGGGCATTGTAATGTATTATATTAATTAGTTAAGAAGTAATACATTAATGAATAACAAACATCAGTAATAAAATAAGGCTTGTAATAAAACACCTAAGAAAACTCGAGAGAACATATTTTATACATCAATCAGCAGAATGGTCAAACCATTGTAAACCCAAAGTTCGTAAAGTCATCCAACTATGTGACGAGAACTAACGTCTAAAATGGTCAACCACATACTTGCAGGCATTGATCAAACTCAAGGAATATCACTGAGGAAATAGTAACGATCGTAACAGGTAATATTATAAACTCATCTCATGATATATTAAGATACAACGCTACATGAAGTGTTAAGATAGTATATCCAGTGACAACAAATGACTACAGTTGAAAGATTTCTCATATGGATAAATATATTTAGACAATCCCAAGTTTACTTTTAAAGAAAACACAGGATCAAAAATCAGTATGAAATCACTTCATTTGGTAGAAAGCAGAAGATACAGGTATTTTTCCTGATCTTACTATAATCAAGCTTGGGTTAATTAGTATATCGCTGTTCAGGCACATGATGGAGCTCATTGGTCAGTTAGGTGAGGATCTTTTACGGTAATGATATGATAACTTGATGTCAGGGCATATAAACCTAACACCAATGAACACAATGACCCATATGATGGACCAATTATGGAACACACATCGAGAGAACACGTCGATAATAGCTGGAATGTAATCAACATCACAGTAAAATGTGAGAAACTCCAATACGAAACCAGCAGTTGGCGTGTAACAGTCGGAGAAACTTCTTGGTTTCTTAGGTAGTGGGAAAATTTGTAGTTCAAATTCAAATGTTTGTAGAGCTTATGGTACTTAACTACGGGGTCATCAGTCCCTAAACATACAAACTACTTATGAAATAGCTTATACTAAAGACAAATATCCATGCCCGAGGGGGCATTCGAATCCCCGACCGCAGCGGCCGTGCAGAGTTTGACTGGCACGCCGCAGACCGCTCGACTACTGCGGCCGGCTGAATTTGTAGTAATCATCATAAATGTAGGTGGTTCAGTCGATAACTTCACTATAACATCAATCTAAATCATAATTAATTAAAATCATTCTGACAGCACTTCTTCTTATGTAGTAAAGTATAAAATATAAGAGTTCCTCATCAGATAAAGAACAGAAAGCCATAACTAGGTAGGACGCCTACATCACTAAGAAGTCAATGATGAGTATGTGGACGAAACTCATGTAACACCGTGGAACAGATGGTAAACCATCTGCCGACACCAGCAATGTTTATAATACGTAAAAGGCTGAATAGATCAATGTACCTAAAGTGTATCGTACCACAAACAGTTTGATCTATGGTTGTTCAGTGTGCATACACAAAGTCTAAGTTGGAATGCTGAAATGACTTTTTAATCTAATACATTATAATGTACTAAGTGGTGTATTTATCGTTTAGTTCCACCTGTTCATTTCATCAATAATAATCACCTAC
Source organism: Locusta migratoria (assembly GCA_026315105.1). Classification (NCBI taxonomy): domain Eukaryota; kingdom Metazoa; phylum Arthropoda; class Insecta; order Orthoptera; family Acrididae; genus Locusta; species Locusta migratoria. Next base: position 39,033,365 of record CM048745.1, read on the forward strand.
ACTATCTCATATACAAAAATGAATGTTTGTGTGTTCGTATTTTATGCGCGACTGTACCTTTCAACCAATTGTGATGAAATTTTGTCATCATATTGATTGTACTTTTGCGATGGTCATAGGCACCGTTAAATGACTGTACGACGAATAGTTCAGGAGATATGGCGTAATAAAAAATGAGATGTGGGGAAGAGTGCTGCATCATGCGACGTCTGCTCCTAAACCTCTGTACCGATTTCAACCAAATTTGGTACACATGTTCCTTCCATGAGGTAACAATTGACGTAGGGGTAAGAAATGCTTATGACATACGTTCAGGAGATCTGACGTCATAAAAATTATATGGTTGAAAACCTGTGGCATCATGCGACATGCGAATAAGGACACTTTATTCATCCTAAAGTCTTCATGACATTTTGGACACTTGACCTTCAAAACAAGAGGAAGGTCACTGTAACATAAAATTTTGGATGGTGCATGACGGAGGATACTTTTACATATGGACTTCTTCATATTCTAAGTTGTATTACGAACCTGATGAAATATTTAAATATGACTGAACAATTCAGTTTATCAGTGCAGTATTAATATAGTCAAGTTACAATTCATTAACGTGACTAAACAGTTAATTTTCAGATTTCAGCGAAGTTTCGAATGAAATAAAATTTCTGAAAATTGTAGCAGCTCTCTCTGGAAGTTACGTTACATTTTTCAGGGTGATAATCATCAAAGAAACATTTAAAACATAAATATTGTTGACACCATATGAATTTTATGTAAGCAATTTGAAGTAAGAGATTTAAAAAAAAAATGCTTCAGTGGAAAGCATACTTCATTCAGATTTTTAAATGACGGTTTTTTGGCTGTCAGCTTTGATGCACATCAAGCATACCGAATCATTGGGGTGAAAACCACCAGCAGAAGCAATTTGTTGTTACCAACATATGCGTTTAATGCGAATTTGAAAATAAGTCTAATATATAAAAATGAATGTTTGTTTTGTCTTTTTGTTCGTAATTTATGCACGGCCATCCGTATACCCGATTGCGATAAAACTTTGTCAACTCGTTCCTTGCACACGCGCGAAGGTTATAGGCACACTAAAATTAACTTCGTATGGTGCATGGCGGTGGGTCCTTTACAATTATTTAATTCGTTTCTTACGTCTTCACACTGAAAAAGTTAGAGGGATATGAATGAAATTTGATACAGAAGTTTATATCTTGTATTGATATATGGGTTACCTTTCGTAAGCCACCTTACGGTGCGCGGCGGAGGATACCTTACGATGGGTTGATACGTTTGTTTCTCTGCAAGCAGAAACGTCTGGGCGGAATTCAGTGACATGTGTAATGAAGATAGCTTACACCCGAATTAATATACGGGCTTCCGTTCGTAAGCCTCCGTAGGTGCATGGCGGAGAGTACGTTACAATAAATATTGAAATTGTTTGACTGGTCACGATGAAAGAGAGCATATAAATGTATGTTTTAAAGAAGATTTTATATGATCTGTAAGCCAGTGAATTTAGCAGGGCGGAGGATACCTTGCGACTTTGGCACCGTTTGACCAGTCATCATGAAACTTGGCACATATATGTAAGTTTTGATATATAGGAGGGGGAGAAGTAGGTGGAGGAGAAGACTGACAGAAAGGGGAGGGAGGAGACGGACAGAGAGAGAGGTGGAGAATGAGAGAGGGGGACGTGATGACAGGTGAAGGGAACAGAGGGAGCCGGCCGCGGTGGCCGAGGGGACTGAGGCGCTCCAGGCACGGTCTGCACGGCCACTACGGTCGGAGATTCGAATCCCCCCTCGGGCATGGATATTTGTGCCGTCCTTAGTCTTAGGTAGTTCATAAGTAGTTTGTAAGTTTATGACTGATGACCCCGTAGTTAAGTCCCATAAGCTATACAAACATTTGAACATTTTTTTTTTTTTTTTTGGAACGGAGAGAGGGAGAGGAGGTAATAGAGACAGGGACACGAGGAAGCAGGTGAAAAGAGAGAAGGCACTAGTGGAAACCTCATTCATACTTGTTCGTTTTTTCGTATTTTATGCGCTGCCATAACGTTCAACTGATTGCGATAAAACTTCGTGAACTTACTTCTTCTTCTTACGCGAAGGTTATGGACTTAGTACAGTTAGCTTCCAGTAAGTGGCGCGTGTCGTACCGGCAAATGCATCTGTAGCGCCATGAAAGCTAAGGGATAACTTTCTGCAGATGTGGGGGTCCATAGATTGAGGTGGTGCAGGAGGACTTCGACGGAGAGGCAGACAAAGGGAAAGGCAAGAAGAGAGGGTCAGGAGGGAATGAACAGAGAGAGGGAAAATAAGGAGGAACAGAGGAGGGCGAGAAGAAGAGGAGAGCAAAGAGAGAAACAAAGGGGTGGACTACCAGAGGAAAAGGAAGGAGAGGTGGACTAACCCAAGACTGGAATAAAATATTGTCCGGCCCTCGCCGGGTTTTCAGCTAGTCATTTTATATATTTCACCTTCCTATTTCACTTTGAACTTTTTGGCACGAATGTTTATTACCCGAGATATCATGGGGTATAGAAATCTGAAGTAAACGGTGTTGACAACATGCAATCTACCCTATTGCCATTGAAAGTAACATTTTTCAGATACTTTAATTCCTTTATTATTTACACATTATTTTAAAACACCATTCACTAGGCCCTATGCTATTATATGTATAAATATTTTGAATTACAACTCGACCAACCGCTGTACCGAACTCCACGACAGTACGCAGCTACATAGATTTAAAACAGTGTCCGCTTCTGTTCTTTAATATCTTTATTGTTCCTTGCAAAAAGAAAGACATACATAGAAATATTCTATAAGTTATAGAAACGTTATAGCATATGCCAAATTTTGTTATTTTCTAAATGACGTTTGATCTCTGGCCGAAATTCCACAGATTTATATTAATACACACTGCCATTAGCAAATGAAAGGATGCTACGCCGTAGTCTGACCTGAGTTTTTGTATTGAACAGAACTTTTAAATCGTTTTATTCCGGTAAAAATGACGTCATAGCCGCCTGTTTAGGCTTCCCACTGCTGCACTTAGCTTTTCGTGAGATTTTTATTTCTGCCAATTCTTTCGCTATTTCTATATTTAAAATGATTGGTGGACGACGGCAAAATATTGTCAGTATTTGGTATCTGTATCAGGGATACTATGCAACTATTCGAGAACTCCGTTTCACACCAGTTGACGGTTCTCTAACAGTTTTCGAGAGGCAACAATTATATCCTCTTGAATATTTCACGTTATTATTGGCCTAAAAGCTTCTTTACGTAGCCATCATTCGCAGGAAGCACAGGAACATTCATTTTGTAAGTGAACGCGTCTATCTAGCTTCACTGTATTTTGTTGACATCAATATCTTGAGAATAGAGACTGAAACGTGAAAATGTGTTTGTCCTGTTTGTGAAAATACAGTGCAACTCCGTGTGTCCCAATAAGAGAAACGTAAATGCCAGACAAAAGATCGATAACTGTAGGTAATGATTTATTTACTTAGAAAAATAAGATCTGAACTTCTATATAAATCTACAAATAACGCGTATCAAAAGAGTTAAAGGCGAAATACAACTTCATACTTCTTGTCCTTCAAGATGTTTTGGTTTTTTTTATTATGAGTGTACATTGCAGCAAGGAATACGTGTTTTGTAAAAACAAAAATAATATTGCTATGCTTAAAAATGTGAACTGCTGCCATCCACTATGATGTTTAATTATTTTGCAAGACATGTAATACAATAACACAATTATTACAGTTACGAGAACGAACGTGTCTCTTACAGCTGTCGGCGCGCAATTACCCAAACGACTTGGGGAGTTCCAGTAGACACTGTACCTAATTATAAACTATTACGAAACTTTCTTTTGCGTGACTAGTCCCACAAAAGGGTTCTTCGCTTACAAACATCGTCGCTGTTCCTAGAGCTAGACTTCAAGATCAGTCGGAAAAGATTTTACTTCTTTAACAAAGACTATCAGGAACAATTCTGGAGGCAATACATACTTACATACAGCGCTGAATGTACTTCCCGCATGATATTAGTGTACCACATTCAATTTAGGAAATGTGTTTTATTAAAGTGACATTATTGAAGTTTGGCGCAGTAAAAATTTCAACATCACGCATCACTTTTAAGTTTAGACTTCTATACGGCTGACTGTATCGGTAAGGCACTTTGTAGAAAGTATGACATATCACTATAAGTACCAAAAAAATTATATAATTGTGCGCTATGGAGACCACGAGCAGTGCACTCGTAATCACTGACTTGAGTTTTAAATTAGATTTGAGTGGAACATGTTAATGATATATTCGTCTTGTGTTCCTATTTAGAGTACTAACTAACTTCCACGAAACGTTAATCATTATTTTAAATGCTCCCAAAACTTCTCTCACACGTTGACCGCCGCGGTTACGTCAGAGGCGCTCCAGGGCCGCCCGCTGTGGCCGCCGGCGGCCACGCGGAAGCCGACGTGTTAGTGCACTATGCCGTTTGTGATCGGATGTTTGAAGTTACTTTGTGCTTCGGAGTAGGCCTCTTTAAAGTTCTGAGGCTTACTGGAAGCAGCAAACATTTTTGAGAAATGTACCTGGTCTCTTTGCATATACATTGAAGGAGATATTAAAAGATTTACTGATAATTTCAGTTTTTTGAAGTGGTGTAGGTAAAGGGTAATCTGAATTTTTCTGTGGCGCACATTCTAACATTCCGAGAGAAGCCAAATCGCGCTTATTAATGCACAAACTGTTCTAGGTCTGGGACGACATGCGACTTATGCTTGAAGACAAATATTCGGAATTTACATAAAGAAAACGCGCCAGTTACTTGTTTCAATGCTCAACAATACGCGTTTCGAGAATTTTTTCACATCTTCTGTATATTGTGAGTCATTGAGCTAGGAAAGCCATTATCCACTGCAATTTGCTTAATTATGTCTATTTCTCTCTCCTCTTTTCTTAATGGTGTTATGTTTGCTCTGTGTACTATTGTTTTGTATGCAGATTTTTTGTGTGTATCTGGGTGGCATGATGAGGCAGGAATTGTGTTACTAGAAGCTGTCTTTTATTTTTATATTAAATTTTTTTTACTATCTTGAAACTATGCCTGTTGTCGTGATTTTCTAAGAACAAATCTAGGGAATTGATACTGTTCTTTGTTTGGTATACAGCTGTCACGTTTATTTTCAAGTGTAGTTTATTAAATATGTTTATGATGTTGTTAGTGTCCTTGCTGTCACCATTCACTAAAATTAAGGTATCATCTACATATCTATTGTAGTACATTGTTTTTTAAACAGGGGTTCTGGCTGCTGAAGATTTTCTGTTCTAGATGGTTTATGAAAATGTCTCCTATTGTGCCAGGTGTGGATGAGCCCATAGCTAGCCCATCTGGCTGTTGAAAAATATTACCATTGAATGTACAGTAATCGTCACTGAGGGTTACTTCTAGTAACTCTATAAATTCAATAGTTTCAGCCTGTGGACATTTCTATGCTTTAGTAAATTATTCATCATTACAGGAATATTTGAATACAGGTTTGGGATGTCTAGTGATACAAACTGTGCCTCGTCTGGAATGTTTACTTCTTTTATTTCTTCGATCAGTATGGTACTATTTTTTTACAGTATTCGGGCAGATGCGCAATTGCAACTTACGTGTCTCGTATGTGTGAGAGGACTGAAGTTGCTTTACACTCAGAAGTAAGATTTTTAAGGAATTGACTTTAATGCTGAATCTGTGAGGATGGTGGCTTCACTGATAGTATACTGATTGGTTCCAATTTGGGAGTAGAAGGTCAACAAAGTTAGTCATATGTACCAACATTTACCGAGAGGGAAAAGTACATTAGGCAGTTGCAGAAATGAAGTATTTATTTCCGGTCAGTTTGTGGCAGGTTGTTACTTCCTTCACTTCGAGTCTAGCCTCGCTGGAGTGGCCGTGGGGTCTGGAGCGCTACGTTACAGATCTCGCGGTCGCTCAGGTCGAATGTTAGAGGCATCCATGGGGCATGGGTGTGTGCTGTCCTTAGCGTAAGTTAAAGGGCTAACAGAGCAGGCTCGAATGATTTCAGCAGTTTTGTCCCTTTGTTTCACAAACGTTTGAACTATTTTCCGAGTGCTGGTGACTAATGTAGCTCTGAGGAAACATTCTGTAACTGGTTGCTGTACTTTCTAAATAAAAAATTGAGAGAGTCACTGCAGATGGACAGAATAGTATAAAATTCATCGCATTGTTGTAAACTCATTTTAGTCGATTTCTGTAGAAGGTTATCTGTACTACGTTACGTAACACCACCTAAAATTAGAAAAAGTCAGTCACTATCCAGACAATATACTAAAATAATGTTGAACCCATAACTTCCCATACACCAAGACACCAAGAAACGTTTTTGAGTCAACGTCACCTCTATGGAAAATGGGCGAAGAGGTGTTTCCCTATGACCTAGCAAAGGAATGGAGAATATTATGGAGTAGACGCACTGCGAAGAAGCCTAGTTGCTGAACAAAACACAGGAGCAGAGCGTTTTCATCTGTCAAAAAGGCTGTGGTCCTATGGACTAGCCTAAACCGTGTGAGGACGGGCGTCGGAATATGCAAGGAAATGATGACAACATGGGGCTTTTCGAACGACGAAAAATATTGTTGTTCAAATGTTTGTTAAGCTTAAGGGGCTTAACTGTGGGGTCATCAGTCGCTAAACTTACAAACTGCTTATGTACTAGCTTATACTAAAGACGACACAAACAGCCATGCCCGAGGGGGGATTCGAACCCCTGAATGTAGCGGCCGTGCAGACCGTGACTGCGCCGCAGACCGCTCGGCCACGGCAGCCGGCTTCAAACGACCCTCAGTGCGAGTGTGGACCACGTGATGGAGTGCACCGTGCACGGTTTTAATGGTGAACTTGAGGATATACGTAAAGTCACAGACATTGAATGGCTTAAAACAATACGTTTTATTGTATGAATTTTTTCTATTATGTTATGCTAATTGTCTGTCATTTTATGTTGTAACGCCTTTTTAGTATTTCGCCTTGTAAATGCCGAATGAATAAAAATAATGTGGAAGAAAAGAACGTCTTGTGGTGGAAGAGGTGTATCTAATGGTTTGATGCCGTCTTACCGAAGTTTAAACTAACAATTTTACATTTTCACAACACAGTATTGTGTTTCTTGTCTCAAAGTTGGTATTATCAGAAAATAAATAGTGTTCTTTCAAAATAATGAAAGGATGTATATTATATCATTGCGTAAAAGACATGGAGTAAATCTCTTGTTTGTAACGATAAGAGCTGCTTGCCTTACATAGTAGAGCAGATTTAAAGTTTGGTACCCACGAACTCGGCCCTGCAGTCAGTGCTGCGCTCAGCCTGCTGCTGCCTCCTCGCTGGGGAGAGAGGCGGCAGCTGTACTGCCGGTTCGGCTCAGGCGGGCAGCGGGCGGTTGGCAGGACTGGCGGGAATCCCCGGCAGAGCCCGGCGCGGGATTAGCCGCAGTCCAGCGCACTGGCTGATCCCCGCCGTCACCTCTGCCCTGTGTCGCAGCCCCCGCAGACAGCAGGACAGTCGGCCCGCCCGCCCGCCACTTGCTCCCCTGTGACTTACTGGCCGCGGCTTCCGCAGCGGATGCGCCGCGCCCGCGCCATACCTGGCTCCTGGCCAGCCCCGTGTCGCGACCCGCCCAGCCATTCAGAACAGCCGCCGTCGACGCTTAACCCCCCTCCCCCAGCATTCCGCCGAGGGCTGCAGACGAGGGCGCTCCCCTTTTGTGTCCGACAAGGCGAATCAGCCACCTCGACCGCACGGGAGGGCAACGAAATTGTGTTCCGAATATAAATCACCCACTCCGAAACCATTATACGAGCTCTACAAACCTGTCGGTCTTACTGTGAAACACTGTTTCAATGAAGACCCACTCAAGACGAAAAATAGAACCTTTGTAACTAGAAGACGTGTAACAGGTGTCTGTATACAGAACATGATTCAGGACACTACCATAATTCGACATAACAAAAATAAATAAATAAATAAAAATCTCTGTCTATATTTCTTTATTTATTACTAAAGTACCTAATAAAAATCTATGGCAAAAGTAGAAATCATCTGGAGAAAAAAGTAGTATAGTATACATAAGATGATAGGCTCTCCAAATACTAATATGTTAAATACATTCTGATAAAATTCAATACACAAACACCATAAAAGCAAAAAAATAACTTCAGTAATATAAATTCCTGGGTGCAGATGTGTATAGCTGTTAAGACGTGTCTATTTAGACACAGCCAGTTGCACATCGATATACACCAGGCTGCTCCGCGAGCAGGGGCGCACACGAGCGCTCACTGCCGCAGCTCGGAGCTGCGGTGGTGGGGGGAGCTGACGTCACGGACGCCAGCACTCGGGCGCACATAAGGAAACAAACGCGTTCTCGTCAATGGGCAGATGTGACAACAGCAAAACTACCTAACCGCCAAAGCCTGGTGCCTAGAACTGTTATCTCTGCAATAACAGACTGAAGTCCGCAATGTCTCATGTATGGCGATATTCGATCTTCAGTGTCATTACAGAAAAATTGACAGTCCCGTTTTTTCTTGTGTGTCTCAGTCTCTACAATTTTTATGAGAATGCAAATTAGGGCCGTATTTTCTTGCGCAGTCTTTCTAAACTAGAAACCTTTGTATCATTTCTTGTGATAAATGCTGGATCGACCGTTATGTCACTTTTTGGTGTTGCTGTTTATCGCGTTCTGAAACTTTTAAGACAGCAACTTTTGGTTACTCCAGTTATTATCAATTAAGGCGGTGTGTTGATCATATGACTAAAAAAAGGTAAAGCAGTCAACAATCCGAAGATTGGTTTGAACACCGCACTGCTTTACAAGACATGGCCCAGTTTGCAGGTGGTATACACCTTTGCCTTCCTCCGACCTCCTGACTTACCCAGCCAGTTATAGGGGGACCTACAGTTTAACGTGAAAAAATAGCCTACTTTTCTCGAAGACCAATATCCTAGTTATGAAATGCACTGTAAAATTCATATTGCCATATTTAGGATTAACAATGCGAAAACTAGGATATGATTCAGCTTGATAAATAATTTAGTCGTAAAATGGCTCCTTCTGACATTCTAGAAACAACTACTAAAATGTAGTCCCTCTTAATAAATAAATGAATATACGAGTACTCATCAGGAAATGTTTATAACGTGGATGCAAACAACTCTAAGGTAGGACTGACCTGCATACCCTTTGCAGATAATTTAGCAATATATTTCCGGAAACGTCGATACAGCAACATTCAGCAAATAAACTCGCTGAAAGAGACATCGAAAAGGTGTTTTGCATATATCTTTTTGAGAAGAAAGAATTGATAACGGAAACTGAACTCCAGCCGAATAGGCCTTGAAAGGCCCAATGAAACCGACCTGACGCCTGTGGGGTTCGTCGGATGCGCTGGAGGGGGCTTTGGGTGTTCGGGACACCACTGTCCCGGTAGTTGTTATGCTTCGTGACCGTGACCGATACACCTCAGTCAGAACCTCTTACCAACAGCACTAGACATAACCGGAGAGTGCAGCATCCAAGTACTAGCCGAGCTCCACTAGTCTTAAGAAGAAGTAATGGAAAGACCGAAAATTGTGGAAGAGAGCATCAACATAAGGAAGTTACGTTCGCATGGGACAAAAAAAAAAGAACGAAGGACAGCAAAATTTTGTTACCTTATTGATTTATTTATATTTAATAATTGAAACCTCTTACAAAACTGTTTATTTTTTCAAACTGCAGTGTGAGTAATGTTACAAAATTGTCAGTCCCTCACGTCTGAAGAGATACGAGAAGTCCTCAGGAGATTGCTTAAAGTTTGACGCTGGAAATTCCAGTTGATTCGCCCAGTTTCGAAAGAGAAGTTTTTCAGTGCAATGAGGAATAGGACGACGTTTCTCATAAAATTTGACACCCTTAGGACGATTGAAGTGTTTCTTGGGCTTCAACCTCACTGAAAGTGACCCGCCCCCGTGTGAATATAGAGGGGGTGCAGTCTGTGCTCGGTTGTGCCGCTCAGGACGTTCAGAACCACTCGACGACGTTCCAGCGCGATCCAAAGCAGCCAAGCGAGCTGAAGCGTTCACAGCGCTCCTGCTTGGCTCTTTGCCTCCTGCGGTGTCATCAAATGTTGGGTGCAGCAATATCAAAGAAATACACACACACACACACACACACGAGTTAGCCGCGCACCTTCGCTAAGGAGCCAGATAACCACACTGACAACTGTCCGATGCTGTCTGCACGAAAAGTGGGAAGGAAACGAATTTTCATCATATAAATCTAGAAAGAGTAATTACCTTTAAGCGAAAGAAGAAAATATAGAAATCTCTTAAACAAAAATACATGAAACATCGTTTTGTAACTCGGATAAAACTTGCAGTGATCAGAACCAAGTTTCTCAACAGTAACAGGAAGCTCTTTCTTTTGATCATGATGAAGAACGTCATGTTCAGTATAATATAAAAATTATAGTTTGTACATCTGAAGTGTATTTGCTTTGGTAGTGATTGCTCTTCTTAAGCAAAAGCCCTTAAGTTACATGAACAATTATTAATTATGAAACGCAATTTATATTGCATAAGTCTCTAAAACAGTGGACCAACGCTGAATGATGTACCGCTCTAATTGTATGCTACGTAAACAAACAAACGAGAAGTCGTCGGCCTACAGTTTCTCTGTTAGGTATCCATTTCACTTTCTTTACCTAATGTACTACTGCTACTGGAAATTTAAAATTTACAGCGTAATTTACGTTTTTCTACGAAAACTACGTAACAGTTATTTTGGTCGATGACAAAGTGTTGCACAAGCGTGGATGATCCTCTCCGTTTCTCTGTACGAGTCATGAAAGAAGTCTATTGCTCTCCTTATACAGACAGATCCCGTCGTCCAAAGTCAGCGGTGTTTTGGACGACAACGGTTCAGCCATCTTCAGGTGATACTGATGGAAGAAACTTTTTGCTATTGACTCAGGGCATTTCTACGTGCGTTGAGAGGTCAGGGCAACTTAACACGAAGAAGGAAATTATTGTGGTAGGTAATTGTAGAGAGAGAGAGAGAGAGAGAGAGAGAGAGAGAGAGAGAGAGAGAGAGAGGGAGGGAGAGAGAGAGAGAGAGACTTAGACTATATCACCCATTAAAATTCCATTAACTCAAAGAAAACCTGTTTAAACATAATTAAATTTGCGATGCATTCAATTTTTAAGTCACTGTAATTAAATAGAATCCAGTTGAAAAAGAGAACTTACACATTTCAAAAGCGCAAAACTCACTAACTCAATAGCACACAGAAGAGTCTTAATGTAGTAATAAAGAAAAGGGCTCGAATGAGTTATTTGAACATCAAATTCTCCTGCCATATTAGTCTTCTGTAATTTTAGAAAGCATAATGGAGACGGCCAATCTAAAGTAAAGGTTACAATTAAAACAGTCCAGCAGCGGGCGTTGGTGCGGTTCGCCGTGTGCCATCGTGCCATCATGCTGCTAGTCAACTGAAGGTGGTCGACATCGAATGAACCCGTCGCGAAATAAATGAATAAATAGAAACAATTCTGCGACCTTGATTGTTTTAATTTTAACTTTAATATCCGGTTTCTGTTAATAATTTCGTCTCTGTAAACTTAAATGGAAATCTTGTTCCTGTGCATCCTTTACATAACCTTGAAGTAGGAAACCATGCACGTTTTACCGAGGGAGGTGTTGTTGAGGTACCACATTGGACTTGGAGGGGAGGGGTTGGACGAGGGGGAGAGCGGCGTTATGAAGAAAGAAAATGGAAGGAAGCAGAGAGCTAAACGTCCCACCGACAACGTGCTGTTTAGAGGTGTTAGAGCTCGGTTTGTATGGGTAAGAATGCAGTAGGAAATTGGCCGCGTGCTTTGAAAGAAGCTATCGCGGCATTTGCCTCGAGTGATTTTAGGGAGATGACGGAAAAGCTAACTCTGGATGGCCGGAGGTGGATTTGAACCACCGTCCTCTGGAATGGGAGTGCAGTGTACCGGCGCTATCCTTTTCACCTGTTCCAGATCGCTCCAACGAACCATGAGATCCATACAAAATTTTATTGGACTTAAAAAACCAAAACACTTCTTCAGACTTAAAGAGAGACATCTCATAAACATAAATCTATCTACATCTACATGGGATACTCTGCAAATCACATTTAAGTGTCTGCAAGAGGGTTCATCCACCCATCGTTATACTATTTATCTCCCATTCTCGAATAGCGCGCGGGAAGAAAGAACACCCGAGTCTCCCTATTCGAGCTCTGATTTCTCGTATTTTATTCTTATGATCATTTATACCTATGTAGGTGGTAGTCAACAATATATTTTCTCAATCGGAGGAGAATGTTGGCGATTGGAGTTTCGTAAGTAGCCCACGCCGCAGCGATAAGAGCCGTTGTTGTAATGATTCCCATCCCAGATCCTGTATCATTTATGTAACGCTGTCTCCCCTGTAACGTGACAACAAAAAACGAGCTGCCCTTCTTTGGACTCTTTCGATGTCTTCCGTCAAACCCACCTAATAACGATCCCACACCCCACACTGGGCTGCAATACTCGAAAAAAGGACAAACAAGCGTCATGTATGCAGTTTCTTTAGTAGTTCTGTTCCATCTTCTAAGGGTTCTGCCAATAAAACGCAGTGTTTGGTTCGCCTTTCCCACGACATTATCTATGTGTTCTTACCAATTTAAGTCTGGAGTAATAGTAATTCGTAGGCATATTGTGTAGTTTACGGCCTTCACATTTGATTGATTTATCTTGTAAACAAAGTTTAACGGATTTCTTATCGTACTCATGTGGACGACTTCACACTTCTCATTACTTAGAGTCAATTGCCAATTTTTACACCATACTGATATCTTATTCACATTATTCTGGACTTTGTTTTGATCTTCAGATGATTTTACGAGACGGTAAATGACGGCGTCATCTGCGAACAACCTAAGAGAGCTAGTTAGATTTTCCCGTGAGTCATTTATGTAAATAAGGAACAGCAGAGAATCAATAACACTACCCTGTGCAACGCCCAATATCACCTCTGTTTTAGTCGATGCCATACCAACGATTACTACGAACTGTGTCCTCTCTGACAGGAAATCCCGTATCCAGTCGCAAATTTGGGGCGATATACCATAACCACTCAATTTGTTTAAAAGCCGATTGTGAGGTACGGTGTCAAAAGCCTTCTGGAAATCAAGAAATACGGAATCGTTTTGCAAACCGTTGTCGATAGCGCTCATCACTTCGTGTGAGTAAAGAGCTAGTTGCGATTCGCATGAACGATATTTTCTAAATCCGTGTTGACCTTGGATCAATAAATAATTCTCTAGTTGCGATTCGCATGAACGATATTTTCTAAATCCGTGTTGACCTTGGGTCAATAAATAATTCTCATCGAGATAATTCATAATATTTGAATACAGGATATGTTCCCAAACCCTGCTGCAAATTGACGTCAGTGAAATAGGCCTGTAGTTTAGTGGGCTACTCCTACTGCCTTTCTTGAATATAGGTGTGCCTGTGCAACTTTCCAATCTTTTGGTACTATATTAGTTTCTTCTTGGTGTTTATGTTGTAGAAACAGTGGAGATCGCAGAAGGTGAGTTTCATTTTGCTGCCAACTGAACCACCGTGCAGGCAGAGTGAAGCCACGGCAGCGCCGGCCACCTGGGCCGTATGTTTCTGAGGGTGACCTGCTGTAATAAACTGCTGCTGGGACGACGCTGTCCAGCCTGTCGCCGCCGCTGTGGCCGGCGCCGCGCAGTGAGCCGCTCTGCACGTCCGCGGCGGCGCCTGCCGCACCTCGCTCTGGGCAGCCGCGCCGGTCGACGCGTCGCGACTGCGCATCGTCCGTGACCAGTCTACATCGGCTCAACTACCTTCCACTCATTTTTACAACTAGTACTTTTTCCTAAAATTCTGTGAAGAAACAACCAGCGAAACTGGTCTAAATATTTCTGCGACGCCACACTTAAATCGATATTCTGTCAGTATTTGAGAAATATATCTGTCATATGGTAAAATATAGCTGTTTTCGCTAATTCGAGAATACTGGCTTCTCGTTATCATGTCGTAAATGTGCTCTTCCATTCTTCTTTAAGAATTATTGATATTCAGCACTTGTACATAATATCCACAATTCGCCAAACTCATCATCTTCGCTGATTTGCTGAACACATATAATACTGTTTTGTTTCTTCCTGTGTTCGTGCAGTCTTAATTCCAGACAACCAAATATCTGTCAAACGATGCATTGCACAGAAAAAGATGTTGCAGGAGGTAAGTTAATATTGGCCCGTGGCAGAAGGCGACGACAGGGAACGCACAGCGAGCAACACACTCGCATTCGGGAGGACGCTGGTTCAAATCCGCCTCCGGCCATCCACATTTAGGTTTTCCGTGATTTCCCTAAATCACTCTAGGCAAATGCCTGGATGGTTCCTTTGAAAGGGCACGGCCGATTTCCTGCCCCATCCTTACTCAAAACTCCGAGCGTGAGCTCCGTCTCTATTGACCAAGCTGTCGACGGGACGTTAAACCCTAAGATTCCTTCCTTCCACCCCTCCCCTCCAAGTCCAATGCGGTACCTTAGCAACGCCTTGCTCGGCAAAATGTCCATGGTTTCCTTCCTTTAATGTTGACTAGCAGCATGATGGCATGATGGCACACGGCGAGCCACACCAACGCCCGCTGCTGGGGTATTTTGATTGTATCCTCTATTTTAGATTGGCGCTCTCCATTATGCTTTCTAAAATTACAGAAGACGAATATGGTAAGAGAATTTGATGTTGAAGTACCGCATTCGAGCCCTTTTCTGTACTCTACAATCAATTTATACAGGTTCCCAGTGAACATTCCGTTTCATGTCTTAGTATTGCCGGTTTCGTCGTGTCTTAGATGTCATCTTCCGATCTTGGTGTTATTTGCTGTTGGAGACATGTGCTATTGAAGTCAATGTGCGTTCTATAGTTTGTGATTCTCTTTTGTAAATATAATTGCCTAGTCTTCCGCGACCAGAGTCAGTTAATATACAAGTTTTCTGGCTGTTGTACCGCGACATGATGTAAGAAGGATATTGAAGTACCACCCAGAAAACATTTATGTCAACTTCTTTTGTAAAGTCGGTAGGGTGAACAATTTCCGAACTGCCTGGCGTGGCTCTATGTCGTGTATGAAACTCACGGTTCGTTACAGAAGAAGATTACAAAATATGTATGGAACTCTTGGTTTGTTACAAAAGAAGATTGCAAACAATAGATTGCAAATTGACTTCAATAAGACATGCCTTGAACAGCAAATGATACGAAGATCACAAGATGACGTTTAAGACACTTGGAAGCAAGCCATTCTAAGAAATAAAACGCGATGTTGGCTCGAGACGTGTATGAATACAATGAAATTGTTGTGTCAGAGAGTGTCCGGTGTTGCTTTGCTCCTGTGTCCGCTTATTTATTTGTGTGCCACCTGCTCTTACTTCCTCCAGTAACTGACAGATCATACGGCGACGAGGCGACTCAAAATTTACGAGTTACAGCGGACCGGCGAACACTTGCCCTTTGCCACACGTCTCAGTCAACATTTCAGCGCGCGACGCTCGCTCTCTAACTACCTCGGCTTTCGTTTTGTCCAGAGGCACGCCTTGCAGTTTTCTTTCGCTGCTTGCTGCCGCCTACCTGCGCCGATGTCGGTGAGGATGCGGTCGGCGGAGCCGCGCAGCCAGGAGGTGACGACGACGTAGTCCCTGACGAAGGAGGGCACGTGGCAGCGCAGAACCGCCGTGTTGCCCGCCATCACGAACTCGTCGTACACCTGCACCTCGTAGTACTGCTTCACCACCGCTGCAACACACAGCGCAGGCCGCGGCTGCAATCACTCTGCTGCTGCTGTGGCAATGAGGGTGTAACCCACAAACTTTAAAAAAGAGTGATATACGTGGAAATACGATGTATCTGCATGCCTCTATGCTGTGGTGCCATTTGTGTCATATAGTTCAACATCAAGCTGGTTTACAACTAGCTGAACTTTTCCCTCCATGGAATGAGGATGGAACATCAGTCAAGACAGCGGATAGTGCTTGTGTTGGTTCATCGCCAGGTGTAATAAATCAATTAAATAATGGCCGTAGGCGAAAAATAAATACAGATGAATGGAAAGATGTGAAAAGGAAATGTATAAAACAGAGTAGAAAGTAATATACAACACGGAAAGGCACTGTAAAAGTTGCAAAGAAGGCAAAAACAGAGGTAAGTGGAATAAGGATGTAACATCTTCAAATTATGTTTTACAAGCTTTAGTTTGATCCCTGTAAGACCCTAATGGGAATAAATATCTCTGTGAAAAGCAATATACATATTTCGTGTACAAGTATTAATATCTCCCGTCCAAAACAATTCAAAATAACCGGGGCTATGTGGCTTAAAATTACAAAAGATGATCTACTTTCTGTTCATACGAAGAAATCACATGGTATTTTACACCCATGGTGTGTATATACTTTACGCCATAAGAAACAACGTGGGCAATCTGTCTCTGCCTCCATAAGTATTGTTCCCGAATCACTGCTGCCTTTATATGAGGATTCATTGCCAATTACCGATGAAAGTAGAAAAATCTTCTAGACATGTGCAACTATATCCCAGATGCTCAGTACCGTCAGTTCTATCCGAATTTGTAGATTTGCAACTAGCAGTCGACAGACAGCATTAGAGTTTAACAATGTGACTCTTCGAATGTGCTTTCAGCATACCAATGCCACTTGAAAATGAGTTAAATAATGAGACCTGCAAACCATAATAACATTGTAAAATTATGCTTAAAATGAAGTCTCAAATCACATTTACATAGTGACATATTTTGTTGACATCTTCGTTCACATCGTTATTTTGTTTATTATGGTAAAATTACTTTCTTTAATTTGAATACTAAGTGCATGTACAATTTGTCTCTTGTGTTACATGTAAGAAATACTCCAAAATATACTGCTGATCATACATCCTTTTTCCATTGTATCACTTCCAATCATTATGTTATTTGTAAAACCTTAAGTTACAACAATAAAATATTGCTTTTAATAGCTGAACACATTTGTACACTTGCATATGTAACAAGTTCCAATAGTGTATATCACTAAATAGGCCCCAAAAATAATTTTAGTATCTCCTCTAAACTTAGTGATTTGATGGTTTACATCCTTATTCCAGGGAGGTATTCAATTATTAAATACTTTAGCACCACTACATAAACAGTAATAATTAGTAGACAAACGCAACTAATAATATATCAAATGATTTCCAGCCAAGCTCACTGTTTTTTAATGATGATAACTGATTTCAATGCTGTATGGCATCATCGTCTGATCCACAAAACAAACACAACAAACGTTCAGAAGAATTGCCTTAAACTACATCATCATCTTTCTATCACAATATTTAGGGAATATAATACAAAGAGTCAAATTAGAGTTTTAAAATTTGTTGCACAGAGTTCATACCATGTAGAACTAAATTAAGTAAAATGTTTCAAAATATATCAATGTCAATACAAAAACTCTTGACTGTTGTACCGCTCAACCATGATATACTAAAACACCAGATATATTTCCACTAGTCATACACGGCATTCAGAAATTTACGTTACATGTGAAGTTGTATTGATACCTATTGTCAAAGATGGCGTACAATGTTACGTTAAAACATAGCTGAATATGACATCTTTGTCATACAAAGAAACCTTATTGTGTCACATTTATATTTTAATAAAATTATTTTGTTCACAATTTCTTTCATTAATCATTCCACAAGAAAAAACCTTATCCTAAACATCTTTAGAATATCATTGCGTGCAATTGCACTGGTTAACTGTTGAGTACAAAATCTCGAAAGCCGCAGTCATTCACTATATCTCCATAAGTTAACGATGTTCACTGTGCCTATAATATAATTTAGATCAATTCTTGCAACTGAGTTAAAGCCGGATCTTATATATTTTCGCCAATTCCTGAAGCATATGGAGACTTTAAAGAAAACCAATTACTTTTACGTGCATTGTGATCCAGTGTCGACGTTAATGATGTGATTGATTGGCCGCGCGCTCTAAGCAGCCTGGCTGCGGAGCGCGACTGCCTCCGGTCGGAGGTTCGAGTCTCCCCTCGTTCGTGCGCCGGTGTCTCTTCCTTAGGTTAATTAGCTCTTGTTATCTGGGGATCGATGACCACCGCTGGTAGTGCCGTAGCCTGCGAAACACCTGGTATGTTACCCACGGCTCATATTATATAAAGCACAGAAATGGTGATTACTGCGAGCGTAGCCAACAGTGAACCCACGTTCGTAGAGAAAGAACACAAAAGACAGTATTAAAATACTTTTACTAATAATATGTAACTCAAACGTGTTCAAATGTTTATAGAGCTTATGGGACTTACCTACGGGGTCATCAGTCCCTAAACTTACAAACTACTTATGAACTAGCTAACACTAAGGACGGCACAAATATCCATACCCGAGGGGGGATTCGAACCCCCGACCGTAGTGGCCCTGCAGACAGCGATTGACGCGCCGCAGTCCCCTCGGCCACTGTATAACCCAGAGTCCGTATTATATGACATAATAAGATTCCTTTGTATTTCGAAGATGACGTATTGTAGAATATACTGAGAAAGTATCAAAATATCGTGTTTGACCATAAATTCCGTTTATTTCCTGCACTTCGAACAACAACACATATGTAGACGCTGAAAACGATTTAGATTATGTTATGTCAAAAGAGCGCGAATTTGTTCGCGTGCCAAAATTAAGGCGGCATGAGGAGTGGGACATATATTTTCGCACTTTTCTGCCGGAGTTTTAAAAGAGGAATGTGTCTCTGACAGCAGCAATTTTCATCTGGTAAAATTCTGATTTTAAATTTTGTCCAGTTCTGCTGTACAGTTTAACGATGTCACACTCAATAAAACTGACAAGGAATCCCTTCCGTGTGAGGTCGATATAGTCAAACACATTGCGCGTACCGGAGGCTTCCTCGTACCACTACCACTCATTCTCTTTTGTTCTGTTCTGCTCCTCAGTACATCGAGGGGGAAACGAATCGTTCTCTGCCTCTGTACGAGTCCTATTTTCTCTCATGTTAGTGGTCTATATGAGAAATGCAAGTTGTGAGCAACGGAATCAATGAGCAATCAGCTTCAGTATCCTGCCTTCTAAATTTCCTCAATATCCTCGAAAACAGTATCACCTTCTCGCCAGAGAGTCTCATTTGACGGCACACTCGTGCACTCAACAAAGCTTCCAATAGCAAGCCTAGCAGCCTGCGTCTGAATTTCTCCTGTGTCTTCCTTCAATCCAATCTGGTGGCATCCCAAACTCTTACGCAGCACTCGAGAGGCGGTCGTACAAGTGTTCTATACGCGATAACCTTTACAGGTGGTCCACATCATCTCAAAAGTCTCCCAATAAACCCGAAGTCCACCAGTCGCCTTCCCCACCACTGTCCTTATCAGGTGGTTCCATTTCATTTTTGCAACGCAACGTTACGCCTAGACATTTAACCGACGCTACTGTATGTAGCTCCTCACTGCTATGTAGTCGGAAAACAGGATTTTTATTTTATTCTGGAGGACGTAAGTTCAGTTTTCTACAAAAAGTCATCATAGTCATCATCATCATTAGACTGATTCTGCCTTTCAGCGTTGTTAGGAGCATAGTACCTCTAATAAAATTCCTCCGTGATCCCCTATTCAGTGCTAACATTGATGCCTCGTCCGATGTTAAGCCTTTATTTCAAATCATTCTTCAACGAGTCTAAGTACTTTCTTCTTGGTCTAACTCGACTCGTCTTACCCTCCACTCCTCAGTTCATGTGTCTCTTAGGTAACCTTGCTTCTCTCATGCGTGTAATTTGACCCCATCATCTCAGCCTGTTCGCTCTAACTGCTTCATCTATGGTGTTCATTCCCAGTTTTTCTTTGATTTTCTCATTATGGGCATCCTCCTGCCATTGTTCCCATCTATTAATACCTACAATCATTCTTACTACTTTCATATCTGTAACCTCAACCTTACGAATAAGGTAGCCTGTATCCACTCAGCTTTCACTCGTATACAACAATTTGCTCGAAAGATACGTACTGCTAAGTTACACTTGGTACTGGCTTCTTTCTTGCAGAAGAGAGAAGATCCTAGCTGAGCACTCACTGCATTAGCTTTGCTAGAACTTGAGAGACACCAGTGGACGTTAAACAGATAAATGAAATGAAGAAAGCTAGAATCTACTTTCGCAGAAATAAGTGCCGATCTGAATATTTTTGCAGCTTTCCGCATTGAAACCAAAATAAAGCACATCAGCACACAAAAAGAGTTTCAAGCATAACAAGTGTGGTCTTGTTGCTCTATAAGTATGCTGATATCAAACATCATGACCTTTTCATTTCATTCTGTGTTTTACGAATTACAATGTGCGGGATACCGCCAACTCAGTAGTGTCTCTTGCTGGCCGCTCGGTGCGCTGCTATCGCGTAACAAAAATTCATTCGAGTCTCGTGACGGGTACACTAGACTGTGGTGGTACCTTGCTTCTCTACGCCTCATTTATGTTCTTTTACCCTGTGCTCTTACAACATCCACAACAGCTTACATTTTACTGTATTTACGGTAATGAGAATATCATGAGTTTGTCTTGGCTCCACTTGTGATTAATTTCATACGTCATTCATTAATAAATTGACATAGAGCATTCACTGTATAATCGTACTGTTGTCATTTTCTAAATGAGTATTCTTGGCTAGAGGCCACCCTGGATCCAGTTTGCTGCTGGAGCAACTCGCGGAGACCGCGTGGAGAGAGGACGCCAGCTAAACGGATGCAGCGGCGTCTCCCTTGTCGCGGCGTTCTTTTTCTGCTGCTCGCCCTGCTGTGTTTGCCTCGTCGACACAAAGTTAATCCTATTTCGTATTCACGCCCCACTTGCCCAGTACAGACACGGCTTGCGCTCTTGTTCTCAAAATTATTTTTCAGCGAAGGAACGCATTAACGTTATTGCTACGCCTGTTTGCTAATGTCCCTCCGACGGTTTTCTCATACATCAAAAAAATTACATTACATGGCATTGGGGCCTTACTTCCGATCGATCGTCGGTTTCGATGACAAAACCACAGTATTTTCGCTCGCGCGCGCGCGCGCGCGCGCGCGCGCGCGCGTGCGCGCGCGCGCGCGCGCGCGTGTGTGTGTGTGTGTGTGTGTGTGTGTCAGTAACAATCCACTGCATATCGATGTCAGATATTTTATATTCCAACTGGTCATTGCTGCTTGTATAATTTTACCGAAATGCGCCTCTAAACTATGCATGTTATTTGCCTCAAAACATGAATTAAACTAGCTAGTAAAAATACGATTTTATATTCCATCTGACCTCACTGAATTTTGTGGACGAATAAATTTGTAATTTAATTAGTCTCTTCGAATGACAGACGGGCCTTAACTAAAGTATGCACAGTTGCTGGTATTGATCTATCGCCAGGCGATTGTATTAAAACGAACGAAAGAATTTGAATTATCTTTGTTTTCAGGGACATTCATTTCTTACTTCCGAGCATTGATATCGTTAGAGACCAAATTTACAGTCGATGCGGAATGAGAACAAATTGAAACTGGTATCCTTTTGAGCGTGTTCTAGCTTTAAATGCGTTTTTGACTAGAATAATAGTGCAATTCTATATTGACCTAAGTTTGTAATATTGCTTTCGAAGGTAGTTTGCTGCCATGTGAATACATCGTTTCAGGTTTGTTGCGACATTAGACTCCAGTCGTTATGACGGCGGTCGAAATTCACCCTGGCTGTTCAGATTTACGTTCTGCTTGGTTTCACTAATTAACTCCAGAGATGGTTCGTGTGATGGGGTACGGCCGATTCCCTTCCCCATTCTTAACAAAATAATCAGTTTAAGCTTTGTCTGTAGCACTAAGGTATTAACGGAACTTCTTTCTTTCCTTCCAGCTATTAGTATATAGAAAACAATCTTTTCATTAATAGTAACGAATGAATTTCTTAATGCGAAATGCTTTCTGTAATATTTAAAGGTAAAATAAAAAACTTGCATGACATGCGTTGCACTACATGTCAAGATTATTTCAAACATGAAGTGCCAGAATTGCGCGGGCTTGAGATGGGTTGTCCGAGGCGCGGCTGCGATGGGTCGTCTCGTGACGTCAGAGGCTGGCTGCTCGCGCATGCGCACTTTCAGTTTGGAGTGCGGCGCGCGGCTGATGCGGCGGCAGTCGCAGGACTGCACCAGTGAGCAGCGTGGCGATGGGAGTCGCGACGACTCAAGGCTCTGGCAGATAGAGGTCGAGCCAAGCGGATCGACGAAAAACGGATATGCACCACTCATAACATAGGAGCTCGTCTCGCCATAAAGCTACTGCCTTTGTACGTTGAACATATTTAGATTTTGTGGCAATCTAGTGACAAGTACAAAAATATACAGAAAATATTCGGAGAAATAAAAGAGAAATGAACGTTGGAAAAGGATCAGTTTTGGCTTCTAGGGTTTTGGAAATAATAAATGTGACCGGTGGTTACTGATTTTTTGTTTTGTTTTGGTGATCTGTAGAGGTGTGAAGAAATGCCCCTAACGAGCATCCGCTCCTCAGCTTTTAAATCTCCAAAGCTTAATATCCACTCCTCAAACATCTAAGCACTTGTGGCACGAAGGAGAATAAAAATTCCTTCACTGATAATTACTTCCACAGACATCTAAGCTGTTCTATTGGGTTACAACCTAATCACACCCTCTGAAATGACGACGTATTGCAAAAAAATACACAAATATTTGTCAAAAGTAAGAGTGTGAAATTAATGTCATGGCTTGTCCCAGACCACGAACCACCGATTATGTCCTTCACTACACCATGGCGTCTATAACCACACGGGTCTCCTGAATATTGTTATTAGCAGTAATTTGTGATTGGATCTTCAGGTGAGTTTTTCGCTAACCATTTTGATTGAATTCAATTACGGGAAATCGTACCAAGGGTGACGTGTTGGTTTTCAAGCCTTTGTACCTCAAACAAATTGTTAGCTTCTCCTATTTTAGCCACGGTGGAGTAGCCGAGTTGTCTAAGGCGCCTCGCTGCGGAGTGCGCGGTTCCTCGCTGTCGAGGGTTTGAGTCCTCCCTGGGGCATGGGTGTGTGTGTGTGTTTGTCCTTAGGTTAGTTTACCTAAGTAGTTTGTAAGCAACGGACAGATGACCACTCAGTTTGGTCCGATAGATTTCCAAACATTTGAACTTTTTTTCTCCTATTTTAGGACAGAGCAAGCTGTAGACTCGTGCGGTTGACGTGGTAAATATCTGTCAAAGAGTGCTACCGCCTAGCCGGGTGCACGCCAGTAATAGCGCACACGGTGGATTTGACCTATAGGAAATGTCTTCATGTCTGTTGCACGTGCGCAAAAGCTGTTAAATGTTCAAATGTTTTTAAGCTTAAGGGACTTAAACTGCGGGGTTATCAGTCCCTAAACTTAAAAACTACTTATGAACTACCTTATGCTAAAGACAGCACAAACATCCATGCCCGAGGGGAGATTCGAACCCCCGACGGGGAATGGCCTCGCGCATCGTAGCATAGCGTCTCAATGCGCTCGGCCGCTCCGCCGCTGCCAAATGCTGTTAAAAGCGACACTGATGCGAAGTTGGAGTGTAGAGGAGTACCGATGTAACATAGCGCGCAGGATTAAACTGACGTGTGTTTAAGAATACGACATCGTACATGTAACAGCATTCAAAGAAAATCTAAAAATGGAAATAAAAATGTTCGTTTACTCAAAACAATCTCCAAAAGTTCTTCACGGAGCACTTTGAATTTTGACACGACGTTGCGTTGTAATAGATGGCGGGCTTTTATACACCCAGTAGCTGAATGTCCCCCTACCCCCCACCATCTTCCCCTCTGTTTACACCGTCTCTTGAGTTTATCCTATCCTCCCGCAATCTGTCAAGACAAACATTTTTATATATCAACTTATGTGGTGATCTAGGTAACACTGACGGTGTATTGCAAGGTCCTCTCAATGAAAACATTCACACAAGAGCGATTTTTAGTAATTACAAAGATATATTTTTGAGGACGTCTTAGAGTTCAATGAATGAAATAAATCGCAATTTGCAATCAGTTATGGCTTCACTGTACTAGGTTTAGATGGAATAACAAAGTGTAGCGAATGAAATTTGGTGACCGTCCGGGATTCGAACCCGGGATCTCCTGCTTACTATGCATACGCGCTGACCACTCTGCTACCGAGGACGCAGTGACCAGCCCGACTGCAGAGGACTCTTCCGTGCACGTGGTCAACGCGTCTGCCTAGTAAGAAGGAGATCCCAGGTTCGAATCCCGGCCGGGCACAAATTTTCATTCGCTGCACTTTGGTATTCCATATAAACCTAGTACAGTGAAGCCGTATATGATCGCAAATTGCGATTTATTTCATTCATTTGGAGTAATTAGTAAAACGGTGTCAGTCTGTTGTAAGGTACAATGCTGACATTACCTGACCTCGTAGGCGAGCGTGAAGCGCCAAGATCGCAAAGTACTTATTTATCTAATGATGACCCGTTTCAGTGCACTGTGGTACCATCATCTAGTCGTATCAAATTTTATAAGTTGGTCATCTTATTTAAATTTGGAGATTAAATTGTAAGATTCTCAAAGCTGTGATGTTTCAATTTACGTAATTTTATAGTTAGACAAAATGCTATGTTGCAAGTATTATTTAATCTCCATTTTTTTTAAAACAAGATGACCAACTTATAAATTTTGATACGACTAGATGATGGTGCCACAGTCGTCATTAAATAAATGAGTACTTTGTGACCTTGGCGCTTCACTTTTGAAGAATATTAAGGCACTGTTTCGATGGTAAATTGAGTGCAACTTTTTCTAGATGGCGATTAAACTGCTGGTTTTCTGTATTCATGGGAACAAAATAATATAGGTCTATATATTGAATTGGCTAAAGCAGTTACGAGTGTTGATCTCTCTATCACACACTTATTCATGTATGAAGATATTATTAATATCTGATACTCAAGTTACATTTCAGTTTTTGTGTATATTTGTAACAATGTTTCCCTACAATAAAATATCTATGTAAATCCGTATATCACAAATATTACAAAATTAAGTATGAACAAACGCGTGCGTATTCCACTGAACCGTTGTCAAATTTCAAAACATTCAGTCCAAAAGTTTCGGAGGTTTGTCATTAAGAGCTTCTGCATTACATGTAAAGTATAAATCAAAAGTTCATTGTTAAAAATCTCAAATCTCTAAGTTTCTAACGGATGCTTATGGAATATAGACCAAGTTGTGCGTTTGGATTCGCGAGTTCCTGTCAGAAAGGACACAGTACGTAACAGACAGTATCACAGTAACTGACTGAGAGCCATCGAGTAAAGTGGAAGTGACATCTGGCGCTCCCCAGGAAAGTGTTATGGGGTCCCGTGTGTTCCTTATCTTTATAAACGAATTAGGAGACAATGCGAGTAGCTCTCTTAGCTTGTACGCGAATGTTTTTGTCACTGATCGGTTAGCAAAATCACCGACTGATCAAAAACAACAACAACTGTAAAACGATTTAGATATCTACCTGGTACAAACATTGACAATTGACCCTAAATACGAAGTATGCAGTCATCCATATGAATACTAAGAGAAACCTGCTAAGCTTCATTCACACGATAAATCTGTAAAATCTACAGGCCGTAAATTGAACTAAATAGTTAGGAATAACAATTACGAACAACTTGAATTGGAAAGAACACACAGAAAATACTGTCTGGAACTCGAAGCAAAGACTACGTTTCATTGGCAGAACTCTTAGAAGATGAAAAAGTTCTACAAAAGAAACTGCCTACACCTCACTAGAGCGTACTATTTTGGAATATTGCTGCGTAGTGTGCGATTCGCACAAAGTGGGACTGACGGAGGCTAAGGAGGAAGTTCAGTGAACGGCAGCTCGTTTCGTATTGTCGCGATATAGCGGAGAGAGTGACGGATATGATGCACGATTTGCGGTGGAAATCATTAAGAGAAAGACGTTATTCGTTGAGGCGAATTTTATTTTCGAAATGTCTTTGATCAACTTCTGAATGCGAAAATACATACATATTTTGTTAGCACCCACCTACTTAGGGAGACGTGATGATCACAATAAAAGAAATCGGATTGAGAATGAAAAGATTTAGATGTCCGTTTTTCCCGCGCACTATTACAGATTGGAACGGTAGAGATGTAAAAGCGGCACAATGAACATTTCGCCATGCACTTCAATATAATTTGGGGAGTATTTTTATAGATATACAGAGTGAATCACCTGACACTTGCACCGCAAATATTGCAGAAACGGAAAGTGCGATTGATGTGCGGTTTTCACAGAGTGGATTAGTAGTCAAGGAATCGTATTGTTAGCCAATAAACAGATTGTAAAAATACCTAGAAAGTTTATTTTTTATGCAAACATACAATTTTTCAAATTGAACAATGGTTGTTTCTATCATGCACTGGAATTTTTGATACCAGCTGTAATGACATTTTATCACGTTTAGTTTGGCAGCTACAGCCATTAAAAATTTTGGGGGTGGAGGCTACGACAGTGTAGCTGACTGGCTGATGGTCATGAGACAGTGGGCCGTGCCCGTGCCACTCGGCCAATCAGCAACGCTATCGCAGCCTTCGGCCACGAAACTTTGAACGGTTGTAGCTGCCAAACTAAACGTGATATAAATGTCATTCAAAATTGCAAGTGTTAGGTGATCCACCCTGTATATTAGATTTAAATTGCCACGTAATATTGAATTCTGTTTTGCATATGTTTATAATTATTAGCCTGTAGGACACCATCTGGTATATGTGAAAGATAAATGTAATAAATGGGAGAAAGCCATAAAAGTAATATTGTTCCATTGTTCATAACCGTTCACCTCCAAAAATAGTTGACTCATTGTACTTACATTTTGGCAGAAAGCTGCTGTTTCTTTAATATGTCGTATGTGACGTACATATATATGAATTAATCGGTAGTACTGCAGAAAAGGTGGATAGATCGCAGTTATTGGTCATAATTCAGACAAAGCGTGACATCATAATGCGTTTCGGGATCGTTTCCATCGTCAGATCTTCATCTTTGGTATTATCGACATCTACTCGTAGACAAGTGTATGTACAGAGATCTTCAAAAGAACATCCTTCAGAACTCCTATGTATCTACATTTGTCGACGTACAGCTGTCACTCACAAAACAGATGAATGATTTACGATAGAAATGTTTCAGAAACTTGTCATAATAGTCAGGCTGCGACTAACTGCGACGCGTCCAGCTTCTGTGCAGAACTACCGATTGAGTTGTTTATGGTCGCCTGCTTCCTACGCGACTTTCTCGCACTTACAGTACTTCTGATTTTCATCGAAGTTTCCCCCTTAAATTTCTTGAAAACGTATATAATTTTTTACGTGACAAGTATGAAAAATTAGTTACAAATAAAACAAGGATGTATAACAATATAGTGTTGTGTCAGAATTTCTAACCGTTTGGTCAAGAATTATCGTGGGTATAAGGTTTTCAAAGTTACAGCGAATAGGCTCTAGTTTTGGTAGTTTTGTTACAGGATATACATGTAGAAAGGGAGAGGTGAAATTGACATAAAGACGGGGAAGGCAGAGCGTGAGTTGGAGTATGAGGTAAGCGGAGACGGGGGAGAGGAGGAGGAGGAGGAAGAGTTAAAGGTGGTGGTGGTGGTGGTGGTGGCGGCAGAGAGAAGTGTTGAGGGGGAAGGGGAGCAGGCTGCGCAGGGTGCACCACAGTGGACACGTGTGCTCTCTCTTTTGTTTCTATCCTATTTAATATGTAACAAGACTCAGCAGCGCGTCAGCGGACACAGCTAGCAACGAACATGTCAACTGGGTTGTAGGAAAGACATTTTTATATTGCACCAAAGCTGCTTTTATTTTAAATGCTCACTAGTTTCGGGCTTTATCCACTTTCTTAAGCTACCTTTATAGAGAACAAAGTTTGTTTTCGAGAAAGATACATGAATACGGCAATGTTACTTTTTATGTACAAGTCCTAATTACTTACATTCATACATATTTTATTTGCATACTGCGTAGTTCACGCTGTTGGTTTTAAAATAAAAGCAGCTTTGGTGCAATATAAAAATGTCTTTCCTTCAACATTTAAGAGCTACAAAACACGACGTATCAAAAACTTTTGATATCCATTGGGTGTTGGCAGATACCACGTGTTCCCATGTTAAGGGGATCTGGACGTGAAAGTGACTGAAACATGTTTTGCCTATATCTGAGAGACAGATTTCTCCCTTCTTCAAAAATGTGTGGGTTACTTACTTTTAAATATTAATTATAGTCTTAAGGACTCTGAACAAATATCTGTACACTGGTCAGGCTGATGATTCAGGCAAGAAACGTCACAGTAAACATGGAAACAAAAAATCCAATATACAGCGATCTTTCACATAGAAAACTACTTATCAAATGTCTACATGGCCGTACACAAAATCCTAATGAGAGGTTCAACAGCTGCGTGTGGCAACTAGTACCTAAAGCAGTGTTTGTTGGACGGACAGTACTCGAAATACGTGTGATGGATGTTGTTATCTGTTTCAATGATGGTGTAATTACCAGGACAAAACTAATGGCGAAGTAAATTAGGCATCCAACCAGGAAATAATATGATAGTTGCTCTGAGTGCCGTAGATCGTCAGCGACTAGATGAAGGTGATAGGGCTGCGGAAGCCACCACTAAACAGTCCAGGGTAAGGAAAAGTCTGGTGAAAGCCGTCAGAGCATAAGGCAGCGGCTGGTCAATCAGATTGTGCCACTGGAATGTTCTGAAGAGGCATATGGTGAGTCAAAATTACTGTCCACATTCTTTTCTCATTTCCTCGAAACTACACTTTTTGAACATTAGGTACATACATCTTCATAATGGTTTTAGCTACGTTCACCAAATTCTTCCCAACTGAAGAATGGGACAGTATCCTAGTATTATACCTAGTATAGAAAAAGTAGTAATAAATTGTAGTAAGGGTTTCTCTATTTCCTCAGATATACTCAGAATTATAAAACAAGAGGCATAACGAAACTTTCCTCTGCAGCGGAGTGTGCGCTGTTCTGAAACTTCCTGCCAGATTAAAATTGTGTGCCGGAACCGAGACTCGAACCTGATACCTTTGCGTTTCGCGGGCTAGCGCTCTACCGACCGAGCTATCTCGACACGACTAACGATGCCGCCTTACAACTTTACTTCCGCCAGTACCTCCTTTCTTCCAGGAGTGATGGTCGTGCAAGTTTCGCAGTAGAACTTCTGCGAATTTGTAAAGTAGGAGGCGAAGTACTGGCAGAATTGAAGTTGAGGGGCGTGACCGTGTGTCGTGTCGAGGTAGCTCAGTGGTAGAACGCTTTCCCCGCAAAAGGCAAAGGTACCAGGTTCGAGTCCCGGTTCCGCCACACAATTTTAATCTCGCAGGAAGTTTCAAGAGGTATAATGTGTTGGTACGAAAGTTGACAGCACCTTGCCGCAGTCTAAATGCTGTTATACTGACGATGGACCAGAAATGGTTCCCGAATGAGGTCGTGTATTACGAAAAATCTATTAGCCAAAGTATTGTAATTGTTTAACTGTAACAGATATTTCAATAAATTTCGTATTACAGCTTAAGTGAATGTCATTCGGTGTTGGTACAAAAACGCAACTTGCTCCGCTCTTTAGACCAAGAGTAATGTGCACCGGAAGCGAGGAAGCAGCCTGCTATCGCATCCAGGTCGGACTCACGCTGCGGCTCTCGGCAGCTATGTAACGGAGAGGCACTACATCGCACGTCGGGCATATTCAGAAGATAACAACCTCTGAAATCGCAGTTCCGTATTTTCCGCGTATCGGGACAGGAGGAAGCGCTCGGCGGCGCACGGAAACATCGCAGTTCCGGTAGCACGCGTGCCTTCAGTTCACGCCTGGCTGGCGCGCCGGCGTGAATCGGCGTCGCAGCGCGTCCCCTGAGGTGTGACTGGGCGGCCACACCTGCTACTGCCTCTGTGGCTCTCCCTCTGTGCCTCTGGCTGCCTCTGCCTGGGCCTCTGCCGCTAGATGGCGCCCACTTTACGCTCTGCCGGCTCCGCCTCTGGGCTCTGCACGCTTGCGCGGACATCCGCGGATGTTCCTGCGTTGTTGCAGTCTCCGGCACCACCAGCAGTTGTAATAATATTTATTTTCTTGTCCACAAACGTAATTTACATTTCTGTGAACTTTATGTGCTTATGTGCTTAATGTTGTTGTTGTTTTTTTTTTTTTTTTTTTTTTTTTTTTTTTTTTTTTTTTTTTTTGCATAACAAAACTTCATTTAAAATGGAAGCTTAGTAAATTGTAGAGTCGCTGTTCTGTCATTTAACAAGTACGTTACTGAATTCTGCTGGGCAAAGATATTTTACTATTTATGACAGTGACGACTCGTGATATAGCGATTGCCACGGCGGCAGTATTCCGTACAATTGTTACGGTACGTGGCCCACCCCATTTTGTGTGACTATACCTATAATTGTATGAATAAATTTCGGCTTTGGTCATTTGTAATATACTTATGAATTTCCTTGAACTGGAATCACGTAATAATTATTCTGTAATATTTAATTACCAGATTACATTTATTTTGGTCTATGCAATTTTTTCCGTGTAATAATATGTAAAACATTTTCGTAATTATGTATACATATTTGCAGGTTATTTGTAACTTCATTCTAATATCTTGTATTAGTATCACTTCAAATATGTTTAATTGCACTGTACAATATTTTTTAAATATGTAAATTTGTAATATTCTTAACATTCGTATACTCATGTATTTCGTTTCGTTTGCAATGTTTTGTTATTGACTTGTCAAAGACAAATTATGTAACATGCCAAATATAAATTCTATGCACATAATACACATTAATCTCCTTGCTAAGGTACATGTTTCATATCTTTGAGCAAAGAATTTTAATCTTTTTGTTAAATAAGCAAGAGATCTGCTCTAGCACAGACAGTAGTAAGTTCATTTTGGCTTATGCTTTGGAATTGATATGTTTTTCCCGTTGGAACTGTGAAGTTTATATCTATTTTCTGGTAGTATCTATGTCTTAAGTTGTGAAGTTCAAATGGGCAATAAAACATGTGTTTCTTTTCCAAGCTCAGCATACATTTATATGCCAAAATTCCTGTTGTGTCATGAAGAATGTGTGACAGTTTTTGTTGCTTAAAGTGTGTCGTCCACCACAGCAACCCCCAAGAAGTATGAAGCGGCACTCTTTCACAATGGCGAGCAAATAGTAAAGGGCACGATAGGAGGGTCTACCTCCTCCACAATAATATCCACAGACAAGGGAATGGTCAGACTTGTCATGTCGAAACCTTTGTTGCTATTTTTACCACTGTCAGTTAACATTGAAGGAAGTCTGAATGCACACTGTTAGCTGCTGACATGACCTGCAAGTCTGTAAAAACTTTTATGGACATTGTCACATTGTTTCTCCGCTTAAAACTGCCTGTTGTACAACCTCTCTCGCTACGTTATACCAACGCCATATCTAGAGACAAGGTGGCGTTAGCTACGCTCCGCTAACCTGCCACAGCAGTGAGAGAGCTGATTCGCCCAGTGAAAGCGATAATACGATAATTAATAAATACCATAATAAGAAATTCGTTAACAAATGTAGCTGATAAGTTACCTACAACATTCTTATAAAAATATGGTTTACTACACGTCAAACTTATTTCTTGGCCGGCCGCGGTGGCCGAGGGGACTGAGGCGCTCCAGTCACGGTCTGCAGGTCACTACGGTCGGGGGTTCGAATCCCCCCTCGGGCATGGATATTTGTGCCGTCCTATTTCGTAAGTAGTTCATAAGTAGTTTGTAAGTTTAGGGACTGATGACTCCGTAGTTAAGTCCCATAAGCCTTACAAACATTTTATTTTATTTTTTATTTCTTGCAATTACCGCAAAAATGTAAAAATTTTTTGTTTACCAAGAACATACAAGCAAAGACGACATATTACAGCCCTGCGAATCACAGACGTTGTTAGACGTCCGTAGACAAAATTCGGCCGGTGTTAGGAATGAATCAGGCCTAATAATATCAGTATATTTTGTGGCATGTCACGCATATTTAATCGCATTTTGAAACCATGAGGAGGAAAACTGATAATGTACGACTGATTGCAACTTGAGAATATTGTTACGGTGATAGGAAACTGCGGTGATATGTACACAATAATTTTCTGTTAGTTTTCTGTAAAATGCCTTCCACTGACGAAAAAATTCTATGTCTAACGGTTGAAGTACGTTCGTCGTGCCGGGTGGAATCTGTAGTATCTCTACTACTTTGTCAGGTTGATCTCGAAATACAGCTTTAATGAATCAGAACTTTTATGACCTGACCACGAATCTAGAAGATTTGTTCCCGCAGAACGGAAGAAAAGCATGATGCATGAAAAGTGTAACGTTATCATTTCCATTTTTCCAGGCTTCGATGCGTCTACCACAAGATTGTCTGCGTAGAACATTATTTGTTTGACACGTAGTCCAAAACTTCCAGATGGTTCTTGAAGAAAACATATAGTTTAGGCAGCAATGAACCATCCACACTAATTATGGGCATTATAGTCTATGAATGGGTGGACTGCGCTATTGCCACGATATGTTTTTCCCCTTTGAATGACAGTGTTCTTTTCGTGCGCATTTCTTTTTGAAAACCTGACTGATTCCCTGAAACTGGCGATCTTATTTTTGGCAGTCTTAAGAAAAGCTTCTATCATTTCCATTTGAGTCACTTCATTTTCCGACCTGTTTCTCGATACAAATTTTGTTATTTTTCGTGCCACAATTTTATGTGCTCTTTTTAAGCGACTAATCCCACTTTCAGAAGCTGTAAATTCTTTAGCGCCTATCGCGTTGGCAATCTCTAACGCCCAATCACGCAAAGTTGTGTCGCTGACACTCAATGACTGTCGTCTGGCATCGGTAAATTGCTCAAAAAGTCGCGCATTTATCTCCGTCGCAATTTCCAGTTGACTCTTACGTCGTCCAGCGACTTCCTTTTTCCATCTATACAATTGACGTTCAAAACGGACAAAGCGATACCTATTTTGAACAGTACTGACACGTGGGCGTTTCTTACCATTATCTTTCAACCAATACTTCACCACTTTCTCTTCGTCTGATAATGTAATTGTAGTTGCTGGTGTTGCTTTCTGAGATAATTGATGGTGGTACGTGTCACTATCACTCGAAGAGACTTCATGTGTGCAACTTTCTTCCGTTTATTCGCCGTCTGTGGATTCACAGTCTGCAATATCGAATGTTTCAGTCGTTTCTAGCTGTTCCATGCTGCGCTATTTCCATGCTGGTATAGAAGTTTAACTACCATGTCGCACATCACATAGTCTTCATGCGTGTTTTCTGTTGATTCCTTCATTTGGTGTCTGTGGTATATCTCCATGGCAAGCAGCAAAACATTTACAGGGTTTGCTGTCACCTGTGAGAGGAGATTGAATGTTTACCTTAAAGTGGCTTCCGAAGTATAGATGTAAATGTACAGAATATCTTTTCACATCTCTCACCATTTTCAGGACGTTATGTTTCAAAATACATACCAGTAATGAGAAGGAAGTGCATGCCACTAAAACGAATATTCGTTTCCCCTTTCCACCAAAACCGTGCAACAATGTTCCTGTTTAGTGAACGCCGCGATCAGACGGCAGCACCTCCCGACCATGCGCAGAACGCTCACCATAACAACAACTCGCGACTCGCCATTTCCAGAGGTGGCCAGCCGTCACCGCAAGCGCCAAACAGGAAAAACAGCGATTTTCAAAATTCTTTTTTAGGTGACTTCAGGTAATGTCAGCAGCTAACATTCTGCATACAGACTTCCTTCAATATTAGTTAACAGTGCTAAAAATCAATACATGCTTCGGTATGACAAGTCTAACCATTCCTTTGTGAGACTATTACTTTAATTTCATTTGCTTACAAACCACCTGGAATACAGTTTTAAATGCTTAAACTCCTTGGTAGTTAAGTTTAATATGTTTTGAATACTGAAGTCATCCCCCTCTCCCTGTTATCGACTGCGAGTGTTCATCAGAGATGAATATATGGTCTGGCGTTCCCCAGGGGAGGGTGTTAGGACCGCTATTATTTTCTATCTATATAAACAATCTGATAGAATAACTTGTAGTTTGCGGGTTTGCAGAGTACGTGAAGGAACTTGCCTCCTACTTGCAGTTGTGTACAGTAGGTCTCTAGAAGAGCGCAGCGTTCCAAAAGATGGAAAATGGCCAGATCATCCCTGTATTCAAGAAGGGACGTCGAACAGATGTGGAGAACTGTACGCCTATATCTCTAACGTCGATCAAGTGTAGAATTTTACAACATGTATTATGTTCGAATAAAATGACTTTTCTGGAGACTAAAAATCTGCTTTTTTAGGAATCAGCATGGGTTTCGAAAATGGCGATCGTGAGCAACCCAGCTCGCGCTATTTGTCCACGAGACTCAGAGGGTCATAGACACGGGTACTCAGGTAGACGCTGTGTTTCTTGACTTCCGCAAGGTGTTTGATACAGTTCTCCACACGTTTAAAGAACAAAGTAGGAGCATATGGTCTATCAGACCAATTGTGTGCAATTATGTGATTGGATTGAAGAGTTCCTAGATAACAGAATGCAGCAGGTCATTCTCAATGGAGAGAAGTCTTCAGAAGTAAGAGTGATGGTAGGTGTGCCAGAAGGGAGTGTCGTGGGTCCGTTGCTGTTCACGATGTATATAAATGACCTTGCGGATACCATCGGAAGTTACGGTGCGTTACGGTGATGATCGACAAACTGCAGTGGAAGACTCTGCAGGAGAGCCGCTCTGTCGCTCGGAACGGGTTTTTGTCAAAGTTTCGAGAACATACCTTTACTGAGGAGTCTAGCAGTATATTGCTCCCTCCTACTTATATCTCGCGAAGAGATCATGAGGATGAAATCAGAAAGAGCCCACACAGAGTCATTCCGATAATCATTCTTTCCGCGAACAATACCTGACTGGAATAGGAGGGAAAATCGATAGTGTTACTCAAGGTACCCTCCGCCACACTCCGTCGGATGGCTTGCAGAGTATGGATGTAGATGTATTTGCTGATGTTGCTGTGGTGTATGGGAGGGTGTCGACTTTAATTGACTGTAATAGCATACAGGATGACTTAGACAAAATCTCGCGTTGGGGTCAAGAATGGCAACTAGCTCTAAATTTAGAAGGATATAAGGTGATGCACATGTGTAAGAAAAACAATCGCATTACGTTCAAATACCGCATTAGTAGTGAGCTTCTTGATGCAGTCGCGACGTTCAAATATGTAGGCGTAACATTGCAGAACAATCTGAAATGAAACGAACGTGTAAGGACAGTTGTCAGTAAGGCGGACAGCCGACTTCGGTTTATTGGGAGAGTTTTGGAAAGATGTACTTCATCTGTAAAGCAGACCGCGTATAAGACGCTCTCACGACCACGTCAGTTTAAACGAAGTCAGAGAAGCAGTTCAGAGGCGAGTAGTTAGGTTTGTTACTGGTAGGTTCGACCAAAACGCGAGTGTCACGGAAATGCTCCGGCAACTCAAATGGAGATCGTTGGAGATGAAGACGACGTAATTTTCGAGAAATTACGTTGAGGAAATTTAGAAGGCCGGAATTTGATGCTGAATGTAGGAAGATCATCCTGCCGCCTACTTACATTTCGCGTAAAGATCACAAAGACAAGAGAAATTAGGGCACGTACAGAGGCATACAGGCACACTTCTTCCCTCGTTGTGTTTGGAATAGGAAAGCAAATGCCTAGTAATGGTACAGTGTAGCCTCGGCCACGGTGGACTGCAGATGGGAAGGAACTGGAAGTCGTGCATTCCTTCATCTATCTTGGGTCTAATTCACCAAGATTTTTCAGAGCAGAGCAGTAACAAATATCACAGAGGTCCGGCTTAACACTCGTGTTCTGTCTTTTTTTATGGTTGCGAAGCATGGATACTCAATGCCAAACAGGTCACTGATGCGTTTGAGCTTTGGTGCTGACGTAGGATGTTACACATAAAATGGAATGAAAGAAGCACAAATGTGTCCATTATTGAACAACTCGACAGCTAAAAAATTCGATAAAATTTCTTTGGCCATATTGTGAGAAGAGATCGAGAAACGGAGGGCACGAGAGGAGGATCTATGTCCGCCACAAAAATGTCCACTGAGCTTCTTTCTTTAATTTTTATTCGCTTACAAATCAACCTGGAATCCAATTTTAAACGTTGAAACGGGTTGGTAATTAAGTTTCATGTCTTTTGGATACTGACGTCATCGAACCGAACTCCCTCTCTTTCTCCTGACTGCAAACATAGTCTATAGAAAGGGGCTGCATAGGCAGAGCTGCTACTTCTGCTCTGGTGATTCAGCTAAATAGGACTGCGTCGTGTTTATGGCAATTATCAACCCTTGGACGCAGAATGGTGCTTGGGGGTGGATGCTTGGACATTATTTCGGAAATCGTTAGTGAATTTACTACTCAAAAATACAGGGTCTAGGGTTTAACAAGAATACATAATGTCAGGAGTTAGCACTCACCTCGGCCGAAGCAGTAGCTGACGACAAGTACTTAATGACTGGATTTTTCACTGATTACGAACAAACAGCGCTGCGTGTAACGCCCGAATAATTCAGGCTTACAGGTACGAAGAACAGTGAGGGAAAATCTGGTGCCTGGCGGGTATAGCAGAGCGGTTCAAGGCGCCTTGTCGGGGACTGCGAGGCTGTTCCCGCCGGAGTTTCGAGGCCTGCATCGTGTGTGTGTGTGTGTGTGTGTGTGTGTGTGTGTGTGTGTGTGTGTGTGTGTGTGTGTTAGTGTTATTCTTACGTTAGTTTTAGTAGTTTGTAAGCCTAGGAACTGATGACCACACTATTTAGGACCCACAAATTAGTCTAGCTTATGGGACTTAACTATGGGGTCATCATTCCCTAAACTTACAAACTACTTATCAACTAGCTTATCCTAAGGACGGCACAAATATCCATGCCCGAGGGGGGATTCGAACCCCCGACCGCAGTGGCCGTGCAGACCGTGACTGGAGCGCCTCAGTCCCCTCGGCCACAGGGGCCGGCTCACAAATTTACAAACATTGTTTTCGTTTTCTTTTTATTTTATTTTTTATTTTAGCTATTTGGCGTACGGCGTACGGCAACACATAATCGACTCGAGTTGCAGAACATGGCCTGGGGTGCTGCTCCTGCGCTCGTCGCCCGAGACTACCGCAAAACCGAGGCTCTGTCAGATGAGTCGATTTCAGTCAATGGTAGGCTGCCACCCTGATCAAGACTACATGAAGCGATGAACTCAAGTTGCTAATAATGCCGTCTGAATGCTAGGAGTGGGTCCGTCATGGTGTGTGCTCTTTATGCATTGAACACATTCCGTCCTCCGATCCAACAATTGACAATTAACGAGAAATAGACACTTGAGAACATGGAGTTCATTTAAATAAGGAGCTTTTATTGAAGGCAGTGTTCGCAACTGTTTGAAGAATTTTCGCGGCAATGTCAACGAATAATCTGGCTAAAGTCGCCTGACAGGAATCGCATCACATACTTAGGCGAGGTAACTGCACTGGTAACACATGCGCAGTATTGTGGACAGCTGCAGCGGCAGCAGGGCACGTGCCACGTTCGCTGTGGCGTCGCTACAGGCCTCGGCGACGGCGCCGCCGGTCTACACGAGTCGTCGCGCCGCTTGAAGAAGAGGCGACAAGTCGCTCCACAGCACTTCGGCCACCGGGGGCGCCCGCAGTCTCGCTACGTCTCTGCCTGCTTCGCGCGCCGGCCAACAGGAAGGAGGCGGCTCGGCTAGATACGCCGGCGCACCACGCGAGTTCCCATCAGTACAAGGCAGTCGCAGAAATACTACAGTTCCAGAAGTTCATCATTGAAGAGCTATGAAATAGTAAATTTTTCTACCAACACGAGCACATCAAAGTTAAGTATTAATTGCTTCTGTCAATAAACACTTTGAGGACTAATCACGTCTTTCAGTTGCAGGCCTTGCCACGTCCTGGCTAGCGACGGCCCACCTCCTAGTACAGTATTCCGAAGACAACACATTTTTCCGGAGTAAACAGCTTCCATCACAATATCAGGTGGCATCCTATCATTCTTGACACTTCATATCTATAAAACAGGGTTTTATTTCTCTGATGGTTTCTGTTGCCTGCGGACTAATTCTGCCAAAGGACGAATACTGATGTCCTCACCCTCGATAGCAAATACCTGTGTAACCACATTCAGATGTTAGCGAAGGTGCACCAATTATCGGCATCTTAAAAGGAATCAATTGTTCAAATGTTTGTATAGTCTATGGGACTTAACTACGGGGTCATCAGTCCCTAACCTTACAAACTACTTATCAACAACCTGATACTAAGGACGGCACAAATATCCATGCCCGAGGGGGGATTCGAACCCCCGACCGTAGAGGCCGTGCAGACCGAGACTGGAGCGCCTCAGTCCCCTCGGCCACCGCGGCTGGCCTTAAAGGGAATTCCATTAAATATGTGTATATACAACATAATATTACAATGCTGGTTGTAACTGAAAGTAACTTGCCACATAAATCCATCTGGATTCGTAAGGATATGTGCAAGTCCTTGTAATAACAAGTTCAGTTAAAAACAAATTATGTACCAGTTATTGCCAGTGCTCATTCTGTTATTGGCACTGAATCGTACTATTTATTGGCATTGCAACATAAAGTGTTCTGAAGTCAGGAAAAATTGTATTTCTGCTACAAAATTATCAAATTTGAATATACAAACTAAACAATGTCATCATTAAAAGGCATATATAGAGGTTTATACTGATATTTATCATTAATTCTATTTCTGTAGTCATCCAGCCATTATCTGACGGGCGAATAACCCGCGATTGTGGGAAACTCAGAAACATTGAGAAGGTTCCTGTAAAATGCTTGAGTAACCATTCTCTATCAAATAATTCCTTACGCTCTGTTCACTTACAAATACCTGTTTGTTGTCACATTCTGCACGAATCAGAACACACGAATGCCACCTGGTCTACCGTTATTGAAAGGAGTTTTTTTCGATATTTTTTGACAAGCATCCCTACAGAATAACAAATTGCTTGTTTCGTCACAGGAAATCCCTTTTTCTCAACATCGTACTCCAGTTAACAAGTCATGCCACCTTATACTCACAAACAACCTGTAAGGGGCCCAGTTTTCTGGAAGAAGCAGTTTTTCCGCCTACTTTATCCTGGATTATTGGCCTGGGCCCTGCGTACTATTTTGCTGCTACCCGGCATACCGCCAGGTATGATACAGTAGTTTTGGAGCCATCTCGAAGATAAATTTTAATTCATTGACGAGCGATTGGTATAATGATGTTTCAGTGTCCGCCATGTAAAGTAGTGAAGAAAGTATATGCCGATTACAGGTTCATATGTTCCCGAAGTATTACTTTTTGATATTCGATACGATAGGTTATGACGGGGAGGGGGAATATGTAAGAAAATACACGCTTCCGGAACCACTGTGCTGCACTAGTTATCGGCACACTTACCGATCGAGAAGTATTTCTTTGAACCAATATTCGGCACTATCCAGAAATGTAAAGGGAGCAAAAGTAGAAACATCTCGTGTGTTCTGTCACATGCAGCATGAGGTTTTACAAGACATAATGCAACTGTACTAATTGCCACGGCAGCAATCCAGGGGGTGCACAGTGCGCGGCAGCAGGAAGCGCCCCCTGCGCCACCGGCCGCCACCGCCCACCCCCCACCCCATCCTCCCGCTGTAGGGGGCGGTTTGCCGCGGCTTTCTCGTAAGGATGGACACGGCGGAACCGACCTCACTGTAGGAGCGGCCACACAAACGGCGACAGCGGACGCAGGGCACAGAAAGCCCTTCTCTGCAGACACCAGAGGAGGCGTTTCCAAAAAACAGCGACGGCATCGCAGATAAACCGTAGACCCCTGCAAGGGGGAAGAAGACAAGCAAACCCCTGCAGTGCACACGTGTGTGAGTTGGAGAAAGTTTGGCCTGCAGTATAGATAAAGTTTTAGGCCAGCGAGAAAGGCCCTGATGAATGACATACCAGGCAGACCTAACACAGATAGGTACCACAAAGAACTGTTTTTACATCAAATAAGGAATGCAGAAGATAAAGACACCGCAGTTGAATCGTGGGAAAGACGCCAGTTCGCGAGTCTCATCTCGGCCCACAGAAAATATCCACCGGCGACTGAGAGGCGTGGTCGTGAAAACGGCGATCAACTATTTGTTGGCATTGCAAAACCAACCCACCAATCACAGAGCCAAAGGGACGCAAAATTCGAGGAGAAGCTGTAGCAGGAGAGTGAGAGGGGACTTGGTGAGAAACCAGCGAAGAAGACACTCGGTCCGTCGTTGGAGAAGCGAGGAGACGTGCTGGCAGCTCCTGCCTGGGCAGACGCGGGACTCTGACGCCTTTGCTCGGGGGTCGCACCGCGCCACACAGCCGCAGAGCAGGGCGGCAGACGGCTGTGCTGTGCTGCCGCGACCGACGCCGGCACACCGCCACACCAGCACACCGCAGCACACCGCGCCGCGCCGGTCCAACGCCTGACGAGCACGTCGGATTAAGGTTGCCGAGGCAGCAAATTACCTCCCACTCCTCCTTCCTTCGGCCCTGATCAAATCTTTTAATAAATAAAACTAAATTATATGTGGTAATCCCCTGTGCACTCTAATTCTCAAATCAATTCCTTGAATCAAATGTCCCTACCAGCCTACTTCTATAATCACTCATTATATTTTTAATTTACTCTTACTTCAGTATGGGAGTTATTCAGGATGAGGTTTTACCACATGACATTACAGAACTCCCTAACGTTACGAACACTGTAGTTCCTACCTCGCGACACGCACGCTAAGCAAAGCGCCTGCGTTCGTTTAACGCCTTCCACACAAGCATCTCGCACGGACTTGAGATTCAAGAAAATTCCGACAAATGACAGGCGTATTCAGTTATACATTTAATATACGCATACCAAAGTGCCGATTATTCGTACAGCGTCGGTTAATGCTACATTTACCGTATTTCCATACTGACTCAATACTATCATCATATTCTTATATAGCCTAAGCGTATTATGTAATTCTAGTTGATCAGAAGACGGTCCTCATACTTAAATACCACAGAGTAAGCGATGGTGGCAAAATACGGAAAATCATAAATCAGTAGAAAAAAAGTGATACCGTACAACTCTGGACAACACTGCTTTGGGTTCTCGCAAAATGTAGGAACCCTCTAAGCAATACCAACATTAAATATAATAAATACAGTATGCAGCACTGGTCGTTTTTATTAACGTTTTAGCAGATCGAATTCGATCACATAATGATATGCAAAAACATTAACAAAAAGCCACTGCATACTATATTTATTAATTTCATTATTTTCTGGTCACTGAGCACACCGTTCCAAAAAATGGAATCAAACCTAAAAAAATACCAACATTACTACTCATCTGAGATCACAGAAAATCTAGTCGTACTAGTTGTGGTTCTTGTTACTGTGGTCTCCACACCGCTCTTCATGCTATTCTCTGCTGTGTGGGACTCTACATCTCCTTATAACAACAGCAGCCCACATGAATTTGAACCTCCATACCGTACTAGTCTCTTCGCCTCCCTCTGCTATATTTACACCCCTCATATCACGGTATTAAACTGACCCTTAATATCTCAGAATGTGTAGTAGCAATCCCTTGGTCAACTTTCGCCACAAATTTGTTTCCTCCCAATTCTATTCAGTCATTCCTCGTTAGTAACTAGGTCTACTCATCTAGTTTTCAGCACTCTTCTCAATCTTCTCTAGCACCAAATTAAAAAAAAAAAATTCGAGTGCAAAATGTTCAAATGTCTGTAAATCTATCGGACCAAACTGCGTGATCATCACTCTGTAGCTTACAAACTACTTCAACCTAGGTAAACTAACCTATGGACAAACACACACACCCATGCCCCAGGAAGTACTCGAACATTCACGGCGAGCAACCGCGCGCTCCGCAGCGAGCTGCTTTAGACCGCTTTTTGTTTTTTTATTATTTTTTTTATTCATCTGGTAGATCTATGGTTCGCGGCTGTTCGTTAAATTTGTTCGTGGTTGTTCGTTGAAGGGTTGGCTCAGCTTTTTTATTACAGAGGACGTTTAGCCCCATGACCGGGCGCGCTGAGCCCGGCGACCGCTGGGCTACTCCACCGCGGCAATTCGAGTACCGTGAAAGGTTGTAATCAAGACAATTGCTTTCAAAAGACCTCGGAAGACCATATATTCAATGTTAACAATATTTTTTTCCTTTCTGTAGCCAGTCTGTATTTCATTTCAGGCATTGCTGTTGTAAGTACAAGTTAGTTTAAGTAGTTTGTAAATTTTGGAACCGATGACCACTGCAGTGACAACGAATAACTTTACAAACATTTGATTTTTATTCTTTTACTACCTAATTTCCTAATCCTATTCCCTCGGATTGAACTCAATTAATTCGAGTAAATTCCATTACTTTTATTTTGCTGCTATTAATACTCATGTGATAGATTCCAAAAATCAAAATGTTCAAATGTTTGTAGAGCTTATGGGACTTAACTACGGGGTCATCAGTCCCTAAACTTACAAACTTCTTATGCACTAGCTACAACTAAGGACGGCACAAATATCCATGCCCGACGGGGGATTCGAACCCCGCATTGTAGTGGCCGTGCAGACCGTGACTGAAGCGCCTCAGTCCCCTCGTCCACCGCGGCCGGCTGATAGACTCTTTTCAGGCCGCTGCCTACTCCATTAAGATGTTCTTTCTGGTCATATTATGTTTTCGAAAGAATGGATGCCATCGGCAAATCGTGCCCTTCGACTTTTATAACTGCAGTTCGATTTTGTATATAACCTTTCATTCACTATATTTTACCCCTACTACTTTCAGAATTTGAGAGTATTCCAGTCAACACTGTCAAATGCGTATTCTAAATCTGCAAAAGCTATTAACTTAGGTTAATACTGGGATAGAAAAGTTGTGTATAACTTGTACAGAAGCTAGACAGCAGTTTTAAGTGACAGAGAGCATTAAAGAGACGCTGTGGATGGGTAAGTGTAAATAGGGTTCTAGCCTTTCCCCAATATTACTTGCCTGTTTGCTTGGAACAGCAATTCAGGAATGGACTGTTGAACAGTGTCTTGAAAGCTGCGATATAATGAACGTCAGCAGTAGCAAATTAATCATAATGGGATTAACTTGATTAAAACAGGTGATGCTGAGGCCATTAGATTAGCAAAAGAGACAATGAAAGTAGTTGATGAGTTTTGTTCAGTAAAATAACTTCTGATGGCTGAGGTAAAGAAGATGTAAAATGCAAAATGGCAAAGGAAATTAAAGCATTTATCCGGAAGAGAA
Source organism: Locusta migratoria (assembly GCA_026315105.1). Taxonomy (NCBI): domain Eukaryota; kingdom Metazoa; phylum Arthropoda; class Insecta; order Orthoptera; family Acrididae; genus Locusta; species Locusta migratoria. The sequence continues at coordinate 39,077,003 of CM048745.1, forward strand.
ATTTGTTAATATCGAATGTTAAGTGTTATATGGTCTTTTCTGAAGGCTTTTGTGTTGGATTTAGCATTACATGGAGTCAAATGTGAACGATGAGAAATTCAGACTAGAAGAGAGCATAAGGTTTTGAACTGTATACTTCAGAATAATACTGAAGATAACACCAGTAGTTCGAAAAACTCATAAGGAAGAAATGATTATGAAGTAATGCGGCAGCTTGAGTAGGGTGTTCGGGGGTAGGGGAGCATTAAAAACTAGACACCTGATCACGAAATTAGTTAACAGTTTCGATTGGATGAGAGTTTCATTAAAAAGGCTTGTGCACGATTACCTATCGTTGACAGATGCATGCACGCAGTCAACGAACTGAAGGCCAGAACAACACGTTCATGTTGTTGATGTTATCATCTTCAGTCTGAAGAGTGGTTGGATACGGCTTTCCACGGAGCAATATTCTGGGCAAGCCTCTGGTCTATGAACAACTTATGTATTGGTTTCCTGCTACAGTTCTTTCACCTTCCACACATCACTCCGGTATTGAATTGGTGATCCCTGTATGTTTCACAACGTGTCCTATCAACAGATCTCATCATTCAGACAAGCCACTATTTTCTTTTCTCCTCAGCTGTGTTAAGTAATTTCATATTAAATTATGTGATTTACCCAGCAAAACAACTAATCCTTCAGAACCATATGAGTAGAAAATAATCAAAACGTAAAATATCAGTTGATTCAAATTTTTCAGGAGAAGCAAAAAACTGATATCTGCTAAACTGCTCAATAAAATTTTAAGCTATTTTCACAGTTAGATCCGTTTTGAGGTAGTGAACTAGAATATACCTTGCAAGAGATAAGTTTTTCTTTATAGTTAGGTTAGAAAATCCATTTATATTTCGGCTAATATACGTTTTGATCCGGAATATACGACATTACACGATTTGATGCGATTTTATTAACATACCTTCATTACTTCACATTAACTTTTATATTTAAAACTGTTATATTAGACTTTCGCATTTCAGATGAGTTGTATCATTTATAATAACATAAGGTTTATTTTTACTTCAAGGAATGCTACAAACCTTTACATTACTGTGAAAAACTGGATCAACACAGCAATCTGTTACAGGCAGAATATTATAGGTTACAGTAAATTTACTACAGTTTGAAACTTCCTGGCAGATTAAAATTGTGTGCCGGAACCGGGACTCAAACCCGGGACCTTTGCCTTTCGCGGGCAAGTGCTCTACCGACGGAGCTATCCCGACACGACTCACGATGCCGCCTCACAACTTTACTTCCGCCAGTACCTCGCCTCCTACTTTCCAAACTTCACAGAAGCTCTCCTGCGAATCATGCCAGACTAGTACTGCTGGACCAAAGGATATGGTGGAGACATGGTTTAGTATCACTACGGTTTTTCCCCCCTTGGGAAATAACTCCCTGACACTGAAATCTATATTAAATGTCAGATCATTTTTTTCAGACGTTGTTTTCTTCAGCTTTCAGTCTATATTTTGTACCAGAAAATTTTGATTAGGAAATATGTATGGGTAACCTTCAATATTTTGCTGGTAGTTATGAGGAACACAGTATGGCTGTAGATGTGAATGCAGATGAACGTTGCGTTCATTTTTGAGCTGGGGTCGATTCTTTCCCTTGTGAGCCACGCGACAGTATGGTGTGCTCTTCGCGGCTTAAAATTCTGACGCGAGGAAGACAATTAAACGGGAACGTGACATCCGAGCGCTGCTGCGCAGACGTCGGCGAGGGAGGCGGCGCGTGTTGAGCGAGCGGGACGTCCGAAGCGCGTAGGACAGAGAACGACACTCCTGCAACACCGACTGGACTGCGGTCACCCTGCACCGGCGAGCTCTCGTCAAAGCCTGTGACAGTAAAAAATATATCTACGTGCAGAACATAAAAACTTTAATAGTTTCTATGTCGTTGAACGCCATCCAACAAGGGGAACGTGACAAAAAGAAATCACAATTTTATAGAAAACGTTCTCTTAATTCAGAAAAAAATATCTAAAGGTCTGATGGAAAACTGTAAAAGTTATGCCCCTCGAGAGTAGCCGAGCGGTCTGGAGCGCCACGTTGCGGATCGCGCGGTCTACCGCGCCGGAGAGTCGAATCCTCCCACGGGCATGGATGTTTGTCTTCTCTTTAGTATAAGTTATTTCACAAGTTTATGGAATGATGACCCTGCAGTTACGTCGTATAAGCTTTACAAACATTTGAACATTTGATTTGAGAAAGTTTATAGAAAGTAAGACAGTCTATCGACTGCTCTTAAGTATCGATTCCTTATCCCTATATCGAAAAACCTGTTATACTCCCTGAAAAACAATTATCTGCAACTCGTAAGGTTCACGTTCCCAAACTTCCCGTTTATTGTAAGTATAACCGGGTCCAATAAAAAAAGGTAATGGTTAGAAAAATTAGAAACAAAAATTTTCAGGGATACATCGAATTTTAGCAAAAAATAATTAAAAATAAAGTGAAGGCCTTCAAAACTGGTTAAGTCTTTTCAGAGAATCCAATAGTTTGAGGCCCTTTTTTTTTTTTTTTTTTTTTTTTTTGTAAAGAATTGTACGAACATGCTATTCAATAATTCAAGATTTTGTGAATTATTAGGACCAAAATGGGACTTAAAAAATTCCGTTTTCTTTGAGTGTTTTTTGAACTATCTCAGTTTCTTGGAGATGAAAATAACGACTAAAGAAATGATATTCTGACATCTTCCCGAATTAAAAATTTAACGTTATTCTACGACCTTCTGAAGCCGTAAAAGCTAGTTTTTCCTTTTAAGAACATGTAATTGATTTGCGATTTTTCGCTAGTGCACTTCCATTTATTTAGTACTGAATACTTCTTTCCTTAAGTAAGATACCTACTCTCTGTTTCGGGTTTAGTAACTGAGTAGTAGTGTAGCGTCCCAGAGCGTGAACGCGTCGCCTGGTTCGGGCTGCGGAGTGGGGGCATTTGTCGCGCTGCAGCTCCAAGCGGACCGCGCTTGTGAAATGTTAGACGTCTCCGCTTCTGGCCAAGTCCTTCTATAGTTCCAACGGCGCAGCTGGATCAGAAACACGATTGCAGCAGTCATTTCTCTCTTGTTATTAAATTGCGTTTAATCTACATGTTTTCGAAGTGGAATAAGTTGATTACAACATATGAATGTAATACATGTTACCGTAAGGTGGTATCGAACCTGGACTGCTCGCGTGACCATTAGGCACTGGAGTGTGCTGTCCTAACTTAAAATTTGGCCCTTATACAAATTGCGCGTGAATCTTCGGAGCCTTCCACCTCTAATGACCACGATATCGACGGAACCGTAATATTCTTCTCTTCTTTGGAGTCCTTTATCTAGGAATCATCTGAATAGTGCGCTTTGTATATTTTATGGGTGGACACCCCTGGGGTATACCAATAGCCGGCCGCGGTGGCCGAGGGGACTGAGGCGCTCCAGTCACGGTCTGCACGGCCACTACGGTCGGGGGTTCGAATCCCCCCTCGGGCATGGATATTTGTGCCGTCCTAGTTCGTAAGTAGTTCATAAGTAGTTTGTAAGTTTAGGGACTGATGACCCCGTAGTTAAGTCCCATAAGCTATACAAACATTTGAACATTTTTTTGGTATACCAATACCCTGCGAAATGTCATCCCGAAGAGAATTCCCGAGACAAAGATACTCTTGTCCCTTGAAATTTATATATAAAAAAACTGCATTAGAAGCGACTATAAAATACGGTGAAGTATATACTTCTGTTAATATGTATTAACTTCAGTAAAACTAATAGTTTTCTTTGTAAGAAAATTGCTATACTTACTTTCTTAGCTAAACACATTAATTAGCTATTACATTAAACACGATCTGGAAATGCCTATTCACAAATGTACTTATAGGTAAGTACCTCACATATAATGAGCCTCGTTATTTATGAGCTTTCCTCAAATTTCCAGAAAGTGTTGTGCACCGTTTGCGTCTCTGTTTGTGAATGTATCCCATGTTGACCACCATACGGCATGGACAACGTCACATTTGGTATTGTACCGGTTTGTCGCAGTGTTCCTTCACTTTCGCAAAGGGATTCGGTCTGGGTGGGTACGGATTAGGTTCCAGAATGGTCAATGTATATTTTTATAAACGCTTGTCTCAGCAGCAGTAGTCGTCGAGCACCTGAGGGAAAATTCGGAATATAAGTCGCATCAGTTTCGTAGCCAAGTCCTGAGATGGACTCTGTAACTTCCGGGTACTGAGACTGTTGGTAAGGTCAGAGAACCGATCGAAATCTTTCTAAGTACTTCACCCAAAAATTACTTAGCACATAGACAACGGACAAGGGGAGATAACATATTACATCTGCTCATGAAAGTCTCAAATTTTTCAACTCGGTGTGGAACAAGGAGTGTGTCATAATAACCCCGTTACAGCTTCAATGAACACATCGGAAAAAGAAATTTCAAGATTGTAGGTGGATCTTCATGTTTATCAAAAGCAACAAGAGAGATGTAGAAATATTTTCGGGAATCAGTCGTAAGTAACATTTATTAACAGATCGAGATTTCGATCACTGATCATTATCAATGCTTAAAATAAAACGATTAAAACACGTAAAACATTTTGACTGATTTCTGAAAAACTTTCTACAAGTCAAATTAGTCGTTGAGCAGAAGTTCTACCATGAACTGACAACAAGAGAGAGTTCGGAGTACTTGACGGTTCAACACCAGAGTTTCGTCTCCAGCAGTCACAGTGACGAGTGTGAGTGGACAAAGGTCAAGAGCACCGTACATCACGGTTTAGACACGTGTTTGCCAAACATAAGATCTACTGTGGTTCTAAACAGATTTTGGCTACGTTTACATTAGCAATTCTCATTGCTTCCATAGCAAAGCATTCTAGACAAGCAAAATTAGCGTAATGAGGGCCGCACGGGAGGCGTGACAACTTTTACAGCGAAGTTCTACGTATATGTACCAAGTTAGCAGAGAATACTAAGAAAATTTGTTCTTCGGTTAAATTGTAACCAGATCGAAACCATGTCCTTAGCACTGCGTGGTTGCTGTGGCTCTGATACAGTGGATGACACACCGAAATACTAAATGTGTATTTCCACAGCTGTTTCACAGATGAAGATTGTACTACATTTTCTCCTGTAAATAGTAGCACGGACAATATATTGGATGATCCTGAAATAATTGAGAAATAGATAACCAACTGAAATGACAACAGAGCAAAGGCTGCTGGAGCTGATGGGATATCAATTCCATTTTACACGGAGTTTACGAAGGAGGTTTCACCATACTAGCAGCAGGAGCATTCTAGCAGAGGAGAGAAGCATTGTTAATGATTGGCCAAAACTGCAAGTCGTTCCCATGATCAAGAACGGTGGTAGGACAGATGCTCACGACTGACATCAATCTGCTGCAGAAATTTGGAACATGTGTTTGGCTCGTATAGTACATTATTTGATGCTGCAAGTCTCGTCTGTAGGTTGTTGTTGTTGTTGTTGTTGGGGTTTTTAAAGGGGGCTAAACGGCTAGGTTATCAGTCCCCTGTTCCTAGCTAAGAGAGAGCGTCTGTTAGTGAGCACGTAAGAATATGCCACATCTAATGCAGGAGATGTTTAAGGTGAGAATACATGCGAAGACAACATGTAAAGATAACAATCACTAAAGCAATGGACCAAAGAGACAATAACACAAAGAGCACAGCAGAAGATTGTGGCTGGCTGATCACAGAGATAATATAGGATGAGCCAGCCCTTCTGCACACACTAAAATGCCAGTCATCCATGGGACTGACAAGATGAAAGTAAAACAGATTAAAACCGGTAAAATGGCAGGTGCCTGAAATATCAGGTTTAGGGGCCCACTATTAAATCACATAATAAAAACCTGCAGAGCGAATAAAATCTAAAACACGTTCGACCATAGCAGCATCGTCTCCTAACATAAAAGAAAGCGCATCTGGTAGATTAAAGGATTGTCGCAATGCAACTAAAAATGGACAGTCCACCAGAATGTGGACCACTGTCAAGGGGGCGCCACAGTCACATCGTGGTGCGTCCTCCCGCCGAAGAAGGTGGCCATGCGTCAGCCATGTGTGGCCGATTCGTAGGCGACAGAGAACAACCGATTCCCTACGAGACGACCGCAGTGAGGACTTCCATGCAGCCGTAGAGAGCTTCACTGCACGAAGCTTGTTGGGTTGAGCGGCGTCAGCCCACTCGGAATCCCACAGGCCAAGGATCCTCCGATGGAACTCCAGTCGGAGATCGCTCTCTGGAAGACCAATAGCCAATGGACCGGAGGAAGTAGCCTGCTTAGCCAGCTGATCCACACGTTCATTTCCAGGAATGCCGATGTGGCCTGGGGTCCAAACAAAGACCACCGAGCGACCAGACCGAACAAGCCTCGAAACAGACTCCTGTATGGATTGCACTAAAGGGTGTTTCGGGAAACATTGGGCGAGGGCTTGCAAGCCACTAAGTGGCAAGAACGTAGATACAGACACCTCCAGAGACCCTGTCATATACAAGACGATTTTTGTAATAGCCCCGATACCCACAAAGGGCTGGGGTCCTATTAGCAGGAAGCCGGGTTTCCTGCAGGGCTACACAAAAAGCTGGGAAGCGGCACAACAAGTGCTGTAACTCTGGCAGATGGCGGAAAAAGCCGTCACAGTTCCACTGGAGGATCAGAGAGCCTCCTGGTCGCTGGGGCATGCTGAATTTGGCGGCGCAGTAGGAGTCGCAGTATCTTCTGCCGTAGCCGATTTCCAAGGCAGAGCCTCAACGTCCATGGCTTCCGCAGACTCGGCAATTGCCAAGTCTTTGGGGGACGCGAGAATCTCTATCTCGTCCTCAGAAGAAGAGGTGGAGGGGGGTGGTGGCAAGGTTGCCACCAAGGTATCCTTCTCCTTAGGTGGTTTCTTGTCTTTCTTCTTCTTCTTCGTTTCGCGCTTCTCTTTAGGTTTCTCATGCTGGGAGGGCGCTGCCAGCTCAGTCCCCAGGACTGAGGAGCGGCGTGCAGCCCTGCGACCAGCTGGCAGTACTTTCTGCCATCCACTGGCATCCGCTGATTCAGCGGGAGAAACCTTAGAGGGAAGGGATCCAAGCGACCCCTTCCCAGCGCGAGGAGCCAGAGCAGGCTGTTCTGACTCTGGCTCACGTGTGGGGACCGACGTCCCCATTGGTTGGGGGATTTGTGCTTCCAAGGCAGAGGCTTTGGAAGCAACAGTGTGAGATGTGCCCCCAACCACCAAAGGGGCAGATGGTGATGGTTGGGCTCGAGGGCCCACTGTGACAGTCGGAACTGGCGGTAAACTAGGCTGTGGAAATGGTTTCGTGGCTGCTGCATAGGATGTTTTGATGCTGACCGGGTGGAGTTTCTCATATTTCCTCTTGGCCTCGGAATAAGACAGCCGATCCATGGTTTTGTATTGCATGATCTTCCTTTCTTTGTGCAGTACAGAGCAGGTAGGCGAGCAAGGTGGGTGCTGCTGTCCACAGTTAACACAAACGGGAGGTGGTGTACAAGGGAGGTCCGGGTGCGATGGACGACCACAATCCCGACAGGTGGAGTTGGCGGTACACCTGGAGGACATGTGCCCAAACCTCCAGCATTTAAAACAGCGCATAGGGGGAGGAACGTAGGGCTTTACGTCACACTGGTATATCATCACCTTGACCTTCTCAGGCAATGAGTCGCCCTCGAAGGCCAAGATGAATGCACCAGTGGCGACCCTGTTGTCCTTCAGACCCCTATGGACTCGCCGTATAAAGTAGACTCCTCGCCGTTCCAAGTTCTTGCGGAGTTCGTCATCTGACTGCAAAAGGAGATCCCTATGAAAAATCAAACCCTGTACCATGTTCAGGCTTTTGTGTGGGGTGATAGTAACGGGAACATCACCCAGCTTGTCACAGGCGAGCAAAGCCCGTGACTGTGCTGGGGATGACGTCGTTATTAAAACTGACCCCGATCACATCTTCGACATGCCGTCTACTTCTCCAAACTTATCTTCCAAGTTCTCGACGAAAAAGAGAGGCTTTGTGTTCACGAAAGATTCACCATCAGTCCTGGAACATACTAATTACCTTGGAGCATATTGTTGTCCTCGGCAACGAGACCTGCGTTCCTCCCATGGCGTGGCCAAGGAAGGGAACGACTGGGGGTCATAAGTCTCAGCATTGAAGTCTACTTTACCTTTCTTAGAGACGGTGGTTAAACGCCCACCAGCGTTGCTTTGGGTCCTTTTCATCGTGTTCCCACGAGCAGCTAGGGAAATAAAGGTCCACCCAGGCAGAGCCCCGCTTGCCTGGGTAAGCCTTATACAACTGAGGTGCGGCAGGTTCCTCAGAGGTTGCTCGCTAGCGGCTGTTCAACCTCAACAGCCATGCAGCTCCTCGGCACGTAGCACACCTTGAGATTGAGGTTTTTTTTATAGAGGTTTGTACCGTCCTCGCGACCTGGGCGATTAAGCCAAGATCCCCGGGCTCTGAAACGTACAACGTTCCACCGTCGCGCCGAACGATGGTCGTTGAGGCACGCACAGAGCTTACGGTGTAGTGGTCTGTTGGCGCGACACAGCCCACAGCTCAGGACCCCGGGTTCGCCAAGCCCGTACTCAGCAAATTAATGCTGAGCCCCTGAGGGGTCGTCTGTAGGTATCAACATGGGTTCCGAAAGTAACATTTTGATGACAACCAGCTCGTACTATTCGTCCAAGAGCCCCAGAAAGCGGAAGATTCGAGCTCCCAGGTAGCAACGGTGTTCCTTAACTTGGTAGAAGACATTCAATACATTTCCGCACTGTCATCTAATGAGGAGCGTACGGAAAGCAGCTACTTCTATATAATATCAAGGAGAGTACATAAAGGAGCGATTCTAAATGGTACGACCCAAGGAAATTAACGGTTAGTAAGGCCGATGCCAGCCAGGTTGCTTGGAAGAATCCTAAGAAATTGTAGTCCCTCGAAAAAGGAAGTAGTTAATAAAACACTCGTTCGGCCAATACTTTAATATTGCTAATCACTGCGGTGCCCGTACCAGATAGAACAGACAGACAAGATGCGACGCAGAGCAGGGGATTTCGTCATCCGACAAATTGGTCCTTTGTAAACATATCTCGCTTAAAGATTACAAGGATAAAATGGAGATACTGAAGCTGAAACGGACCGATACTGTCCATGTTTTTATTTATTTAGTATTATTTTTATTAACTTTTTAGCAAGCTATATGAGACTGGCGTAGAGAAAGTAGGAAGTGCCGATGGTGTACGATTAGTACGCTTCGCCACGAATCGTGACGACGCTTTCGGAGTATTAGAGATGTATATCTTCCGTTGCCAGCGGCGCAAGAGTCCCTGGACATCAGCAACGGAATGTCATTGTGCCCTGTCATGGGGAATGATGGGGTGCTCTTCCATGAAATGCACGTTCCTGCCAGACAACCTCCGTCCAGCGCTCAGGCGAGACTTACATTTCACGGAACAGCGTGTAAGGCGTCACAGCCCCTCATTCCAGAGAAACAGCCGCAGCAAGTACAAACAGATGCAAATTGTTGATAAAGGAGGGGAAGGAAAGGATTGACGGTGGCTGGATTAGGGCATTGAAATTAAACAATGGCGGGAATTGAAAATGTGAGGCAGGCCGGGAATCGACCCCGGGTCTCCCGCTCCGGGCTAGCGGTCACCTTAACCACTCGACTACCCGTCCTCGCCGCCCGGCCGTCTCAAACTTCCACAAGTCACACGTTGTAGGTGTAACGCTCTTATACCGTCCACGCCCTCTTAATTCGCCATTACGAATTCCCGTGCGAGGTCGAACGTATGACCACATCCATGCCCAAGGAACCATTCGAACCCCAGACAGGGAACGTCCTCGAGCATCGGAGCATAGGCGATCGGCCACTCCGCCGCGGCTTCGAAATTCCATCGATGAGCTTTATTCGTTGGGCACTGTCATGAAAAAATTAAATATTTGCTTTTTGGTAAGAACTTTACAACAAACAATCAAGAGGGGGTGTTTCGAACACCCCATCATTGTGCATGGTAATTGACGATGCCATATCGCTATTCATGACGTCTCGTGTCGCTGACAGTGGGAGATTCTGAAACATGCACCGTACTCAACCGACACGATAGCCCGTAATTACGATCTCGTTTTTTTTCTTTTTTCTTTTTTTTTGTTTGAGGTTTTAGGGCGCACAACTTCTCAGGTCATTAGCGCCCGCATCGGGACAGAGATTCGTTAGGTCCCGAAAAAATTGATAACTGCCAGAAAGGAGAGTATCAAGAGAAAGCTAAAACAGATGGATAAAAAATAAATCAGCCATGTTGATAAAACGCAAAACTCGAGAAGCTGCTCGTGTGTCATCAGCTAAACGTTCCTCCAGAGTAGACGGCAAATTAAGGGCTACACGGTGAAAATAACGACAACACAGTACGACATGTCGCACAGACAGCAATTCACCACAGGAGCACTGCGGTGCATGGTCCGCGGTTAATAAATGACGGTGGATGAATCGGAAATGACCGATCCGCAACCGGGCTAGTATTCGCCGAGAGGGGCGTGAGGAGGTCCTCCAAGCAGTCGGGATCGGTTTTAGGGTTCTAAGTTTCTTGTCGTGGAGTGAGAACCACGAACTGTGCCAGGACGACACAATACACTGGAGAATGGTCTGTTAAATATCGTAGCCATGCGAGGCAAAAGTGCTGCTGTCTTGGTCGCAATGTCAGCAGTCTCACTCCTGGGCACACCCACATGGCCAGGGACCTACAGAAAACAAACGTGACAGCCATTATCTGTTAGCAACTGAAGGGAACGTTGGATGCGGTACACGACAGGATGGGTCGAGAAAGGGTCCCTAAGACTCTGCAGGGCACTACGGGAGTCAGAGCAGATGGCATAAAAGAGATGGTGGGGACGGCGGATGTACAAAACAGCCTGGTGGAGGGCAAAACGTTCAGCCGTGAAATACGAGCACCGATGACAAAGGCAGATCCGACACCATCGGTACTCTTGGAACCATCAGTGTAGATAAATATGGCATTATCGAACTGCAAAAGGTGTTCGACAAGTCTCGAGCGATATATCAAATCCGGAGTGCTCTCCTTGGGGAGCGAACTAGTTCAAGGTGGGTGCGAATCTGGGCCTGATGCCACGGTGGCAATGGGCTATCGCTCAACCGAAAGGTGTAAGGAAGGGTACAATCAAGTCGCTGAAGCAGGCGGCGAAAGCGGACTCCAGGTGGAAGCAAGGCTATCGCAGATAACCGATATTGGCTATCGAGGGAGTCATCAAAAGTTAATGGGTAAGATGGATGGTTGGGCATCAACAGCAGGCGGCATGCGTACCGACACAAGAGTATGTCACGCCGATAGGTCAAGGGTAATACAGCAGCTTCGGTATAAAGGCTTTCAACAGGGCTGTTATAAAATGCACCGGCCGCCAGTCATAATCCCTGATGGTGAGTTAAGACAGCGGAGAAGGGACGGCCATGCAGAAGAGTATACAAAGCTTCTGTAGTCCAGCTTTGACTGAACAATGGCCCGGTAAAGGTGAAGCAGGACGGTACGATCCACTCCCCATGATGTGCCCCCTAAGGACACGAAGAACATTAAGGGATCGGGCACAATGGGCAGCCAGGTAGGACACGTGTCGGGACCAGCAAAGTTTCTGATCCAACATTAGAACCAAGAATTTTTTGTCTCCACGAATGGGAGAGCAATGAGGTCAAGACGTAGAGATGGTGGAAGAAATTCCTTGTATCTCCAGAAGCTTATACACACCGTTCTCTCAGTGAAGAAGCGGAAGCCGTTCGCAAAGCTCCAGGAATATAGGCGGTCAAGACAGCGTTGAAGACAACGCTCCAAGAGACATGTTCGCTGGGCGTTGCAATAAATTGCAAAATCATCTACAAAAAGGGACCCGGAAACGTCGGCTGAAAGGCAATCCACAATCGAATTGCCACCGCGGCCGGCAATCGGATTGATTTCAATGGTAAAGTGAGACACGCTCAAGACGGAATCCTGTGGCACCCCATTGTCCTGGCGAAAGGTATCTGACAAAACACAGCCCACCCGTACCCGGAACTTGCGATTCGCCAAAAACGATTGAATGAAGAGAGGGAGGTGGCCGCAAAGGCCCCATGCGTGCAAACTGCAGAGATACCTCCAACAGGTATCGTAAGCCTTCTCCAAGTCGAAGAACACTGCTACCGTTTGAAGCTTCCCTAGAAAGTTATTGTTAATGAAGGTCGACAAGGTTACGAGGTGATCAGCAGCAGAGCCATGTCCTCTAAAAGGGAGGCGACAAGGTGCTTGAGAGCCCCACAGGGGGTGGTGGGCATTGAAGTTGCCTAACAACACGACAGGTGAAGGGAGATGGTCAACGAGGTGTACCACATCTGCCCTAGTAAGGGCAGATGCGATGGCGAATAGATATTACAGAGGGGAAAGGAAAAAGTGGATAGAATGATGCGGACGGCAACTGCATGTATGTGAGTATGCAATGAAATAGGATGGTAATATACGTCGTCCCGAATGAGCATCGGAACCCCTCCATGGGCTGGAGTACCTTCCACAGGCGGCAGGTCGAAAAGCACAGAGGTGTAGTGGGGGCTGTCGGCATGATAACATGGACGTAACTTAGTTTCTTGGATACAAACTAGAAACAGGCAGTGAAAACGAAGGAGTAGTTTTAATTCCTCCCGATTGCATCGAATGCCACGAATATTCCATTGAAGGAGCGCCATGATAAAAAATGAGAGAAGAAAAGAGGGAATGAGCAAGCAGGGTCACCTGGATGGCAGCTGAGGACCAGAATTCGAGGGAGCACTGCTATCTCAAAGTTCGGTCCTCAGTGGCCATCGAGGTGACCCCGCTTGCTCATTCCTTCGTGTTCTTTGGGTTCGACCGACACGTCTGCCACCTCCCGAGTTGATCATGAGGGGCAGGTTCCACCGCCGGTAAGGGCTGGGTGCCCAGCTAACAGAGCGTCCCGGTGAAGTAGAAGATGGCCGAGGTCGACAACTGTTGGATGGCGTGAGCGAAGAGTCACGCCGTGGCACGGAAGGGGGGGGGGGCTGTTCTTTTTGTGAGCCATCTTAGAGGCATGATGAGTAGAAGAAGCGGACGACGATTGAGAAGACGGAGTTTAAGAAATCGCCACGAACGGGTTCTTTTTTAGAACTCCGGGCAGTGGAGCACTCTAGAATGGTCAGAAGGGATCGGAGAGGTGGAACGAGCTATTTTCTGACAATAGTGTCACAGAAGGTGAAATCGCAGGTCTGAGTGCCTACCTCCTTAGTTGGTCGAGGGGAGGTGAGGACCAGGCTGTAAGTACCTGCTGGGAGTACAGCGGGCTTCCTACTCGCTAATAACTTCCGAGCGACAGAGATTGAAACCTTTTCCTTGAAGCGAATCTCCTGGATGATCCGCTCTTCTTTATAGATGGGGCAGTCCCGTGAAGAAGCAGTATGGTCACCCATGCAATTAATGCAGCAAGGGGATGGAGGTGCACACTCATGGGCGTCCCTGCCACAGGTGGCGAACTTGGCTGCATCAGGACAAGATTTACTAGTATGAATAAATCTCTGACAATGGTAGCAGTGCTTAGGATTGGGTATATACGGGCGAACGGAAATGACTTCGTAGCCCGTTTTTACCTTAGATGGTACGTCCACCCTGTCGAAAGTCAAGAAGACAGTACGAGTCGCCGGCCGCGGTGGCCGAGGGGACTGTTGCGCTCCAGTCACAGTCTGCACGGCCAGTACGGTCGGGGGTTCGAATCCCCCCTCGGGCATGGATATTTGTGTCGTCCTTAGTATTAAGTAGTTCTTAAGTAGTTTCTAAGTTTAGGGACTGATGACCCCGTAGTTAAGTCCCATAAGCTGTACAAACATTTGAACATTTGAGTACGAGTCGGCACGAGATCATTGTCAACTTTCTTCATCATGCGATGAACAGCCATAACTCCCTGATCAGACATCCTCGTGCGGTAAATCATCGAGAGATCTTCTGAGGACTACCCCCCCCCCCCCGAATTGTTGAGTGTGCCGTGAGCCTCCACTTTCATGGGAAAAGTATGCACAAGTGTAGCCCAAAGTAATTTCTGTGCCTGAAAGGCATTTTCAATTTCAAGCAACAAAGTCCCATTGCGCTGTCTGGAGCAGGTCTTCAAGGGACCTGAGATTGCATCGACTCCCTTCTGAATAAGAAAAGGATTCACAGAAGAAAATTCATTATCAGTATGAGATACTACGAGGAACTTGGGCATTTAAGGCAAAGCTTTCTTGGACTGAGATTCGTCATGTTTCCGTTTTTGGTTCAGGGTTATAGTTGATTTGGAAGGTTTCATAGCGAAAGTGTCCCCCATGATTACCGGCGTCTACGATGGCGCGCTCCTTCCTTGTGCGGGCCCTCACTGAGGCCTTACCCGCCTTAGGTGACTGTTCCCACCTCAGGTCACACCTCCCGAGAACGGACGGAGGGACCAATTGGCATGTTCGGAAGGTATCAGCTCGGGTAATCACCCCTCCCTGGGCCCGGCCTTTACCGGGAGGTACGTACATGCCTACATGTCTACCCGGGGCGGGGAGTTACGCCTTACCATGTCACCGGCTACCCAGAGTGGGGGTTGACCTTCAGACATGCTCAGGGAGGAAAGAAGAGAGGAAGGAGAGAAAGGGATGAAGAAGGGAGAATCTCAAACGCCGAGGCGGAGATTAAAAGGGTGGGTCGAGGACAAGGAGAAAAGAGCAAGAGGGGAAGGCGAAAGGACAGGAAAGGAAGAGGACCAAGAAAAGGAGAAGTCTGAGTAAGAAAAAAAACCTTTGAATGAAAAGCACCAACTGGGGGGAAAGAGGGAAACAGCCTGGAACAGAAGTTGGTGCGAAGAATGGCAGCTAGCTCTCAATGTAGGAAAATGTAAGGTGATGCGCATGAGTAAAAAAAAAAAAAAAAAAAAAAAACAATCCTATAATGTTCGAATATAGCATCAGTAGTGAGCTTCTTGATGCGGTCGCGTCGTTCAAATATCTAGGCGTAACATTGCAGAGCGATATGAAGTGGAACGAGCATGTAAGGACAGTTGTGAGTAAGGCAGATAGCCGACTTCGGTTTATTGGGAGAATTTTGGGAAGATGTACTTCACCTGTAAAGGAGACCGCGTATAAAACGCTTGTACGACCACATCTTGAGTATTGCTCAAGTATTTGGGACCCGCAGCAGATCGGTTTGAAGGAAGACATAGAGGCGGTTCAGAGGCGAGCAGCTAGATTTGTTACCGGTAGGTTCGACCAATGCGCGAGTGTCACGGAAATGCTCCGGCAACTCAATTGTGGATCGCTGGAAGAAAGACGACGTTCTTTTTGTGAATTTCTGTTAAGTAAATTTAGAGGGCCGGAATTTGAAGCTGAGTGTAGTACGACCTTGCTGCCGCCTACTTACATTTCGCGTAAAGATCTGTACCCTTCGCCACGCACCTTACGGTGAATTGCGGAGTATGTATGTAGATGTAGATGTAGAACGGCCGCTACGGCTCAGGGCCCCGTGCGCGCCACACACGCACCCACAAAAGAACTGTGGGGCCCCCTGGGGGGACGATCTCACTGTCGAAGCGAAAGAACCACTGCGACGGATGACGGATGCGTTATGGCACCAAAGGTGACACCAATTACAAAGTAATTTCAGTGAACAATAATCGTTGAGAGTGTCCGTATGTTTGTGTGTATGTGTTGCATACAAATATACAGTTTTGATCCAATCTTTTTTTAAATTTTGTACAAGTAAGTTTCAATCCATGAGGACACTCGCCGTAAGTGTAAGAATCACGTACGATAAGTAGTTCACGAGATATGACGTCATAAACAATGATAAGGCCGAAAAACTGCTGCTTAAAGCGACAATGTTGCTCATTTTCTCATAAACCACTGGACCGATTTCAACTAAATTTGCGACAGAGGTTCCTTACCGTGAGGTAAGAATTGCTGCAGCGTTAAGAATGACATACGACACATGGTTCAGGAATCGCAAAAAAACAGCCACGTAATGTAGCGAGAATTTATAAATATTCTATATGCGAATGAGAGTACTTAGCGACTTGAAACAAACTTTAAACATAATTTCAAACCTTTATTAAACATTTTTTCGCTCACAACCGTAGAAAAGTGATGATAGGAAAAATATTTCTCTCGTACTATTTTTCTGCTGTTTATGGAGTAATACTACGGCATTTGGCATGACGTTACAATTTATAATTTTTGCACTACAAATTGTGGCCCCAGGAAATTTTACAGATAGTATACACACAGAGTTGAGTGTACCTTTCAAATTGTACCTCAGTACGACATGTAGTTCATGAGATATCAGCACATAAACACTAGCGTTCATAGAAAACCGCCCCATCACACACCAAGTTAAAAGAAAAGTTTGTAATCCTATGGGACCAAACTACATTGGTCATCAGTCCCTACTCTTACAAAGTATTTAAACTAACCTAAAGACAACACACACATCCATGCCCGATGGAGGATTCGATCCTCTGACGCGAAAGGACACCGAGTTTTAATCTATTTCTTTTGTACTACTAATTGTATTCCCAAGAGATTTTACAGACAGAGCTCTTATAGAAATGAATATACAGGTGAAAAGTGGCAGGAATGAATAAATAAATAAATACCAGGGCAACGCCGGGCTTCCAGCTAGTTCCTTATAATTCACAAGACATAAAAGTTCAAATGTTTGCAAATCTATCGGATCCAACTGCGTGGTCATCAGTTCGTAGCTTACAAACTACTTAAACCTAGGTAAACTAACCTAAGCACAACACACACACCCATGCCCCAGCCAGGACTCGAACCTCCACGGCGAGCAACCGCGCGTTCCGCAGCGAGACGCTGTAGACCGCTCGGCTACTCCACCGCGGCACAAGACATAGTCTGACAAGTTCGCTGAATAAGAGTCTAACGTAGTACATTGATTATAATAATAATAATAATTTCGTGTGGCTGCATTATTTCCAATAAAACAGGTAACTTTGAAAGGCTATTGTCTGGTCCTCCCCACCCACGCAGTCTGCAGCATCGGAGGCCCGCTCAAGCAAGACGCGGCGCCTCAGAAACTCGCAGCGACCGGTGTCTGTGAGGAGCGCTCGCTGCCGCCGCTTTGTTAATTGGCGCGCTGGTGGGGGGAGGCGGGGCTGCGCCTCCTCTGTGCGCCGCGCCGCCTTTGTCGGCGCCACCTTTCGCTGCCGGTATCTGCGCCGCGCCACCGCCTCCACCCCCCCCCCCCCCCCCGCAGACGGAGCGGCCACCACCGCAGACGCCTCCGCTTATCGCCCCTAAACAACGCAGCCGGCGCCCCTATTGGAAACGGGGGGCGTGCCAGCGCTCTGCGACCGCAGCCGTTCAAGGTGCGCAGGCGCTGCTAGACAGCCAGTACAATACAAGGCTCTCTCTCTCTCAAACACACACACTTGTAACGCCTGTTGATCGACGAGATATTCTACTTCGAATTACATTCATAATGTTCAAGTGTAATTTTTTGCGAGTTACTTTGATTGGTGTATTCTTTAATTCTTGCATATGTAGCTCGTTTTCGCATTTACTACCCCAATTTTGCGTCTTTGACAAGCGTCTAATATAAGACCTCTCTTCGCACAGTCAATTTCTTTAGTTTCACCTGTGTTATTTCGTAGTTGAACCATTCACGCCTTGCATCTCAGTCTTCTCTTGACACAATTATCGCGTTTACTTTATGTACTGTGGTGTCCGATACTGTGTCTCTTTGTTGTGTCTTTGTTTTGGATAGGGATTGCTGTGTACGGATCAGAGAAACTTGGTTCTCATCTTCAGCGGTTAGATACCCCGAGCCCGCAGTCCATGGGCACCGCTGTTCTGGGCCAAACATGGGCATCCGTCACACGTCCACCACGCCTGGCGTGTCCTCACATCGGCCCGCGGCTGAGACCAGTCCCTTTACTGATCGCAATGAGCCAGATACTTCATTTCTGGTCTCTTGGGAGGAGTCCCCAGTTCGTCTTACCAACAGGATCTTTCAGGCGTCACCTCTGATAGCCAATGCTCCTAAGACAGTTGGTTTCACTTGTTCTGTTACATTTCAGCCAGTGAGATCTCGGAAATAACAGACGTTGCGATTACTTGCAGTCGGAACCTCCAACGTTTGGCACACGGTTTCTTATTTTCTCCGATTCCCTTAGCGCACTGCAATCATTGCAGAGCCTTTACCCAGTAGAGAAGGTTCCGAAATTCATACAGTAACAACTGTACTTCCTCCAGCCGCGGTAAAAGCAGGTGTCATTCTTCTGGGTACCTGGGCAGTTGGGAATATGGGGAAATGAAGTTGCTGATCGGGCTGCAAAGGAGGCCTGCATCGACCATAACATAATACATTAGGCCGTTCCCCTGCAGAACGTCTTCTCTGTGGTACGGTAAAAGTGCTCTGACCTGTGCCTGGCAGTGTCAGGTAATACATAAGCTGCGGTCCGTGAAGCAAAGGTTCCGACCGTGGCGAACCTCCTGCCAGCCACTGTGGCCTGACGCGCTCGGAGTCTGGCGCTGCCCATTAATACACAACTTTAAACTTCCACAGGAAGATCCTCCTTTTGGTGACGCCTGTGGCGTGCAACTCACTGTCCGCCACATTGTAATTGAATGCAGATCTTTTTCACTTCAAAATATTATTCTCAAACCTAAGATCGGTCTGACCAAATATTATCAATTAGCTTCGTTCCTCAAGTCAAGATAGAGGGATAGAATTCACTACATAAATAATGACATAAAATATAATCTTACATTTTTGCAAATCAAAGTCAGTGAACACTTTTACAATATACATAAATTACAGAATTTGACATAATACAAAGTTACGCCTTATCAAAAAGTCCAGCGATGTCCGTTTTCTTACATATGTTTTACAACAATGGTTTTACAGTACATCCTCCAATAAGTTGTTCAGAAACCGTCATCTCCACATTCATGAGAGATACTTGCTCTTGCTCCACTTTCCACATTTCATAAGCAGTAAGGTTTCTTACAGCACGAATCGCGTATTCGTTCCGTACGACCGATAGCGTTCACGACAACGCCAATCCGTTCCGCACGATACGACGGAAACGTTATTGCGTACGAAATTTCTGCCACGAAAACGAACAGTTTTTCTGCTTGAACCACACACTTGGTTTCACTTTTATAACTTGTTATAAAAATTCTAAATTTGAAATGAACTTGAGCGGTACGTACTGTTTAGCTGCGCGCGCAGCTGTCCGATGCGGCTCAGTCACTGTCAGTGGTCTGGCTCAAGCAGTTCCACGCTGTTATCGATAACCCGTTTCTTATGACTAAGAGTTTTAAATTATCAAATAAAATGACAAACATACATGACTAGCAATAAATACACTGACAAAAGAAAAATAATGCAAATAAACGTTAACGTAAACGCAATACAGAACATATTGCAGTAAAATATGGTGTTTACGTAATTACATACACGTAGACGAGATACATGACCTAAGAAAAGAAGCTTTTGAAAGAAATGCAAACGCTGCGCAGACGTTTCAGATATTTATATGTAAATAAATTGTTCCAGCGTATTCGTCTGATGGGCGTTCCGTGTAATTGACACCTTACAAAAGGAAAGAGCTACCCTTCTTTGAACCTTCTGTATGTCCCCCGTCGAGAAAGAACAGCACAATATCGCTAACTGTTTGTGTGCACCTAAAAGGCAAATGACGGTTTCAATTAAGTCCGCCCCCAGCCGGACAGGGGACGCTAAAACAGCCGCGCAAGGTAAGTTGAGAATTTCCGCAGGACGGAAAGCGTGTCTGGACCCAAAGCTCGAAATCAGAGCTACGAGTCCCGGTCCACCACAAATTTTTCAACTTGGCCGTTGAATTTAAAACAACGCCCAGTAACAGCCGGGATGTTCCATAATTTCTACCGTGTAAATCGAGTGATCTTACATATATGCACGGTGTGCGTCATGTGTCAGCTGTTTTCCTCGTATTGCTTGCAGCCAGGTTCTAGCACAACCTCCAGAGTTTAATATTTGGCGTGGCCAGCTAAGGCAGTGAGGGGACCTTTCCCTTTTACTGTGAGAATAACCACACGCGACGCGTCCAGCGCACACAGTGTGTATTCAGAATCGATACGTCGCCGGTCTCCGGAGGAGATTGAAGGCAGGGCCTTCTCCGGGGGGAAAGCATCGCGACCGCCTATTCAATACAGGCGTGCCTTTGAAGGAAAACTCTCTGCGGTCGAAGGAGCACGCCACTCACACAAGCCCGTCCCGCGGGAGCATAATCTTTCTTCACTCTCCTTCGCTCAACACTGGGCAATGCTTCAAGAAGCAATCTGTACCATCCTTCAAACACGGAGGAAAAGGTTGCTAACATTTACTACCAGTTATTTAAAAATGGCATCCAACGTAAAACTGATTTGATGTCCCTGTACTTCCGGTCTCTCTGTGTTAATCAATCTGACAAGTCAATGATTACATCGCTAGAAGAAGTTTTTTCTTTTAACACAATTTTCTGCCTTCAGGACATCCAGAACCGATTATCTTCAACTTTAATTATGGCATCCGCGATAAATGCTAATTTTAAAATTTGTTTACCGAGACTGTCAGGCAGCAGTTACAGTAGACGGCAAATTAAGTTCCGGTTAGTCTCAAGGGTAAGACAAGGCTGTAACCTGTCAGCACTGTTATTCCTACTATCCATAGAAAACTGTAGTTTGGCAGGACGGGATTATAATTGGTGAAAACAAAATAAGCAATTTCACATGTGCAGATGACTTACGATGACAGAATCAATTGAAAGGTTGCAGCCTAATATTTCAGAAGTGTAAGTATCATGATATGAAGATCAGCATCTACAAAACAAAAGTAATGTCTTTGGGAAACAGATCTAAACAGATTGAGTGCCAAATAGGAGAAACAAAGTTGGTACAAGTAGACAGTTTCAATTACCTAGGATGTGTTTTCTTACAGGATAGCAACATAGTGAAAGAACTTGAATCAAGGTGTAGCAAAGCTAATGCAGTGAGTGCTCAGCTAAGATCTACTCTCTTCTGCAAGAAGGAAGACTGTACCAAGACTAAGTTAGCAGTGCACCGCTCTATGTTTCGACCAACTCTGTTGTATTGGAATGAAAGCTCTGTGCATACATGTTACCTTATTCATAAGGTTCACGTTGCAGATATGAAAGCAGCAAGAATGTTTGGAGTTAGTAATAAGTTAAGTACTCGAAAATGAGCTTATAACCCGAAACCTAGGTAGTACAGAACCAATAAAGTTTGTGAAATAAGGTTAAAATGTTTTTTAGTGTAGCAAGAATGATTGCAGGTACTAATAAATGGCAACAATGGCAGGAGGGTGTCCATAACGTGGAAATCAAAGAAAAAGTGGAAATGCACACCAAAGATGAAGCAGTTAGTGCGAACAGGTTGAGGCGTTGCGGTCATGTTATTCGCTTGAGAAAAGCAAGGTTACCCAAAGGGCTCAGGAACGGGGGAGGGGGGGGGGGGGGTTAGAGGAGTCGAGGTAGGCCAAGGAGAAAGCACTTAGATCCGGTGAAAAATGATTTTGACGTAAAAGGCTTAGTATGAAACGAGGCACTAATATTAGCATTGATTGGGGTGTCATGGAGGAATTTTATTAGGGAGGCTTTACTCCAGACTAAACGCAGTAAGGCATAATCAGTCTGTAATGACGATAATGGTTTATTTGCATTTGCTATCAGAATTTCGAGACGTATGTCTGATCATCAAGTGCATCTAAAAAGTTAGTCAAATACAAACATCTGCCATGTAATAAAATGGCTACGCTACATCTGTACGAAACTGTGGCTACCTGTAACAGCTTTATAGACTAGCTAAGAACGTGTACTCCCTTTTTCCTGAACTATTTTAGTAGAGATGTGGGATAGCAGTTTTATTACATCACCAATGTCACTATTTTATTTAATTGTAAATTGCGAATGCCCCTTACGATGAGACATAGGTTTAGAAACTCGGTCAGTGCATGCAAATAGGAATTTTCAATTTAACAACTGTTGCGGATTGCATTATTGAAGAGTTATTTTACAGTTAAATGTGAAAGTTAGACACACTAGTTTTTACGTCACTTGAGAAATGTTTTATTCCAATATCAGAAAGTGTATAAGTTGCTATAGAAAGCGTAACTAAGCAGAAAACTTGCAATTAAATTTTACCTGTTCACGTAAAGCTAGCTCAGAACTATAAAGCTTCTATTATCACAGAACCACCGGAGCAAATGGAGAGGCCTGTCTGTACACCGTGCACCCACGATCCGAACCATTGACCCATTCGTTTTGAACGACTTCAGTTCTTAATTCTTCTGTGTTGGCTCCATTACTCTTCAACCTATACACCAACGATCTACCGACAACAAATGCTCGGATGTTGTGCTACGCTGATGACATGGCTTTGGCTGTGCAACATGGAAGCTCCGAAGAGTGTGATAACATCCTCAACCAAGATCTCAGAACAATGGAAAAATACTTCAGAAGCTGGAGACTAATCCCCAACCCATCAAAGACAGAAGTTACAGTATTTCACCTATGTAACCAACAAGCCACTCTATCACTGGATGTTAGTTTTACTGGAAAAAAGTTAAACCACAACCCAAACCCAAAATATCTTGGCATCAGACTGGACAGATCACTCACATTCAAATCTCACCTAACGGAAACAGCAGCTGAGATACGAACAAGAAACAACGTCATTCAAAAGCTTGCCAATTCTAGCTGGGAAGCTGGTGCACACACCCTGAAGACCTCTTCTTTATCACTGGTGTCTTCTGTTGGAGAGTACTGCAGTCCTGTTTGGATTAACAACAGTCATACATCCAAAGTGGACACCGAGCTAAATAACACCATGAGAATCATACCTGGGACCAAAAAATCGACCCCACTGCCCTGGCTCTCCATTCTCTGTAATATAGCCCCACCACATGTCAGACGGCAAGCTGCGTTAGTCAATGAGTGGAATAAAATTTTCTGCAATATTAAGCTACGTATCCACCAAGACATTACTCCAAATAATCGTTGCCAGAGATCCAGAAGACCACCATGGAGAACAGGTCAGAATCTTATATCTATCCCTTTCGATGCCAAGACCATCTGGAAAAATGAGTGGTCCAATTCTGCCATAGACAGGAACCATAGGGAAATATCACCTGGCAGAAATGTACCTGGTGCAGACCTGCCAAGAAGAACGTAGGTCACACTCAACAGACTCCGCACAGGCCATGGCAGAAGTGGAGAGATGTTCTTCAGGTGGGGATGCGAGATACTCCCCAGTGCGATTGTGGACATCCTGAACAAACGATCCAGCACATCATTCTCGAATGCCCAAAACGTGCATTCACAGGAACTACTGGAGAACTGTATGTAGCCTCCCCTAAAACCGTCGAGTGGATGGAAAAGCTGGACATACAACTTTAATATAATTTTGTACTTTGTTTTGTCTGCTTGCTAAATTGTCAATTTGATTTCAACGTTCATTGTATATATCCATATGTACGTAAGTATGACGTACATATTTAAAACATTTGTACTTTAAAACCACATACGCTAAATAAATAGTTCCTAATCTCCGCTTCATTTGCAATGACAGTAAACAGAGCTAGGATAAGAGGACAAAATGACAGATGGGGTTATAGTGGAAATAAATGAACACAAAAAGATGGAGGGAGGAGAGAGAGGGTGGAAATGATGCACAAAGAGAGCGGTGGCTGGAGGTGATCGACTAAGGGGAGGTGGGGGATTGGGGAGGGAGTAAGATGAGGATATGGACAACGAGGCAAAGAGGAGATGATGGCCACAGAGAATGGCGAGGGAAGGGGTTCATTTCATGTATCTAACTCTCGTACATATTCAGCAATTTCGGAACACTTGCAGGTTCTCTAATAATGAAACAAAACAGCTCTATATAAAGTACCGTTTCCGACGACAACTTTTACAGAAATATAATGGAAATATTGAAAAGATCTCTGATTTTTGAAGCAAAGCATCACACTAAAACAGACTTTTCACTACAAAGAAATTTAACGAATTACTATTATGATAAAAGATTGAAAGTCATAACATCCTGTGATATCACATTCCGTGTTTTTAAGCTCTAACGTCTAATTCTGTCATGGTGGACAATGACTTTATATATAACTATTTAGCCTTATTTTACACTGCTCATAACTGCAGATGAATTTATAACTTTTGGTTATGTAATTTTTTAGGGTGCCCTAGCATAGTTGACGACACATGAAGGGTAAAATGTTCCTCGTTTGTGCTACATTAAGATACTTTACCTTTTAGCAGCATCCCTTGACAATTTAGACCGATACTGTCAAGTTAAGAAGTGTTTACAAAGTTGCGTCGAACTTTGATGACCGAGAAAAGTGAGCTGTTTTGATGTAAGCAAATGAATGATTTTGGAGTACCGTCCTAGTACAGAGGTACAAACTGAAACCTTAATTTTCCTTTGCAGATTGTTTACTGGTTCGTTCGGAATGCGTGTCATGTTTTGTGTGTTACCAAAAGGTTCAAATGTTTGTTAAGCTTAAGGGACTTAACTGCGGGATCATCAGTCCCTAAACTTACAAACTATTTCTACCTTATACCAAAGACGCCCTAGGGGGGATTCGAACCCCCGATAGCGGCCGTGCAGACCGTGACTGGCGCGCCCCAGACCGTTCGGCCACTGCGGCCGGCTGTGTGTTATCCTCTGCCTTCGAGACACATGGAACACTGTATGCAGTTGAGTAATACCGTAAAATATCGTACGCTGCTTTTCATCTGCATTGGCAGCAGGAGGATGATGCCTGCCACGGTAGAGTGGCCGGGCGTTCTCGGTCAGAGGGCTGAACGTCCTCCGTAATAAAAAAGCTGAGCCAAATGCTCTACTGACGACCAAGTACGAACAATAAAAACGACCAAAGATCATAGAGATAGAAGGAAAAAAAGCGTTGCAAGGCGCCTAGGTGGGGAGCGTGCTGCTTCTCGCCATCGGAGGTTAACAGCAGAACATCCAAGTGGGTCACTTTGACCAATGCTTGTCTTTGCGTCGTTGCTCAAAGCGCTGTAATTCCAGGAGCAGCAAATGCTTCCGTCGGTTTTATTTATTTTGAGAGATGAACATGTACTTTACAATCTCTCGCTGATATCCCTTATAGGTTTTCTAAAAAATGAAGGTACCCCTAGGAAAGCCAACGAGGGTCAAAAGACCTACAAGCGGTTTTTTCTCCACATCTTTGCCTTTCTTCGCGATTTTTGGGTTGGATCTCTTTGTTTATGATATTTCAAAATGTTACAGTGTTCGCGGAGATGTTAACATGTTAACCCTTTGGTACACTCTAAAACATTCTTTGACAATCGCCTGGTCTAACACCTTACGCCAAACTATCTTTGAAAGATGATTCCCCATTGTCAGCATGGCGACTTTATTTCTCTGAACCAATGTTGAGGCTCATAAAAACTTGCAATGAAGCAGAAGCGCGGAGTAAGCTCGGAAACGATGAGTGGTGTGTTGGTTTGGAAGAACTAGACGCTTTCGTGGCTATTCCGTACGCTCGCGGTGTAGCGGGTATCAGAACATTTTCGTTCGAAGATATGTGGAGTGAAAAGTACGCAGTATCACCAGTCAAAGAAATTATGTCAATAAACAGATTAAAAGAGTTGGTGAGATTTCTAAGATGTGATATACTGCCGACGAGGGCACAGAAGAAAGTTGAAGACAATTTTTGTTGTCGTCCGGACTTTTCAACAAATTCTGGGAGAATTGAATTGCAAATTGCGAATTACAACCCGATTGAAAATATGACGGTTGATGAACAACTTTACCCCTGCGAAGATCAATGCCCGTTTATTCGGTATTTGCCTAGTAAGCCCGACAGTTATGGAATAATGTACCGGATGGCATGTTATGCTTAAAATCGAATCTTTCTAAACATAATACCTAGCTTTGGTAAAGATGAAACACGGCCAGATAATTGTTCGCTTGGGGAGCATGTTGTTATGAAACTGACCTCACTGAAACTCGCTGAAGTTCTGGCAAAGCAAAATACAATTTTGTTTGGTGCTATGAGAAGAAGCTAGACGGAAGTGCCCTACTACGTCGGCCGGGAAGTGACGGCCTTTATGCAACCACCCTCAGCAACAGTGGTACCACTTTGCTTCCTTCTTACCAAAGGAAGGTGAACTAAATGGTGTTGTTCCTAAGTTCCATGCATTCAGGATCTGATATCGACGAAATATTCACTAAGAAGCTTCCTGAAGCAGTTGCATTTTATAATAAACAAAATGAGGAGTGAATTGCATCGACCAAATGTGTCGAAAGTATAGTGACAGAGTAGCATCTCGTCATTGGCCTATCCGCGTTCTGTGCAACATACTTGACATGGCCATGATTGAGAGTTCCAGGGGTGGATCGTAGCAACAGAGAAATAACAATTTAAGAAAGGCCGTTTATTCACTCATTAACACGTTCAAAAAATACAACTAATGAACATATGTCAGTATCATGTAAATTATTTACACTTAAAGACATTTAACTGAATGGATGAGACCAATAATTTCAAGTAACTCATCCAAGTGACTAACATAACATAGGAACATTTAATTAATTAGTTTCACAGGGGTTTAGGTCTTTACTCTCGTACCTCACGAAATCCAGGACGGTAACACCAGCGTATCGCTTCGAATTAAAAGTATTGGTGCACTTATTATTACCAGGTCACAATCTTAAACTTAATACAAGTATCCTTACTACACAAGGTAACACGTTATTAACAAATACAAGACCCTGTGCACATGAGACTTTAACTTGATCAACAATACGTAATAGAACGGTCAAATGTCAACTTAGAACATAACTTTATTGGCACCTTAACGGACGGTCTAACGTAAGCCCAAAGCCCAAGCCCAAATTACTGATGCTTTTGAAAAAAATGCAACAATTACGTTCAGTTAAGCAGATTAAGCACCAATCTGATTCGTGAGATACGGGCATTTAATCACAACTAGCCCGAAAAAGGTGCCGATAGAATTAATAAAATTGACAGTAGGTGGAAATTATAATTTACTAGAAGGCACAGAACTGGCTTATGAAAGGGTATTCACAGTAGTACAAATGGTTAACAGGTTAAGATCACTGCAACTAACATAGGAACTGCCAAGGACACAGGGTGTGAGTTGCCCATTGCCCAATCGGACACTTCCCCCAGTAACACTTAGCAATTTGTGAAATCATTCACATTCAGTAAATTGATTAATAATGCACCCTACAACACGAGGGTAAGGAATTAAGTAAATAACAACAATTGCACCGATCAGGTGACACCAAACATACAACACACGGACAAACGAAAGACATGGAAGGCAACCTGTTGGGGCCGGTTACAATTTCGAGAAATCGATTAAAAAAAATAAAAATAAAAAACACACTTACACAAACACACAGGAGTTGTAAATCGCAGGGTGGCACAACTAGGCATGTAATCA
Organism: Locusta migratoria; assembly: GCA_026315105.1. NCBI lineage: Eukaryota > Metazoa > Arthropoda > Insecta > Orthoptera > Acrididae > Locusta > Locusta migratoria. The sequence continues at coordinate 39,104,549 of CM048745.1, forward strand.
CCTACCAATTAACTAACGGTACGCACCCGAAATAAACGGAGAGTGGGTGGGGTTCGGGAAGTACACCAACAGCAACTAGATAGGTGGAAGAGCCAGACTGACAATTACAAGTTTGGGTGGAGGAACTACCGGGCGACACGGCGTAAGTACTAGGTAATGAAGCACAATGGCGAAGCAATGTTTAACGGAGCCACTCACACAGCTTTCCACAAGAAACCAGTACGAACGGGTACGGAGAGAGAATGATCCGCCATGTCTTCCAGGAAGCAAACTGGGCCGCAATACTCGTACCGCAACAACGCAGAAGGTGGAGAGATGCGCCGGCACTTTGCCACACTACTGCCCCGCGGCGCTCATGACCTCAAGTGGCTCCACCCCACGGCAGTTCTGTACACCGACCGCTACAGCCGCCTCGAGGTGCCTCCGTTGACCCGCAGTCCACCACTGCCCTCACCACAGCGAACATGTGCCTTTAAGGACCGCACCAGTCAGGGATCCTAATATGGAACAGTTATCACTCGATCAAAGTAAATAGAAAGATAATCAAAATAGAGGGTGTATGTAACAAGTAATTAAAGAAGAAGGCCAAGGGAGAAATGGTACGATGGTGAGCCGGAACGACTCAATGATCACTGCACACACAACATACAAACTACTTACCAAGCAGAAAATCAAACGCCTGAGCACTTATAAAATGGTAAAACATCATAAATATGAAGATCCAAGCATAAGATTGGCGAAGAATACAAATATGAGCGTAAAAACGGCGTGTGGGCCATTTTGAGCTAAGTGGCCGTTGTAGGAGTTAGCCAAGTCGGGCCGTTCTAGTGTTAACAGTAGAACGCCAGCGCTTGGGAGGTGCGGACACAGGAGGAATGGTGACGCATCGTGATCAGCGAGGAGTCGGACTTCTGCGTAACTTCCGGTGTCCGTCGTGCTTGGCGGCGTCAAGGGCAGAGGCCGCTCCCGCCAGTACCGAGGGAACTGGCCCAACTCTGTCAGCTGTGGTCGCGATTCGCCACGGCAGTAAGGCATAAGTTCTGTTCAAATGTTTGTACTACTTATGGGACTTAACTACGGGGTCATCAGTCCCTAAGCTTACAAACGACTTATGAACTAGCTAAGACTAAAGACGGCACAAATATCCATGCCCGAGGGGGGATTCGAACCCCCGACCGTAGTGGCCGTGCTGACCGTGACTGGAGCGCCTCAGTCACCTCGGCCACCGCGGCCGGCATACGTCCTGTGTCCGCACATGCTAGCACTAATGTCGCAGCACCCTAGAGCAGTGTTCCAACAAGTGTCACGTGGGTGTATGGACTTCCTATAGCAGTGTTTTTCAACCTTTTGGAATGTGCAACTCCCCTTGCAAGTAAAAATATTGCGGCGAACCCCTTCCAGGAATAAGTCATGTGGAGAACCGTATTCCCGTCATTATTACGTACCCCAACAGAACTGTTTTGGAGTCTCCAAGGCCGCGGTGGAGTAGCCGAGCGGTCTAAAGCCTCTCGCTGCGGAGCGCGCGGTTGCTCGCCGTGGAGGTTCAAATCCTCCCTGGGGCATGGGTGTGTGTGTTTGTCCTTAAGTTAGTTTACCTAGGTTTAAGTAGTTTGTAAGCTACGGACTGATGACCACGCAGATTTACAAACATTTGAACATTTTAGTCTCAAAGGCAACGAATTAAATTTTCTGTCTCTTTATAGAACTTGCTGCACCTTGATTCAAGTTCTTTCACTTATTTTGCCATCCTGTATGAAAATACCTAGGATGTATTTTCACACAGGTTGGCAGCATAGTGAAAGAACTTGAATCAAGGTGTAGCAAAACTAATTCAGTGAGTGTTCTTCTAACAACCAATCTCTTCTGCAAGAAGTAAGTAATTACCAAGAGGAAGTTAGCGGTGCACCACCAACTTTGTTGTATGTGAGTGAAAGCTGGGTAGATATAGGTTACCTTATTCATAAGGTTGAGATTACAGATATTAAAATAGCAAGAGTGAATGAAGGTACTAATAGATTGTAACAATTTAGGAGGCTGTCCATAATGAGGAAATCAAAGAAAAACGTGGAATGAACACCATAGACGACGCAGTTAGAGATCAGGCTGAAATGGTGGGGTCATGTTAGGCGCATGGGAGAAGCAAGGTTACCTAAGAAACTCATGGGCTCGGCAGCGTAAGTAAAGAGGAGTAGAGGCAGCCCAAAGAGAAAGTACCTAGATTCGGTGAAGGATAATTTTAAAGTAAAAGGTGTAACATTAGACTGGGCATCAATGTTAGCATTGAATGGGGCATCATGGAGGAATTTTATTAGGGGGACTATGCTCCAGGCTGAACGCTGAAAGGCATGATCAGTCTCTAATGATGATACAATTTTGTTGTATATTGTTAGATGTTGTTTTTGTGTATTTTTCGGAATATAAGGCATTATACTAATTTTTACTTGATTACCGACAGAAATATGAAGTTTTCACGACGAGTGTTTCGCATTTCGGGCATGAGTCAGAAGCGAATTAAGCTCATTATGAAAGGTTCTACTGTATAGACACTCGAAGTAGATTCTTCTCTGAATTACGTACATTTAAGTATTGCATCTGTTTCATTTACATCTTTAAAGAGCAGTATTTAGCATAAAATAATCTACGTTCTATTCAATTCAGAATTAATGTTAAACAATGAGTTACACACATAGAACAGAAATAAATTTCACTTAGGGATATGGTTTTGCGTTCGGAACCCATAGTATTCAGACACGATCCGGGATGGTTGTTTTATTGTCTGAAAAACACTATTGTGAGTTGCTCCGTGTCCAGCAAAGTCCCCGGACCTCTCATCGTTCAGCAGTTCTGCAAACGGCCTCCGCTCCAGTACCAAATTGAAGGGTTTGAAGGCACAACTGCAGAAACTGTGGAGGAAAGTGTGTCAGGATCCACCGGCTGTTTGACACGAGGTCAAGCACTGCGACACCGTACTGACCTGACGCCGCGGCCGGGTCTCACTTCAGTCTGCCGACCGCTGTCTCTCTGTCCATAGGGTATTACAGTCAATACTGTGCAATGAACATATGTAGCGTCGTTCACTTCCAACTACTCCTTTTCCGTACACTTGTCAGCAATTGTACATCGATCCACGGAAAAAATTATTACTCAACATCATGGTTCGATAATCGTACCTTTAGGCCCACGGATCTCTCTCATTCTAGTTGCACGAAGACTTAGCGGAGCAAATCTTCAGAGACGCCAAAGTGCCGACTGCCACTCTCGGCCTCGACGGCTGCTCCAGTCGCGACTGCTACTCCGCGCACGCCACGCGCGCCTCCTCTTCGTGTGCGTCACTTCCGGCGACACATTTCGCCGACGCGGCGCGTCTGCCGGCGTAACGCGTCCTCTCACTCACTCACCCTGACGTATCGCCCGGCGTGTGTGAAGCGCGGCTTCCCGGTAGCAGCTCCCGGTAAGAAAAGACCCTGCGGTTACTGGTCGACGTTTCTCTAACGATGCTGAAATGGCGACAATTACTTTGACAATATTAGCGTAATAACGCTAAACAGTGCTCGCTATTCACGGCCCTATGCTGAAACGATGTCACAATGTGCGGAGCACCTATTTTCTTTTTCCAAGTGAACAGGGAATATTCATGACAGAAACATTCGAAGAACAGATTAGCGCTAAATATCCCATTAGGGTTGCAAGATGGTCGACATTCGTCTGATTCTACGGACATTACATACGTTGTACATACTCCAGACATCCGTTTTCTGCTGCATTTGCAGGTCCTTCGCCTCTTCATTCTCTGCGATCCTTCTTAAGGCTGCCGTATGTTCTACCTTCCGTCAAATCATCCAGTATCTGAAATCTCCTCCTTCCTCGCTAGCTTTTTCGTTCTACATAACCTTCTAAAACTATTTTATCAGCCCGTCATTCTTTCTTAATATATGCCCAATTCAATTTGTTTTTCTTCATTTTATTACATCTAGTAACTGTCTTTTCTCTCCCACGTCTTCATTTTTTACTCTGTCCATCCTCCGCCATGTCCACATCTCAAAAGCCACCAGCCTTTCTCTGTCTTTCTTTCTCAAAGTCCATGTTTGAGCACCATACAGAAGTCTTTTCTCAGTTATCTGTCCAGACAGCTGCAGAAAAAACTCCTTTTCTTATAAAGTGCCGTTTTCTGTACTGCTTCAAAGATACTTAAAATTTTGCACTTGTTCTAATATTTCTCCATTCAGCATAATTTTTATTTCTTTATTTTCTTGTAGTGCCAAAACTTTTGTTTTCTTTGTGTTGTTTTTCATTCCATATTTTTTTCTGTTATCTTCAGTCTTGTCCACTAATTCCTGTTATTCTGTTTTCCTTGTGTCTATAAGGACCATGTCATATAAAAATCTCAAACACCGTATGCTTAGTTAATCATATTTTCGAACTAGAGGTTGAAAACAGTAGGTGACAGACAGCATCCTTGCCTTAGTCTTTTTTCCAATTTGTACATCCTCCTCTCACTTTAAGAGGGGCTTTTTGATTCGCATGTCATGAGTTTACAAGTCTCCTGGTTTTCCAGTCCACTCTCTTTTCCCTCAGAATAAGCGCCAGCTTTTCCCAAGTGTCTCCCAACAAACACCTCGATGTAAAGTGTTGTACAAAACAAGGACACGTCAAATGGCAAAATTTGGACATCATGTTTTATGAAAATAAGTCTGAATAAAATCATCTGTGTTATCCCTCACATGAGGGTCTGTCGCCTTGATCACTCTACTACGGATTTAATTAGCGACGAGTTAATTGTTACTAAGAATTTTGATGCAGATTTTAAATGTTTTTTGAATAACTACTATAGGGGCTAAATTCTGAGAGAATGTAAAATTCAAAACGAAACAAAGGAGATTAAGTCGAGAATTAATGAAAATTGCACTGTGGCTGTGAAGACTTTCCCGGCCTGTTGTCAGACGAAATTCTTGCCGGATTTTCAGCCGAATCAAACTGACATCAGTGCACAATATTTCCGCGGTCCACCTGGCCGTCATCATCAGCTGAGGGAGTAAGCCACTCTCACGTTTCCAATAATTTTTTCGTTTATATATAAATTAGTTTTTCTTTCATAACATAAAGTATGTGTCCTAAATTGCAGAAAAATAGTAGAAAATAACAAAATGATATTTTGTCTTTTGTAGTGAATGCTATGTCATTATTGTGGAGACTGTCGCTAGTGAAACGTTACACAGTGCTTCCGGTTTCGTTTCATATGCTCCCCACCGTCGTGTTGGTCTTCTTAGAAATCTGAGAACAACGCGTTCACCGACCGTTTCTGTTGACTGTCGCCAAACAAAACATAATGTACTGCAACGTAACGACCAAGACTTCGCACACCATTGTTCACTGCTGTCGCTCCTCAGTGTTAACACGTATACAGTGGTGTCATCTTCCAACAAGAAGCGTGGTTCACTGCGTCAATATAATGTTGTCCATCCCCTCCACATTTCGGAAAAAGTATTCGGCAAATTCAACAACTGTGGTTCGTGTACATTCGGGGCGATATTTCAGCAGCGCACCAGATGAGTCAGCATTCAACTTTTTGCTTTCTGTGGACAATATCTAAATGTGGTCACGATTCGTCGTGTAGCGCGGTTCACAGGTCTGCCATATGGAGTCGCGACGGAAAAAAAAGAAAGAAAGAAGAAACCACTTAAAGGTGAACCAGAGTTTTGTGTTGCGAAGCCCACGAAGATGTCTCCAGCAGTGGAAGACGCAACTTCAGTCCGAGGATTATGGGCAGGGCCCCGACATTTTTCCCATGAAACTAATATAGGCAATAATTGACACGGCATTATTGTGACATCGCAACGAAAATGGCAGGTAGACGAACTGAGTTATTTCCGTGCACCATCTACTTCTGTAGCCGTAATCGCTTGAACAGTGTTTCGATTTTTGATCAGTTTTAAAGTTTCGTACCTCAATCGTTAAAAACGAAACTTTTAAAGGATCACTCTGTGTTGTCAGTCCGTCTGACCGAGGAACAGTGGTCTGTATCAGAAAAAAGGTGGCCAAAACTCGGAAAATGTGACTGTCAGCGAATAGGCTGGCTACCATAGAATCTCGTAGTAGAGGCTCTGATACATACTACTCTAAAAGGAAAGTGATATATCTTTGATACATTGAGACGCAACATCAATTCAAAGTTATTGTTTTCGGTATAGCGTTAACGTGGAAATACCACCACTGCTAAAAGTGCGTCTAACTTTTTACTGGCGTGTCACTTTATTTCTGTTTCATGGAGGGTACTAAGGCAGGTACGTCGAATATTGGCATATGCAATGTTTTCCATTAATTTGTAATTCTACACGTAGTAAATCGTCGACAAATGTGTCACTGCATATTGGTTAAGCTTTCAGAATAATTTACCAAAAATTAGAAAAATACACTACTGGCCATTAAAATTGCTGCACCAAGAAGAAATGCAGAGATAAATGGATATTAATTGGACAAATATCTTATACTAGAACGGCCATGTAATTACATTTTCACGCAATTTGGGAGCATAGATCCTAAGAAATCGAGAAATCAGTACTGAGAACAGCCACCTCTGGCCGTAATAATGGCCTTGATACGCCTGGGCACTGAGTCATACAGAGCTTGGATGGCGTGTACAGGTACATATGCAGCTTCAACACGATACCACAGATCATCAATAGTAGTTACTGGCGTCTTGTGACGAGCCTGTTGCTCGGCCACCATTGACCGACGTTTTCAATTGGCGAGAGAACTGGAGAATGTGCTGGCCAGGGCAGCAGTCGAACACTTTCCGTATCCAGAAAGGCCCGTACAGGACCTGCAACATGCGGTCGTGCGTTATCCTGCTGAAATGTAGGGTTTCGCAAGGATCGAATGAAGGGTAGAGCCACGGGTCGAAACACGTCCACTGTTCTAAGAGCCGTCGATACGAATACACGCTTCCATTGTGCGATCACCGCGATGTCGCCAAACACGGATGCTACCATAATGATGCTGTAAACAGATCCTGGATTCATCCGAAAAAAATGATGTTTTGCCATTCGTGCACCCAGCTTCATCATTGCGTACACCTTCGCCGGTGCTCCTATCTGTGATGCAGCGTCAAGGGTAACCGCAGCCGTGCTCGCCGAGCTGATAGTCCATGTTGCTGGAAACGTCGTCGAACTGTTCGTGCAGATGGTTGTTGTCAGGGATCTAGACGCGGCGGCACGATTAGTTATAGCCATGCGGATAAGATGCCTGTCACCTCGACTGCTAGTGATACGAGGCGGTTGGGATCCATCACGGCGTTCCGTATTGCCGTCCTGAACCCACCTATTCCATATTCTGCTAACAGTAATTGGATCGCGACCATCGCGAGCAGCAATGTCGCGATACGATAAACCACACCGCGATAGTCTACAATCGGACCTTTATAGAAGTCGGAAACATGATGGTATGCATTCCTCCTCCTCACACGCATCACAACGTTTCACCAGGCAACGCCGGTCAACTGCTGTCTGTGTATGAGAAATCGGTTGGAAACTTTGCTCATGCCAGCCAACGGTGCCAACCTTGTGTGAATGCTCTGAAAAGCTAATCATTTGCATATCACAGCATCTTCTTCCTGTCGGTTAAATTTCGCGTCTGTAACACGTCATCTTCGTGGTCTGGCAATTTTAATGGCCAGGAGTGTAGTAGTGTATTGAGCGTTATTTAGGAATTTGCGGCATATGGCATAAAGCTTATGGTTCTTTGTAATGGAATGTGAAAGCTAATTCTGCCCCTATCTGCTCCTGTACTTCTGATGTTAAACGTAAACAGCAACGGTCACGTTGAGCAGCTTTCTTGATAGGCTAAGTTTGACCGCAACCATCGTTGTTGCCTTTCTTTTTATAACTGTAATACTGAAAACGGTTGTTTTACTTTAATGAAGCATTAAACTTTTATCACTTGTATAAGTAATAATTCGAATCAAGGTTATGTTACAAATATGGAAGCGTGGTGGTAATATGGAAACGGAGTAAGCGGGAAATAGTTGGAATAGTTCCACTTTCTAGTACCACATCGAATTATCAGTATTTTAAATTCACACACTTATAAAACAATTTACAACCCGTAGAGAACTGTTCGACGTTATGCAGAAGAATTGGAACTCGTACTTTGACACACAGCTAAGATGTTTGGAGCAAAATCTTACGAAATATTCAAAAATTTGTTGTCAAATAAGTGACAAAGGGCGAAAATCTTTGAAGGTGTTTCTGTCCACACTGAAATGGAGATGGAAACAGTCTACAAGAACGCCTGAAAGTTTTCTTCTAAATAATGAAGATTGGCTATCTTTTCCGTAGTTACTAATGTGAGTGTTTAAATTTACACAAAAATAGGCTTGTAGCCACCGATAATTTACTACTTAAAGAGGTAGTGATAAGGAAAAATCCTTCACCTTCGTCGCCTCGTTTTTGTAGACCTTTAAGGCTACAGCTTTTGCATGAACATTTAGAAGAAATACATTAACGTGCAAATTGCGTCTCTGCTTTCTCCTCATACCGTTTGGGATGGAAAAGAAATAATAATAAAGTTTGAAATGGTTTTCACGATTTATGGAAAGGTTTGTAACACTATAACTAATACTGCTTCATTGATGCGCTGCTATGTATGGAGCAACGTAAAAAAATTTAACGATCTCAACTTTGTAGAAAATGTAGTGATTAATGTTTCTAGTTTGCGTTATGGATTATCAACCTTGCACGCATGCATTCTTTGCTTTGAGTATTTTCTTCACCTTGGATCCAAACTTGAAAGTAAAACATGGCAGTTGCGATTACCGGAATACAAAAAGCGTTTTGAGATTAGGAAAATTTTTTTAATTAATTAATTAAATAAAATAAATAACAAAATTCAAAAGGCGTTTCAAACGCAGCTAGGGCTGCTTGTTGATCTGCCAAAAGTTGGATATCGGAACTCCAATGATGGTAATACTGCTCGCCATTTCTTACAGAATCTACAGTTTCTGCACAAATCCAGGGGGCTTGACGAAGATTTCATCCATCGATATCATGTTATCTTGCAGGTAATGTCATGTTGCTATAACTTCAACATCTAAAAATTTCAAAAATATTGTCACGATACTGTGGAAATCTGCATAGACAAGTTTACTTGGTATTACATGTCTACAACAGTTCATAAAATCTTAATGCACAGTGCTCAGACAATAGAAGCGGCGATATTTCCAGTAGGTCAGTTAAGATGCTCAAGAAGCAAGAATAAAGATACTGAGAAATATCACGAAAGGTATTCCAGGAAACGTTCGCGCTCAAATACGATGGAAGATGTATTTTATTGGCTCCTAGTATCTTCTGCTCCACTCATCTCGAGTCTGAGAAGATAAAAGCCAGAAAGAGTAGAGATTTGTGAATGGACGCTCTAGAGCTTTCGTTTTCTGCTGATGACGAATCCGAAAATGTTCTAGAAATTTGTGATAAGAATGATACTGACTTTGATTTTGAACACGATAACTATCCCGATATTTACAGTGAGAGCGACTGATTTTTATTGTGTTTTCCTCTTTAAAACTTTTTAAATTGTACATATGACTACCAATAGCTGATACTTCAAGAATCTCAACATGAAAACCAAAGATAAACAAACTAGTTTTCATCTGTAATTATTATATTATAATCGTGATTTCCCACTTGTAAATTAGTACTCGTAATGAGCAGCCTCAAAATGATCACATACGGATTTAAAACAAAATTTTGAAAGAAGAGGTCAGCCATATTGGATCTGCTATTAGGAATTTTGAAATTCGTAATCAGCGGCCACAATTACCCTTATATAAGAGTGAATAACCTAACACTTGCACCGCAAATATTGCGGAACCGGAAAGTGCGATTGATGTGCGGTTTTCACAGAATGGATTGGTAGTCAGGGGCTCGTATTCTTAGCCAACAGATTGTAATATTACTTAGAAACTGTATTTCTTATGCAAGCATAAAGTTTTTCTAAATGGAACAGTGGTTGTTTCTATCACGCACTGGAAGTTTTGACACCAGCAGTGTACAAAGAATTTTGAATGACATTTTTATCAAGTTTAGTTTGGCAGCTACAACCGTTCAAAGTTTCGGGGGCGGAGGCTGCTATAGCGTAGCTTACTGGCCGAGTGGCTAGCCCCTGGGGCACGACCCACTGTCTCATGACCACCAGCCAGTTAGCTACGCAGTCGTAGCCTCCGCCCCCCAAAACTTTGAACGGTTTTAGCTGCCAAACTAAACTTGATAAAAATGTTATTCAAAATTCTTTGTACACAGCTGGTGTCAACAATTACAGTGCCTGATAGAAACAACCATTGTTCCATATGAAAAACTGCAGGTTTGCATAAAAATACATTTTCAAGGTATCTTTACAATCTGTTTATTGGCTAACAATAAGAGTCCTTGAATACCAATCAATTCTGTGAAAACCGCACATCAATCGCACTTTCCGTTTCTGCAATATTTGCGGTGCAAGTGTTAGGTGATTCACCCTGTATACCATTTAGCGTTCAAATCTAAAGATTTTTTTCTAATTTTGGAAAACTTTTGCGTGATCTATACCACTGTGCGATGGGCTGTTAACAACCATTTTTATGACGAACGGGTAGAGGTGTCAAGTTGAAGTTGGTCATAAATATTAAGTCTCTCGTCCCTTCGCAATATAAATAAAATTAAGCTATTAAGTCAGTCCAATAAAAGGATACGGCTATTTACGTCACTCGCAAACCTTTGTAGTACTTTCCGTTAACCTAAAATTATGAGATTTGAAAAGAAGCTGGGTTTCATGGCAAAAGTAGTTACCCTTAAACTTTTAATTATATGGCCTATTTTTTGTAGTAAGAACTTAAATTACTTTCGTTCCACCCCCATGAACCACAGACATTGCCGAGATGGGGTGACTTGCGTGCCTCAACGATGAAGGTAGCCGTACAATAGGTGTAACCACAGCGGAGGAGTATCAATGTAGAGGCCAGACAAACGTGTGGTTCCTGAGGAGGGGCAGCAACCTTTTCAGTAGTTACAGAGGCAACAGTCTGGATGATTGACTGAACTGGCCTTGTAACATCAGCTAACATGACTTTGCCATGCAGTCACTGCGAACGGCTGAAAGCAAGGGGAACTACAATCGTCATTTCTCCCGAGGACATGCAACTCTACTGTATGAATATATAATGATGGCGTCTTCTTGGGTAAGATATGGTAGGGGTTAGTAAAGTTCGGTGGCAGGATGAACAGGATTTATGGTCGGATGAGTACAGAGTTATAAACACAAACTCAGTTGGTGGTAACGCAGCAGTAGGTCTGATAATGAATAAGAAAATAGGTATGCGGGTAAGTTAATACGAACAGCATAGTGAATGCATTGACGCAGCAAAGATAGACATAAAGTCAACACTGACCACAGTAGTGCAAGATTATATGCCAACTAGCACGGTGGATGTTAAGGGTATCGTAGAAATGTATGAGGAGATAAAAGAAATCATTCAGAAAGTTAAGGGAAACGAAAACTTAATTGTGATCAGGACTGAAACTCGGTAGTAGGAAAGGGAAGAGAAGGAAATGTAGTAGCTGAATATGGCCTGGGAAAAAGGAATGAAAAAGGAGATCGCTTGGTAGACTTATGCGCAGAGCACAATTTAATGATCACCAACATCAATAAAGAAGACTGTATACGTGGAAGAGACCAGGAGACGCTGGAAGGTACCAGATTGACTTTACAATGGTAAGGAATAGATTTAGGAACCAGGTTCTAAACTATAACACATATACAGGGGCAGGCATAGACTCTGACCATAACTTATTGGTTATGAACTGCAGATTAAAACTGCAGAAAGGTAAAAAGTTTAGGAGATGGAACTTGGACAAATGGAAGGAACCACAGGTGGTTGAGAGTTTCAGAGGGAGCATTAGGAAAGCATTGGCTGAATCGGGGGAAAGTAATACAATAGAAGAAGAATGGGTAGCTCTGAGAGATAGGGTAGTGAAGACAGCAGAGGATCATATAGGCGGAAGGACAAGGCAAAATAGAAATCCTCGTATAACACAGAATATAGTGAACTTAATTGATAAGCAAAGATGGGAAAGCTGAAGTGTGGAAGAAATATATGGAGGGCCTATACAATGGAAATAAACTTTAAGGCAGTATTCAAGAAATGGAAGACAAAGTGGAGTAAGACGAGATAGGAGATATGATACTGGTAAGAGAATTTGACAGAGCACTGAAGGACTTGAGTCGAAACAAGGCTCCTGGGGTAGATGATATTCCGTCCCAACTGCTGCTCTCGTTAGGAGAGCCAGTCGTGAAAAAATTGTTCCACCTGGTATGCAAGATGTATGAGACGTGGCAAATACCCTCCGACTTCTAAGAGAACATCGTAATTCCAATTACAAAGAAAGCAAGTGCAGACAAGTGTCAAACCTACAGAACTATCAGTTTAATAAGTCGTGGTTTCAAAATACTAACACGAATTTTTACAGACGAATGAAGAAACTTGTGGACTCTGACCTCGGGGAAGATCTGTTTGAATTTGGGAGAAATGTAGGAACACGGGAGGCAATACTCACATTACGACTTATCTTAGAAGATTGGCTCATCAAGGGAAAAACTACTTTTTTGGCGTTTGTAGATTTGGAGAAAGCTATTGACAATGTCGAAAGGAATAAACTCTTTCAAATTCTGAAGGTAGCAGGGTTAAATATACGGAGCGGTGAGTTATATTCAACCTATACAAAAACCAGACAGCGGTTATTAGAGTCGAAGGGCAAGAAAGTGGCGCAGAGGTTGGGAAGGGAGTAAGAAAGGGTTTAGCCTTTCCCCAGTGTTGTTCAATCTGTACAATGAGCAAGCAGTGAAGAAATGAAAGGATACATTTGGAGAGGGAATTAAAGTTCAGGGAGAAGAAATACAAAGTTCGCGGTTTGTCGATGACATATTAATTTTGTCAGAGACTGCAAAAGAGCTGGATGAGCAATTGAATGAAATTGACATTGTCTTGAAAGGAAGATGATGAACAAAATAAGAGTAAAACGATGGTAATGGAATATAATGTCAGAAAATCAGGCGATGCTGAAGCAGTGAGATTAGGTAATGAGACAATAAAAGAGTTTTGTTATTTGGGTAACAAGGTAACTTCTGATGGCCGAAGTAAGAAGATATAAAATGCAGAATGGCTTTGGGAAGAAACGTACAGAACGTACAGAACGGAAATTTCTTAACATCGAATATTGATTTAAATGTAGGAAGTCCTTTCTGGAAGCATTTGTCTGGAGTGTAGCATTGTATGGGAGTGAAATGTGGACGATAAGAAATTCAGACAAAAAGATGATAGAAGCTTTTGAAATTTGGTGCTACAGACGAATGATGAAGATTAGATAGATCATGTGACTAATGTGGATGTGCTTAACCGAATTGGAGAGAAACGGAGATTCTGGCATATCCTGACTAAGAGAAGGTATAGATTGGTAGGACACATTCTAAGACATCAAGGAATTGTCAACTTAGCATTAGAAATAAGCGTGTGGGGTAAAAATCGTAGAGGAAGACCGAGGGACGAATTCAGTAAGCAGATTAAAAATGATGTAGGTTGCCGAAAGTATTCTCAGATGAAGAGACTTGCACAGGCGAGGGTAGCGTGGAGAGCTGCATCAAACCAGTCTGCGGACTGAAGACCACAACAACAACATCTATACGTAGTCTTATAAAACATAAGGATTTGGTTTTTTATTAACATGAGGTGTTGTTGTTGTGGTCTTCAGTCCGGAGACTGGTTTGATGCAGCTGTCCACAATACCCTATCCTGAGCAAGCCTCTTCATCTCCACATAAGAACGACAACCTACATCTGTCTGAATCTGCTTACTGTATCCATCTCTTGGTCTTCCCCTGCGATTTTTTCCCCACACACTTCCCTCCAACGCTAAATTAACAATTCCTTGATGTCTAAGAATGAGGTATATTTGCGTAAATAATGTGCAAATAATTTGTGAATGTTGGTTTTTATTTGATGAAGTGATTATTATGCCGGAGTGATAACGAGGCCTTAGTGATATAGTGATCATAAGCATCAGGTCATCCGATTTCCCTCCGAAGGTAGAGCATTGTTTACATTAGACCTAATAATGCGGTGATAACCAAGAAATCGCGGGGAGGAATTACGGTCTGTGAAAACACTTCGTGATTCTATTTTGATGAAATCATGCCTAGATCCTGAATCAATCTTCACTCAAGTTTCCTGTGAAAACAGCATGAAAATTCGTCCCGCAGTTTTGAACATTGAAGCGAACAGTGACAGGCCTACGTTTACAGATTTATTATTCGTATAGATATGTTGTACCACTGTAAAATTTTGTAGGAATATGTTCTATATGTCGGTAAAATCTGTAGGGAAAATTGTTAGTAGTAAAGAAGTAATAGATTAAAACGTGATGCTCGATGGTGCGGTTTTCCATGAACGTTACTGTTTACGTCCTCATATCTCATGAACTAAGTGTCATACTGTGATACAAACGTACATTCATCTTTGTATATTCTGTCTGCAAAAGTTCCTGCAAGTACAATTGGTACTGTAGAAATTATAAATTGTAACGTTGAACCGAATGCTTTAGTTTTGCTCCATAAACAGCAGAAACGTAGTATGCGATAAACTTTTTTCCTTTCATTATTTTGACCTGGTTGTCTGCGAGAAAAAGTTTAATAAAGGTTTGAAATTATGTTTAAGGTTTCTTGCAAGTCGCCAAGTACTGTCATTCTCATATAGTGTACTGATAAAGTCTCGTTGGATTATGTAACAGTTTTTTGTGAGTCCTATAGTTCATGACGTTATATCTCCTGAACCATGTGTCGTATGTGATTCGTACTCTTACAGCAATTGGTATATTACATAAGGAATATGTGTACCGAATCTGGTTGAAATCGATGCAGTGGTTTCGGAGGAAATGTGCAGCACTGTCGTCTGACGCAGCAGTTTTTCGCGCACCTTATTGTTTACGACGTCATATCTCCTTACGTATGTCTCGTACGTGATTCTTACCCGTCAGCGATTGTTGCCTTACATAAAGGAACAAGTGTACCAAGTTTGGTTGAAATCGGTCCAGTAGTTTAGGAAGAGATGTGTAACATACATACATACAGCTTATTTTATAAGATGCAAGATAGAAGACAGATAGATTCCTTACGGTCGTTTGTTCATGTTAGGTCCTGGTTGTTTGTTGAGTATTCTTTGCGGTCGTTTGTTCATGTTCGGTCCTAGTTGTTTGTTGAGTATTCTTTGCGGTCGTTTGTTCATGTTCGGTCCTAGTTGTTTGTTGAGTATTCTTTGTGGTCGTTTGTTCCTGTTTGGTCCTGGTTGTTTGTTGAGTATTCTTTGCGGTCGTTTGTACATGTTCGGTCCTGGTCGTTTGTTGAGTATTCGGCGCAGCTTTTTTCATTAGTGAGGGCGTTGAGCTCTTGGACCGGGCGCGCTGAGCCATGGCGCCCGGCTCTTCAGCTTTTCCGCCATGCTGCTATACAGACCACATTGACTAGTATATAAGGTATGTTTGTGCTGCGCTTAAAACTTTGGACCCCTATTTCTCGGAATTTTCTGTTTGGTGCGCTTTAAAACTTCTATGAGTGGACACCCTTGACGTATACTACTAAATGAAAAGTCGCATCCCAAACTGAATTTCCCAGATCTGAAGCACTCCTTGAGTTATTAACGTTAGCTTGGTGCAGGGCGGACATTTTAATCTGAAGTTGTTTTTCATTAAGTTTCTATCTCACGAGTTAGACCAAGTGCTAATATGGTGTTACGAGTTAGACCAAATGCTACTATGGTGTTATTTCCATATTTTTATTTTTCTTATTTTTACGTGTCACCATAAGCTGTGTAAGGGTACTTAACAACAATTACTTACTGCGTATCGTAGTAAATGATTTTACCCACTTTTTTAGTGATAACATTTAAAAAGAAAGTCCTTTGTTTTTGAATTCAGTATAGGGTAAGGTGAGCATAGTGAACGCATTATCGTAGTAAAGATAGACACGAAGCCAACACCGACCACAGTAGTGCAAGTTTATATGCCAACTAGCACGGCCGATGACGAGGATATCGAAAAAATGTATGAGGAGATAAAAGAAATCATTCTGAAAGTTAAGGGAGACAAAAACTTGATTGTGATGGGAGACTGGAACTCGGTAGTAGCAAAGGGAAGAGAAGGAAATGTAGTAGGTGAATATGGACTGGGAAAAAGGAATGAAAGAGGAGATCGCTAGGTAGAATTTTGCACAGAGCACAATTTAATGATCACCAACACTTCGTTTAATCATCATGAAAGAAGGCTGTATACGTGGAAGAGACAAGGAGACACTGGAAGGTACCAGATTGACTTTACAATGGTAAGGAATAGATTTAGAAACCAGGTTCTAAACTGTAAGAAATATCCAGGGGCAGATATAGACTCTGACCCTAACTTATTGCTTATGAACTGTAGATTAAATCTTAAGAGACTGCAGGAAGGTAGAAAGGTTAGGAGATGGAACGTGGACAAATGGAAGGAACAACAGGTGGTTGAGAGTTTCAGAGGGAGCATTAGGCAAGGATTGGCTGAAACGGGTAAAAGTATATAGTAGAAGAAGAATGGGTAGCGCTGAGATATAGGGTAGTGAATGTAGCAGAGGATCATATAGGCAGAAGGACAAGGCCTGATAGAAATCCCTGGATATACTGAACTTAATCGATGACAGGAGAAAATATAAAAAATTAGCAAGTGAAACAGGAAAAAAGGAGTACAAACATCTCAAAAATGAGACTGACAGCAAGTGCAGACTGGCTAAGCAGGAATGGCTAGAGGACAAATGATGAACCGTAGAAGGATGCATAACTAGGGGAAAGATAGATACCGCCTACAGGAAAATAAAACAGATATTTAGAGACAAGGAAAGCAGCTGTATGAATATCAAGAACTCAGATGGGAAACCAGTACCAAGCAAAGAGGTAAAAGCTGAAGTGTGGACGGAATATATAGAGTGCCTATTCAAAGGAAATAAACTTGAAGGCAGTATTCTAGAAATGGAAGACGAAGTGGAGAAAGATGAGATAGAAGATATGATACTGCGATAAGAATTTGATAGAGCGCTGAAGGCCCTGAGTCGAAACAAGGCCCCTGGAGTAGATGATATTCCGTCTGAACTGCTGAGGTATAAGACAGGGGAAATACCCTCCGACTTCAAAAAGAATATCGTAATTCCAATTACAAAGAAAGCAGGTGCAGACAAATGTGAAAATTACAGAACTATCAAATTAATAAGTCATGGTTGCAAAATACTGACACGAGCTATTTACAGACGAATGAAAGGAATTGTGAAATCAGTCCTCGGGGAAGATCAGTTTGGATTTAGGAGAAAAGTAGGAACACGGAAGGCAATACTCACATTACGACTTATCTTAGAAGATAGGCTAAGGAAAGGGAAACCTACGTTTTTAGCGTTTGTTGATTTGGAGAACGTTTTTGACGATGTCGACTGGAATACACTCTTCCAAATTCTGAGGGTAGCAGTGGTAAAATATAGGGACCGAAGAGTTATATTCAACCTATACAAAAACCAGACAGCGGTTATTAGAGTCGAAGGGCAAGAAAGGGAAGCAGAGGTTGGGAAGGGAGTAAGACAGGGTTGTAGCATTTCCCCAGTGTTGTTCAATCTGTACATTGAGCAGGCAGTGAAGAAATGGAAGGAGAAATTTGGAGGGGGCAATAAAGTGCAGGGAGAAGAAATAAAAACATTGCCGTTTGCTGATGAGAGACCGCAAAAGATCTGGAAGAGGAACTGAATGGAATGGACAGTGTCTTGGAAGGAAGATATAAGATGAACATTAACAAGAGTAAAACGAAGGTAATGGAATGCAATGTAAGAAAATCAGGCGATGCTGAAGGAATTAGATTAGGTAACGAGACAATAAAAGTAGTAGATGAATTTTGTCATTTGGGTAGCAAGATAACTTCTGATGGCCGATGTAAAGAAGATATAAAATGCAGAATGAATATGGGAAGAAAAACGTTTCTAAAGAAGCGAAACTTGTTAACATCCAATATTAATTCAAATGTTAGAAAGTCCTTTCTGAAAGCATTTGTCTGGAGTGTAGCATTGTATGGGAGTGAAACGTGTACGATAAGGAGTTCAGATAAAAAGATGATAGAAGCTTTTGAAATGTGGTACTCCAGACGAATGATGAAAATTAGATGCGTAGATCACGTAACTAATGAGGAGTTGCTTAACCGAATCGGGGAGAAAAAGAGTTTCTCGCATAGCCTGACTAAGAGAAGGGATAGATTAGTTGGACACATTCTGAGACATCAAGGAATTGTCAACTTAGCATTAGAAATAAGCGTGTGGGGTAAAAATCGTAGAGGAAGACCGAGGGACGAATATAGTAACCAGAGTCAAAAGGATGTAGGTTGCCGAAAGTATTCTCAGATGAAGAGACTTGCACAGGACAGGGTAGCGTGGCGAGCTGCATCAAAGCAGTCTACGGACTGAAGACCACAACAACAACAACAGGGTAAGGTGGTACAAACTCGATATAGGTACAATTCCGATCAACATAAAGTTTCACGCCGTTTGTCAGGCTCGTAGTGTTGGTAGTATTTGCCTTTTGATGGCGTTGTAGTGTGGCAGGTTTCTGCAGCTCCTCCTGCCTTTTCCAAGAATACATCACTTTGTGCTACGGAGATATACATTTTTCCTGTTAAGAGGTAAGTGAAGCTAGGTATTCTACTACGCTGTTATAAATTTTCTAGTTAAAGTGACTGGATTTGTTGCCAAAAATGCATTGTTTGGTACCAAGAAGTATGCGTTGGTGCCCGAGGAAAAAAGTGTTTTTTATGAGGAAGATGTCAGTGATCAAAATTTTACCAGGAAATGATCACAATTGTACCTAATGTGATACATTTTCGATCGATTTTTCTCAATTGTGTAACCTTTTTTTGTGTTTATACCAACATTTGTAATTGCTTAATAATTGTGTTACGTATTCATTAAACATCCAAAACAAGTGCCATAGTTAAAATTATTTCTTTTCTCAATATATACTTCCAGTAACAATAACATTTGTTCGAAACGATCGTAACTGTACTACCTTACCTTATACGATTTTCCCCTTTTCTGCTGAAAGTCAAATTTAAGAATTAATTATTTATCAAGATTGTGCTCAATGTAGATGATTGTCTGTGGAGGGAAGTCTCGTTTAAATGCAAATGGCAGTAATTTGTAGCTTTAAGACATTATAGAACTTTCACAGCTGTGTAGTATCCGGTGAGAAGTGTTTATGGCCAAAATTATTACAATTGTGTTTTAATTCCATTGTTAGTATGTAACAAATATGCTGCAATGCAATGGTCTATACAATTTTGTTTACTGAAAATATGCGGAAGACGTTAAACTCAGGTGAATCTCGTTTACGTTCCGTCATCGACATACGACGTTACGTCAATAAACTATGTCGGAAAGTTAAAAAGTGGAGTTATCAAAATTAGTCGTTCTGCTACTGATGTGGCCGCCAGGGAGTAGTGCTTGCAATAACTTCGGGAGAAATGCAGAACTTGCCATACTGCTCGTTGAGGAATGACTGCTCGTGTGTTTGATTTACTCCTTGCGTAAGCTGCACAAATACGCTCGGCATTTTCATTCGATGTGCACGGACGTTCTGTGCTTTCCCCTTTACAGATGGTACCATCAAACTGTCAGTGCCACTTGCATATCTCCTTATGACGAGGCGGTTGTTTATTAAAACGCCGCGGAAAGCACGTTGAGCAACACGTACAGTCTCCAGTTTTGTTAACTGCAGCCCGCAGACTGATTTTTCCTGTTCTGCCGCGGTTGTACTCAACTACAGACTAACAACGTAACATTCAGATGGCGCCGCGGTGGAGCGGCCGAGCGCATTGAGGCGCTATGCTACGATGCGCGAGGCCGTTCCCCATCGGGGGTTCGAATCCCCCCTCGAGTATGTATGTTTGTGTCGTCTTTAGTATAAGGTAGTTCATAAGTAGTTTGTAAGTTTAGTGACTGATGACCCCGCAGTTAAGACCCTTAGGCTTAGCAAACATTTGAACATGTTTTTGAACTCAATTCGTCAACTGCGGCCGTGAATAGCTAGCAACAGCGTCAGCCCGAATGTGTTGGGAACGTCTAGCCGGACTGTTCAGACTTTTCACTGTTACCTGTCTACGAACATTGGTATTACGGGTCTCTTGATTGTAGTTTGCAAAATAGGAATATTTGAACTGTTTCCTTCTTTTTGAATAGTCTTGTGCACCTCAAGGGTAACGATTAAAATACATACTTTTAATTACAAATTGTATTAGTCTTGTTGCTGAAATAGGTAGAAGTGAAATATCTGTCTATTTAATTTCTGTTGAGGGGCTAACCGTTGCTACCCCAGGACTAGCACGCCTCCACACACACACACATCTGCTGTTATACACGCTCACTGGATCACACATGTGCTCGCGCGATGCCGTATTCACTTGTCATGTTTTATGTACGACGCCGGTTTATGAAATCTGCACATCATTCACTGTGAATAAGAGAAAATGCGTCGCACGTAAATCTTTTATTAATCCATAATGCGTCGCGGATAAAAATATTTTAAAAAGTGGAGTTTTCTCAGAACTGCTGTAACCTGTAAAGTATTTATAAACAACTTAGTGGGAGTAATTAAAGTTAGATGGAATGAAAGCTATTGCTTATAAAGAAATGAGTGCACTTCGACACTCGCACGTGATGAATACGTACCAGGTCTATTAGCATGAATTTTTCAAAGCTGTCAATGTGAAGCCATCGCACAACGGTGTACACTAACAGCAGCAAGAATGGTATTTACCCTTGTCGAAAAAAATGGTGATTTATGTATCATAATATCATTGTAGACCCCATTTACCTTATGTATAATGCCTAGTAGTGGTACAGCGTACCCTCCGCCACGCACCTTACGGTGGATTGAGGAGTATGTATGTAGATGTAAACTTCAAGAACTTTATAATTGGATATTTAGGGACGAAACAAGTTGTGAATTACTTAACGAATGCCATACCTGGTACCGGCCGAGGTTTAAACTACAAACCACTCTATTCGTCATTTGACGCTCACTTGCTAATCAAACACGATCTGTTACCAATTCTTGATGCAGGAATAGGTAAAATGCTTCTAAATATCAACATCTGAAGAGCGATGTTGAAATACGGACCGTGGGAAAAACCGGAAACAGGAATTAAAACAATTACAAATTTTACCACACAGTAAAATTAAAAATTTCGTGCACAGCTACATACAAATCAAGAGGAATTAAAACGTGCTCAGAAGAAGCCTTTGAAGAACAACTGTGAGAAGAAAAAATCAGCGAAACACGTTCTGCGGACTTGAGGAATCGTTATACAGGAACACTTAACAAAGTAGTATAGTACCTAAGAGACGAGTCTCCTCAGGTCATCGGTCCCTAGATTTCCACTGCCTGGCAGTGTAACAAAAAACCATTGAATAGACAAAATAGATTATTATGGACGTTGTCAACAGTAGTAGGTTTTGTTTCCTCAGTAGAGGAATAAATATTCTACAATCATCAAATTGGAACAATGGCGTCTTGGAAGAAAAATGAGCAAAGGTTCTAAGAAGTTAATTGATTAAAATCACACCCATGTGACGAAAAAAAAAAAAAATTAAACTTGCCTCTGAAAATCAAAGAATAAAGAAGCCCATCGGAAAATATTCCGGTAGTAAAATTAGAGAATATAATACAAAAATAATAATAAAAAATTTACCCATATACTGAAGTTGACGATACTGAGGACACCACCTCAAAAATGCATTGCCGAACCGATTGAGATTGCCAGATTAAGAAAATTCCACCTCGTTTTGGTGCTGTTTTTCGTGAACGGATAAACAACATTGAAATATAGCAAAAGTAAGGAAATCAACCCGCAGCATGACATTACCCAGGACGTAACGCAGTAATTTGTTACATTTGTCAAGCCACACCGCTCTCGAACTTCCCTGCAAGTGTGCTGCAAATTTACTTATAGAAACTATACTTTTCGTTTTTGGCTGCGTGTGTATCTTTTTGAGTGACAGCACCGATGAAGTTGTCTGAGATTAGAGTCATACATTCATAATTTTTATGTACTTAATTCTGTATTTTTCTCTCTACTTGAATAGCAGGTGAACCCATAACTTTACTGATGCTATTATAGATATGGTGTCTGTTCTTTCCGACATGGTTTAACCGTATTGCCGCAAGGGATAGGGAGATTTAGTCGACAGACACGGAATTTGTAATTTAGGTACGATTATAGGTACAATATATGTTCATTCGGACATGTCCGAAAGAACGGACACCATTCGTTGACATCATCAACTCCAAATATCCTAATTAGAAATATTTTAAATCTCGACTGTTACAGGGTAATGAATTCAGTGACGAAGTGAAAAATTTATGTACGAAAATTCTGAACTTATTGTCATTGCATGTTGTTCAAGACCATGTAACAACCGAGAGGTTCCAATACTTATTTCGTATATTTACGGCTTTTGATGTGAACCAAAGGTATCTGTACTTTCAGACATGACCGAAAGAAGAAACACCATATATGATACTGCAGTTGTTATTAATCAAGATACAAAGAAATTTACGTTAGCTGCTAGTAGGCTTCAATTAAATGATTGGTGTAAATCGAAAACTTGTACTCAGTGGGGATTAGAAGTCAGGCCGTCCTGCTTACTGGGCACTCGCGCCGACTGCTAAGCTGCTTTTCCCCCCTTGTTTTTTCTTCTGATAGATCGGTCCTTTGCGGACGTAGGTTCGCTTTGTTCTGTGGTGATAATAGAGTGAAGGCTTTCACGACCGGTTGACATTTTGAGTGACGGACAACCTCTGAAATGTCCAACACAGCATCACACGAAACGTAAGGAAACAGCAAGACTTTAAGAACACGGCCTGACAGTCCATGTTGATAGTTCCGTTGTTCGCTCAGATCGCGACGAGCGCGCTGAGGCGACCGCGCTACTGGGGCACAGCCTTGCACGCCTGTTATCGCATCACGCAGTTCCTAACCTAGTACTCCCTCAGCACAGTCATGTAGAAGTTCGTACCTGGTAGGTATCCGCACTGAAGAAATGGTCATTAAACGACTTTGTCTCAATCAGATGTGTGTCCTAAAGACATATAATCATATTATGCCTCCTCCATGGAAATGACCCCTTCTTTGCGGATGCAAAATGTTCAAATGTTTGCTTATGGTACTTAACTGCGGGGTCATCAGTCACTAAACTTACAAACAATTTATGAACTAACTTATAGAGGTTGTCCAGGAAACAAAAGTCGTTAGAGGAATGCAGTAAACGGAATGTTTATTGCGAAAGCTGTAAGAAGTTTATACAGCAGTTTGAAATAATAGTTACAAAAGCTGCTAACACATGGCGCTGTACGCTGTCCAGCTCATATCAGCATACATAAGTGCAATAATGGTACGAAAACACTCTTTGCAAACAATCACATCACAATGCTTTCAAAATGTTCACCATTGGCACTACAGAGTTGGCGCAAACGAATGAAATTCGCCATCACATTTCGTAGTGTCTCAACCGAAATGGATTCACATGCTACAGAGATCGCCGATTTATGTTCGTCCAGCGTGGCGGGATGATTGGATAGACCATGTCGTTCACTGTGCCCCACAAAAAAAAGTCACAGGGAGTCAAATCCGGCGAATATGGAGGCCAATCCATGCCTGTACCAGTAAATTTGGGATATTCCAAAGCAATGTCTCGATTCTCGAAGTATTCCTCAAGAAAGCGAAACACTTGTTCGGTCAGACGTGGTCGGGCTCCAACTTGCGTAAGCTGATCGCTCCTCTAACGCTTGCTGTGTGGCGACAAATTGTTCCAAAATTGCAACGTAACGTGCACCAGTGACCATTTCTCAAATGAAAAAAGGGCCAATAATGCCTCTGCTGCATACTGCAGCTCACACAGTTACTTTAAGAGAATACAGGGGTTCCGCTTCACACCAATATGGCTTTTCGGAACCCTAAAATCGGCAGTTCTGCTTATTCACGTATCCATTCAGATGGAAGTGTGCGCCGGCCGCGGTGGTCGAGGGGAGTGAGGCGCTCCAGTCACGGTCTGCACGGCCACTACGGTCGGGGGTTCGAATCCCCGCTCGGGCATGGATATTTGTGCTGTCCTTAGGATTAGCTAGTTCATAAGTAGTTTGTAAGTTTAGGGACTGATGACCCCGTTGTTAAGTCCCATAGACTTTACAAACATTTGAATATTTGTGGAAGTATGCTTCGTCTGTAAACCAGATGCAGCCAACATCAAATCCTTCTCTATCAATCATTGTGAGCATCTGATTAACAAAGCCTATATGTGTAGGCTCTTTCTCAGTATTTTCTGCGTGCTGGAACGCTTCAAACCAGTTTCAGATGCAATTCTACGGACGGATGGCATTGGATTTCGCTGAATAATTCCATAAACTGGGGTGATATTTTCAGGTGTAACTGCGGTTCGCTTGCGGCGAACATGCCCCACTAGATCATCAGCTACGCTGCCTGTTCGTTGAAATTTCGTTGAAATTTTGCGAAGAGCGTAGGAATGGTTTTCGCATCGGGTCCTTTTGGAACATTAAATCGTGCTTGAAAACTTCGCCTTGTTGCCGTAGGACTCTCTTTTAATCTGTGGTTCTCTAGCACCATAAAACGCGTTGTTCAATGGAGTATATGGTTTTAATTTCTTCCTTCGGTACGCTAACCTCCTTTCACGTTTCAATAGTGGAACTGATCGCTCTGAGCTTTGGATCACTATTTATATGTTATCAGCTTTTGTAACTATTATTTCAAACTGCTGTATAAACTTCTTACAGCTTTCACAATAGACACACCATTTACTTCATTCCTCTATCGATCTTTGTTTTCGAAATATTTAAATTTGAAATCATGGGGTTCTTTCCTGGACACCCTGTACTAAAGACAGCACAAACATCCATGCCCGGGGGAGGATTCGAACCTCCGACGTGGGAGGCTGCGCCATCCGCAACGTGGCTCTCCAGACCGCTCGGCTACTCCCGCTCGGCGCGGATTCACAAATACGCCCGGTCCCTTGCGGGAATACGGTTCAAGCTGCGAGCAAGAAGAAGTAGTGGGCAGCGAACGCTACCGTAGCAGTGTGAATCCGGGCAGCACGGGAGGCGTCTCTGGAGAGCCAGTTTTCTGGCCGGAGCGGTGGGTAGGCGAGAGGGCTGCGCGCGCCCTCCAGTGAAACACGAGGCGACCGCTGGACCAAAGCCACCGAGTGAACACTCAACATCCAACATCCAAATAATGAAACATAACACCTCTCTCCCGTAAGTACGTAAAGTGAATCTATTCGAGCAACATTAACAATGAGAATTTTTATACTTCACTGCAAATGTTTGCTGCAAACAGTAATATTTCCAGTATTAATACCAGCCGTAACATTTTCTGCCACATTCGCAAATACAGATATTACTGTGGTCACAACGTTAACAGGCAGTTACCCTTTTAAGGAAGAGTAAGCAGTTGGTGGACTACTTATTGGAATGATGTCTCTACCTTCAGAGCGCATGTACGTGGTATGTCCACAAAGTAAGTTCCGTTTCGTTTCACAAAACAATCGGGTTCATGTACAGAAAAATTATTAATTGTACAAATATCTACAACTGTTAAACTACTTTTCTACATAGCATCCGAAATCTTGTAGATACTTGTCATAGCGTGGCAAAAGTTTTTGTATGCCTTCCTCATAGAAAGTTGCCGCCATGAGGTAACATGTTCTTTCAGCTCGTCACCATCGTTCAAGTGTTGACCACCACGGTCAGATTTTAGGTGTGAGAAGAGAATTCCTGTCAAAAGGGGTTGTTTTGTTCCATGATAGTGCCCGACCTCAGACGGAAAATGTAGCCAAACAACTCTCACGGAAATTTCACAGCATGTAATTACAACTCCGTACAGCCCGGACCTCGCTCCTAGCGACTTTCATCTCTTCTTACACCTAAAATGTGTCCTTGGGTGTCCTTCAACGACGATGACGAGCTGAAAGGACATGATACAACATGGCTGAACACATAGGCGGCAACCTTGTATGAAGAAGGCATACAAAAAGTTCTGCCTCGCTACAAAATTTTGAGAGATATGTAGAAAAGTAGTAGTTGTACATTTTTGTACAATAAATATTTTTCCTGTATTTGAACACGTTTGTTTCATATAACCAAACAAAATTTACTTTTTGAAAACACACACACACACACACACACACACACACACACACACACACACACACACACACACACACACACACAATTGTTGTGTTCCCATTAGATGTGAGTATTGTATAAATTCAGTTTAATCAGCACTTTCTATTTAATAACTCGTTCTTTGAATAAATTCTGTTTTCCATGACATCTCTGACAAAAGGTAACATCAGTCAGGGAATCAATCCAGAAAGAGCAACTCGTGAATTACAGTTTACTTTATTTTATTTTTTTAACAATGAGGTTACACGTACTAATGGAAATCGGCAAAGTCTTGAAAGATAGAAAAAATAGTGAACGTTGTGGGCAGCGGTTAAATGCATTACGGCAATGGCCGCTCCATCTAAGGCCTCTTACCGTGGATTGCGCGGACGCTCCCCTTCGGAGGTTCGAGTGCTGCCTCGGGCTTGGGTGTGTGTTGTTCTTAGCATAAGCTAATTTGTTCGTCTAGAGACCGATCAAGTTTGGTTCCTTAGATTTACCAACGTTTGAACATTTGAACTAAGCGCGTTGTATAAAACACAACTAACGGGTTCGTAAAAGTACATTAAGTTCAAATTTATTCGAGAGTCAACCGGAGGCAAAAATATAGCCTATATTCCGTACATGTAAAAGATCTAAGAGATTTA
Organism: Locusta migratoria; assembly: GCA_026315105.1. Classification (NCBI taxonomy): domain Eukaryota; kingdom Metazoa; phylum Arthropoda; class Insecta; order Orthoptera; family Acrididae; genus Locusta; species Locusta migratoria. The sequence goes on from CM048745.1 coordinate 39,131,491, forward strand.
TCTTTGAGTGTGTCATCATTTGAAGTACTTCGCAGTGTCAACAGTAAATCTCACATTTACTAAGAGTAAGTAGTGGGCAGCTGAATGGTCGAGTGTTTCTCAAGTATTTCAGCATTCTGGTAAGCATGAAATTCCTCCTTGCAATTTGCATGTCCTAATCACGCGTAATCCATGAAAAGAAATTTTGCAGTCTCAAATCCCGATCCACATATCCTCACCGAAACACCTTGGCTGTAAAGAGACAATGACCGGGTTACTGCACGTAAAACATGGTGTATTTTTAAACACTGAAATTAAAAATGACAACTCTCCCTCCCTCGAATCTCTGATCCCACTCGCTTTGAGGGACAGACGGACGGACGCAGGGGATACCGCGCTTCCGGGTGCGCTTGTCCACTGTTCGGTGAGCTGATCTCTACGAGCTTACGAGAGTAACTCGGGCGTCCGATCTTGGATTGACGTGAGCGCACTCGCGCTCACCCGTTAATCCATTTCTACTCTGGGGCAACGTCCCAGAAATAAAATAATTTGGTCCCAATACCCCGGTTCCGACCATGGTGTTCGGGAGGTTTTCCATGGTTGTAAGGCGCATGCCGGAACTGGAAAGCCCCTCCCACTTATTCCCATTTGGGATCCCCCTTTGCCCCACTATGAGCTTGTCCGATAATTGGCTGAATAGAACCGCGATTCTTTATGGGCCGGATGTCAAACAGCCCGCTCCACTCCTAGGAGTGGAGAATGAAAAGAATAGTTTTTTTTTTTTTTTTGTGAACAGCAACAAGTACCGTTGAATAGTTGGCTGGCAGCAACGGATGGGATTCGTTGTCGGAAAATGTTTTACCAGAGACCCTTTGCACAAACCTGAGGATGACGTCAGTAATTGTGACTCAAAGATACTGAAATGCATGCGCACCAGAAGTTGCTGCCGCGGCGGAGCGGCCGAGCGCATTGAGGCGCTATGTGTCGATGCGCCAGGTCGCTCCCCATCGGGGGTTCGAATGCCCTCTTGGGCATGCATCTTTGAGCTGTCTTTAGTATAAGGTAGTTCATAAGTAGTTTGTTAGTTTAGGGAGTTATGACCCCGCAGTTAAGTCCCATAAGCTTAACAAACATTTGAACATTTAGAAGTTGCTGGTAAATAGACGAATTTGAATAACTATTTAACCATGTAAACACTTCCGAAACGAGGTGTTTTAAAAGAGGTGCCAGTTCTTCATTGGCTAGCTGCCAGATTCTTGCAATATTCAAATTTGCGATGAGACAGAGGCCCGAATCCGTTTTTAATTTGAGCGTGAGGTATATTCATCACAAAGTGTGCTGCAGACGTCACACCACTCCGATAACTTACGCCTTGCTGTATGATAGTAGAATCATTAAGGGCTCAGTCTTAACAGTGTTTACGTGCTGTAGTAAGGTATCAATAACAATGTCTTATATCCTTACAATTCCGAAAACTACAATGGCGGATAAGCGTTAGAACTGTCACACATTTCGCTCTACAGCTCATCAGTCTGCTGGCACAGCGGAAGACTGCATCACAGTTCCTCCTACAACTCATCGTACAGACGCCAGAATGGTAGATGTGGAAATAAATGACTGGCGGATAGAAAGGCAATTGAAGAAGCTGCCAGAGGAAAGGCCGCTGGACCTGATGGGATTCCAATTCGATTCTACAGGGAGTATCCGGAGGAACTGGACGGTCGGCCGACCCTCTCCCCCCTCCCCCCTCCTCCACCCTCACAATCCCTCCTCCTAGCGGCGGTGTACCGTAGTTCTCTTAAAGCAGGGAAGCGTATGATCAGAAACGCGCAGGTCACTGACGGTTGTAAGAACGGTCGACGAACAAATGTCCAACACTATTGGCCAATATATTGGACATCTATCTGTTGTACAATTTTTAATATGTTTTGTGTGCCAGTATTACGAAATTTCTGGAAGACGAAAATCTCTGTAGGAATCAGCAGTTAACAATCTGTAGATTGGTTTGAACACCACAATGCTTTACTAGGCCTGGTCCTGCCTGGTCCTGCCCTTGCCTACCTCCGACCTTCGAACTGACTAACCCAGCCAGTTATAGGGGGACCTGCAGTTTAACTTGCATTCCGAACCACGGCGCTACTCGATAGTTTTCACATCAGCAAATTGCTAGAGGTGAAATAAGTGGAAGGTGACAGATAAAAATCCTCTGACCTGGCGGAAATCGAACCCCCGACATTTGGATCCACAGTATGGCACTCTACCACTGTGCTACCAAGCCATAACTGTAGGAATCAACATGGTTAAAATTAAAATCCTTCTGAATTATTTGCCGCGTTATGATGCTAAAAGATTTTCAACATTTCGGATCCGTTACAGGAGCCTTATTCAGGGAATACTCGGGAGTTAGTGTTCCCTGAGGAAGTGTTGGGTGTATTTTAGCATTATAACGCGGCAAATAGCTCAGAAAATTTTTTAACAATAATGACCGCGAAAGCCTTCGTTCTTAGGAATCAACATGCGTTCCAAAGCAACAATTACGTGAAACCCAGTACGCGCTATTCAATAGGTACAGGCCACGAGATATATTTCGTGTTTCATGGTTTACGTAAAGCGTTCGATACGGTTCCGCATAGTAACCTAAGGAAGAAAATAAGTGCGCACCGAATATCGGTGCAACTGTCCGATTGGATTCAGAGTTGTAAGGTACTCCTTACATCACAACTAGGTATGAGTCTCACTTTGAGAGATTTTGTTCATTTGAACCTGTATGTTGTATATAGGTAGTAATTAAGATCTTCGAGTGTCATTAAATTAATGATTGTATTGCGTAATCTATGTATGTAATGCAACTATAACCTCTTTGTATCATTTAATTATAATCTGATTATTGTATTTGTCTATGTATTTTTATTTATTTCATGTACTTCGAAAATTTTCTTTATTTACTGTAATTACTTGTCATGATTATTTTACGTATGTAGAATATTTCACTGTGAACAAGCTCAAGAAATCGATACATACTGTAGTCGAAAAAGCTCCTCAGGTCAGAGACTTTATTGGACAGCAGCGCTCGCCTGTGGGGGAACAGGCAAGCAGCAGTGACATGGAACAGACGTTCGTACGCGATCCGTGGACTGCTCAAACAATATATATTACTAAGTGTTATTAAAAGTGATTGTAAAAAGGTGTTAAAAGTGCTATGTAATAAAACCAAAGTATATCCAAGTAAAGAAAAACAGGTATTGAGCAACTATTCGTTCGTTCGTTCCGCTCAGTCAGAAATATCCTTACGTGTTCGGTGTCCGTCCAGATGTCCCAATCGCGTTAGCGTCATCGCGGACGCTAACGGTCGCGAATAATTATGCGATTCGCGAAGTATCTCTGAATACTGCTAACAAGTTCCTAAAGGAGGAGGCAGCAAAACAGTTTCTGTATTGAATGAAAATATTGTAATCTGCTTTTTCTAAAGGATCCATTGTCGAGCTACAGTGAAGCACATCGCTGCACTAATGATTAAGATAAGTTGAATGTAATTTGTTGTAATCAATGTAGATGCATGTTTGACTCTTATCAAAATATAAGAAGTTGGATTATACATATTCAATCTTATTTGTAACAAGCAGTTACCCACTCTTGCCCAGTATAACAATCCTCATTAATGTATGATGAACAAATTGTCCAGAATCATACATTTTAAAGTAACTGATTAAAAAAGAGGAAAGTGACGTAATTGCAAAAGATGGCAATAAAATACTTAACTATTTCATTGTGACAAGATTTTGATTTTACGTTACAGTAACAGAACTTTGACTTAGTTAATCAGTATTTCAACATGATCATTTTTGAGAGTGAGAGAGAGAGAGTGCTTACTTAAAGAGTAGAGACAGTATTAATTATTTGACTGAGAATGTTTTGCTTTATTCGACGATACCTGACCATAGACTGTTTCATGTCAGTGATAGATCCTGAATCTATCAGTAGTATAATTAATTCTTGTTGAACATTTCACACAATAAGGATAGCAGTCAAACATCATTATAGTAATAACCTCAGATTTTATGAGTAACAGATTTTCGAAACTGAGTTTAACAATAGTTACCACCGCCACATCTATCCTATAAAGAACCAAAATGTTACAATCATTGTATGCATTTAGCTACCAAGCCTGAATTACGTAAAACTTACTGTTTACTTAAAATCATTAATTTTTATCAAATACTGACTTCACTGGTTGGAATGCACACATTTGCCAGCCACTTTATACTGAATTTATTACTATTACTATTTTCAAAATTATAACTACTACACATGTACTAATTAAGCATTGCACATACGCGGCAGTGCATTTTCAGCTATCAGTGTGTGCACAGTCTCCGTTGAAGATTTTGTAAGGAAAGGGAAGGTGAGTGATCTTTTGAAAAGCTTGTCAGATAAGGCCATAGTTTTTATTACTCACACTTAATGTTTTACTAATTATTTCAAAATTTAATCACACCTCTTGCATTGATTACGAGTTTAAAGTAGCTTACCACGAAATTAAGATCAGGTTTGTTACGCTACTCAAACATAAATACGACAGCAACACATTTATTAACACGTAACCAAAAATAATTTTCACTTTCCACTCACACCTTCTCACTCACATTCAAAAACCTAACAAAACCCCTCTTCCCTTACAGAATTACCAGCGCAGCATGTCATTCTCAATTGATAAATGTGTTCAGACTTGAAACTGATGCCTGTAGAGTCTCATATGGACGTTAGTTGTCACAATAGACCCATAAATGATATCGGATGTTCAATTAGGCCTTTCGCGGCTGATGCTGTAGTATTCCGAGAAGACGAAACGATGGGAAACTGTAACAAAATAGAGGAGGTACTGCAATGTGGCGTAGGGAATAGCAATTGAGACTCAACATTAATAACTGAAACAAAACGTGAGTACATACAAAGATAATTACGCAGTTGAAAAACAGTCAATGGAATCAGTTATTTGTGTAAAATACTAAAAAGGTTCAAATGTTTGTAAAGCTCAAGGGACTTAACTGCGGGATCATCAGTCCCTAAGCTTACAAACTACTTATAAACTACCTAATACTAAAGACGACACAAACATCCATGCCCGAGGGGGGATTCGAACCCCCGACGGCGGACGGCCGCGCGCACCGCAACGCGACGCTCCAGTATGCGCGGCTATTCCGACGCGACCGTAAAATACTGGGAAGTGGGAGTGAGGAGCTATTTGAAATGGAATGAGCATATAAAACTAATCTTTGGTAAGGCAGATATCAGACTGAGATTCATTGGAGGAATCCTCAGAAAGTGTAGTCCATCAACAAAGGAAGTAGCTTACAAAACACTGGTTGAGGCGATGCTTGACTATTGCTGTGGGTGGGCTGATGAAAGACGCAGATAAATCTAAGGGAGTGTAGTCCTCTTAGCTACGAGCTCATTCAGTAAGTGGGAAATCGCCACGCCGATGATCGGCATCTCCAGTGGGAGACCCTGCCAGACAGACTTGATGTATCGCGGTACGCGCTTCTGTCAGAGATTCGAGACCATACGCTTCTTGAGAGTCGAGAAATAATGTTACTTCCTCCTGTTTATAATCTTCCGAAGAGAGTACGAGCAATAAAATTGGAGTCCATTGGGAAGTATATCTGCATTTTTGTGTGAATTATTTGTGTTTTTTCTTCCCACGATCCATACGCGAAGGCAGGAGGCAGTGCCAATGATGCATAAAGTACCCTCCGTCACACTCGGTGGGTTGGCCTGCGGAATCGATATGAACGTACAGATAAAAAATTGAAAAAGCAAATTGGTGATCTGTTATCTCTCGAAAGAATGGGGACCCACATGAATTTACTTGAGGAAAAAAAATCATATATACGACAGTACATTAAAACTTCCGAAACAACGTACATGTTCCTTACCATATTCATAATCGCGGTACTGAAGTGACAACGCAATGTCACGACCGAAGAACTACTCCGAATTAAGTTCCAACTTTTACCGTTTTTCTAATAATAAGCAAAGCGATGTGATATTTAACCGTCCATTCTTGTGTCCTGTCTTCAATTACATTTATGGAATGTTAGAGAAAATGAAAGGTTACGGGGTGTCTGTTAGACCTGACAGCCATTGTGGATTACTGTCAGTTCGTACGCTTTACGCCTCATGGCGGTGTTGGGGATTGTGAGTCAGTTCATTGTAAAACATAAGGCAGCATCGGAAACGAGCAGTAGGAAGCCCTGTAGAGGAGCGGCGGGCGACGCCTGTCCAAGCTGCCGATGCAACTGGCGGATCGCTGCGGCGACGGTGCGAATGCTGCCGAGGACGGCTCAGGAAGAAGTGGACGCTACAGCTGCTAGTGGAGGCACTGCGCTGTTATATGCCGTCTAACGAAGGCAGGGGAGCGCCTCGGAGGACGGGGTAGGTCATCGTACACTCCCACATCTAACGCGCACAATGTGCTTTGGGGCTCTGCAGCCACATGCCCTACGGGTAGAGGAATTGAGAGGCTTGTCATATCCTCTGGTGCGTATTTATTAAATACAGGTCAGAACGCGTTTCCTGTGCAAAAGGTTCGTTCTCTGCCATCGATTTTTCACTTTGCTCTGCGGCCCGTGCCCACACTGCTCTATGGGAAGTGGTATGGCACTGGTCACTTCCCCGTGTCGATTCACCTACCAGAGAGAGTAGATCCCGAAAGAAAGCGATGGGTTCTTGGCAGGGCAGACTGGACACTGTACACCCGACATGCTCAACTACAGCATCCTGTCAGTAGTCAGGAATGGGTGGATAGTGTTACTCATTTGATCTACTGTGCCGCTGTAACATCCACACCACAGTCTTCTGAACAACTGAAACGACGGCTTATCCCTTGATGGAGTGAAGAACGCTGATCTGCATCTAAGACGAGGCGTGCGGTTCTTCGTAGGTCTAAGTGCCGTCTAAATGCAGAGAACCTCGCGACTTTTCGGTTTGCGGGGTCATAATGTCGCCAGAATATACCAGAGAATAAGAATAGATCGTGATAACAATTCCTGAATGCCATTACTTGTCACACAAAAAGTACCGAAGTTTGGGAGACCATGAGAAGGAGTTCTGGAAAAGAGGGAAGTGTCCATCAAGTGATGTAATTGGGACTGGCACTCCCCAAAGCAGCCTGCGAGACATTGCCTAGACCGTGGCTGCCTGTTACTGCCAACTGTTACGGCCACGACTAGATAGCTTCCAGCATTAAGATGACGCAGAGGGGCTGCTGCGAAGGGACATTTGCGCTTCCGCTGCAACTCTGATGAGTATTATAACCGTCCTTTCTCCCTTTAGGGGCTGGATTCTGCGTCGACTGCTGCTCGTGACACATCTCCACAATAGAATCCATTACGGCACGATAAGGTACCGTAGAGAGCGAAACGAACAAATCCTCCTCAACCTTCATCTGAATTGGTAGGCGGGCCACTTTCCAGACTCATGGAGCCAGGTTTAATTACCCTTTAAAAACTAAAATATCGCACATACCCTAGCAGCTGTCGTTGCGTTGCCACCAGTAGCTGCGTGGAAAACACCTTTGAGCGTACGGTCAACTGTCTCCTTGTCTAGATATTAGAATCCAGGCAGCTCCTTAGTCGCTTTCAGTGTGCGTTCAGAAGAGATCACTCCATTTTATCCTCAGAACTCCACAAATGGGATTTTCGGGGTAGTCTTCACATTTTTAGTGAGTTTCTCCTGTCTTTTCGTTATTCTAAGTACCGACTCGATGACTTCCTTTGTCATCGTTTTGAGTAGGAGACCAGTGTTCGTTGGGATAGTGTTTTAATTATGACTTTGTTTTCTACAGCAATCAATTGCATTACCTTACTCGATAAAAGTCTTTAGCTATGTTCATTATTTATTGCTGATTTCCCCGTCATTTGCTATTCTTCCGTTCTTGGAATGACTACAGCCAGCTATGGTAGTACTGTTTCGTAATCGGTAACAGTGAAGAGGTCTTTTGTGATAAGCGCGAATGACTGCCTTTTAGAAATTGGTGTGCCTGATATTAACGCTATACGTCGAACTTGTCTTCTTGAGAGACATTGACTAATTTTTAGAGTTGTCGCATTTTTAGAAATATTGTAGTCCTTATTTTACATTACACTTTTTTTCTTTTTACTATTTTAGATAGGCATCACGACTTTACAGTGGTTTACACGGACGGTTTAAAACAGGAGGACTTGCTGATGATGTATATAAATGATCTTCTGGACAGAGTAACTTGTAATCTGGGGCTGTTTGCTAATGATGCTGTGTTGTATGGAACGGTGTCGTCTTTAACTGACTGTAATAGCATACAGCATGTCTTAGACAAAATTTCTATTTGGTTCGAAGTATGGCAGCTAGTCCTCAATGTAGAAAAATGTAAGGTGATGCGTATGAGTAAGAAAAACAATCCCATAATATTCGAATACAACATTAGCAGTGAGCTTATTGATGCAGTCGCGTCGTTCAAATATCTAGGCGTAACATTGGAGAGTGATGTGAAATGGAACGAACATGGAAGGACAGTTGTAAGTAAGGCGGACAGCCGACTTCGGCTTATTGGGAGAATTTTGGGAAGATGTATTTCATCTGTAAAGGAGACAGCGTATAAAACGCTTGTACGACCATGTCTTGAGTATTGCTCAAGTATTTGGGACCCGCAGCAGATCAGTTTAAAAGAAGACATAGCAAGCAATTCAGAGGCGAGCAGCTAGGTTTGTTACTGGTAGGTTCCACCAATGCGGGAGTGTCACGGAAATGCTCCGGCAACTCAATTGGGGATCGCTGGAAGAAAGACGACGTTCTATTCTGGAATTTCTGTTGAGGAAATTTAGAGGGCCGGAATTTGAAGCTGAGTGTGGTACTATCTTGCTGCCACCTACTTACATTTCGTGTAGTGATCACAATGACAAGATACGGGCAAATTAGGGCTCGTACGGAGGCATATAGGCATTCTTATTTTCCTCATTCTATTTGGGAATGGAATAGGAAAGGAAATGCCTTGCAGTGGTACAGTGTAACCTCCGTCACGCACCTTAAGGAGGATTGCGGAGTATGTATGTAGCTGTAGATCCTGAAGAGACTGGAGCATATGCGTTTTGCGGTCATTCGGTATGTCATCGGCTCTGATTCACCAAGTGTAGTGCAATCTTTGCAGTATCTATACCCGAGTGAAACGGTCACGCAACTAGCACATGATGAGCGGGCGGTCGAGGGTCTGTGGAGGTTGGGGTAGCCGGCCGCGGTGGCCGCGGAGACTCAGGCGCTCCAGTCACGGTCTGCACGGCCACTACGGTCGGGGGTTCGAATCCCCCCTCGGGCATGGATATTTGTGCCGTCCTAGTTTGTAAGTAGATCATAAGTAGTTTGTAAGTTTAGGGACTGATAACCCCGTAGTTAAGTCCCATAGACTATACAAACATTTGAACATTTGATTTTGAGGTTGGGGTAAGTGAGCGCTGTTCTGCTGCTGAGGGCCCCTCTGTGCTGCGGCTGAGGTCAGCGCGGGTGCGTGGTCTGCGGTGACGGGCAGCAAGCCGCGCTTCGTGGAACTAGCTGCCCGCCGCTGCCGCTGCCGCTGGCCCAGCCAGGATGCCAACCAGACCAAGCCAAGCCCCCACAACGTCGCAAGCGGCCGACTGCGAGCAGCGGACAAACTGAAGAGCGCCTCGGCGGCCACTGTGCTGGCAAACTTCCGCGCCAACTTTAAATGTGCGTGAGATTCTTTTGATTAGAGAGAGTATTCATTTGAGTTAAGTCGCGAAAACTGTGTGTAATTGAAATATATAACTACAAAACAGCTTCAGACTCCTTCAATATACAGCGACTATCGGCTGTGTGTAAATTTATTACACATACGTTGTAGAAATTGGCCAACAGCGTTTCCTCTTCCTAACGAAACCAAACTATAACATGTAGTTTTTTAGCGTTCTAAGTGCAGCATATGAACGTAATTTATCGTCAGACACGATTTTTTGGCACGTTCTCAGTATACTATAAGACTGCGAAACTTTTGTACAAACATTAATTTCGGAAGAGTTCACACTTTACGTCTTTGCTTTAGTGCTGTATTTTCCAATATTTAGATATTTCACAGCATCAAACAGGTGTGACTGAAACAGTTAATGTTAAAAATCGACTGTGAAAGTGAAATATGCCATGAGATACATAACTGAAAAATTGTTCTTACCTTGTGAATACATCATCCCGCCACTACCAAATTCTTTTAAGAATACGAAGTATGCCATAACTTTTTCTTAACTAATGCAACTAACATTGGCATTAGGGTATCTAGCAAGAATATTAGGATTTTTAATGCTGTAAGCGATATACCTTACAATAGTGTGATCTGCTCAAAGGTTAGCAACTATTGCCATAGGGTTCAACTTCACAAAGTGCATCCAGTGTAGCTATGTGTCATTCATATATGGAACTATACACAGTTCTGCAAACCCCTTTCAGTTGTTGTACCTATATGTAAAGCAGATTACCTCTAAATTCTGCGTTACAAGTTGCTAATATTAATTTCGTAAACAAAATTTCGAACTGCAGTGAGGCATCTAATTTCGTGACCCCAATAGTTATTTTACACAATCATAAAATGAACTTCCTGTCCACCACTACTGCCTAAAGAAGCTCAATTTTAAGAGCTGCCAGTATTGTAAAAGCCTGTTATTTATTTCTTTTGTGTCCCCGCCTCGTCGCCGCTTTTGTGTCTCGTTTCCGTCGAAGGTGTCGGTGGCCGAGTGGAATGAGACCGACACAGGAATAAAGATAGCACGCTGGTGCAGGTACGGAGAGGAGCAGCCAGAAACTAGAAACACTAGAGTAAATTAGAACGAGATATATATTGCACAGAATTTATACAATACTTAACTTTTACATAGTATTGCAGAATGTTGATACATAGTTGAGCTAGAGTCCTGCCTAGTGCCTAACTGATAGCCAAGTCTTCACTCGTGCCTATCGGATTCCGAAGTCTTTACTGGTTCCTAACTCAGTCCGAAGTGAACGATGTCGTTCACTGGTGGCCACGAGCGGAGTTGCCGCAGAGGGCGCTCGTGGCTGTCGTCGTAAGAACGCCGCGCCGTGCGCGGCGAAAGTAGGTGGCGCGCACTTTGGACTTGTGCGACACCACAATTTCATTCAATCCCATATTGTCTTGACTAACAATTTGTTAAGCAAGAGCAACTATCTCTGAACACAAGTAGTAGAGCTACTTGTATTCTTGAGAAATATCAATGGGAAGACTGTATTCGATCTTTTTATTCCTTTCGTAAACTGATTTATGCAGTTGAACGCTGAGCAGCTCTTCACCACCGTGCTTCACGTACACTGCGATAGTCAAACAATATTGCGTATATATCCAGCAGTAACTATTTAATACACGATTTATCTACTAATAACACTTGTATTTATGTGACGCTTGCCACTACCATGGCGACCGAGCGAAGGTTAAAATTATCCCGCGACAGCAGCGCCGTCAGGGAGTCTAGATATTTTTACAAGGTCTTTGACCCTGACACGCCTCTGAGTGGGGCGATGTCCCGTCACTCGCAGGACTGTCGCACTATCTCCGTACTTACGGTGCTTCTGGCATACACACGAGTGGCCGCTAGTTCTTAACAGGGTGTGTTATAAATCGTACTGAAGCGTATATTGGTGCTGATCTGCACTATCTTAGTTGATGATAGCCGAATTTTGAAAGTTATCTAACAAACTTTACGTGTACGTATATGAATGAATGTATACGTGAACAATTTGAAAATGAATTAATGCTATGTAGCTAATCATTAAAGGACCCTACAATACTGATCATCTAAGTTTGTGTTGCCGTGTTAGAACTTGGTGTATCGTGCATCTGTAACACCACCTGACCTGCCAAGAGTAACTGACCGCGAATCTTACTGATCAACTATTGTAAAACATTTGACTGAACGATGATTGTCTGTAAGTGCAAGCAAGTAAATTTCAGCTCCAATGATCCTCATAATAAATTATAACTAACGGAACTTTCAACTGGAAACGCAAAAACATCTGCACGCATAATACACAGCTGCAAACATTTTGAAGTTAAAATATCGACTTTTAATTATGCTGCACGTTTTCTTTTCTTATTTTTAAATAATCAAATTTCGTGATCGGGGAGAAATGACTAAGTTTTTACATATCATTTAATTTTCTGAGTAGGTTAACATGAAAGTTACGAACAGTTGTCAGATATGAAACTTCCTGGCAGATTAAAAGTGTTTACCGGAACCGGGACTCGAACCTGGGACCTTTGCCTTTCGCGGGCAAGCGCACTACCGACTGTGCTATCCCGACACGACTCACGATGCCGCCTTACAACTTTACTTCCGCCAGTTGTGAGGCGGCATCGTGAGTCGTGTCGGGATAGCACAGTCGGTAGTGCGCTTGCCCGCGAAAGGCAAAGGTCCCAGGTTCGAGTCCCGGTTCCGGCACACAATTTTAATCTGCCAGGAAGTTTCATATCAGCGCACTCTCCGCTGCAGAGTGAAGTTTCATTCAGTTGTCAGATATGTTACACTCTCATTCGGGAATAAATTAAAAAAAAAAAAAACCCATCTCAACCACCAAAGCATTAAAATAAGGATGAAATTAATGTCAATACAAACGTTGCGTCCTTGACAATCTAACTTACATTCACTTTTTGATAAGACATTAAAAATTACAATATTGTTAGATAAAGAAAGTTGAAATCCACATATTTGATTTGTTTTGGAGTTTTTTGACAGTTAAAAAAAGGAATCAATTAAAAAATACGTGACGTCAGAGACCTTTAAGAAAAGGATGAGAAAATTCAACTGACGGCGAAAAATTGAAAAACTGACTTCTTATATCCTCCAACTGACTTAAGACAAAAAATAAAAAAAAAATAATAATAATTAAAAAAAAAATAAATAAAAAAAATAAAAAAATCCTTCTTCGTATCGTACATAAAAAAAAGATCCAGTTCCCGCATCTTTTCGGACAACTTTTTGCGATCCCATTATTCAACGGACTGATCGGAAAACGTTCCCACTCCAGCGATGTTCGGCAGACAAAATAGTTTATCAGAAAGACATATAAGTGCTGTCGTAACCAGAGTATATATTATTCTCCTAACAGATACTTACACCTGTCACTATAGTTTCAAAATTTTGTGAGTTGTCTGGACTCTGGCATAAGCCTTTAGACCGGAGGTTCCAGTGTGTTGCAGAGAAGCGTGCTCATTCTCATTATTCCTACGATAAGACGACCATCGTCTTCTGTTCAGATGTTTCACCTACTTCTGTATCTTAGGAAGCAAACTTACAATCTTGACTCCAATACCCATAATTTCTCTTAACATTACTCTGAGACGGTTTATCTAGTTCCGTGTTCTTTTCTTTCTGTTGGTGCTTTCTATTCGTCTCTTTGATTGATTCACAGTGTTATTCATTTTTTTGAGCGTTAAAGACCTCGTTCTGGTGCGCCAGAATCTCTTATCCATCCATCCATCCATCCATCCACGTACACACCGTGACGTCGGCGCACATCTGAATCGTTAAATTTGCAGACCAAGAGGCGTACAAAGATGGCAAGAAAAAATCCCTTGAGTATCGAAGGAGTCTCCAAACTACCATCAACAGCAATACCGCGAAGAGCAGTTTTTATCACTGTCTTTGTAAAAAAAAAATAACTTGCAGACGTATTCGCGAAATAACTCGCGCAATAGCCAAATAACTCCTGAAGAAATAGTTGTTGAATCTTTCGGGTTATGTGGTCGTGGTCCACGAAACATATCCGTTCCTGACGTTTCGTTCAGAGCTGCGCAGCTCTGGACGAAACGTCAGGAACGGATATGTTTCGTGGACCACGACCACATAACCCGAAAGATACAACAACTATTACTTCAGCCGGTCGTGAAAGCCTTCACTGCATGAACTCCTGAAGAGCTCTCGTGTATTTTTGCTGTTGAGTCGATAAGTAAAACCAGAGAGCCCGCTCATGTTGCGTTCTGCCCATGCGATTGTGAAGCACCTTCAGTTCTTATGTATAGATGTATGACAGAATAGAGTTAATGCTATTTCTCCCCCATAGAACGTTTTCCTAAATTTGTGGCTTCATCCATGAGCCGAATGACAGTAAAAGAGCTTGGCCTATCATTTTGGCATCACAATATGCTGAAATAACTTTCCGTATTGATAACACTGTGAAGCGATGTTATTTTTGCATTGTAATAATGTAAGGAGTCTCTGAGGAGTATTTTGCTGATGTAACGAATTCGAAACAATCCTTGGAAATTTTTTGATAACTACGTTCTGAGGAATTTAGGGAGTATGCAAACACCCTGAAAACTCGAAGATACTTAGAACGTCTACCAAGAGCCCATCATTGGTGTTCGTATTTAGTGTTCCTAGCAGACACAGCATGTAAAATGGTATGAAATCTACCAGTCATGGGGATTGGAACGCTGTAGTATGGGATGGAATTGAAGAAAGGTATACTTAAATATTTGAGTGGTGTCTGTTCTCTCGGTCATCTGCGAAAGAATGCACTTCACATCAGAGCTCGCAGCCCGCTACTGCATCCAACTTGGAAGAAGGGAAGGAATAGGGGGGGAAAGGACAAAACTGAGTCCCTCGGCTCGAAATAATTCGACAGCGTCGAGAGCAAAACTGAGCGGGAGCAGGATTCGAAACCGGTGTCCTTGCTCATCTCCATCCTTCCTCCGTCCCTTACTCCGCTTTCTCACTTACAATGTTTAGAAGAAAGGTTTACGGGAAAATATGGCACAGAAATTAGATTACAAAGAAGAGAAACTGTTTTCTACAATAAATTTCAGATGGCAGAGAGAAGGTATACTAGGAGAAGACCTGGAGACACAGGAAGGTGGTTCTAGACAGACTACATAATTCAGTTGAAGAGGAGTTTATATTTGGAACGGACAATCACGGACGGTGGACAGACAAACTTAATTGCAACTAAAGTAACTAAGAAGGTACCCAGAAAATAATTTAACTGATCGACAAAGAAAGAAAGAAAGAAAGAAAGGAAAAGGAAGTATCAGAAATTCAGCAGCACAAGTGACTTAAGAATAAGTTACAGGGCGGAGGGAAGCGAGAGTGTAATTCCTGGAGAACAAAAGTGAAGCAATATGAAAGTGATTCAGCATCAGAAGATTGACGCAGCAAGCAGAAAATTTGAAACAATTAAAACCAAGGGCGGCAACATTATGAGTGCAGAGAGAATGCTGCTGTTAAATGAAGAAGAGAGAACGTATAAGTACCTTGAAAGCCTCCATGAGTGGGGCAAGATTTGTCTGATGACGTGAATGGAGACGTTAATAAGTACGAAACCGAACACCTAATATTAATCAGCATTTTAAAGGCGTCAGAGTTAAACAACAACGGCAGATGGCACTTCTAACATTCCGCGACAATTTCTAAAATCCATGGCAGATGTGGAGCCTATTCAAGTTAGTGTGTAGGATCTATGAGACTGATGATATACCATCATAGACTCGGAAAATATCAGCTATATCATTTCAATCAAAATCAGGTAAGCGTAGAGTAACTGCACAATCACCTTATTAGCTCATGCGTCCAGAAGCGTGTAAGAGAGCTCTATTGAGTTATTTACCTGCGCTGTCCAATATATAACTCGAAGAAGCAATGATGGAAATTAAAGTACGCGAATTCGAAATATTCGAACATCTCGACCTTAGCAGGACATTGAAATAAGTTCAATGGCGAAGTCTAAAATTTGTGCTGCGCCGGGATTTAAACCCCGACTTCCCGCCTCGGGCCAGCGGTCGCCTTAACCAATCACGCATCCAACTCAAATGAACAACATACTGCGATGGTAGTGCCCCCTACTCAATAGTTCCCATTGCTCACAGCCATACTGTATTCCTGCACAGGTTGTGTATCGGCACTGAAATTGTCAATTTCCTGTTGGGGGCACATAGACAATTATCACCAATAACAAAGAGAGAGGTTCAAAGGATATCGGAGGTACGATTCGCTGATGTTGCAGACATTTGTAAAAGTGGAAAAGAATTATAGGATCTTTTGAATTCAATGAATTGTTAATGACTACAGAATATGGATTGAGAGTAAGAGGCAAAAAAGGCAACAGTAATGAGAAGTTCAATAGGGTCGACATTGATCACAAACATTAGCAGTAGATTATCGGATGTGGTCAGTACTGATGGCCATCTTCAGGCCTAGGTCGGTGGTGGTATGTTGTATTAGCACATGTACTACACAACAGGTCAGAAGGTGATGACCACGCCAGTGGATCAAAGTTTCTGTGAAAGTAGTCACTACAGATATTTAATGTAGACGCCTGAACCACCGGATTCTCGACTACGTTGGAGCTTGCGACAATGAGAAGTAGCAGAAGTAAAGAAATGAGTAGTGAAACAGGTCTGACAGAGTGTTAGAGCACCGGACGTTGGATAAATAAAGGACGGAGGGCTGTCCTTAATTCCTGAGAGACAGGACGTTAGAGGCTGGGAAAGGGTCTCACTGTGGATTTTGTGACAATACTGCTGGCCCTCTCATCTCAATGTTATCGTACGATATAGTCTGCGTCGCATCCGGAATCGTGTGGTTCTATAATGATACAAGTTGCGTGTGAAGTTAGTTAAAAACGATATAGCCAGCCTAGGAATCAGTGTAGGACAGTGTCTCGTTGATACTGTCGTTAAAATAGATAGATTTCATTAATTAAGAGATTTGTGTAAGACGTTTCCAGACAATTCTATAAACAATACTTTTGCAATCGTACATTATTTCAATAAATAGACAGACGAAGGGTACAAACTTTTGTAGAACATAAAGAAATTAAAATAAATAGCATTGTATATATGTTAGGTTCATAAACAAGTTGTATTGACCAGCTAATTGTGTTAATTAATGTAATAGTTGAAATTCCTATATTGTATTTCTTTGTATATATTGATCGACGTGAGATTTTGAACCTATTTTCAGAATGGCCGAGATATGTGATAGTTCAGTATATGTTAGGAACATGTATGATGTACTCGTTAACAAATTAATTGACATTTAACATTTTGGTTTGTTGTCAAACAAAAAGTAGCGTGATTAAGTCTTAAAACGATATGTGGCTTGTAAAATTATTGTATGTATAGTTTTCATTTTATATTGTGATTATTTTTGTGTACATGAAATGTTTTCTTTGTGTGTTTGTTCATTGTAAATTAGTAATTCAATTGTTATAAAAATGCATAATGTAAGGTCATTATTGCCGATGTTATATATTTGCCTCACCGCCTTGCGTGGGGGAGTTCGAGTTCTGGCTTTGGCAAAGTGCTTTGGAATCTATGTCAGTCTGTGTTGTTGTTGTTGTTGTTGTATGCAAGTTTGAATTTGTAATGTTTTGGTGGAGAACCAGTTTGGTTTCAAATTAAAGAAGAAGTGAAAAATTGTACATAACGAGTATTTATTTCTACCACGACGCCCCAGGAAAATAATGTTGCAGCGAGCAGAACCCCCATACATCGTAATGTTGAAAAGCTAAGTATCTTGTTTGGAAGTGGTAGAATGAACTGTAATTACTTTAAAAACACTATTAAAATATTTCACTCTCCACTTGGACATCTTGTAAGATCCATATCTGTGGCAATGGACGAATGTTGGACTGCATAGAAATGACATTCGGTCAAAGACGTGTGACCACTATCAGAGAGGATCGCCATATTGTGTTCTAAACTACACTCATATTCAGGAAAACAGGACAACTTAAACCATTAAAGATATGAATTTCGAATACACAGGGCATGTACATTAATATGTTCAGCAGAAACGATATGCATTGAAATCATTTTGGTCTGTATGCACAAGGAAAACATTGATATCGTAACGCAACACCACATACTCGGAAAATGTGCCTGCGGCTCTCGTATTCACTGTAAACCAAAGGTAGTGGACCAGTATGAGTTGGGCAGGCTCGTTAGATGCGTCAACGATCCGTACTGTGAATTTGAAAGAGCATGGCCGCGCGGGAGTGGCCGAGCGCTCTAAGGCGTGTCCCTGCCGAGCGCGCGGTTGCTCTCCGTCTAAGGGTCGAGTCCTTCCCCGTGTGTGTGTGTGTTTTGTCTTTAGCTGAAGTTAATTTAAGTAGTTTGTAAGTCTAGGGACTGATGATGATAGCAGTTTGGTCCAGTTGGTTTAGAAACATTTGAACATTTTATGAAAGAGTGTGCATCCACCAACAAAATTTCTGCTGGAGTAGGACACAATGTTTTGGAAATGCAATGGGTATAGTTCACGGATGGCTGTACAATAGGATGAGATGGACCAGGCCCCACCATGCAGTCCCCCTCCCCAGAGAATGCAAACCTCATCGGAATCGCATTACAGGACATATCTGCGACCTCGGACATGGCGCAACATTGGAACATTTGACTATCAGGTGTGAGAGTGCGTCACCGCTTATTGTATGCGCTTCGTCCACAGGTGGCTGGCGACAGGAAGGGAATCGTTTGAAAGTGCTGGCCGCACTTTGGCTCGCTGGCAGGCGGTGGGAGCGGCAACAAATCAAATCAAATGTTTGTATTGCTTATGGGACTTAACTACGGGGTTATCAGTCCCTAAATTTACAAACTACTTATGAACTAACTTATACTAAGGACGGCACAAATATCCATGCCCGAGGGGGTATTCGAACCTCCGACCGTAGTGGCCGTGGAGACCGTGACTGGAGCGCCGCAGTCCCCTCGGCCACCGCGGCCGGCGGAGCGGCAGCCGTTCGCTGTCGGGTGCAGGTTCAGTCACAGATGATGCGTGCCCAGTGCACTATGAGCAGTCTGAATAACGTAACAGACCCCATTTTTAATCAAGATAAAGTAGGAACTTATGTTGGCGTCCGAACGCATGCCCTTCTTTGGGTCACAGACTGTCAACCTATTCAATGGCCCACCAGATCAGCAGACTATTCGCCAATCGAAAATATGTGGGATATGATGAAACGATGACACATTCAAGCCATCGCAGGTGAAAATAGAAAGCAAGTGTATTCCTCATGGATGGTTGTAGCACAGGCCCTTCGCTCCGTATACGCCTCTGTGCTGTCACAAGTTATCACTGCCCACGAAGGATCCTGTGCCTTCTAGGCGCCGGGACACCTGCTGCGCAGAAGTGACAAATGGCCATCATTTCTTCCGAATACACCAACGAACATGAATATGAACTCCCTGTTTCTTGTTTTCCAGGGTATTTCTTACTTTTGTTTATTTTTTTTTTTTTTTTTCGGAAAATGGTAATCTTAAGAGATCTACGCATGTCATCGGAAAACAAGTAAGGGACGTTATTCTCTATTCTTTGTATCACGTCATAACCGCGAAGCACAGACTGCTAATGGACGGCGTTCCATTACGTTCAGCGATGGATCGGTCTGGATGAACGTAGGCAGCGACCTGTGGAGAAGTCGCATCCGCCCAGTGTTCTGGAGTCGGGCTGTGGCGTTATTCG
Source organism: Locusta migratoria (assembly GCA_026315105.1). Taxonomy (NCBI): domain Eukaryota; kingdom Metazoa; phylum Arthropoda; class Insecta; order Orthoptera; family Acrididae; genus Locusta; species Locusta migratoria. The sequence goes on from CM048745.1 coordinate 39,150,975, forward strand.
TAGCGTCACGGTGCGGGAAGCAATCGGTATGACTACCGGCCATCAATTCAAAAAATGTTCAAATGTTTGTAAATCTATCGGACCAAACTGCGTGGTCACCAGTCCGTAGCTTACAAACTACTTAAACTAAGGTAAACTGACCTAAGGACAACACACACACGCCTATGTCCCTGGGAGGACTCGAACTTCCGACGGGGAGCAACCGCGCGCTCTGCAGCGAGGCGCCTTAGACGGCTCGGCTACTCCACCGCTGCGGCCATCGACTATTACAGTGAGGGGAACTGTGGCGGCACGACTATAAGTCACTACATACTAAAACATTCAGCGTCTGCGCGTGTCTCCTGTTATCACTCTATGTCGTGCTGCCTTTATCAGGCGGACAACGCTCATCCCACGTGGGACTGTGATTTGTCTTCATTTTGGTAGGGTGTTGTCCTGGCCAGCGATCTCCAGAAGATTTTTTTTGGCTAAGCTTCTGCGCAGCTCCGTCCTCGATGCCATTAACCGGGATCTCGCATACCAGCTACCACAGCTGCTGGCAGCTTCCCTTGGAATAGCGCACCACGTCATAACTTCATCCTTCCCAAAAGAATTAGTTAACGCTTCTGGGCAACAAGAGGTTGTTTTGTTGTTTCGGACATGGAGTCCATACTGCTAACGTGGATACTGAAGGTGGAGTAGGAAAAGGAAATGCAGTACAAGGAGGAAAGAAGGAAGGCAGACTGCATTAGGTTGGGGCCCCAAACACACTACCCACAAGTGGTCCATTCTGGCATACTGGTTTATACCGACAATCCATTCGTGAAATTGCCTTAGTTTTGTAATCACTGATACGACATACCATCTCTGTCAAATTAAAAAGCTTTCTCTTTGCGTACTGAGTGCTTGGAAAATATATAACTATAGTTCAAATCTTTAAAAAGAACTGTCGCGTAATCTAATCGTGTACTGTTAAATGAGCTGAGGTCAAGTAATGCACATACCTCCGTTTCAGTGTTATAATTACCACTTATTGGATATTTCTTCGCAGTTTTCATACGATGCAATGTTTTCTTCGAGAAATACCTGGATTTATAATGTGACACTAAAGTGATAGAATTAAATCTTCAAAACCGGCGATTCCAAAAAGATTATAAAACGACATACCACTTTTCATTTATACTGCAGTTACTTTAAAGGAATGAACACACGCTGGTCGGGCAGCGCATTCAGACCGCCCACCTAATAGCCGGACATGTCCAGCTTGGGCACGGATCTCACTGGCGACGTCTTTCGGCCGGGAAGAAAAGAGATCTGAGGGGCCGCGGCAGAATAGCAGTGCGCACTAAGGCGCCCAGATGCGGTGAGAGAGGCGTTCGCCGTCGGAGGTTCGAGTCCTCCCTCGGGCATGGGTGTTTGTGTTGTCCTTAGTGTAAGTTACTTTCAGTTAGTGTTAGTAGTATGTGAGCTTGGGGATTAATGACCAGCTTAGTTGTTTAGATTTACAAACATTTGAACATTTTTAGGCCTGCGAGGAGACGGTACCACAGCTGCACACACACACACACACACACACACACACACACACACACACACAGGTCGGCTGGTTCCCGTAATTTCCGGGTGGCGTCGCGGTGTTGTCCGGCGCCACCTCGCAGATACGTTGGACCGGTTCCAGATCCGGCGACCAGCACGTCAGCTGCAGCCCGCCGCTGTGTTTGTCGAACCACTCATGTCCAACATTTTCATCTGGCCCAGTGACACTGCGCATTATCTTGCTGAAAAATGCCACTGTCGCTGGGAAACGTGATCCTTATGCAGGAATGTACTTGGTGAGGTACTTCTTGATAGTCCTCCATGAACTCCACACGGCCAATGGCTGCCCATGGTTACCGCCCATGGCTACCGCCGGCTTGTCTCCGTGCCACAGTACAGTTCTCAGTTCTCTTTGAAGTCAACCGACTCGCACCCTCTCACTTTGATTATGAAGATTTATTTATTGGACCATGTATCGGCTGCAAATGCGTTAATCTGCAATTTCCAATTGAGTCTTAGTTTCCGATGCCATGGAACGTGTGCCTGTGTTCAGACACACCAGTACTCTGCTCGCCAATGAAGTTTGGTGTCAGTTCCGCCAAAGTTCGCACCTGCCCCGTTCCACCAGTTTGCCTAGCCCACGCTATCCGACATCTGTACTGTGGAATGGCAGCCCTATGCCTGTATGTTTGGATGTTGTTTTTAGCAGGGTGTCGCTCCCTGTTGAAGACACTACAGCAGTTCTCAAGCACTCGAGAAATCGTGCAGTTTCCCAAAAGCTCGAGCCTAGCCTTGGGGCCATCACAATCTGACATAAAACTCGTATAATGCGCGCCTTCCCCAGTCTACCAAAGCACAACATGCTGACTCAAACTACACGCAAGGTGCGTCTGTCTGAGGAGCGGTCATTTCTCGTCAGGTGATGCTTCTGTCGCCTGGACGGGTTTATGTGGGCAGCAGGTAGGTAACCGTAATGTTCTACTTCATCACATCAAAACTCTACGTTTAGACACAGAACAACTCTGTAACAAATATAGGTGTTTCACAGTCCGTTTACTTCTAGTCTTGGTTGTCATTCGTTACAAGTACCTTAAGAATTTCTTCATAAAATGTGTTACTCAGGCAGATAACTTCGAAGTGCTTCCAAGCCTTTAACCGGAAGTGCAGATGGGTAAGATGATTTATTTGCACAATCAATGGACCATGGTCGAGGCCGTAAAGAAAAGTGTGACTAACGAGTCAACTGATAATTGCACAAATTTGAGTACAACTCACTGTGGTACTATAAAATTATTGTGAAAAGTGTTGAAGGACAAATATATCTGTCCTTGTCTTCTCCTCTTTTGGGTATCTGCTTAATTTCTTGCCTTCCTGTAATATTGTCGCCACCGTGACTTGAATTGTAATATATTTCAGTAGCACAAATATCTTTAAACAGAAATTTACGTTCCATCGAACCTTTAGAGGCAACTATGTCATATCATGTACAGTAAACACTGTGCTACTTATTTAGTTCCTTTCTTATAGTGCCAAACTTCCTATCACAGAGCAGAAAACTGCGTGCATCTCCCGCCCTCAACAATGATCGGTATTGTTGCATCTCTCAGAACTGTCAGGTAAAACATTAATTTTATGAAATGTCGTTTCTTATATTGTGCTGACCAGTTGACATTCGATGTATTTTTGTGGTATACCAACGTCTGGATCCCGAGGAAGGACCAGCTCACTTTTCAGTGATTGCAGGGGCAACAGTCTCGATAACTGACTTACCTTGCCTTGTAAAATCACGTGGCGTTGCCATAGAGATACTGCGAAAGATCGAAAACAAGGGGGAAAGTACAGTCGTCGCTTTGTGGTACAACATGTATTAATGAGATCCTGGGTAAAATATTCCGGAGCTAAAATACTCCTCCAAGTAGACCTCCGGCAGTGGACTACTCAGGAAGATGTCGGCAATGTTCTGTCCCTTAATACGACTGGTAAGTTCGAAGAATTGAGAAGGTAAATTTTGTATTTATGACCTCAACCTATCCAGTTAGGAGTGATGCAACAGGAGGTCTTGTAATATAAAAGAAGAAAGCAATGTTTTATCATAGACACGAAATCAATATCCATCACAGCAGTACAAGTTTTTATGTCCACTATTTCTGTCCATTATAAAGAGATTGAAAAGCTAGGATATAAGCTGTAACTACTCCATAGAACTTGTACAAACTGTCGCCAGACAAAATACACATTTACGTTATTTCGCGTAGGAACTAATAAAGATATCGGAACACAGGTCGTCATTTGAGCATTTATTGTGAACTACAGATATGGCGAGACCGAAGGCGACTTGTGCATGTCAAACAACCTAATGCCGAAATGCAAGGAAACCCTTAGGCACCAAGCGCTCCTGTGATGAGGCTAGGGCAGTCACTTATCTCAAGCATGCCAGTGCGAACAGAAAACGGTTAAATTCATAGACCAGGTTGTATGTCGTTTCTAACCAAACACTGACACGGCTTGTTATATTTTACTGTACAATCAAATTTACAACTCATTAGTCAATCATGAACGCCATTATCAGCCGTCACGACAGACAGGTTTAAATTTACATCGTAAATGGAATGCAGCAATAAATACGTCGGCTCTTCATTACAAATTCATGTACGCTTCATGTTTGTCGATTACAGTGTTATGTGACACGAAATTATGGTTCAAATAAACAATATGTAATTGTTTCCCTTCTTTCTTTGCTCACAAACCGAATATAATATAATTGATAACAGCTGGTCCAGCCCACCGAACATCGGTGTTTAGGAGGTGGGCCGTTGTAGTACAGTCAGTAATAAAAATATGAACTTTTCACATTAGAATTTTTTAAATTACGGCATTTCAAAGGCATTTGTCTCAGGTTAAAACAAACCCTCTGTATATAAATACGTTCGCACTGAAGGTGGTAACTCTGTTGCCACCCCACATCTAGTTGGTAGTGAAATGAAACCCTAGAATTTTAATCTCCTTTAAATGGAATAATTAATTAAACTGTATTTTCATCATATTGAATTTTCTGTGTGGCGCATAGTGAACAATGTGTAAAGTATTATACGGTACAGTTATGATTTGATAATGCAGTTACGGCGCTGTTCACGTGGTGGAGCTAATATATATTTTGTTAATTACAGATAATGCCCTTACGCGCGGCAAACTGGAATGGGAAGGGCTAATTAAAGTACTACAGTTGAGTGCAGCGTTTTCAGTGAATAAAATTAAAGGATTAGTTGCGGTATTTACAAGCATGTATTTAAAAAAAAAATTTCTACACGAATTATCAATTTACACTACAGCTAAAGTGGTAGCAACTACGCTTCACAAAATAACGTGAAAAGGTCACACGAGCGTAACTAACATCAAAAATGTTCAAATGTTTGTATAACTTATGGGACTTAACTACAGGTCATCAGTCGGACTGAACTTACAAACTACTTATGAACTACTTACGAACTAGAACGGCACAAATATCCACGCCCGAGGGGGGATTCGAACCCCCGACTGTAGTGGCCGTGCAGACCGTGACTGGAGCGCCTTAGTCCCCTCGGCCACCGCGGCCGGCTAACTAACATCTCTCCGCCACACACAAACATATAAAATAAAACATTACGTTACTTTTCGAGGCAGTCATACAATTTTCATATCAACTCGAAAAATTCAAAATACAATTTTTTTATTTTATTTTTTTATTTTTTTATTGCAAGAAATTCAGGAGATTCATTCCGAGTTTGTCACTATTAAAATAAATCGCCAACTTTGTCGACGTGGTTATCGTGTCTAAAACCAGAGTATTTATACCTGCCTGTTAACAACAGAGATATTTGTATGCCAGCCATGAAGTAGACGAGCAGTACCGTATACACTGTCATTGATATCACTGAAACTAGCGTTCATGCGGTCGCTGGCATATTAAGATCAGAAAGGGTTTGAAACCAGATACTTGTATACCGATAAAAGAGTGCTGATAATCTTGCGATCTTTAGAGTTCTCATACAATACGTTCGTCTTTTTGTCTGGTTAGAGAAATTATAGCCAAGTATCATGAGCACATGACATACGATAAGATAGCTACGTCTGACTGAGATCTTGCCAGCCTAGCCATACAAGGTGTCCCAGCTATCTTGTCCATCCAAAATATCTCTGGAACAATAACAGCTATTGGAAAACGACTTTCACCGGTATCAATGTACGGCTGGGGCCATGAATGTAGATATTTGGAAACATTCTAAAACGAAAGCAAATGTGTTTTTTTAACACAAACTTATGTTTTTTTTTTTTTTTTTTTTTGTTTTGTTTTAAATGGACACCCTATATTTTTTCTTCGGTAATCCATAATATGACAAATCACATAAACAATGGCGTTGATTGCATCACAATATTCCAATTACATCCCGAGGTATTGCGACGGGAAGTTGACGCTTGAAAAACCTGAAATACGCTGCTAGGGCACGTCCTGAGGCTTAGGCGTGAACCACATGCTGCCCGTAATCACGATGCGATTGCCATGCGTATTCGCACTGCCATACTTATTAAGAGGTCCGAAACGAATAATACGGTCTGCTGCCATCAATTCTCATAAGCAACGCATTATTGATGCTTGTACAGCCATCAAAAAGGAAACAGTAGCACGAAGTAGGGCATCCTTCATCCGCGGAGTGACCCTATGTATGCAAACCAATGTTTATCACTTTGAGCATGATATGTGAACGCTATCTTTAGTATGTAGTGCTGGTATCACAGTGCAAGTTTCTAAAAAAGGGCCATTTTACCCAATGATGTTCAGAAACATTTGTTTGAAACAATTTGTCATGTAACGCATTAGATAAGCATAACATTCATAATTATGTGATAATAAAACTAATTGGTTAAACAGGTTTACATTCATATTCTATGTCTTACCTGAACTTCCCAAATCAAAACATTTTTACCTAAACAACGGTAAAACCTTTAGTCAACTTGCTCGTTTCATTAAAACCATCAACATGAATTTTACTATTATGAGTTAATGATTTGCTGTCACTTATGCTAGATCTACAGTAAAGTTTTAACATTGAACGGCATTACCTTTTTAGTAACGTATTAACGATAAGCGAAGTTTGTGACGTTGCGTTACACAGATATGTTACAGAACCGCATCACCCTTAGCGTATGGGATAAATACCTGCTGGAATGTACGAGTTTAATGCAGGATGGCAGCAGACCGTATTATTCGTTTCGACCTCTTGGTAAGTATGGAAGTGCGATTACGCATGTCAATCACATCGTGATTACGGGCAGCATGTGGTTCACGCCTGAGCCTCAGGACGTGCGCTAGCAGCGTATTTCGGGTTTTTCAAGCGTCAACTTCTCGTCGCAATATCTCGGGATGTAATTGAAATATTGTGATGCAATCAACGCCATTGTTTATGTGATTTGTCATGCTATGGATTGCTGAAGAAAAAATATAGGGTGTCAATTAAAAAAAAAAAAGTTTGTGTTGAAAAAAAAATTGCTTTCGTTTTAGAATGTTTCCAAATATGTACATTCATGGGTCCCATCCGTACATTGATACCGGTGAAAGTCGTTTTCCAATAGCTGTTATTGTTCCAGAGATATTTTGGGTGGACAAGATAGCTGGGACACCCTGTTATATATATATATTCATCACTATATATAAAAATGTTGTGTTAAAAAATGATAGTTTTGCAATTTTAAACATTGTAAAATTTATATAAATTCATATATGCCATATATTTAAAAATAAAGGTTTGTAAAAACATGCGCGTATTCCAGGAGTACGTTGTATCAATATTTAAAATCATTCGGTCAAGAACTTTCGGAGGTATAAGATTTTGAACATAACACTAAACATGGTTCTAGGAGTACTAAGACGAGATGCAGGAAGGTTAGGTAAGGACGAAGAGGAGGAGGGGAGATATACACGTACTAAGACTCCAAATAACAGCTTTTAAAGTTTAGGCTTCAAAATTGGCTTAACAGCAGCAGTTTTAAAAAAATCTTTCATCCCCTATTTCACCTCTTTAATGGATAATTTTCAGAAAAAGCCGAAAGACACTTTTTTTTTTTTAATCCTTACCAAGAATCCATATACCAATTTACGTAGGTCTAGCTTCAAAACTGACTTGATAACAGCGTATTTTCGAAAAACTTTTCAACCCCTATTTCACCTCGTTAGGGACGGAATATCGAAACGAGCAATGAAATGTTGGTGACACTGGATAACCCAAACGTCTGGGATATAGATAAACAGATATTACTTCGTCACCTTTATAGTTTTGATGCAATGATTAAATTTTATCTACGGCGGCGGCGTAATTTGCCAATGTTGACAATGGAATGTTCGCTTCATGACGATTATTAATTTATTCGCAAGACAGAAGTACATACAAGAACCCTGTTAACCAGAGAACAACCACAGACTTAATAAACTATTTAATTTTGTCGGCCGCAGTGGCCGAGCGGTCTGCGGCGTGCCAGTCACGGTCTGTTCGGCCGCTGCGGTCGGGGGTTCAAATCCCCCCTCGGGCATGGATATTAGTGCCGTCTTTAGTATAAGTAGTTCATAAGTAGTTTGTAAGTTTAGCGACTGATGACCTCGTAGTTAAGTCCCATAGACTATACAAACATCTGAACATCTGAACCCCGTACTTAAGTCCCATAAGCTCTACAAACATGTTAAATTTTAAACGCAAAAGTATGTTACCCTCAGCCTAAGTTATTGGTTGCTCGATTAAATTTCACTTTCTCTGTTAACAGCGTAGAGTAGTAATGTTGGCAACGTAATGTTTAGTTTACAAGGATAATTGATTTATTGACAGGACAGTGGTTTGTACAAGAACGTATTAACGACAGATCAGGATTTGCATTAGTTATTTTACGGTCAACAAAATTATTCATTCAAAATATTCAATCTGATAAGGATATCCTTCGAATTATCACTGTGTTACAGAAAACAACATTCTCGAGTAACGCTCGGGAGCCCTGCGGATGTAGCCGAGCGGTCTGCAGCGCCACGTTACGGATCACGCGGCCTACCGCGTCGGAGGTTCGAATCCTCCCTCAGGCATGGATGTGTGTGTTGTCCTTAAGTTAGCTTCACTTATTTTAAGTAGTTTATAAGACTAGGGACTGATGACCAACGTAGTTTGATCCCACAGAATTACGAACATTTGAACATTTAATGCTCGGGAATCAGATGCTTGCTAATAACGTAGCCGCGCATCTAACGATATATATATCTAATATGCGCTTCTAAATCCATGCCGACAAAAGATGGACGTTTACCTTTGTAGAATTACATAGAAATGAAGGTTTAGTTTTACTTACGGCAGCTGCGGCATTCTGTGCTAATGTAATATTTCATTGTAAACACGAAACATTATTAGCATCATTGTATGTAACTGAGTTTTCAAAGAGAAATCAAGAGATATTTGAAACATCAGCCGCTGCTGCAACTGAAATTTTACGGAAATCATATAGGCCCTACAAATGTATCAACATGAAAAATGACTTATCGATTTTCCATTATAATTGTACAAGAAGGCCAATGAAACTTACATAATTCAAAAGGTGCTTTGCCATAGATGCGTGCAAAACGAAAATCATGTGTATGCGTAGCCATTAAGAGAGGCAAAAGAGATGTTACATTTATAGGTGTCATCACGGTTTAAATTCTCCAACTGCCAAATAAATGAGCGTCGAAAATTGAAGTGGCACCAACGTCTGCCTGGGGTTCTGGTCAGGTGCTATGGTGACAATGAGACACTATCCATTAACAACTTTTCGTGGAAACGCATTTTACGTACGTTCATGTTTAATGGTTAATTTTCAGCTATATTGATCATGATATTAGCACTGGAAATCAAAACACTATAGAAACAAATTTTGAACAAAACATTGCTCATGTGCGACGTTATTTCATTTAATTTTATGTAACAGTAATTTTGTGATAGTTTCCAGCAGATAATACATAATTTGAAGCAATTCTCTAATTTTTAACCTCTTCATTTTATATACGTACTACGAGTGAAAGGCGATACAAGCATATAGATGGAGGAGAAGATGGAAGGTGGATGGAAGTAAATGGAGTGATGAACAGATGCCGGGGAGTAGATAGACGACGGATGAAGAGGCAGATAGGAGATAGATATAACGGATGGGAAATAGATGGAAAGAACGTAGAAAACAATAGCTTTTTACTAAGGTGAATTACACGTCACGTGGTCTAGAGTCGGTAAACTGATCTGTGTGTTTGGGGAGAAAACGAATGACAAAAATGTAATATTATGAGTTTAAATGAGTATCTGCGATACTACATTTTTTTACATGGTTTCCCGCCTAACAGTTATTATTGTGCCTCACTTCAGTCAGTACTGAACTTTGATTCTGAAGTGCCTCTGACTTAAACCTTGAGAAACATGAGTTCAGCCGTTTTCTTATTGACGTGTAAGTTTTATTTAGATGACACATAAATGTGGATATACACCATTTTGCTATGTTAAAAAAATGTTGTAATATCAGTGAAGTCATGTAAAAAATTACTACAGGTATGTAACTATATACTTGTAGATAGATAAGATTTTTTGGCCATATGTAAAAAAAAATAATATATTAGGTCTGAAGATGGCGTCTAGCGTGCCGAAACCGATCATGTAATTAAACGAAGAATGCGATTTTGGCTGAAAACCTCTTATTTCCTTTTCTATTAACTTCATATGAGACTGAGCCACAGCGAAGCGGGGCTGGGTTTAGCTTGTAAATAAACTGGATTTGTAACTCTGGACTGAGTTTACAAATGCAATGTGCCTGCACATCTGTATGTTTTGTGTAAATTTTGATTTTTTATTGTACAACCTAGATGTTGAAATTCTCTGTCTGAGCGTACTAACCACAGATGTTCGAATTCAGTCTCTTGCGAAATTACAACATGGCTGATACGAAATACTATTTAAAAATAAAAACAAAATAATTTCCATTCGGCTCCCATACCCGCCTATTACAAAGCACATTGACAAAGTTCCGAAGAAGAAGCAAGAAATCAATTCCTGTTGCCATATTACAACATGGTGGGTAATTCGAAATTGTGTGCAAAACATATGAATATACAGGTACGCTACTGGACTGTGATCAGAGACCAGAGTTACATTTGGGTAGTATAGAGATCACTGTTATTTTACATTTATCGCTGTGTTGTCATTCGATTAATTTCTCCGTGAAAATAATTTCTTGCTTACATCTTGTTTTGAACTTTGCCAGTATGCAGTGTGACAGGCTATTATGGGAACGGAATCGAAACTTACTTTATTTTAGTGTTCTTGTAAAATTTTTATAGTGGCCATCTTATAATTCGGCAAGAAGCGAAATGTAAACACTTATGGCTGGCATGGTCAGACAGCTGAAGTTAAACATCCAGGCAGTAAAAGCTAGATATCACTGGGTAAGAATCGTTAGGTTCAAGTCTCATACCCACTCTAAATTGTCAATATTATATACTCATCCTCTACAATGAAGCGTTGTAACAGATTGAATTCAATGTTTTGGTTGCCGCTTGTGTCTTGTCTCTCCTCGAAAGAAACGTTAGGGAAGTGGGCATTGTTTTAGGTTATGAACTCTACGTAATTTAACAAAAAAAAAAAAAAAAAAAAAAAAAAAAAAAAAAAAAAAAAAAAAAAAAATCTTTTAAATAATGTGAAGCAGGGAATAGGTAAAATCGTATGGTAAGTGAAACAAATTAACATTTTCCCTGAATATGAGTCTGAAAACCAGTAATTAGCTGCACAAAGCGAATATAAAGTATACTGACACATTTCACATTCTTTATTTTTACAGGAGAGGCAAAGCATATTGGCAAAACACATTTATGAGATGGCTTAGCTACTGTCTTTTACGTGAAATGAGTTTCATTACCAAAAATGTGGCAAAAATCTGTAATTAAGTTATGAAAATGGATTGAAAGCGGGATCTACATCTACATCGATACTCTGCAAATCACATTTAAGTGCCTGGCAGAGGGTTCATTAACCACCTTCATAACTTTTCTCTACCGTTCCATTCTCTAATAGCGCGCAGGAAGAAAGAACACCTAAATCGTTCCGTTTTCGATCTGATTTCTCTTATTTTATTGGGATGGTCATGTCTCCCTAATTAGGTGGGTGCTAGCAAAATATTTTCACATTCAGAACTAAAAGTCGGTGATTGAAACTTCGCAAACAGATCACGCCGCAATGAATAACGTCTTTCTTTTAATGATTTCCACCATTTTTTGGCCAGCATGGGTATTAACTGCTGGAATCGTCCGCTTTCGGAACTAAACCAATGTGTGTCCAAATACTTTCCAGTTTTTATTATTTTAATAATACAGTTAACAGACTGGGCCTTAGGCATTTTTTGTTTTAAGAATTTTAGCAAAAGTAAATTCTAGGTAAGAGAATCAAAAAAGTTATTGAGATAAAAACTAGCATTAACATGCATTCTACGACCGGTTGCTCTTGAACAAAAACGAGAAATAATTAAAATTTTTAAGCATTAGCAAAGTAAGGAAAAGGACTAAGCGCATGAACTTAGCATTAAATCTTGATTTTTTATATATTCTCACAATCGCTAAGTTCTTTCCGTGTCGTTTGAAGGAACATTTCCTTTTTCACAAGAAAAAGTGATTGGAAATTGAACAAAAAGACAATGAACAGTGGTGGCCGGCCGCGGTGGCCGAGCGTTCTGCGGCGCGTCAGTCACGGTCTACACGGCCACTACGGTCGGGGGTTCGAATCCCCTCTCGGGAATGGATATTTGTGCCGTCCTTAGTATTAGCTAGATCAAAAGTAGTTTGTAAGTTTAGGGACTGATGACCTCGTAGTTAAGTCCCATAAGCTCTACAAATATTTCAACATTTGAAGAGTTGCACGCAAGTCAACTGAATAAAATAGTTACTACGTACCGAGTCATGTGTTGCTATTGGTTACTGACGGAATTGGCCATTTCTGGAAGACACTTTCTTGGACATAATCATTTTGAAGCAAATCGACCTTTATAAATGTTTTTTTTTTTTTGTTTTTTTTGTTTTTAAAAAAAACCATTTATGTCAGTTTTTGAACTCTGTGAGACCACAATTAAATTGAGAAACAAAATCGAAAAAGAAATTACTTTGCTCTCTTTGTACTAGGCTCCATAAATACATTGAAACAGTTGGCAGAAAAAAATATGTAAACACCGCAAAAACATGACATATTGACAAGCCCACAGGCCCAATAAGGCACGCGAAAATACTTTAAAAAAAGCTACTGGCATCGGGATGAAAAAACTGACTTCTTCTGTTTGTAGGGTATTTTTATATCATTCCCCTTTGTAAAATGGTGGCAAATTGAGGTAAATATGAAAGAGATGGATAGAAATCAGCATCCTTCTCTCCAAATCAGTCCACAAAGGCTCAGCACCAGATTCATTGACTGACGTGGGCAGGGGAAATAGGTAACTGTCGTGCTCACAAAACCAGTCCTGCGTGTATCCTTGCAAGAGAACGTCGCCAGTGAGGAACAAACAGTGCGTTATGGATTGGACCTGGTTACCTACGGTGGAAACAGTTATTGACAATGATGCGACCTTGCAAAGTATTCACGGAAAACTTGGAATACCACGATATAACTGTGGAAATTATCGTCAAAATCTACCACATTTCAGCCTAGGCCACATTCAGTGTGCCAAACGTAATCTCGGCCAGAACGTGGAAACAGTGGGGGAACAGAGTCCATCCTGCCCAACGACTGTCTCCCGCTACTCGACACTACAGGGTTGTTGTCCCCGGCTCCGAGTCGTCCTGCAGCGAACGTCTGCACCTCTGGCGAGTGTTCCAGCAGCGTGCTGGCCTGACACTGCCGCCCCTCTCGCGTTGTTCCGAAGCTGGCAGGGGTCCAGGGCGCGACGTGCAGTTCCGCAGTCCCTCTTGCACCTACTGTGCTCTTATATTCGTCACAATCGCCTTCAATTATTGTCTTTTACGACCACTCCCCCCCCCCCCCAACACACACACCCACGCGCGGTTTAAAATCCCGTCGACAACGTTGTCGTTAAAGACGCAGTTCCTCCTCCGGGTTTTGGCCAAATATGGTAAAAGAAATCGGCCGTGTCGGCCGCGGTGGCCGAGGGGACTGAGGCGCTTCAGTCACGGTCTGCACGGCCACTACGGTCGGGGGTTCGAATCCCCCCTCGGGCATGGATATTTGTGCCGTCTGTAGTATTAGCTAGTTCATAAGTAGTTTGTAAGTTTAGGGACTGATGGCCCCGTAGTCGAGTCCCATAAGCTCTACAAACATTTGAACATTTGAAATCGGCAGTGTCTTTTCAAAGGAACCACACTGGCATTTGACTGGAGTGATTACGTGATCTAGTTTTGAACCACCGTCCTTCCGAATGCGAGTCCACCGCCACCATTGCGCCCTCTCGCTCGGTTTATTTGCGATATGATCGCCATATCAGTTCGATAAAAAAATAATAAATAAAAAAAATCTTGGCCGGCATCACTTCGCAAAATATGAACGGTTAAAGAAGCAATACGGCTCAATATTTTTGCGTGGGGCAACAGATGGTCTGATAGAACACTACAACGGATCTCATAGCTGATGTCAGGATGTATACTATAAAATCCGAGTATCATTCAGGTTCATGACGTGCAAGAAGAATAAACGATAAGATTTTGATTTATTTTCGGAAATCGTCTTAAACGGTCTATTATGTCTCTTACGCTCGTAACATAATTTTTCGTTCTTGAATTGGAGTTTTTTTTTTTTTTAAGAAATAAATGAAATCCAAATAATTTTATTGCTCGTTAAAACTCTCTGTCTGAGTAATGCGATGCCTGTGAAGTCGACAAACACGATACTACGCCTGCTGCCGTGAAATTCAATAACAGTTACAAATATTATTTCAACACTTAAGTTTCTGAAACTAGTCTACAAACATTGCGTAGTACCACGCTATACAATTCCTTCTCTAAAATCTTCAGAAAATTTGATTTTCAATTTTCAAGCACTGAGAAATGCGTAAAATTGGTTGAAACTCGCTCTCAGAGATCGAAATTAGGTAGCTGTCACTTGATTCAATTGTCTGAGGATCATTTTCATGGAATATGACTAAGTTAGTGAGCAAGCGTAATTTACGTAAGAATTAATCTCAATCCGAATTTTATTTACGTTTTTGCGCACTTACCGTGTCACATTTACATTGGCCACTAACGAGTGTTAATCGAAAAGCGAAATTCATCTGGTAGAAAAACGAAGACTGAATCCAAGATTCAATGGTAATTTGCAGACGTTTATGGGTTATAATATTTTGTGTCTTTAGACTAGAGTCTAGTCGTTGCGACAAGTAACCAACAGTTTGGTTAACATTTAGGTATGTTTTACATTAAAGGCATTTTTAACCTCTTATTTTCAGCACGTAAACAATCTGAGTAATTTTCGAAATGTTACATTTCTTAAACGCATCAACTATCGGATGGTTTTCACTATTAAACTTTACAAAATTTTGTTCTATGTTTATATGAAAGTTCTAATACATATTCCACCACAATAAATTAACTATACACAATAAATAGCAAGGAAAAACCTAGTAACTTCCGTTAACACTGGTATAACACACGTACAGCATCGTCGTCCTCATGTCGTGTAGCTTGGCCAGTGCATCAGGCAATGAGAGAGCGGTTTTAAACACATGACCCAATCTTGAAATTTAGTTATTTTTCAGCTCTAATTTCCAGAAGAAAAGTCGACTCGTTAGAATAATGGCCGAAAATGCTATATTAAAGTTACAATCAGTAGCGTACCAACTATTTTTTAGTGGGGCGGGAGGTGGGGAGGAGAATAAACCTATTTACTCACTTCGTCTTTCACAGTGGCGATTCCACGACTGTGGGCTTGGAGAGGGGGGACGTCATGGAACTTTCATTTAGCCAGGTGTCACCGCTTTCTAAAAAAAGACCACTTACCATGTTATTCATATATAATAGTGACCTTGAGCTCCCCATCATTCTCAACGACTCCTGTTCCATAGTGTTGTGCAGAATTTGTTGGCCCATATTAGCAGTCACAGACGAAACAATGGGACGAGAGGATAAGACAGATAGGAGTAGCTGTTACAATAGAAGATGCTTCAGTCAAAGGCAAAAGTGGCTGCCATAAAAAATACTGTCCCATAATTACTGACGGCAGCATAGTTTATTCACTGCCCCTGCCTAAAAATTAAAACCAAGTAAATATGGTGGTGGGGGGGGGGGGTAGAAACCGTGTCTCCCCCCTGTATAGATCCAAGTGGGGGAGGGGGTGACTCGCCCTCCTACCCTCCCCCCCTCCCCGATATTTGTTACGCCAATGGTTGTAATCATTTTGAAGAGCGACAATTAGAATAGTATATATAAATGTGGTGTCTGTTCTGAAAGAACAGACGTCACTTCTTATCCTGCAGTTGTTATTCTTTCATATTGACAGAATATATGATATCAACTGCGAATGGGGAAAACTGAAAATGTGAATCCAGCCGGGATTCGAACCCGGATCTCAAGCTTTCTAGAGAACCGGGTTAGAATTCCGGGTGGATACACATTTCCAGCTTTGTCTATTCGCAGCTGATGTCATTCTATAAATATGAATTCGAATAGTATTTTCAATGTAGGAAGATAGTGTGTTCCAACCGATTATGTGAAGCATAAAGGTATCACACCAAAGCTTTTACCCTGTAAGGAGATTGGGAAGTTGTCTGGAAGTGCTGCTTGCTATTACGTGTCTTGCTCTTGCTGTGTGTGCATGCTTCATCGGCCATTCCTGCGCCTCCCCGCTGTCCCAGTCAGAACGCCCGTTTACCGCAGCGCTGGCGAGGCATTAGCCGACGTGGCTGCCACCTCACCAGTGGCACTTCCCTCAGCCCGGCTGCGAGCAGCGCCGCTTCCCCGCGACCAATCTCGCTTGGCGCGGTAATCGCCGCCACTCGCGGTGACAATGGCGCCGGCGATGATCAAAGACGCGTCCAATTAAGGCCGCTCGGCGCTCCCGCCGGTGCCATCACTTCGCCGCCGCGACGTCGCCTGCTGGGTCGACGCCGCCAAACAGCCGCGACACGGCGGCGAGCGCCTCGGCCACTTACGGCACCGCGCAGAGGAGAAGCCAAACCCCTGCCACCCAGCCTCTTGTGATGTACCGGCAGCTATCTCCTCCTACTCCTCCTACACACATAAAAAAGTGTTGCACCACCTTGGTTCGTAGTCTCGTCACACTGACGTTACCCCGCGGTCGCTCGCGTCTACTATTCTTACACGATAACTCCCGTGTTAGATTTTTTCTAACAATAAGATCTTTCACCTTTTTTCTCTTTGTGCCAGACAAAGACACATGTATACAATAAATCATTTCTTTATTATTACCAAAGCATTAAAAATTAGTATAAACATGGTATGGAACATGTAATTTGACGAATTTGTGGACGTTTGCAAGAAGAGCTATAGTGCCGAAGCACTGACAACGATAAACGAGTTGTTAATATCATTCCGTGGACCTTTCAAATTCAGGGAGTATATAGCAAACAAGTTTGTAAAATATGGCATCAAGGTATATGCGGTACTGGGCCGTATCAAGTAGCAAACGTTGCAGAGCATGTGGTGTTACGATTGCTTAGACCAACTGACCAAACAGGCAGAAACGTAACGATGGACAATTATTTCACCTCTGTATCTCTGGGTAACAAAATGTACACTAATCATTGATTCACATTAGCAGATACTCTACGGAAAAATAGAAGAAAAATTTTACCGGACCTTCTGGACGTAAAATATAGGTAAGTAAATAGCAGTGTTTGGAGAAAAACCAAGCAACAACTGCTTCATTTCCTTATACGTCTCAAAAAAGAAACAGAAAATGAATGGTCTACTGTTTTCCACCATGCACCTGTAAACGCTGACAGTGGCGAAGCGAACAAACTTGAAGTAATTACATTCTACAATTTCAAAAATGGAGGTGTATATGTTGTCGACCGTTCGAAATCAGAATATTATGTTTCAAGAAGAAACTGCTGGCCCTTTACACTGTTTCTCAGTTTTAAATACTTCCATACCCGACAGAGAATGTCATCTACTATGTATAAACAATGTCTCCATTCATTTCGTTAAATTCAATAAGAATATTTACTTTCCTCATAAAAGACGTAACATATACTGAACACTTTCAGGAGGAAAAAAAAAACGAACACAGCCGCATGTTACAAGTACAAGAAACAGACTAAAAGTGATGCAAATCGGTTTTCCACGGAAGGAGAAGCAATTGTTACGTTAAGACTCCCGTGTTAGAAAAAAAATCTAATACTGCACACCACTTCAAATAATGCAATGACTAGCAAGCTATTGTTGAAATTTGACTTTTGAGTCATAGATTAATTGAATCAAGAGATATGAAAGAATGCCTTTCTAGACGGTCAGTTCATTAACTTTGAAATGTGACGGAATATTCAACTAAAATCATAAGTGTTAGACTTTTTCTAACAACGCGAATGATCGCGGGTTAATGTGTATATTGCACCAGAACACAGTTGTCCGTGCCCGCCACCCAACCGCGCACAGAGATGTAAACGACCGAGCATGCGCAGTGTCAGTGCGACGGACAGGGTAAGATGGCCGATCAGGTCGTCACAACACCAGGAAGGAGGAACACTGCTTGCGTCGACTGTAGTTCCGCCGTGATTAGGTCAGGTCCGGAGTTTGATCGGAGACGCATTGTTACTTGTCAGGAGGGACTCCATCAGGAGAAGTCTCCAGTCGTTTGGGAGAGAACCAAACTACTTACGGATTTCAGATCGGAGGAACCCTGAGAGAATCGCCGCATGTTGAATAATGATTATCTTTCAGCCATATGATGTAGTCTATCTACTCAGACTGTGCTGCATCGTATGCAACTTCCACGGTCAGGTCCACCTTTCACATGTAGACACCATGCAGCGCGGTACAGATGGATCCAACAGCATAATGAATGGAATTGCAGTCAGAATTCCTATAAACTGCTATTTACAGATGAGACTCGTGACTTGAGCCTGAGAACCACGTCTTGGCGTTGTGATTGTGCACCAATCTAAAAGTGGCGGCCAGGTGGACCGCTCAGATGTCGAGTCCCGGTGAAAGATGAAATCCAACTGAAAACTCTTCAAGAGTATGCTGGGAAAGTCTATGAAATTACATTAGCTTCGACACTGTTTGAACGATCACCTTGAATGTTGGCAGTTATCTGTAATTCCTCAGGGATACGGAGGGAGGGGAGTGTAGGAGATTTGACTTTTGAGTCATAGATTAATTGAATCAAGAGATATGAAAGAATGCCTTTCTAGACGGTCAGTTCATTAACTTTGAAATGTGACGGAATATTCAACTATCGGATCGCTATTAGAGTTCTGAACTTGCCATATCACGAATGAAAAAAATTACAAAAACTCGATAGCCATGTAGTCTCATTTTTACAGAAATTTGAGGTATATTACCGCCTACTTTCTTCCGCCTTCAAACTTTAATCACGACTAAAAGAGTAGGTTCTATATAAATCAGAGAAAGAGGAGGAGAAGGTGGAGGAGGAGACTGTCAGACGGTTGGGTCGTCACAGTTCAAGACAGCAGCGGGATGAGATGGAAAGGAAAAATGGGAGGGAGGAAGAGATTGACAGAGTGAAGAGGAGATTGACAAAGACTAGAGGAGGTGATGTGCAGGTGACAGGAAGTGTTGAAAAGAGATAAGGTGGACGAGGAGATTGAGGGAGAGAGAGGCGCAAGGACAGACATACAGCAGGGAGTATTATGTCACCAGAAAGAGGGGGTGAGGAGGAGGTGGGGATAAATGCACAATCTACCAAGTGTTAATGTGCATTACACGTTCCAGGAGGAGGGGAAGAGGAAACCACGTTGACAGGCGTCAAGAGGAAATGGACAAACGGCAGACTGAAAAAAATAAATATTCGAACGGAATGAAAAATGTCATACGTAACGGAAATTTCGATATATTACAAGCAATTAAATTGCCCCGAAAAATTTGCAAGTCTACATTCTCGAGTTTTTTTATAGTTGCATCGAATAGTTGAAACGGATCGCTATTAGAGTTCTGAACTTGCCATATCACGAATGAAAAAAATTACAAAAACTCGATAGCCATGTAGTCTCATTTTTACAGAAATTTGAGGTATATTACCGCCTACTTTCTTCCGCCTTCAAACTTTAATCACGACTAAAAGAGTAGGTTCTATATAAAATTAGACGTAGAAGACTATAGATTTACGATTTATGTGGAGCCAGTGTCGACAGCCTTTCTGTGGATTTAATCCACGTTCTCTTCCGAGTACTTTTAGTGAGTCCTCCGCAGTGACTCTTCCACGCATATTATTCGCGAGGCCTTAGCAAAGTCCCAGGTGAGCAATGTGTACTGACAGTTGGTCGTAATTGGCAGTGGCTGAGAAGCGTTTTCTCTGGGCCTTTCCGGTGCGCAGTGACGTTCAGCGGTGAGCGTGGAGGGGCC
Source organism: Locusta migratoria (assembly GCA_026315105.1). NCBI lineage: Eukaryota > Metazoa > Arthropoda > Insecta > Orthoptera > Acrididae > Locusta > Locusta migratoria. The sequence continues at coordinate 39,171,043 of CM048745.1, forward strand.
GCGCGGATTTGCAGAGGTGACGTCTGTTCCGGACTGTGCATCGCAGAGCACCGCCCAATTAACGTGAACAGTTAAGCTTGCTGTCAGAAGGCGGGTAATCCGCCAGGCGCAAACAAAGGCTCGCATTGTGTTTCACCGTAATTGGAGGAACGAAAAGCTAAATTGTGTTGCGGCAAAGATCAGCACTCTGTCGCCGTGTCAACACTGCACGCTGGGTACTGCGTCCTCTTAATCCGATGAAGTACCGCTGCCACGTTCTTTGCTCCCGTCTCTCATGCACGGTGTAAGCCGCCATAACACCTGACCTCACACTCTCACATTTTCACTGTGCATCACCTTGTTTCCTGTGGATGTACAGACATTTTTGAATGAGTATTTTAGAAGTGTCTAACATTCATAAAATTAAAAACTGCAGAAAACACATTTTCATAAACGAGGTTCCAGTTTAATTATTTATGCTATGGCAAAATGAAGCACCTGCCTTTACAATTTACACTCCTGGCCATAAAAATTGCTACACCACGAAGATGACGCGCAACAGACGCAAAATTTAAGCGACAAGAAGAAGATGCTGTGAAAAGCAAATGATTAGTTTTTCAGGTTATTCAAACAAGCTTGGCGCCGGTGGCGACCCTACAACGTGCTGACATGAGGAAAGTTACCAACCGATTTCTCATTCACAAATAGCAGTTGCCCGACGTTGCCTGCTGAAATGTTGTTGTGATGCCTCGTGTAAGGAGGAGGAATGCGTACCATCTCGTTTCGGAATTGCATAAAGGTCGAATTGTAGCCTATCGCGATTGCAGTTTATCGTATCGCGACATTGCTGCTCGCGTTGGTCGCGATCCAATGACTGTTAGCAAAATATGGAATCGGGAGTTTAGGAGGGCAATACGGAACGCCGTGCTAGATCCCAACGACCTCGAATCCGTAGCAGTCGAGGTGACAGGCATCCGCATGGCTGTAACGGATCGTGCAGCCACCTCTTGATCCTTCAGTCAACAGATCGGGACGTTTTAAACACAACAACCATCTGTACCATCAGTTCGTTTGCAGCAGCATGGACTATCAGCTCGGAGACCATGGCTGCGGTAACCCTTGACGCTGTATCACAGGAGTGCCTGAGATAGTGTAAGCAATAACGAACCTGGGTGCACGAATGGCAAAACGTCATGTTTTTTGATGAATCTATGTTCTGTTTACAGCATCATGATGGTCGCATCCGTGTTTTGCGACATCGCGGTGAACGCGCATTGCAAGCGTGTATTCGTCATCGCCATCGTGGTGTATCACCCGGCACGATGGTATGGGGTGCCATTGGTTACACATCTCGGTCACCTCTTTTCCTCTTATCGACGGCACTCTGAACATTGGCCGTTACATTCAAGATGTGTTACGACCCGTGACTCTACCCTTCATTCGATCTTCGCGAAAGCCTACACTTCCGTAGGATAATGCACGACCGCATATTGCAGGTCCTGTACGGGCCGTTCTGGATACGGAAAATGTTCGACTGCTACCCTGGCCAGCACATTCCCCAGATCTCTCACCAATTGAAAACGTCTGGTCAATGGTGGCCGAGCAACAGGCTCGTCACAATACGCCAGTCACTACTCCTTATGAACTGTGGTATAGTGTTGAAGCTGCATGGGCATCTGTACCTCTACATGCCATCCAAGCTCTGTTTGACACAATGCCCATGCGTATCAAGGCCGTTATTACGGCCAGAAGTGGTTATTCTGTGTATTGATTTCTCAGGATCTATGCACACAAATTGCGTGAAAATGTTATCACATGTCAGTTCTCGTGTAGTATATCTGTCCAATGAATACCCGTTTATCATCTGCATTTCTTATTGGTGTAGCAATTTTACTGGCCAGTAGTGTACTTCTGAAAGCTAGAAAGCGTAGTACATAAATGTGATGTTCGGAAGTGGAGGAAATGTGATAATGCCTTGTTAAGACGCTGCCTAGAAATGTTCTGTAACTTTTTCTAAGTACACGAAGATAAATTTATATTAATTATTATAATTAATGATCGTAGTATTAGCGACCTTTGTTGAAATAGAGAAGAACATTTATAAACGTGCCAAAATCTTCCGTTTGGTACAGTTAAGTATCAATTGTTCAAATGTTTGTTAAGCTTTAGGGACATAACTGCGGGGTCCCTAAACTTACAAACTACTTACGAACTACCTGATACTAAAGACGACACAAACATCTATGCCCGAACGGGATTCGAACCCCCGACGGGGAACGGCCTCGCGCATCGTAGCATAGCGCCTCAATGCGCTCCGCCGCGGCAATGAAGTGTCCACTAATGACCATCTCAGCAATATAACAAATTTATGAAATTCCAACATAATGAAGAAAGCGGAACCAGGATTTTTTTAAAAAACCTTTTTATTCTTCACATTTCCGTCGAAGTTGCATTAACCATTTATTTGGTGACTAGTTTCGGACCATCCTTATCATTTTCAATCCATATGCCTCATCGTAAATATTACATACAATGGATTTTTTATTATGAGGCATATGGTTTGAAAATGGACAGGATAGTTCGAAACTAAATAAATGGTTAATGCTAGTTAAACGGAAATTGCGAAGAATAAAAAATGTAACAAATGTTTCTGTACTGATTTACGTGTTTAATCAGCATCCTATATTTCAACACAACTGTGATGAATCTTAGGAACATCATTCCCACTCCATGTGTCTATTACAACAATGTTCAGAGCTGAATTTTTTATTTTATTTATTTATTTTAATAACGAACGCACAGCGAATATCTGAGCCAACAACTCGGTTGTGAAGGATTTTCTGTAGAGCTTTTGTTTTTTCCGCACCGTTTTGAAACAAATTTTTGGAACTATGAGTTAAAATATGAATGAAAATAGAAAATATATGTTAGATAATTAGAAGTGTTGCTGATGTGAAAAATATCGAGTAGCACCGTGGCTCGGAACCCACGTTAAACTGTAGGTCCCCCTATAACTGGCTGGGTGAGTCAGTTCGAAGGTCGCGAGGAGGGCAACGGCATACCACCTCCGAACAGGACCATGCCTAGTAAAGCACTGTGGTGTTCAAACCAATCTTCGGATTGTTGACTGCTTTACGTTTTTCATTTTCTTATTATTTCAAAGTACTTTGGAAACACTCTTATCAGTCAGAGTATAATGAGCACGTACCTTCTATATACATAAACCACTTCATGCGATAGCAGCGTAAGCTGACGCAGAATGACTGCCGACGAGAAACGCGCGCGGTGAATGTGGTGCTAGGTAGCGTGCTGCGCGACTGTAGAATGGGGGAGGCGGGCAGAGAGCGAGGGCCCGCGGTTGGGGAACTACACGGTTTGTCGGGTGTCGAAGGAGTGCTGCGGCGAGTGTCTTCAACCAGAGGCGAAACCAAGGTGGAACCACTTTCAAACGTCGGGGATTGGGCGTCCACCCCTCATTGTAGATGTTGCAAGCTGTAGGATGGGCAGACTGGTAAAAGAGGACAGCTGGTGAAACGTGGTGGAACTAGCATCAGACTTCAAATTGGGGCGGAGTACAAGTGTGTCTGGACACACAGGGCTCCAACAGTCCTGACGACAGGCCTCCAAAGGCGACGACCCGGAGATGGATCGATGTCAACATGACAACTTCGGCAACTGCGACTGAAATGAGCATGGTCGCTTGGTAGATGAGGAGGGGGAGGAGGGGAGTGCTGAAGGAATAAATAAATACCCGGGCAACGCTGGGTTTACAGTTAGTGAACAGTAACTCCTCAAACAGAAGGTTGGTTGCTTGTTTGTTTGAGGTAGGGGGTACAAACTGCTAAGATCATCAGTGCCTCGGTAGAGTGGGGAAGGAGTGAGGATAGGAAAGGAGGGGGTGGGAGAGGAAATGCAGTCCGGGGAGGAAAGAAGGAAGCAACACAAGACTGCATTAGGTCGGGGACCCGTGCTCGCTACGTACGTACTCACGGAAGAACCGCGACCCCCTGGATGGCCTCCCATTCCAATGTCTGTGTTCAACATCTGTGAGAAGATACTGGAAAGTGGTTCAAAATCAAATGTTCAAATGTCTGTAAATCTATCGGACCAAACTGCGTGGTCAACAGTCCGTTGCTTACAAACTACTTAAACCTAGGTAAACTAACCTAAGGACAAAACACACACCCATGCCACAGGGAGGACTCGAACCTCCACGGCGAGCAACCGCGCGCTCCGCAGCGAGGCGCTTTAGACCGCTCGGCTACTTCACCGCGGCTGGAAAGTGGTTGGACGACATTATCAATCGATTAAAGTTTTATGCGGTTTTGGTTAGATGAAAAAATTCAACAGATATAGTGATACGGACTAACATTTCCTGTGAAAATATCGCTAACTCAGATTTCCTTTATGACCATCGAATTTCGTTTTTCCGGGATTTCCCTAGATTACTTAAGGAAAAAGCGGGGATGGTTCCTTTGAAAGAGTGCAGCTAATTTCCTTTCCGATTCTCCTCTTAATTCGAGTTTGGACTACGCTTTTCCCCGACGGGACACCGAAGTCGAATATTCTCTCATTCCGTACGATACAGAAATTCAGATGGTCTTGTTCGAGGAGAAAGCAAGACGAGTGTGTGGCTTGTCTTGCAAACTCTGGAGAGTTTCTTAATTCTGATATACTGCTTTGGCTAGACGTAAATCGATTACCCTCCAAATTGGATGTAATAAATTTTTTGTGAGCTAGAATGTATAAAGCAATTTCCTCTTTGCCCACAGATTTAAAAGTAAACGTAACTTTGTGAGTTGGGCTCTGTTGCCGTTTTAAATCTTCTTTAGTAATCTTGTAACCGTGTAATAAATATTTTTGGCATCAAAGATAAGGGACCTTCTTGCAACAATTAATTTCATTTATTATATAGTATATTTTAAAATAAAGAGACGGAAACAGACTGTTGCATTTGACATCAAGCCTTATTTTCAACACAATAAAACACAAAATGTTCGCAATAATCACGTCCATATACATGAAACGTCTCATAAAAAATATACATCGACTTTTTCCTCTTAAGCGTTTTGCATAACTCATTAAAATTCATTTGTTATTTTAAAAAGCATTGTTGGAAGGGTGATTCTCCGTGACATTTTTTCGCCGTCCACTTTGCAGCATTTCTAATGTCTTTGTCAATTCCACCACTCGTTCGCTGTGCACTATCCGATCTGCATAAAAGATCAAAAGACCGGCGCACAGTAGATGACCGACTAAACTAAATCTAAGATTTCAAATATTTTTAAGTATCAATAATTATTACTCACGATATCTTTCCTTTCGTGACCCAGTATCCAGTGGAACAAGCAATTTTGCTTGTTTCACTACAACTCTAAAAATGTTCATTTCAAGTCAACCATTTGAAAGGTGCACACACGTTTTAATTAAACCAGTTACTGACAATTCCAGAGTAGTGGGGTTGGTGCCGGTTACACCCCACTGAAATTCGCGCGTCTTTTGTTTTTTGGCGGGAAATTTGAATTACGCCCCACCCCTCCTCCCTCGGCCAATTGCCGGACCGCAGATCAAAGGATACCGCCACAGGATGATTGATAGGTCTTCCTGGAAGAACGAAAGATGATTGACAGTTTACATTTAGGTCCTTTTGATTTGCTACTTGTCCGACTGCTTATCAAAGGACGCCGCCATAACGCACTTAAGGATGATTGACAGGTTGCAACACCTCCCCCGGCCACACACGACGCCCCGCCGCCCCCCCCCCCCCCCTCCACCCCTCGGTGCCGCCGCCAGACAAGCGACACCTCCGACAGGTCCAGACCTGTAGACCCATCGACATGTCGGTACTCGCACCCTGGACCACACACCTGGCCGGTTCGACGCCCCCCTCCACCCCTCGGCACCGCCGACAGACAGGCAGCACCTCCGACAGGTCCAGACCTGTAGACCCCTCGACATGTCTGTACTCGCACCCGCGACCCCTACTCGCTCGGCCGATTGCCGGACCGCCGCCTCCGCCGCCGACAGATGCTACCCCCTCCTCCTCCCACGCTCTTGACCGGTTCTCAAAGGACGCCGCCACCCGCCCTACCGCCCTACCCGGGAGAACAAACAATGCCGCGACGATTGTCTTGACCGCACCGACACCACCCCCACAGGCCGACCCCTGCTCTCTTTTTACGGCGACGGCGGCCCGACAGGTCAGCAGCCAATTAAATTGCATATTTATTATTAAGCACGCCGCAGCGATCCGTACGCCAGATCTCGATTTATGTAACAACAACAATTTCCGCCGTTTATTATTATTCTTGGAAAAAAAATAAAGCTACCATAGTGTTCTTCGTATGCTAAAAAACAACTTAGAACAGAAATGCTTAGTTGGTCTCGTATACTACAGCATGTAGTATTAAATATTAAAACTCGTATGCAAAATTTGCAAGTAAGAATTTACACTCCCATCTCTCTCCACGCTCTTCGCATAGACTACAACCGACAGACGTGTTTAATAATAATAATAGCGCAGGTTACGGTAACGAACGCCAGAAACTTACGTATCCATCTTAACATATACTCTTTCGATATACAGAAACAATTCTAACGAAAAGAAAAGAAATGGTCCGTTTTCGGAATTCGACCACAACCTTAGATCTATAAATGTATCTCTTCGTTTAGACGATGCAAGCAACAGCCATCGAACGGAATGTAACTTGTATGCCAACCACTCTTTCGATAAAACAGCACCAGCAGCAGCAGCAGATGACGGCATATTGTTTATACAAAAATTCCAAATAACGAAAATCGGCAATGACATCTAGCACAACGTCTCTAAATATACATCTGCAAAACACCGTTAAACTCGTATGCAAAATTTGCAAGTAAGAATTTACATTCCCATCTCTCTCCAGCCGTGTTTAATAATAATAGCGCAGGTTAGATAATAAACGCCACAAACTTACGTATCCATCTTAATATATACTCTTTCGATATACAAAAACAATTCTAACGAAAAGAAAAGAAATGTATCTCTTCGTTTAGACGATGCAAGCAACAGCCATCGAACGGAATGTAACTTGTATGCCAACCACTCTTTCGATAAAACAGCAACAACAGCGGCAAGCAGCAGAATACGACATAGTGTTTATACAAAAATTCCAAATAACGAAAATCGGCAATGACATTTAGCACAAAGTCTCTAAATAAACATCTGCAAGCACCGTTAACAATCGTCCAGAACGCAGAGCGCTCTCTCGGCAGACTACATAAAAGAAACATATGCCAAGTGTTTAAACAAAAACACCTAAGTTACATCTCCAAATGATCAAAACCTTCTATGCAGACGCACCATTCTGACAAGGATAGCTCGCAATGCATTTATTTAATGGAGCTGAGCCATGCCGAAAGTTCCGAAATTTAACATTCTGTCTCCCTTTAGCGATCTTGCCCTGTTACGTTTCCTTCTTCTTAGATCGAGGTATAACTGCGCATTCCGAGAGTTCGGGTATTTTAATTTTACCTCTTATTTCCTTGCTACAGCAGTACACATCCCATCTAAGAAATCTCTATGTCCTGTTACGATGCAAACTACATTTATCTGACACCGATATTCCAGCGCCCCAGATGACATTTAATCCCTATTGTGCAACGGAGAGTCGAAATAAAAGAAAAATACGTGAAATAATTTACCGATTCCGACCGTCTACACTAAAACTTTTCGAAATTATTGGCCTAACAACACCCTTATTCGACAATACAGCAACCACAGAACCGAAGTTATCTGCCCAATGCAACACAGATTTCCAGCTCAACCCGCCCTTTACCCACAAAATTCCTACTCCGAACTAAGATTTATTATTTTAATTACAAGTAGATGTCCACCGCAAACGAAGACGCTAACCTACACGCCACAACACATGATTCCATATAGGACATGGAGTGTTTACAATTTATGTTTTGTTTATTACAGTACAACTGAGTACATGCAACGTAATGTTCGCAAACATATCGCAACCAACTCCCGCACACTTCGATCATAGCCTGCTCTCTAAGGAATGGATGGGAGTCACACACAGTACAAACACGTTAGTCGTGTGTTCCGCTAATTTCGGCCAGTACAACGATGCGAGACCAATCCCCCCGCCTGTTTACTGTAAAAGCAAATATTTTTCCCCACACTATCTGTTTAAACCGGGCTTGCACATATACAATAGCCTCCTTTTAAAAGCATGTGTCTTCGCCATATAACCCAGTTTTCGTTTACCCTTCTTCTTCTTCTTAGGACTTGTGGAATAACGTAGACGATATCTACGTTTGTGGATAATAAAGTCCTGGAATGCTAAAAAAAAATTATAGTTCCTTGCTCGACTCTACAAGTAATTTACAGTTGAAACTAACCAACATAATGTCCGAGAGAGCGGTCAATTTTCGGGTACTCTTAATACCCAAGTATCAAATCTAAAAGCGTTTGCACAGTACAACGGCGCACTTTGTAAATACCGTATCTTCTCTTTTAGAACACTTAAACAATCTTCTTACACAATCCTCCATCCTGGTAATACTATCTTCTCGACCCGGCGAAAAAATAAAAGTCCTAACAATCAACTGCCTGGACTCTTTATCTTATCTTATCTTACACCAGGGCTCGTGATTTTTTCGACAAATTTATTTTGGTTCTACAATTCGACGCCAACCACGTTAAGCAGTCGTTTCCTCGCCCGCAACCACTTTGATATTGCTCCTCCCATCCGAAAGTCATGCTCGGATACGAACGCCACTCGGTTAAAGTATTGTCCAAAAATCCAGGAGATACAAGCCATCTACACGAAGCTGCTGCTGTAGTATAGATGGGAGCGCCTCCATTAAAAACATCGATTAGCTGCAGTTTATAAGATATATACCCACAGGACGTATATATTTCCCCCCATGTATTCCAGAAATAGTAACTTCGTCTTATCTCCAACGTTTGCAGTATCGAACTTGCGGAATTTACTACACACACACACGCGCGCGCACTCCATTGGCTACAACTAGCGCACTTTAAGTAACGAAACTATAGGAGTTTTATAAAACACGTTGATTTTCGACGAAAGAATTATGATTTACCGCAGCAGGCATATCCGCTACGTAAACGTGTTGCACACCAGCCGTAAAGTAGCCAACACTAGCATACGATTAAACAGACGATGCTTCGACGAAAGATCAATGCACCACCAAAGTCAGTTTTCTTTACAGCTTTACCGTGACGTATATATTTAGGGTATATCGACACTTTTTACTTACATTCCGTCCCATCTAGCCTAAAGCACTCTCTGTAAGCGCCAAACATTTCCAACACAGTAACAGAATTACACCTTGCAGTCAACACGAACCTACAACAACAGAAGAATCTAGCCATTCCAACTCGTTTTTTGTCCCAACTAGCATGCTGCTAGCTATGTATACGTTCGTAACAACCCAGACAGAGCTATCCTAACATCCGTCACTAACCCAGTACCAACTCTAAACAAGTTACCACAGATGGTGTTATAACCGCGATCAGTAACAGACAAGATCTCCCAGACACACAGCGTTTTAATAAAGTTTCGATCTCGCTCTCTCTCCACCCAATAACTACGTTGGTTGCTTGACCTGTCCCTAACATCCAACCACAACTTTGTTTCCAATGAATAGCCCGGCAGATAATATTTCTGGAACGCTCTCTATCAGCCAATAGACTATATACCTCGAGCATTCGCGCACAAATCACCATCGTATTCCACTCCTTCTAACAAATTATTACTCTCGATAAACATCTGTAAAAAAATGAGCGACGTGCACACGCACAGAACAGCTAACAAGAAAAGATCTAGATCCAAGCCAAGTTCTTATAATCCTTACAAGCAGCAACGCAAAATAGTCTACACCATTTCGAACTAATGCAACACCAGATTTTTTTAAAGATCTCCAAGAGCAATCCTTTAGAGACTAAACATACGATTAAATGCACCTCCAATGTAGGTAACTAATCCTCTAACTCGATGCTTATCGACCAAAGAACATTAATTTACCACTGCAATCATCTCCGATACGCTACCGACAGACGTCCATTCGTAAACACAGCTAAAAGAAGATATAAATGCCCCACATCCATGCTACGAAGTATCTATATGTATTTCCACAATTGTGGACCTCATCCGCGTTGCATCGTATCGCACGACTAAACAGTTCGAAATAGGTACTTCGCGCAAGCTAGCATGCATAATCACATTCCATGTTATTTCTTGCAGTAGGCGAGTGCGGACCTGTTGACTCATCGTAGACGCCGGTTTGGAGCGTGTGTACGTCCTATACCTGTCCACGCTCGCACCTGACCCGGAGAAGTTTTCGGTTTAATTTTTCCTGGCCGCACCAGATTCCGAATACAAGAGAGCTATTTTCGCGAAGATAGATTTCCTCGCAGCTGACGCAAGCGATGTTTTTACCGTACGAGCAGTCGTTAAACTTTTATACGCAGATACATATACAGACAGTAGGATGTGCGCAAATTTGCGATGTAGCTCTTACAGAAACGAAACATAGTTTTTTTTTAGAAATTCGATAAGAAGAAGAAGAACGAAATTTATACAAGATGAACCAATGTGCAATAAGTCAAACCCCAATCCATGCAGCAATGTACCGAGCAACATCGATTTAAACGAACGCTTTGCTTAACTGTAGAATAGAACAACACAGAATTACACCTCCCTAACAGATACTTTACCGAGGAGTTACTGCTCTTTGCTAACAAGAAACATGTCTTCTGGTATCTTCTCCTAAACCCTATAAGACCGAAACTTTCTACTCGAGAAGCTAGACACAGAATACAAATCGTTCTTTATTATGTTCTCGAACTCCATTACGTACCTTCGTTTCCTCCTGCACCTTCGGGCAATGCTTCTAGACGAGAACAATCGTGTATTTTAACTTTTCCCATTATTTCCTGGTTATAGCACTATGCGTCGCTATGTGTGTACGTTACCAACTCCTGTGGTAATTTCCGTATGGAACACTAGGTTTTACGATTATTGCAAACGATTGCTTGTTATTCCATCCGTTTTTAACTCTGCAAATGACTGTCTCCAGTCCACCACATTTGGATGCAATGTAGTCCCTTCTCCAAACGATAATGCAATACGTTTTTCGTGTCTTCCGCTGTTTTCGGCCAGTACACCGACGCGTGACCAATCTCCCTGACTGTTTACTGTAAAAAGCAAATATTTTATAAGTCCCAGTCGTAACCAGATTTCTCCACACCCTCCGTTTAAGCCGGGCTTACACATATGCCATAGCTTCGTCTTTCTCCAGCATTAGTTTGTACTCGTCCTTTATGGCAGTTGCTTTAGCCATATATTCTAGCTTCCTTCTCTTGGTCTCGATATCCGCCATTTCCAGTTTTCTTTTCGCGCACATAAGACATTAACTGCACGTAGCGATGTAATTTCTTTAATGGGGACGACTTAAGCCTATGTGATACATTTACTCTTTTCGCTGGACTTGCAGAGTGACATTGTTTGTAGGTACCAGACCTAATTCGGCGATATCTATATCTGGAGGCAGTGTGGAGAACAATGTTCTGGATTGGGAGAAGTATGTTTCCCCTGCATTAATGTAGCTTTTAAGTGTACTGCTTATATCGTCTTTGCCGCTGCCAGTATTACGAATCTCCACCTAATTTACAGGTAAACAATGGAAACTAAAAGCTGACAGAACGTAACGTACAAGCGTTTATCGATCTGGAAGGTTTAACCTGTACACCGATCAATTTTCGGGTATTTTTATTACCCCAGTACACAAATTGCAGGACACTATTAAACACTACAAAGCATCTGTTGTCCCAGGTGTTTGTTATTCGCCCCCCACATGGTGGAGAAACACTTTGCAGATACCGTTTAAAAAACTTGCCCAAGATCAAAAACACTCTCCATCCGGTAATCGTATATTGTAATACCCCTGTTCTCGACCCAACGACGAAGTAAGTGCTCAAATGCAGCAAACAGACCTCTATCTCTCTTTTTAGGGTAAATTGGGTCACGGATCACAAAATTCACACCACAACCAGCGGTTTTATCCCCTAGTAAGACTCCAGGACGTTCTCCAAATTATGGAGAAAATATTTCCAGGCGAAGTACTAAATAACCTCCATATAGGCGAGATTCTAGTTGGGTTCTTCGGGACTTGTGGTATAGAGACAAGTGCGTAGAATCGAATCCTGCATATGACAACGCGACGGTGGCAAGTTCCGAAGCGCAGCAGCTGGGAGGACCTCCAGGCTATAGCGAAGACACACATCCTCCGCAACTCCCACAAGGTGTTGTATTGGAATATATAAGGGATGGTTGGAGAAGCCTCCACGTCACATCCTCGAAACGCAAAGCATGCTCCTGGATAGCTAACATGCCTTCTGATGCGCTAAAGGGAGTGGGAACGGGAGCGGAAAGGTAAAGGAATGGTGGCGGGTAGGTAGCGGAAAGGTAAAGGAATAGTAGCAGAAAGGTAGCAGAAAGGTAATGGGTAGTGGGAAAGGTAGCGAATAGGTATCGGAAAGGTATCGAAAAGATAGCGAGCGATACTCTATAAGTACAACGTAATATTTGTATCGGTGTTAATAGAATACGAATGCTTAGGGATTCGCGCATCAGAGAGTATTTTAGCTATCCAGGAGCATGCTTTGCGTTTCGAGGATGTGACGTGGAGGCTTCTCCAACCATCCCTTATATATTCCAATACAACACCTTGTGGGAGTTGTGGAGGATGTGTGTCTTCGCTATAGCCTGGAGGTCCTCCCAGCTGCTGCGCTTCGGAACTTGCCACCGTCGCGTTGTCATATGCAGGATTCGATTCTACGCACTTGTCTCTATACCACAAGTCCCGAAGAACCCAACTAGAATCTCGCCTATATGGAGGTTATTTAGTACTTCGCCTGGAAATATTTTCTCCATAATTTGGAGAACGTCCTGGAGTCTTACTAGGGGATAAAACCGCTGGTTGTGGTGTGAATTTTGTGATCCGTGACCCAATTTACCCTAAAAAGAGAGATAGAGGTCTGTTTGCTGCATTTGAGCACTTACTTCGTCGTTGGGTCGAGAACAGGGGTATTACAATATACGATTACCGGATGGAGAGTGTTTTTGATCTTGGGCAAGTTTTTTAAACGGTATCTGCAAAGTGTTTCTCCACCATGTGGGGGGCGAATAACAAACACCTGGGACAACAGATGCTTTGTAGTGTTTAATAGTGTCCTGCAATTTGTGTACTGGGGTAATAAAAATACCCGAAAATTGATCGGTGTACAGGTTAAACCTTCCAGATCGATAAACGCTTGTACGTTACGTTCTGTCAGCTTTTAGTTTCCATTGTTTACCTGTAAATTAGGTGGAGATTCGTAATACTGGCAGCGGCAAAGACGATATAAGTAGTACACTTAAAAGCTACATTAATGCAGGGGAAACATACTTCTCCCAATCCAGAACATTGTTCTCCACACTGCCTCCAGATATAGATATCGCCGAATTAGGTCTGGTACCTACAAACAATGTCACTCTGCAAGTCCAGCGAAAAGAGTAAATGTATCACATAGGCTTAAGTCGTCCCCATTAAAGAAATTACATCGCTACGTGCAGTTAATGTCTTATGTGCGCGAAAAGAAAACTGGAAATGGCGGATATCGAGACCAAGAGAAGGAAGCTAGAATATATGGCTAAAGCAACTACCATAAAGGACGAGTACAAACTAATGCTGGAGAAAGACGAAGCTATGGCATATGTGTAAGCCCGGCTTAAACGGAGGGTGTGGAGAAATCTGGTTACGACTGGGACTTATAAAATATTTGCTTTTTACAGTAAACAGTCAGGGAGATTGGTCACGCGTCGGTGTACTGGCCGAAAACAGCGGAAGACACGAAAAACGTATTGCATTATCGTTTGGAGAAGGGACTACATTGCATCCAAATGTGGTGGACTGGAGACAGTCATTTGCAGAGTTAAAAACGGATGGAATAACAAGCAATCGTTTGCAATAATCGTAAAACCTAGTGTTCCATACGGAAATTACCACAGGAGTTGGTAACGTACACACATAGCGACGCATAGTGCTATAACCAGGAAATAATGGGAAAAGTTAAAATACACGATTGTTCTCGTCTAGAAGCATTGCCCGAAGGTGCAGGAGGAAACGAAGGTACGTAATGGAGTTCGAGAACATAATAAAGAACGATTTGTATTCTGTGTCTAGCTTCTCGAGTAGAAAGTTTCGGTCTTATAGGGTTTAGGAGAAGATACCAGAAGACATGTTTCTTGTTAGCAAAGAGCAGTAACTCCTCGGTAAAGTATCTGTTAGGGAGGTGTAATTCTGTGTTGTTCTATTCTACAGTTAAGCAAAGCGTTCGTTTAAATCGATGTTGCTCGGTACATTGCTGCATGGATTGGGGTTTGACTTATTGCACATTGGTTCATCTTGTATAAATTTCGTTCTTCTTCTTCTTATCGAATTTCTAAAAAAAAACTATGTTTCGTTTCTGTAAGAGCTACATCGCAAATTTGTGCACATCCTACTGTCTGTATATGTATCTGCGTATAAAAGTTTAACGACTGCTCGTACGGTAAAAACATCGCTTGCGTCAGCTGCGAGGAAATCTATCTTCGCGAAAATAGCTCTCTTGTATTCGGAATCTGGTGCGGCCAGGAAAAATTAAACCGAAAACTTCTCCGGGTCAGGTGCGAGCGTGGACAGGTATAGGACGTACACACGCTCCAAACCGGCGTCTACGATGAGTCAACAGGTCCGCACTCGCCTACAGCAAGAAATAACATGGAATGTGATTATGCATGCTAGCTTGCGCGAAGTACCTATTTCGAACTGTTTAGTCGTGCGATACGATGCAACGCGGATGAGGTCCACAATTGTGGAAATACATATAGATACTTCGTAGCATGGATGTGGGGCATTTATATCTTCTTTTAGCTGTGTTTACGAATGGACGTCTGTCGGTAGCGTATCGGAGATGATTGCAGTGGTAAATTAATGTTCTTTGGTCGATAAGCATCGAGTTAGAGGATTAGTTACCTACATTGGAGGTGCATTTAATCGTATGTTTAGTCTCTAAAGGATTGCTCTTGGAGATCGTTAAAAAAATCTGGTGTTGCATTAGTTCGAAATGGTGTAGACTATTTTGCGTTGCTGCTTGTAAGGATTATAAGAACTTGGCTTGGATCTAGATCTTTTCTTGTTAGCTGTTCTGTGCGTGTGCACGTCGCTCATTTTTTTACAGATGTTTATCGAGAGTAATAATTTGTTAGAAGGAGTGGAATACGATGGTGATTTGTGCGCGAATGCTCGAGGTATATAGTCTATTGGCTGATAGAGAGCGTTCCAGAAATATTATCTGCCGGGCTATTCATTGGGAACAAAGTTGTGGTTGGATGTTAGGGACAGGTCAAGCAACCAACGTAGTTATTGGGTGGAGAGAGAGCGAGATCGAAACTTTATTAAAACGCTGTGTGTCTGGGAGATCTTGTCTGTTACTGATCGCGGTTATAACACCATCTGTGGTAACTTGTTTAGAGTTGGTACTGGGTTAGTGACGGATGTTAGGATAGCTCTGTCTGGGTTGTTACGAACGTATACATAGCTAGCAGCATGCTAGTTGGGACAAAAACGAGTTGGAATGGCTAGATTCTTCTGTTGTTGTAGGTTCGTGTTGACTGCAAGGTGTAGTTCTGTTACTGTGTTGGAAATGTTTGGCGCTTACAGAGAGTGCTTTAGGCTAGATGGGACGGAATGTAAGTAAAAAGTGTCGATATACTCTAAATATATACGTCACGGTAAAGCTGTAAAGAAAACTGACTTTGGTGGTGCATTGATCTTTCGTCGAAGCATCGTCTGTTTAATCGTATGCTAGTGTTGGCTACTTTACGGCTGGTGTGCAACACGTTTACGTAGCGGATATGCCTGCTGCGGTAAATCATAATTCTTTCGTCGAAAATCAACGTGTTTTATAAAACTCCTATAGTTTCGTTACTTAAAGTGCGCTAGTTGTAGCCAATGGAGTGCACGCGCGTGTGTGTGTAGTAAATTCCGCAAGCTCGATACTGCAAACGTTGGAGATAAGACGAAGTTACTATTTCTGGAATACATGGGGGGAAATATATACGTCCTGTGGGTATATATCTTATAAACTGCAGCTAATCGATGTTTTTTAATGGAGGCGCTCCCATCTATACTACAGCAGCAGCTTCGTGTAGATGGCTTGTATCTCCTGGATTTTTGGACAATACTTTAACCGAGTGGCGTTCGTATCCGAGCATGACTTTCGGATGGGAGGAGCAATATCAAAGTGGTTGCGGGCGAGGAAACGACAACTTAACGTGGATGGCGTCGAACTGTAGAACCAAAATAAATTTGTCGAAAAAATCACGAGCCCTGGTGTAAGATAAGATAAGATAAAGAGTCCAGGCAGTTGATTGTTAGGACTTTTATTTTTTCGCCGGGTCGAGAAGATAGTATTACCAGGATGGAGGATTGTGTAAGAAGATTGTTTAAGTGTTCTAAAAGAGAAGATACGGTATTTAGAAAGTGCGCCGTTGTACTGTGCAAACGCTTTTAGATTTGATACTTGGGTATTAAGAGTACCCGAAAATTGACCGCTCTCTCGGACATTATGTTGGTTAGTTTCAACTGTAAATTACTTGTAGAGTCGAGCAAGGAACTATAATTTTTTTTAGCATTCCAGGACTTTATTATCCACAAACGTAGATATCGTCTACGTTATTCCACAAGTCCTAAGAAGAAGAAGAAGGGTAAACGAAAACTGGGTTATATGGCGAAGACACATGCTTTTAAAAGGAGGCTATTGTATATGTGCAAGCCCGGTTTAAACAGATAGTGTGGGGAAAAATATTTGCTTTTACAGTAAACAGGCGGGGGGATTGGTCTCGCATCGTTGTACTGGCCGAAATTAGCGGAACACACGACTAACGTGTTTGTACTGTGTGTGACTCCCATCCATTCCTTAGAGAGCAGGCTATGATCGAAGTGTGCGGGAGTTGGTTGCGATATGTTTGCGAACATTACGTTGCATGTACTCAGTTGTACTGTAATAAACAAAACATAAATTGTAAACACTCCATGTCCTATATGGAATCATGTGTTGTGGCGTGTAGGTTAGCGTCTTCGTTTGCGGTGGACATCTACTTGTAATTAAAATAATAAATCTTAGTTCGGAGTAGGAATTTTGTGGGTAAAGGGCGGGTTGAGCTGGAAATCTGTGTTGCATTGGGCAGGTAACTTCGGTTCTGTGGTTGCTGTATTGTCGAATAAGGGTGTTGTTAGGCCAATAATTTCGAAAAGTTTTAGTGTAGACGGTCGGAATCGGTAAATTATTTCACGTATTTTTCTTTTATTTCGACTCTCCGTTGCACAATAGGGATTAAATGTCATCTGGGGCGCTGGAATATCGGTGTCAGATAAATGTAGTTTGCATCGTAACAGGACATAGAGATTTCTTAGATGGGATGTGTACTGCTGTAGCAAGGAAATAAGAGGTAAAATTAAAATACCCGAACTCTCGGAATGCGCAGTTATACCTCGATCTAAGAAGAAGGAAACGTAACAGGGCAAGATCGCTAAAGAGAGACAGAATGTTAAATTTCGGAACTTTCGGCATGGCTCAGCTCCATTAAATAAATGCATTGCGAGCTATCCTTGTCAGAATGGTGCGTCTGCATAGAAGGTTTTGATCATTTGGAGATGTAACTTAGGTGTTTTTGTTTAAACACTTGGCATATGTTTCTTTTATGTAGTCTGCCGAGAGAGCGCTCTGCGTTCTGGACGATTGTTAACGGTGCTTGCAGATGTTTATTTAGAGACTTTGTGCTAAATGTCATTGCCGATTTTCGTTATTTGGAATTTTTGTATAAACACTATGTCGTATTCTGCTGCTTGCCGCTGTTGTTGCTGTTTTATCGAAAGAGTGGTTGGCATACAAGTTACATTCCGTTCGATGGCTGTTGCTTGCATCGTCTAAACGAAGAGATACATTTCTTTTCTTTTCGTTAGAATTGTTTTTGTATATCGAAAGAGTATATATTAAGATGGATACGTAAGTTTGTGGCGTTTATTATCTAACCTGCGCTATTATTATTAAACACGGCTGGAGAGAGATGGGAATGTAAATTCTTACTTGCAAATTTTGCATACGAGTTTAACGGTGTTTTGCAGATGTATATTTAGAGACGTTGTGCTAGATGTCATTGCCGATTTTCGTTATTTGGAATTTTTGTATAAACAATATGCCGTCATCTGCTGCTGCTGCTGGTGCTGTTTTATCGAAAGAGTGGTTGGCATACAAGTTACATTCCGTTCGATGGCTGTTGCTTGCATCGTCTAAACGAAGAGATACATTTATAGATCTAAGGTTGTGGTCGAATTCCGAAAACGGACCATTTCTTTTCTTTTCGTTAGAATTGTTTCTGTATATCGAAAGAGTATATGTTAAGATGGATACGTAAGTTTCTGGCGTTCGTTACCGTAACCTGCGCTATTATTATTATTAAACACGTCTGTCGGTTGTAGTCTATGCGAAGAGCGTGGAGAGAGATGGGAGTGTAAATTCTTACTTGCAAATTTTGCATACGAGTTTTAATATTTAATACTACATGCTGTAGTATACGAGACCAACTAAGCATTTCTGTTCTAAGTTGTTTTTTAGCATACGAAGAACACTATGGTAGCTTTATTTTTTTTTTCCAAGAATAATAATAAACGGCGGAAATTGTTGTTGTTACATAAATCGAGATCTGGCGTACGGATCGCTGCGGCGTGCTTAATAATAAATATGCAATTTAATTGGCTGCTGACCTGTCGGGCCGCGGTCGCCGTAAAAAGAGAGCAGGGGTCGGCCTGTGGGGGTGGTGTCGGTGCGGTCAAGACAATCGTCGCGGTATTGTTTGTTCTCCCGGGTAGGGCGGTAGGGCAGGTGGCGGCGTCCTTTGAGAACCGGTCAAGAGCGTGGGAGGAGGAGGGGGTAGCATCTGTCGGCGGCGGAGGCGGCGGTCCGGCAATCGGCCGAGCGAGTAGGGGTCGCGGGTGCGAGTACAGACATGTCGAGGGGTCTACAGGTCTGGACCTGTCGGAGGTGCTGCCTGTCTGTCGGCGGTGCCGAGGGGTGGAGGGGGGCGTCGAACCGGCCAGGTGTGTGGTCCAGGGTGCGAGTACCGACATGTCGATGGGTCTACAGGTCTGGACCTGTCGGAGGTGCCGCTTATCTGGCGGCGGCACCGAGGGGTGGAGGGGAGGGGGCGGCGGGGCGTCGTGTGTGGCCGGGGGAGGTGTTGCAACCTGTCAATCATCCTTAAGTGCGTTATGGCGGCGTCCTTTGATAAGCAGTCGGACAAGTAGCGAATCAAAAGGACCTAAATGTAAACTGTCAATCATCTTTCGTTCTTCCAGGAAGACCTATCAATCATCCTGTGGCGGTATCCTTTGATCTGCGGTCCGGCAATTGGCCGAGAGAGGAGGGGTGGGGCGTAATTCAAATTTCCCGCCAAAAAACAAAAGACGCGCGAATCTCAGTGGGGTGTAACCGGCACCACCCCACTATTCCAGAAACGTAAATGCGACTATCGTCAGTTTGCAACACAGATCATCGACCTCAGCTAAAACAGTTTACGGCATTGGACGAGGAGCAGCTAAGGTGATTAGGCACTCTACGCACCTCTCTACTGAACGGCTGCTGTGTTGCACAGTGCGATGGACACAGATCGAGAGTCGTCAGCTGAATTTCCTCCAAAAGTCAGAGGGCCACGGCTCACGTGACGCTGTGCCTTTAATGAGGGATCAACTTCTACCCTGGCGATGACCATTTCGTCTTAAATAAGACTTACACACAATACCGTGTGTAAAAATCTTGCGATTAAGTTTCAACCGGCAACAGCCATCATCGTGAAAATATACAATCGAGTTCAGAACAAACGGTTACGTTGTCATAGTTTTTAACAAAGGATGCTAATGTGAAGTCTGAACCGATACTTTCGACATGAATACATCACAACAACATTATTAGGCATTAGCTACGTACTAAGTTTTCCATGTGATGGACGGACATGAACTCTCAGTTTATTCACAGTTCTAAATAAAGTAGTGAAAATGTTTTTAGTATATTCATTCCATCTATTCATATTGTAATGAGTAAGAGCATCTGGAGTTAGTAAAGTTAATTCACCAAAAGAAAACTTCCTCCCCGACGTGACGAAGTTAATCCATGTCACTGAAAGGCTAGACCCGGGACACGGCCCACACCTGTAGCCAGGGCCGGCGCGAACGAGCGGCTGCGCGGGTAGGGGCGCCGCGTCAGCGGCCGCGGCAGACGGAGGCGCTGGGGGCGGCAGTGGCCGATGGACGAAGCGGGGCAGAGCAGCCGAGGGGAACCGTGTGGAGACTCGTGTCTCTGTCTGGAGTCTGTGTGGTCGCTGACTATAAAAGATGCTTCTTCAGCTGCATTCTTACGGTTCCACTCGCACTTGGGTGTGCATTTTAAAGAGCCAGCCAGTCTGCGTCCTATAACCCCTTTCGTGGTTTTTACTAATTTTTTAGAATATCTTATCTCAGCTGTTATAGAGTCTGATTTGGGTCAGGATTACAAATATGACACTCAAAAATTTTAGCACATTCCATTTTTCCTAAAAACAAAAGGTGGGACACATACGTCCCACTGATCATTTCTAGCACCGATTTACCTTAGACTTTTTAAAATAATTTCTTAAGTTATCCTATCTGTCATAGGGTCTAAACAAGTATATGATTAAAAAATTTGTAATGCACACCATACTTTAAAAAGAGAGAGAGAGAGAGAGAGAGAGAGAGAGAGAGAGAGAGAGAGAGAGAGAGCTGTCTCGCAGCTTCTATAATAGAAAATTGAGATAATAGCAAACCACATACCGTGTTTTATTAGCGCAAAAATTATGAGTACTATAATATCGCAACATATAGGCACTATAGGGCTACACAATGGCCTCTGGGACACATGCGTCACACTAATTGTAAATTCACTGAAAAATACTTTTGAAGTAAAATGAGTTTTAGAAAGCGTAATTGTTGCAAATATACTTACTTCGGACATTTTCGGTAGCGAGATAACGACGAACACCGATTCAAAGCACAATAAACAATGGTTATGGCGCGAAAATTCACGCGGCATTTCAGTGCCTCTATTTTTTTTCCGCGTTCTGAAGGGCCACCAACAGATGGCAGCACTATGCAGAATTACGCAACTCGCCACTTAGTGGTACAAATGAGTTCCGAAGTTAGTGGGACGTTTATGTCCCAACAACCACGAAAGGGCTATAGCAGAAATCAAATAGTAAAGGCAGCAGAGGACAAAATAGGTAGAAACGCAAGACCTACAAAAAATCCTTGGATATCACAGGAAATACCAAATTTAATTGATGAAACGAAAAATATAAAAATGCAGTAAATGAAACAGGCAAAACTGAGTACAGACGACTAAGAAATGAGATTGACAGAAACTGTAAAATAGCGAAGAAGTAGAGGCTAGAAGGTAAATGCAATCTGTAGAAGAATGTATTCATAGGGGAAAAATAGATACCGCCTACAGGAAAATAAAAGAAACATTTGGAGTCTTGAAAAGCAGCTGTATGAATATAAAGAACTCAGACGGAAAACCAGTTCTCAACAAAGAAGGGAAAGCTCAAAGGATGGAAAGAGTGTATACAGGGGCTCTACAAAGGAAAATATTGTAGGAAGGGAAGAGGATGTTGATGAACATGAAATACGAGATGGTATACTGAAAGAAGAATTCGACAGAGCATTGAAAGACCTAAGTCGAAATAAGGTCCCTAGAGTGGACGACATTCCCTCAGAACTACTGAAGTCTCTGGGAGAGCCAACCACGACAAAACTATTTCATCTGGTGCGTAAGATGTATGAGACAGGGGAAATACCCTCAGACTTTAAGAAAAATGTAGTAATCCCCATTCCAAAGAAAGCAGGTGCAGACAGGTGTGAAACTTACAGAACCATCAGTTTAGTAAGTCATGGTTGCAAAATTTTAACACCAATTATTTACAGAAGAATGGAAAGAAAAGCTGGTAGAAGCCGACCTTCAGGGGAAATATGGGAACAGCGTAGGCAATACTCACTTCACGGCTTATCTCAGAAGATGGTCTACGGAAACGCAAACCTACATTTCTAGCTTTTATAGATCTGGAGAAAGCTTTTGACAATATGGTTTGGGATTCACTGTTCCAAATTCTGAAGCAATCATGTGTAAAATATAGGAAACGGAAGGTTATTTACAACTTGTGCAAAAACCAGACAGCACTTATCAGAGTTGAAGAGCGTGAAAGGGATGCAGATGTTGGGAAGGAAGTAAGATTGTATCCTTTCTCCAATGTCATACACTTTGTACATTCAGCAGGCTATAAAGGAAAGCAAGAAGAAATATGGAGAAGGAATTAAAGTCCAGGGCGAAGAAATAAAAACCTGATTTATTACTTGTGTGGTGTCGTAACTGTTTGATACAACTGCTAGGTTGTGTCTTTTCTAGGTGTACTAATCGTTCAGATCGAAGTATTATGCATAAAGGAATAACATTCTATTTGTAAGTGAAGGTATTCAAACACTTTTTCCTTTCGTAATCTTGAATCTCTCTTAAGCAGTTTTATGTTTTACTTCTTTTATGTACTGTAGATTTCCTTTGAATGTACTTTTCCTCGGGCATGTGTGTGTGTGTGTGTGTGTGTGTGTGTGTGTGTGTGTGTGTGTGTGTGCTGTCCTTAGTATAAGTCAGTTTGTTTTTAAGTGCAGCGACTGATGACCATAGCAGTTTTGTCCAATAGATTTACAAACATTTGAATCCAGCTCGAATTTCTCTCTGTTGCTCGAAGGAATGATTGGAAACTAAGCAGCTCTAGCAAAAAGCGCTCTGAGCATTTTACAGAAGACGATATAGACCGATCATCGCCAGTAGGTATTACTGATAATACTGTCCCTAACTTTTCCCAGGACTCGTCATCATTTACCAAGGGTATTGTAACTACAGATTAGAATACTTATTTTGAATTTAGCCCCTATTAAATTACGAAGCGGAAATTCTCTTTCATAGTATTTTCCTTTTGTTCCTGTGTACTTTAATGCAGAACTGAAAACTTGTTATTGAATTAATACCATTCTCTGTTCATTTTGTAAAGAAATATAACGTAGATACATTTAAAGGAGCGTGGTTAATGAAATGTTCAAATGTTTGTTAAGCTTAAGGGACTTAACTACGGGAACATCAGTTCCTAAACTTACAAACTACTTATGAACTACCTACAACTAAGGACGGCACAAATATCCATGCCCTAGGGGGGATTCGAACCCCCGACCGTAGTGGCCGTGCAGAACGTGACTGAAGCGCCTCAGTCCCCTCGGCCACCGCGGCCGGCCGTGGTTAATGAGGTATAACTACAGCATGCATATGAATTTTCAGAACAGAATGAAAAAAGTAAATGTAAGATGTAACTTATAATTCAATCTTTTGTTATTACGTTTATTCATTTACTTTAGAATGAGAGACTCAGAAGCCCACTACCACCATTAAAAATAGAGCAAAATGTTCAAATGTTTGTAGAGTTATGGCACCTAACAGCAGTCGTCATCAGGTCAAACTTACAAACTACTTAAACTGACTCATCCTAAGAGCAACACACGCACGCGCACCCATGCCCGAGGGAGGACTCGAACCTCCAACGGCGGACGGCCGCGCGCACCGCAGCACGGCTATTCCGCCGCGGCAGACGTCTGCACCAAATATCGATGGTCCTGTTTACTATGAATACGACACTGATCCGCGGCGGAATAGCCACGAGCACTAAGAAATTTCGCTGTCGGAGGTTCGAGTTCTCCGCCGGGCATAAGTGTTTGTGTTGTTCTGAGGATAAATCAGTTCAAGTAGTTTGTAAGTTTAAGAACTGATGCGAGTGCAGTTAGGTCCCATAACTTTATAAACATTTGAACATTCTGACCACGAACTGAATCGGTAATAAAACTAATGAAGAGTAATCTATCAACAAAAATCGGAAGAGTGATGTGTCAGAAAATTTTTTGTATTGCCTCCTTACTTACAAAAGGTAAGTAAAGTCTCAATAATTTGTAATTTAACTTCTGCAAAATCATATTGTAAGCGCTGACTGCTGAGCTATGGACATTAGTGCAAAATTGATATTTAATAAATAATATCAGTCATTAGCTACATGAGTGAGTTCGTTGTTGGAATTTTAATTTCTCAAACCCATGGCTGTAAGCAGTTTCAGTGAAATATTAAACAGTAAAATTAAAATGTGAACTCAAACATTCTGCAACTAACTTTTTCTATAATTCATCACCACTTACTTATTGAAGTTATATGGGCGGTAATGATAGAAAGTAGGTTGTCAAGGTTACAATGATTTCTTCCCATTATTGATGAACAGTCCCTTCGTAGGCATGTTTTCACTAGAACAGTCTTTCTATTAAAACCAGTAGAAAACCTAAAAACTGGTAAACATTTGTTAGTCCTTTTGTACAAAATTTCTCCTTCACTCTGCAAGCTGTCCCATCTATTACTAAAATTATACTTTGGTTATATTTGTATGCTTAATTTTTGGTATAGTTAAAGAAACATGTATACTTTAGTTTTATTGAGTTCGACTCAAGAACTAATGAATTACGTAAAACATTTTAACTCAATTCATTTATGCACAATAAACCATTAACACCTTTGTCTTTTATGAAAATAAAAAACGGCACGAAGCTTGCCGGACAATATAAGAAGCTAGAGCTTAAACCCTATATCACCTACGTATGACATATCGTATGTGCAATGCTATATTTGAGAAATGTTTTCTGGTGCTTCCAAAGTGCATTTACTTAGTTTCAGCAGTAAACTTTTAATTTTCCTCTATATTTTATTTTAATGTTTTTGTGGTTTTAGGGCGCACAACTTCTACGGTCATTAGTGCCCAGACAAGAACACAGATTCGCTAGATCTCAAAAAAAAAATAAATAAATAAATAAATAAATAAATAAATTGGTGACTGTCAGAACATCAAGAAGAGGCTAAAAACGAAAGATAAAAGACAATTAAAAGGGTTAAATAATCTTCGATAAGTTGGCCAAGTTGATAAAACGCAAAACTCGAGCAGCTGCTCGTGTGTCATCTGCTAAAATTTCCTCCAGAGTAGACGGAAAGTGAAGGGCTACACGGAGATGATTAAAATGAACACAAAACAGTAAAACATGTCGCACTGTCAGTAGTTCACCGCAGGAGCACAGCGGTGCAGGGTCGGCGGATAGCAAGTGACGGTGGCTGGAACGGCAGTGACCGATCCGCAACCGGGTCAGGATGACCTCCTCCCGCCGAGAGGGGCGTGAGGAGGTCCTGCAAGCGGTCGGGATCGGTTTTACAGTTCTCAATTTATTGTTGTACAGTGAAAACCACGCACTGTGCCATGACGACACGATACTCCGGCGAAGAGCCCGTTGAACATCGTCCGTTGGGACGCAAAAGGTAGCCATGCGAGGCAAAAGAGCTGCGGCCTTGGCTGCTATGTCGGCGGCCTCATTCCCGGGCACACCCACGTGGCCAGAAACCCACAGGAAAGAAACGTGACAGCTGTCATCTGCTAGCAACTGGAGGGAGCGTTGGATCCGATACACGAGAGGATGGTTCGAGAAAGGGTCCTTAAGACTCTGCATGGCACTAAGGGAGTCCGAACATATGGCATAGAAAGGTTGGCGGTGGCGGCAGGTACACAAAACGGCCTGGTGGAGGGCAAAAAGCTCAGCCGTGAAATTCGAGCACCGGTCAGGGAGGTTGTATTGGAAACGGTTGTCCTCGACGACGAAGGCAGATCCGACACCGGCAGTGCTCTTGGAACCATCAGTGTAAATAAATATGGCATTATCGAACCGCGAACGGAGTTCGACAAGCCTCGAGCGGTATACCAAATCCGGAGTGCTCTCCTTGGGGAGCGAACTAAGTTCAAGGTGAGTGTGAACCTGATGCCACGGTGGCAATGGGCTTTCGCTCAACCGAAAGGTGGAAGGAAGGGTAAAATCGAGCCGCTGTAGTGAGTCGTCAAAAAATAATCGGTAAGATGGATGGTTGGGCATCGACCGCAAGCGGCATGCGTACCGACACAAGAGTATGTCACGCCGAGTGGTCAAGGATAATACAGCAGCCTCGGCATACAGACTTTCAACAGGACTGGTATAAAACGCACCGGTCGCCAGACGCAATCCCCGATGGTGAATAGAGATGAGACGGCGGAGAATCGACGGCCGTGCAGAAGAGTATACAAGGCTTCCGTAGTCGAGCTTCGACTGAATAATGGCCTGGTAAAGGTGAAGCAGGACGGTACGATCCGCTCCCCATGACGTGCCACTGAGGACACGAAGAACATTAAGGGATCGGGTACAACGGGCAGCCAGGTAGGACACGTGTGTGGACCAGCAAAGTTTACGATCCAACATGAGTCCCAAGAATTTCTTAGTCTCCACAAAAGGGAGAGCAACAGGGCCGAGATGTAGAGAAGGTGGAAGAAATTCCTTGTATCTCCAGAAGTTTATACACACCATTTTCTCAGTAGAGAATCGGAAGCCGTTTGCGATGCTCCGGGAATATAGACGGTCAAGACAGCGTTGAAGAGAACGCTCCAAGAGACACGTCCGCTGGGCGCCGCAATAAATTGCGAAATCGTCAACAAAAAGGGACCCGGAAACGTCGGCTGAAAAGCAATCTATGATCGGATTGATTGCAATGGCAAAGAGAGCCACACTCAAGACGGAACCCTGCGGTACCCCATTCTCCTGGCAAAAGGTATCTGACAAAACAGAGCCCACCCAGACCCGGAACTTGCGATCCGCCAAAAACGCTTGAATGAAAAGAGGGAGGCGGCCCCGAAGGCCCCATGTGTGCAATGTGCGGAGAATGCCCGCACATCGTATGCCTTCTCCAAGTCGAAGAACACTGCTACTATTTGACGCTTCTTTAGAAAGTTATTGATAATGAAGGTCGACAACGTAACGAGGTGATCAGCAGCAGAGCGGTGTCGACGAAAACCGCATTGGATATTAGTCAGGAGGCGGCGAGATTCGAGGAGCCAGACCAACCGAGCGTTAACCATGCGTTCCATCACTTTACAGACGCAGCTCGTCAGAGAAGTGGGGCGATAACTGGAAGGAAGATGTTTGTCCTTCCCTGGTTTGGGGATGGGGACAACAATGGCTTCACGCCAACTTGTGGGAACATGACCTTCAGTCCATATGTGATTGTAGGTACTAAGAAGAAAACACTTACCCGCAGGAGAGAGGTTCTTCAGCATCTCAATATGAATGGAATCGGGCCCGGGAGCAGAAGATCGGGACAGGGCGAGAGCACGGTCTAGCTCCTGCATGGTGAAGGCAACATTATAATTTTCACGATTAAAAGAGTGGAAAGAAGGCGGCCGTGCCGCCTCTACCTGTTTGCGAGGGAGAAAGGCAGGGTGGTAATGGGAAGAGCTCGAAACCCCCGCAAAGAAACGGCCCAATGCGTTGGAAACATCAGCGGGGTCCACGAGGACTGCGTTTGCCACGGTCAGGCCAGGAATCGGGGAGTGGACCTTGATGCCGGATAAACGGCGAAGGCCACCCCAAACAACCGTGGAGGGAGTGAAACGGTTAAAAGAACTAGTAAAAGCAGTCCAGCAAGCTTTTTTGCTGTCGTTTATGATACGACGACATTGCGCACTCAGTCGTTTATAATTTATGCAATTCTCCAAAGTTGGGTGGCGGCGGAAGATGCGTAAAGCACGGCGCCGGGCTCTAAGCGCGTCGCGGCAGGCTGCAGCTCACCAAGGGACCGGAACACGACGTGGAGAAGAGTATGTACGAGGTATGGAATGTTCGGCAGCTGTGAGAATAACCTCTGTGAGGTATTCGACCTGACTGTCACAGCTGGGAAAATTCTGATCGTGAAAAACAGCCATGGGAGAATAAAGCCCCCAGTCGGCCTTAGAAATGTTTCAACTGGTGGGACGAGGAGATGGGGAATGATGCAGGAAGCGGTTGATACAAGGGAAATGGTCACTGGAGTACGTGTCAGAAAGTGCATACCACTCAAACCGACCGGCAAGCTGAGGAGTGCATATCGCAAGGTCTATGTGGGAGTAAGTATGAGTTGTGTCAGAAAGGAAGGTCGGTGCACCAGTGTTGAGGCAGACAAGATTGAGGTGTTGGAGAAGGTCCACCAAAAGGGAGCCTCTCGGACAAGGTGCCGGAGAGCCCCATAGGGGTTGGTGGGCAATCAAGTCGCCTACCAACACGAAAGGTGAAGGGAGCTGGTCAACGAGGTTTAGCACATCTGCCCTAGTAAGGGCAGATGACGATGGCGAATAGATATTACAGAGGGAAAAGGTAAATGTGGATAGAGTGATGTGGACGGCAACTGCCTGTAGGTGAGTATGCAATGTAATGGGATGGTAATAGACGTCGTCTCGAATGAACATCAGGACCCCTCCATGGGCTGGGGTACCTTCCGCAGGTGGCAGGTCGAAACGCACAGAGGTGTAGTGGGGAAAGTCTTCACGATCACTTGGACGCAACTTAGTTTCTTGGAGACAGACTAGAAGCGGGCAGTGCAATCGAAGGAGTAGTTTTATCTCCTCCCGATTGGAACGAATGCCGCGAATATTCCATTGAAGGAGCGCCGTGATAAAAAATGAGATAAGAAATGAGGATAAAAACGAACAAGCAAGCGGGGTCACCTCGACGGCCGCTGAGGACCGGATTTCGAGGGAGAACTGCTGTCGCTGTCTAGGGGCAAAGGGTTGTGGTCCATAGGTTCGACCGACGCGCCTGCCACCTCCCTGAGTTGATCAGGAGGGGCAGTTTCCACCGCCGGTAAAGGGCCGGGTGCCCGGCAGACGGAGCGACCCGGTGAAACAGAAGACGCCCGAGGCCGGCAACTGTTGGACGGCGTGACGGATTGGTCACGCCTCGGCGGGGAAGGTGAGGAACTCTTTTTCTTGTTGGCTCTTCTGGAAGAGTGACGGTGAGAAGAGGCAGTTGACGGTTGGGAAGCCTGAGAACGCAGAATATTCTCACGGACGGATTCCTTTTTCAAAGTCCGGGCATCTTGTTTAGGTGCCCGCGGTTTACTAGAGGTTGACGAAGACTGAACTTTAGAAGCAGCAGGAGGAATCGGGGACGTGGAACGGGCAATCTTCGGGCTGGCGGATCGCACAAGTGTGTCAGCGAAGGTAAAATCACAGGTCTGGGTACTTGAATCCTTAGTAGGTCTAGTGGAGGTGAGGACCTTACTGTTTGTGCCCGCTGGGAGGACAGCGGGCTTTCGACTCGCCAACAACTTGCGAGCGGCAGATGTTGATACCTTTTCCTTAACCCGAATTTGCTGGATGACCTTTTCATCCTTGTATACAGGGCAGTCTCGAGAGGAAGCCACATGGTCACCGTTGCAGTTAAGGCAGTGAGGGGACGGAGGTGGGCAATCCCCCTCATGGGTGTCCCTACCACAAGTGACACATTTTGCTGCATTTGGGCAAGATTGACGGGTATGATTGTACCTGTGGCATTGGAAACAGCGCGTTGGATTTGGTATATAAGGGCGGACAGAGATAACTTCGTACCCTGCTTTGACCTTCGACGGGAGTTCAACTCTGTCGAACGTCAAAAACACAGTACGAGTCGGTGTCAGCTGGTTATCTACAGTTTTTAAAACACTACGCACGGCTGTGACACCCTGATCGGACATGTAGGTTTGTATGTCTTCCTCAGAAAACCCGTCAAGGGATCTCGTGAAGACTACCCCCCTGACGAGTTGAGTGTGCGATGCGCTTCTACCTTGACAGGAAACGTGTGTAACAACGTAGTCCGGATTAGTTTCTGGGCTTGGAAGGCACTGTCCACTTCCAGGAACAATGTGCCATTGCGCTGACGCGAACAGGTTTTAACAGGGCCAGCAATTGCATCAACACCCTTCTGAATGACGAAAGGATTTACAGAATTGAAATATTTTCCGTCGGTGCGAGAGACAACAAGAAATTTCGGTAGATTGGGCAGAGTCTTCTTTTGCTGAGGCGAATCTATCTTTCGTTTTTGGGTCAACTTCACTGAAGAAGAGAAGGAAGTCATTGCGGAAGTGTCCCCCGTGATTACAGGCGTCTCCGATGGAGCGCTCCTTCCTAGTGGGGGCCCTCTCCGAGGGCTTACCCGTCTTCGGTGATTGTTCACACCTCAGGTCACACCTCCCGAGAACTGACGGAGGGACCAATCGGCATGTTCGGAAGGTACCAGCTCGGGTAATCACCCCTCCCTGCGCCTGGCCTTTACCAGGGGGTACGTATGTACATATACGTATGTACCTGCTACGCATGATAATGCGTGGGTCGGCCTTCAGACACGCACAGGGAGGAAAGAAGAAGAATAGAGGAAGTGAAGAGAAAGAAGGAAAGAAGTGTCTCAAACGCCGAGGCGGAGACTAATGAGGAGGAGAAGAATTCTAGGACAGTACAAGGAGAGAAAGACAGAAACAAAGGGTAAGAAAGGAAGTAACCAAGGAATAAGAGAAACGACAACAAGAAACCACCTTAACTCGCGAAATACGCCCGTCTCCGGGCGAAGGCATAAACCGGGACGGAAAGTGAAGCAGCCTGGGGCAGAAGAAAGGCTGCTCGGGCTCGGGGCCCCGTTTATTTTAATGGTGCGAATGTGGAATTATATGTTAAGCTTTAGGTTTTGGTACAATTAATAGGTTTGCTGACTTTTAAGTTATTAATTATGAAAGTATTTTTTTTTCACTGGAGCTTTACTTTCGTTTCAGGAAATTCCATAACAGGAAGTATTTCCTTTGTCTGCTGTAGGAAAGTTGTTGGTAATGATTAGCGCAAATAGTTGAGCTAGTAGCACGCCTTTCTGTACCGACGTTTCCTGCTTCCACATCTGTGGGCTTCGTCTACTCCCAACAAAACTCTTCCCTTCCAACTTAACCTTCATCTTGGCTTATGCTTAAGTTCGGCCTGTCACCACAACCAGTTTTTCAGAGTTCATATTTTCCAGCCATACTATCTGAGGTGTTGCCAAAACTTGCTTTTTGAAAAGCACTACACGTACTACAACTTAACCTTCCTTCATAATACCAGTTCGTAATTGTTACTTATCACAAAAGTGTTCATTACGATTCTGGACACTTACGATCTGACATGTAGCCTGTGTAGCATGTCCCATCCATCACGTAACATTCCTTGTTTCTGAATATTTAAATTTACTAATGGTCCTACATCATTATAAGCTGTTTGTAATTCATGCAGTTTAAAGTTAACGTCACATTTCGTTTAATATCTATACATAACTCACAGAAATAGCACCATGTTCGGCAGTCTGCAGCATTTGAGGATTAAATTCATTTTTTTTCTGCCACAGAATTATTTCTCTGAATTGCAGACAAAAATAGTGGTGGATTACTAATACTGTCCATTACTCAATACAACCACATAAAAAAAATTATGAATTAAATTTTTATGTAACATTTTATCCCCCCCCCTTTTTTCACTCACGGAAATACTACATAAATTTATTGATTTGTAGGCAACAACTTGTTGCACAGTATATTTTATTAGGGTTGGAACTAATAGTGGCAAAACTGCTGTGGAGACACTATGCAATGGTGTGAGGTGGCGGTAATTTGTAATCAATTTTTTTATTCCATTATTTTTTGTCTTTGAGCAGATGGGGATGTTCAGTATCGTTTTGATACACTATCTTGATACCACTTCTATTTGTATTGTGGCATTTCGGCTAAGTAAATGTCCTTCAATTATAGCAGTTTCCTAATGAATTTTCCTACGATTTTTTTCGATATCTGCTGTCCAGTGGACAGACTGGCGACGGCAAGGGGACGGCTGGCGTGCTTTTCCTTCACGTAGCCTCGGCAGTTGGTATATTGGGGTCCATAAATTAGCCTGTTTGGGCATTTGCCTTCGTAGAATTTCTCTGTTGCGAAACTGCCGACTCGGCTGTGGAAGGTTGGGTGTCCTGTCATGGCCTGGTTCCTGTGAGGTCCCGTTCGGTGGTCAGTGGATGGAGAGAGCGGTCGACGAGGGCTGCCAGCGGTTACCTGCCGGGTGTTGTTTGAAATCACAGGTAGGGAAGGACAAAGCTCTGCAGGCGCACTGCAGCCTGCCCGCCAAACTGTCGCCACTGACGGACGTCCCTCCTCAGGGCGAAGTTTGCAGAAATCTCAATAGCACCCTCCTCAGAGCGGCGTTTCTTTTTCACGGCTATGAATGCCTAGACTGTTTCTTTGAATTTGCCGAGGTGGGTGGTTGAGGAAACGTTCCTCTGCGTGGCGAATGTTAAGCAATTTGTTGGGCGCATAGTCGGTTGTCTACGTCAGCAGGAGCTTGACGCCTATGGTAATAAAATTTATGTATTTTGAGACCTGGGAACAAAAGAGAGCCGTGGTGGAGTAGCCGAGCGGTCTGAAGCACCTCGCTGCGGAGCGCATGGTTGCTCGTCGTGTAGGTTCGAGTCGTCCCTGGGGCGTGTGTGTGTGTGTGTGTGTGTGTTTGTCCGTACGTTAGTTTACCTAGGTTTAAGTAGTTTGTAAGCTACGGACCGATGACCACGCAGTTTGATCCGATAGATTTACAGACATTTGAACATTTTGAACAAAAGAGAGAGTCCGAAAATTCCGGTGAAGTCGTGGTCCTATGTACGGTAACGTCTCTGTGGGAATGTTTGCTCTTGTGGGAGGTGCTTGAAGGGGCGACTGCAGAATGCTCTGGGATTCGCCAAAGCTTAGGATTGTGACAGTTTTGTAATTTGTCAGCAGCTTCTCGCGGTATCATTCGGCTGGCTACTGGCTGTATCTGGTAGTTGGAGCGATCCGGCCGCGGTAGGCGGGGTCGCGGGTCGCGACGAGGAACGCTGGGAGAGAGAAAGATTTTTTCGGGGATTCGCCGTTATGTCTCCGCAGTGTGCGAATCGACTTAGCTCTGGCGGTGTACTTGTGCTGTTGTATGAACTTTGATATTTATCCTGTAGGTTCGCTTCCGGCTGCCAAAGTTGACTTACAAGTTTTGGAAGTCGAAAAAAATGTTCAAATTTTTGTAACTCTATCGGACCAAACTGCGTGGTCATCAGTCCGTAGCTTACAAACTACTTAAACTAAGGTAAACTAACCTAAGGACAAATACATACACACACACACCCATGCCCCAGGGAGGACTCGATCCTCCACGGCGAGCAACTGCGTGCTCCGCAGCGAGACGCTCGGCTACTCCACCGCGGCTTTGGAAGTCGCACTTTGAGCATTCACACTTTGCGGATCGCGCATATAGTAAGATTTTGTGTCGCAAGTATGACTTGGTGATTTGCACTTGTGAACACTGTTTCACAAGTACACTACGATCGACTTGTCTGCTCCCGATATAAAATTGTGCAGCTATTGTCTGTCTAGCAGCGCCGACGCTAGAGTGGCTGTTACTATAAATATCGTTTTTGCTTCAAAAAACGAAGTGAGAAAACGGTCGCGTTTTATTTCAGCTCTGGTCTGCACTCATCACCTGCCGCTGCCGACTCCTGTGCATGCCCATCGTCTGCTCCAAAAATTTGGAATGTGTTGCCTACTTCATTGCTAGGACCAGTATATTGAAGTTTTTGAACGATTTTCTGTTTAATTTTATAACTGGGGTTATTTGTTCAAATTGGGAAACTTCATCCGGTCTTTGAGTTTGTGTATCTGCGGAAGTAGTTTGAATAATTATTCTTCCTCAGTAGGTTTCCTTCTTCCTTGACTTAATCCTATATAAAGCGAACGTAACTTCATGTTGTTAATTGTCAATTTTGCTTAACTGTTGCGCATATAATCTCATTTTATTTCAAAGTTTGTGTAATGTTACATTAGCTTTGTCATGTGACAGGATGAATTGTTAATGGTAAATAAAATGCCCCTGAAGTATGCATATTCTTTCAACTGAAAATTTCCCATTCATTCATACTTTTGGAGGGGCAAACACACATTAGTTAACGTGGGAGTGTACCGAGTAAATTACGTTTAAATTGGTGCTACCACTCATTGTGATATTGGGTACGAATTTCCAAAATAAATGTGTTTGACTACATCATACGCCACCGAGCAAGTGAGGTCAATGAAAAACATAATTTTCCATGTTTTTATCTAGTGGGAATTTGCATACTGAGAACTGTCGCAGTTGACTAAAGTCGCACATATAGTACAGACGTTCCACACAGCAGAGGCAAACAGTTTACAACGAAATCTATTATTATGGCTGATACCACACGTTGTTTACATTCCTACCTTACCTCCGAGCAAATGGACTCGCCCATCCTAAGTCACCGGCGTGCACACAATCGAAGGAAACATAGCCACTCGTGAGCGAGCCACTTAAGGTGACGCTGTCACTATGTTTTCGAAACAGGAACAACAAATTTGGATCAAGAGTGAAAGCAGGACAGTGTCCTCAAGGTCTTCCAGAGGCCTGCGGGGAATAGGAATTGGCATACAGAATAGTGGCACGTTGGGTAACAGCCATCAATGAATGTCGGCAATCTGTGGCACTAACGTATTACGTTCCTCCACGGTAGGCCGTCAATGGACAGTATTGAAGTTCGCTTTTGGAGCATCGCCTGCGACTAGCTTTGCGAAAGAAGCGGCAACACTTTCTGCACAAGCCACCCATCATTTTGCACGACAATGTGCGGACGCATTCAGCGCAAGCTCTGGCTGCTGTGTTCCGACGATAGCGACTGGGAAGTACTGTACCATCCACCACACTCACCGGAGTTCATCTGACTTTGATTTTATTCAGAAGATAAAGGCTTTCGCTTCAAAACTGTTCCAGAGATTTGACAGGCAGAAGACAGCTCCATTCGCACCATCAACAGAAGACGCTCCGTTAACGGTATATGGTGATAAATATGGTGATCTGGCAGGTAAGGGTAAAAGGTTGACATCCTGTAACACCAAGATCATACTTGTTCGTTCAACCAAATGTGTAGCTGAAAATTGGCGTCTCGGGTGTCGTCTAGGTACGGTGTTGGTTCGGACAAACTGTGCTTTATGGTTGTATCCGATAGCATCAAACACAATATGTGTTAAAACAGTCGCTGCCTGGGTGAACCATATGTGGCCAACTGTTTCAAACAAACAGAACCTGGAATCATTCGAGAACACAAACTGATCCCATTCCGATCCCCTGTGACGTCAGCTCGTCGCGTTGCCCAGCCTTCCGCGAACCATTTTGTAGACACGCGTTGCACTGCCGAAACAATGGGTGCTATACGAGCAGCACTCCCCAGTCCAGTAACCTGCCCTCTTCCACAACCACCGAGTTGACGGCACGGTTCCGCGCTACCTCTGCGAGACATCCGTCACGTCACCTCAGGTCTGTAGCCACGAGAGGCACACCTCAGCTGTTGGTGGTGTTCCGCAGCGATATCAGTTGTGATCTTGAAGCCGGGGGTCGACAAGTTCCATATGCTTTTCATTTCTGCCGAACAAGCTAACTTACGTGTCCTGTCAATATGAACTGTCAAGGCGTTCTTTTTTTTTTCATGGGAACATGAATGTACATATAACCTTCTGACACACCTCATACTACACGTTTATGTGCTATGTAGGAAGTGGGAAACCGACAGCCGTAAGTTTAATAGAAATATTTATTCTTCCACTACCAATTTCGGCATTATATTATGCCATCTTCAGGTTCCTACATCGGAGTATAATATCCGTTAACATGGATATTACGGCTGATGGTATCCCACTTCTTTCATACTCTTGACCAGCCGCAGTCCCGGTTCCACCAGTGATGATGGATTCAATAAGAGTTTATGTGCTGCTCTGTTTGTAAACGACCTGACTGACATGCCTGTGGAGAGACCAGACCCTATCGTAAACAAGTCTGTCTGTCACAGTTCGCGTGGTGGAAATCGAAACTGGCCCCCGCCTGTTTTTACTCTGATTAAAACCGATCGCCGGTGGAATTGCCACCAATCACCCGCAGTCGCAGCCGCGGCCTCTAACGGCCTCCCAGCGGAGGAATCAATCGCCAGCTCGTTCGCCTAACGCGCCCGCTGGGCGGATGCAGGTGCGGCGCGCTTCCAGCAGTACCAGCTCCCCGCTGTTTGTCATTTTGATTAAAAGCGACATTCGTCACGTGTCTTACTTTGCCCCTCAAGTGGGCCACTCTTTCGCTACCACAAACACCAGCTCACCGCCTCTTACCTGGCGTCGTCCCGCAGGGCCACGTTCACTTCTACAATATGAACACTAAGCAGTATACTACAGGCTGTTGCGAGTTGGCATCAATGTGAACTTGTCAACACTATTCACGTCAGTGCAGTGGACAAATGACGTACGAATGCTTGCATCTTACCTGGCAGTACATTGTACAAAAATTATAAATTAAATAGTGGGAACACTGCTGTGGAGACACTATGCAAAGGAATCTACTATTGTCGCTGATAATAACTCGTTGTTGACATAGTTACCTTACCTCCGAGCAAATGGACTCGTCCGTCCCTCGTAACCGGCGTGCGCACAATCGAAGGAAACACAGTCACTTGTGAGCGAGCGGCCTATCGCAACGGTGGCATTATGTATTCCAAACAGGACCAACGGTGTTGGATTAACATTCAATGAACCAGAGGTCATACAGCAAGACAGTGTCTTCAAGGTCTTCAAGAGGCTTGCGGGCAATCGGCATTACTGAACATAACGGTGTCACATTGGGTAAAAACATTCGACGAAGGTCGGAAATCATTGGCAGACATGCATCGGGCAGCTCTACCTTAGAATATCTGAAGAAGTGCACACTGTTGCCGCGTTAGTAGAAGTGATCGCGCCTGACGATTCGTCAGCTAGATGACGAAACTGGATTAGCGCATAGGCTACGAGTGAGCTTCACATGCTGAAGGAACGCCTGGGCATGCGAAAATTTGCATTACGATGGGTTCTGCACGAACTGACGGAAATGAAGAAATGGATGCGTTGCGACGCAGACGCACTTGGAGCGCTATGACCGCGAAGGACAGGCTTTCTTACGCCGTTTGGTAACACTGGATGAGACTTGGGCCACATCGTAAGAACCAAAACTGAAACGTCAATTAAACGAATGGCGTCATTATGAGTCGTCGCGGAAGCCGAATGTGTGTCAGAGCCCCGTTGTGGCGATTCTCGTGTACGACTGTGGTGGTGGCGTCCTAAAGCCTTACGTTCCTCCACGGCAGACCATCAGTGCACGGTATTATTGTTAGTTTTCGGGGTATCACCTGCGACCAGCTTTGCGAAAGAAGCGGCAACACTTTCTGCGCCATCCGCCATCATTTAGCACGACAATGCGCGGGCGCATACAGCGCAAGCTGTGGCTGCTCTCTTAGGTCGATGGGTCTGGGAAGCACTTTACCAACCACCGTGGCATTCCACAGGCAGTAGACCGCTCCATTCGCACCATCAACAGAACAGACTCTGCTAACGGCATAGAACGAGTCCCACATCGCTGGCAACGGGTTCTGCACAACGCTGGTGACTCCTTTGAAGGACAGTAATACGTGCAAACATATAACGCTTTTGTATCGGTTGTGAATAAATAGTTGCCACTATTTAAGTTCCAACCCTAGTACATATTAATTCCTTGAGACATACATTGCCTCATTGTACCAAAGATGTTGTATACAGGGTGAATCACCTAACATTTACACCGCTAATATTGCGGAAACGGAAAGTGGGATTGATGTGTGCCGGCCGCGGTGGCCGAGGGGACTGAGGCGCTCCAGTCACGGTCTGCACGGCCACTACGGTCGGGGGTTCGAATCCCCGCTCTGTCATGGATATTTGTGCCGTCCTTAGGATTAGCTACTTCATAAGTATTTTGTAAGTTTAGGGACTGATGACCCCTTAGTTAAGTCCCATAAGCTATACAAACATTTGAACATTTTTTTGGATTGATGTGCGGTTTTCACAGTCAGGGGCTCGCATTTTTAGCCAACAAACAGATTGTAATATTACTTAGAAAGTGTATTTTTTATGCAAACATACAGTTTTTTTAAATGGAACAATGCCTATAGACATTAAGAAACTAAAAGTAGGGAGCACTAGAATATCAGTAGTGTTTGTTTCAGGATTCTAGTGCAAGTCATTTACGAGACACACCGACACTTATACAATACCTACGGTAACACACACTAAAGAACAACACAAGTGCATACACTAGTTACGTGGATTCCAACCAGTAACGCGACAAATGACCATCACAGGTTGTGTTCAAAATGTCCACCGGCAGCAGAAATACACGCTGTCAGTCTGCTATGGTACGACCGCTGCACATGTACTAGCATTTGAACGGATATGTCCGAGCAGGCTGGAGTAATACGTCGTTGCATATCATCGGGTGTGGTTGGTATGTCCATCTTCCGGTTTTCCCCTCAGAAAAAAGTGTACAGGCGCCTTTTGAAACGTTCCCACACCTACATGTCAACGCGCATAGTTGGCGGGTACGCTGTGAGCCACCGCGCCCCGCCTACCCCCAGCTAACGCAGCCTTACGGATAATGCAGCTACACGCCCCCTCCACACCGCGTCCTTCAATTCTGAATCAGTTCCCTGTGAAATCCTTAATCCGTAAGGCTGTGTAAGCCGAGAGCTTCAAAGCATCTGCCTAGAAAGCAGGATGTCCCGGGTTGGAATCCCGGCAACAGCAATGCTTTGATTTACCGCCTCTTCTTACGTTCAATACCTTTAGTACATTATACATTTCACAAGAAATTAGGCTTTCGCAGTCATTATTGTTA
Organism: Locusta migratoria; assembly: GCA_026315105.1. Taxonomy (NCBI): domain Eukaryota; kingdom Metazoa; phylum Arthropoda; class Insecta; order Orthoptera; family Acrididae; genus Locusta; species Locusta migratoria. Next base: position 39,209,877 of record CM048745.1, read on the forward strand.
AAACTGACATTCTTTTGAGCTATTTGCGGCGTCATGATGATACATTTCTCAAACGTTTGGGATCCGTTACAGGGGCCTTCCTCATTCAGGGTCCTATAAAGGATTCGAAACGTCGGAGAAATATATCATCATTACGCCGCAAATAGCTAATAAGAACTTCAGATTTAATTCTACTTTTGTTCTGCGACGGTTAACAAAAATGAGCTCTGAAATCCGTAATACGTCAGACTTCCGAGAAGGTCATCTCCATGATGCGTAGTTAGTGGCAGCATTTGTGATCCAAACTCCTGCACTTTTAACGTTTCACTGGGTACAGTACGATCGGTAATGACAGCGTACACAAAACAAGGTAAATCTTCGTTGCTGAAGAGGGATGATGGGCGAAAGCCACATTTAGCCCGAAAATGCCTGACAACGATCGACTAGCATTTTCATCGATTGTGGCCAGACAACATCAAAATACCACGGCAAAACTCTCGAGTAGTTATGTTCGATAAAAACAGTGCGACTGGAGTTTAGCATTCATGGGAGGGCTGTAGTTGCTTAACTCATAAAGATGAAAACTAAGCGCAGCCACTACGGTGGTGGCGCCACCGTTACAAAACCCCATCACTTGATGACTGACTGTCCGATAAATCATTGTATTACTTCCTGCAAATAACAATTTCACAAGCGAAAACATCAAAAGAAATTTACGTCGCGGCTTTGCCAGCTTCATACTTTCAAACATTGCGAATATTTCATCCAGCGTAAATTTCCAAGCGACTGGAAAAGGGCACAGGTAATTCCCGTATATAAGAAAGGCGGAAGACCCACGAAACTACAGACCTACATCGGTTTCCTGTAGAAACCTTGAACACATTCTCAGTTCTGATTCAGTAGATTTCCTTGAGACGGAAAAGCTTCTCTCCATACATCAGCACGGCTTTAGAGAGCATCCATCGTGCGAAACCGAGCTGGCCCTTTCCTCTTATCCCGTCTTGCGTGCTACGCATGAAGAACAACAGGCAAACTGCATATGACTTGATTTCCGAAAGGCGTTTAGCACGACACCGCACTACAAACTGCTAACGAAGGTACAAAAATGTTCAAATGTTTGTAGAACTTATGGGACTTAACTACGGAGTCATCAGTCCCTAAGCTTACAAACTATTTATGAACTAACTAAGACTAAGGACGGCACAAATATCCATGCCCGAGGGGGGATTCGAACCCCCGACCGTAGTGGCCGTGCAGACCGTGTCTGGAGCGCCTCAGTCCCCTCGGCCACCGCGGCCGGCCTGTATTTTCCATTACGTAAAATTTGCACGAGGTGTTATCTCACACATAAATTTCGCTGTGATATTGGCGCAACTTGCTGGTGCTCCATTTTCGATAGCCAGCAGTGTACTGGAAGAAGCAGGACAGTTGATTGTTAAGTCCGACATAAACGTTGAAGAAATATAATGGTTACTTTTCTGAATAATAATAAAAAAAAATAAAAAAAATTAAGGGAAATAAGAGACAAAAGATAGAAAATCTAGTGAAGGCGAAATAACGTCAAAAATTATGAAGAGATAGCTTATAATGAGGAAGAGTTGTTGATGTGAGAAGGCAAAACATTTAGAAATTAATTAACTAGTACTAAAGTCACTGAGATGGCCAAGGAATTGAGTATTTATAGAATATTTATCCGCGTTTGCTTTTGGGTGGTGAAAATAAAGTCTGAGAAGAGTTGGCTTTATATACCAGAAAAAAACCTTGCCTCTAAAGAAAGCGAAAAGTCGGAGCCATAATTATTAAAAACAGAAATCCTTTTCAGCTGTGTGTCTGATATCTGGAGCTCCCGCTTTTAATAAAAGGGAGCATCCTCAGCTCGCTGAGAAATGATAGCACGAAACTTTAAGCGAGGAGCCGAATTCCAAGAGAAAGGAGGATTCCATTCGCGATTTACTGCGGAAATGTCACGTCTCGTGAATAATTCGGCTTTTCTCATTGGGAACCTGGAGGAAGATTTGTAATTAAATGCCTCGGGAGTTAAATAACTCAATCGAGAGAAGGCGGCGGCACCGGGCGCCGCTCAGCGCGTATAATTAATGCGGCCCCACGGCCGGCTACCTGCCTGCTACCTGCCTGCCCTACCTGCTGCAGACCAGCGGGTCCACACTCTGAGCACCGAATAGCTGCCGTCTCCTGGGGTGACCGCGCAATAAACGCAGCGTTATATTGCAATTCAATATTGCCCTAAATAGTGGCAAGTATTTATTCACAGCCGATACAAAAGCGTTACATATTGGCACCTGTTACTGTCCTCCAAAGTACTCACCAGCCTTGTTGTCAGCGACGTGGAAGGCGTAGTATACCGTTACCAGAGCCTGTTCTGTTGATGGAGCGAATGGAGCGGTCTAGTGCCTGTCGAATCTCTGGAACAGGTTTGAAACGAATGCCACGAAATGGTTTCTTCATCTTCGGAATCAAATCAAAGGCCAAGGAAGTGTAGTGGATGGTATGCATTCGCGCATTGTCGTGCAAAATAATGGGTGATTTGCGCAGAGAGTGTTGCCGCTTCTTTCGAAAAGTTGGTCGCAGGTGATGCTCCAAAATCGAACAGTAATACTGTGCACTGACGGTCTGCTGTGGAGGAATGTAATGTGTTAGGATAACACCATTAAACTTGGAAGTGAGAGTAGCTTTCACCATATTGGGACTCTTGAAGACCTTGATGACACTGTCGTTCTGTACGACCTCTGGAACATTCAATCTTGATCCATCTGCGTAGTTCCTGTTTCTAAAACATAATGACACCGTTACATTAGACCGCTCGCTCACAAGTGACTGTTTCCCTCGATTGTGCACACGCCGGTGACGTGGGACGGGCGAGTCCATTTGATCGGCGGTAAGGTGGGTATATCAATAACGTGTGCTACCAGCGACAATAGTAGGTTCCATTGGATAGCGTCTCCACAGCAGTGTTGCCACTTCTTAAATTCTCATCCTCGTATATGACCAGGGCGGATCCAAGCATTTTGACGCCCTATGCAAACTTTTCAAGCAGCGCTCGCTCCACCCCCCCCCCCCAACCTCTTTCATACACATGGTCTATTTCTCTGACAATATAATACGATGTCACAATCACACTCATGCTTCTCTTTGTCGTGATTGTGTCTTCAGGATCAATGCTACATCAGTGTTACGTTTGCAGTCCAGACCATTTTACGCCTTAACTCGAAGCTTAATATATTAGTTTACGTCAGAGCAGAGCATAAACTAAAATCTGTTCACTTTCTCCAGTTACTCGAGGAGAGGTGGACCGCCTTACCACTCGACTCTGACAGCACGCCGAAGAGCCCGTTCGCTACCGGGCGCATTGGCTCAACCTCCTGTTGACTGATACAGGAAACAGTCAAATGCTTATTTCTACAATGTGTTCAGCAACGATACAGTAGCGTAGATAATTATCAGTACCGGTGACACCTTTAATATTATCGATGATTTGTATATCCAACTTATTGTCACATTTATTCGTTTAAGCGAGATGCTTCCACTTTTAATGGTCTTGTTCAATTTAACCACTTGGAACAACAGAGATTTTCAAAACTGTGATGCCCCCATCATCACACTGCTCCAGAATACTGTGATCTGGTCTGGGAGAGAAATAACTGCACCAGTAAGGAGGACGTGCTGCTCCACGAAACCATGCGGATACTCAGGAAAAGTCGACCACTGTACGAAACAAGAGCTTTGTTTTATCATTAAAATTAGCAAAAGAGGTCCGTGTGAACTACTGATTACTTCCAGCTACAAAGCCTTGTTCCCTGGCCAAACTGAGAACTGACTCGTTTCAAATTACTTCAATAACAGCAAGTTAATACTACAGTGGTCAATGTACATAGCGGTTCACACGTTATTACACACATACGTTAATAAGCAAGCCACCACAGTTAAAGTTATCTTAGAAAGGTAGCTAAGAAAACATTTATGGCTCAACGGAATTTAGACATAAGAAAATTGCATGTGAACTTGTTCTCAGCGCTTGTGAAGAACAATATTAAATAAAAGACGGAAGGTGCTCTAAAACTACAATTTATAGGCAACTTACAGAGTATGCTGAACTTAAACTTGTTTGAAACTTCCTGGCAGATTAAAATTGTGTGCCCGAACCGGGACTCGAACCTGGGACCTTTGCCTTTCGCGGGCAAGCGCTCTACCACTGAGCTACCCCGACACGACTCACGATGCCGCCTCACAACTTTACTTCGGCATCATTGCCATATTCATGGTCGACCTCTTCCCAAAGGTGTATCGGTGTCTTGCACGTGCGCGTTCACCTGCTGTGTCGTCTTTCGCCCATAGACGTTCAACGATTCTTCTTCATGCAACGCCCAGGTATTTTCTTGGACCGTCTTTTGAAGCTTAAAAAGCGGATTCACAAATGTCTAAATGTACTTAGATATGTTTTTCATTTAATATGTCTTACCTTTATTCATTTTTTTTTTTTTTTTTTTTTTTTTTTTTTTTTTTTTTTGCTTTCGTACACAAGTCTGCCCACAGTCGACAGCAGAAACCTACTGTCCAACTCCCTCTCGCATATTTGTATATATGCTGCTGTCATATGCCATATGGTAGTAGCTATAAAAGCAACTTTTTCTGTTGTGTGAAACAGTCAGCGACAAAGAAATCGAAATAGTTTATTGTTTATTGGTGTGAATACAATTGATGTGCCGGCCGCGGTGGCCGAGGGGACTGAGGCGCTCCAGTCACGGTCTGCACGGCTACTACGGTCGGGGGTTCGAATCCCTCCTCGGGCATGGATATTTGTGCCGTCCTTAGTATAAGGTAGTTGATAAGTAGTTTGTAAGTTTAGGGACTGATGACCCCGTAGTTAAGTTCCTTGAGCGTAACAAACATTTGAACAATTGATGCTTGCCATTGCGTGTAAGGAAATGCAGTATACTGTGACTTATGAAATGTTGTGAGGTCGTGGAGCAGACGTTTCCGCGTCGTTTCGTTCCCACGCCATCGGGAATGGTTGCAGGAATATGCAGGAGAAGTGGGGAAGGGTGAGTGTGAATGTACTGAGGTAGACCCAGCGGAGCCCAGCATATACAATCACGGAACGCAGGCTCCGTGCCATTCATCCTGCACCGACGAAATGAACAGAATTCGTGGCCGTTAAGCAAACGATTTGCCCTCAGCTACATTCGAGGAAGTACCAGCGACGTATGGACTCACTGATGTGCATAGGGCTATAGCAGGCCCCACGCACGGTCTCATGCCATCTGTTAAGTCATGGGAAAATAATTTGTGTAGCAATTTAAATGCTGTTGCAGTTTGATCTGTCTACGACAACTAAAGCTAAATCATATATTTTAGCCTGACAGCACAGAATTTATTTCTCGCTGAGGTTTAACAGAAACCCAGTGAGAGTACATTCCTCTCTAAAAATATACATACAAGGCAAGGCTGCCTTTTTATTGCTGTAAGGCGAAAACATATGATATAAATCGGCCAAGAAGTGTTAGAGACTTATAGAAACGACGACTTGTATTTAAATAGTAGGTAAGTGTGAAAAGGTAAAAAAAAAAAAAAAAAAAAAAAAAAAAAAAAAAAAAAAAAAAAAAAAAAAAAATTGCACGGCTCCCTGCTGTAAAATACAACGATAAAGTGTGTTGTGATGAGGCCAAACAGAATTCCACCACTATCGATACTGTCAAGGGATCACAGTCAGTTGAAGACAGCCTACGAGAGCGCAGTTTTCTGTCAGTTGCTGCCTATTACGAACAGTGCCACATGACTGACACCTGATCGGCAGAAGCGTGCTTAAGCAGTCGGAGCACACGGCTTGATGTACCGACACCGATACCCAGAAGTAGTTCAACACCGCCTTCGAGTTGTCTGCCATGATACCGGAGAATGGGCATCAAGAGCCAGGCCCTCCTACTTCCAAGAACACGCGGCGAGTTAATGGCAAATATCACGCTGTATCACATCCCTATCCCTTAGACACCGAACGCCAAAAAATAGTGTTATGATTGCGGGGTGTTGTATGGTGAAAGGTACATTAGGGAGGTGACCAGTGATTGACAAGGGTGTGGACAAGGTCTGCAACTAAAGCAACTGATTAGTCTACAAAGGATATGCACTCCTGGCCATTAAAATTGCTACACCTCGAAGACAGGAACAAGATGCTGTGATATGCAAATGATTAGCTTTTTAGAGCATTCGTACAAGGTTGGCGCCGGTGGCGACCCTCTCAACGAGGAAAGTTTCCTACCGATTTCTCATACACAAACGGCAGTTGACCGGCTTTGCCTGGTGAAGCGTTATTGTGATGCCTCGTGTAAGAAGGAGAAATGCGTGCCATCTCGTTTCCGACTTGGATAAAGGTCGGATTGTAGCCTATCGCGATTGCGGTTTATCGTATCGTGACATTGCTGCTCTCGTTGCTAGCCATCCAATGACTGTTAGCAGAATGTGGAATCGGTGGGTTCAGGAGGGCAATACGGAACGCCGCGCTGGATCCCAACGGCCTCGTATCAGTAACAGTCGAAATGACAGGCACCTTATCCGCATGGTTGTAACGGATCGTCCCTGAGTCAATAGATGGGGACGTTTGCAAGACAACAACCATCTACACGAACAGTTCGACGACGTTTACAGCAGCATGGACTATCAACTCTGAGACCATGGCTGCGGTTACCCTTGACACTGAATCACAGACAGGATCGCCTCTGATGGTGTGCGCAACGACGAACCTGGATACACGAATGGCAAAACGTCATTTTTTCGGATCAATCCAGATTCTGCTTACAGCATCATGATGGTCGCATCCGTGTTTGACGACATCGCGGTGAACGCACATTGGAAGCGTGTATTCGTCATCGCTATAGTGGCATATCAATCGGCGTAATGGTATGGGGTGCCATTGGTTACACGTTTCGCTCACCTTTTGTTCGCATCGACGGAACTCTGAAAAGTGGCCGTTACACTTCACTCTACCTTTCATTGGATCCCTGCGAAACCCTACATTTCAGCAGGATAATGCACGACCGCTTGTTGCAGGTTCCTTATAGGCCTTTCTGGATGCGGAAAATGTTCGTCTGCTGCACTGGGCAGCACATTCTCCAGATCTCTCGCCAATTAAAACGCCTGGTCAATGGTGGCCGAGCAAGTGGCTCATCACAACACAGTCACTACTCTTAATGAACTGTGGTATCGTGTTGTAGCTGCATGTACACGCTAACCAAGCTCGGTTTGACTCAATGGCTAGGGCGTCTTAAGGCCGTTATTACGGCAGAGGTGGTTGTTCTGGGTACTGATATCTTAGGATCTATGTCAGTTCTGGAATATCTGTCCAATGAATACCCGTTTATCATCTGTATTTCTTCTTGGTGTAGCAGTTGTAATGGCCAGTAGTGTATTAATACAATGAAATAAATACTCAACTTTGATGAGCTTGAGTGGTGGACATTTTTCCGGAGTACTAAACAGTTCTGCTATGCTTCACTTAGAGTTGTTTCAATTGCAAATGCTGCAGTTTGTAGTAAGTCTGCTGGCGCGCGTGTATCGCATTCTTCTTTTGACTCATTGAACTTGCTGCTACTGACTGGAACTGCCGTACACCGTACTGAGGGAGTGTTTGTTTGGCCCTAGGTTAGTTTACCTTAGTTTAACTAGTTTGGTAGCTACGGACTGATGAACACGCAGTTTGGTCCGATAGTTTTACAGACATTTGAACACTTTCGGAGACCTTACTGACTTTTGTGGCTGTGGTGCGCCGGCATATTTGGGCGTGCCCCCTTCACTCTATTGCCCTGCACGCAAAGCAGCCAGAATGATACCGAGCCTTTGAGCCCCTGACCTGTTGTACTGCTGCCAGTGTCCACGTGAACAAATTACAACGCCTCCAGAACAAAGCGCTTCGGTGCATTTTCCACGTACCGTACAATTTCCCAGCCTGCTATTTGCATGAGGCAGCAGGGGAGCCAACAGTGACTGGTAGATTTCAGTAACTCGCAGCGAAGTTGTACCAGAAGACGCGATCGTCACCAAACGCCCTTGTCAGGAGTTGTGGGCGTCGCAGTTAGAGCTCTGCATTTCGGTGAAAGCAACCGCTCGAGCACTTGCCGCTTGGCGCCGCTGCTCGACTGCTGGTTAGGCTGCGGCCGCCTGGAGCCCACGTGGCCGGCGGAGCTGCCGCGCACTGCCGGGCGCTGGAGCGCTCACAGTCTCGGCCGGTGACAGCTCCTACAAGCGCCGCGCGCTCAACTGTGCGGAATCGCATCGAGACCCGTGTGTAAACTCAATTTGTAACGAAGCATGTCCCGATACCACTGTTGCATAATAATAGATAATAATGTAATTAGTCTATTATCATTTTCTTTTCCAAAACTTTTGTTATCCTTTTTCTAACATGACTAGCTGAGGTGATTTTCTATTATTTGACATCGTAGGAGTTTGTTTAATTAGTTCATGCAATAGGCATATTGTTGTAATTCAGATAGTATGCAAATTAGTATTTCTTTTAAGGCTAATTAAATCCCTTTCTCATAATATTAAACTCATATTGATTAATCTAATATTGTTACAATTAACGTAAGGAAAGTTTTTCAATTATTAGTTTCTGTATAACTATCGTTAATTAGGAAAGTGTTGTTGACAAGGCTATTTCATGAAATACTTTAATGAATTACGATTACTAAAACTGAGGTTTATATATCAATTTACTCAGTGTTATTTACGCTATCTTGCACTATAGCCAGTTCTATATGATTGTTAACTTCTCCATTATAATTAATTTAATTTAATTAACAACACGTATTTTTCAGTGTGATTGTGTGGAATTTATAAATAGGATGCTTTCGCGTCATTTAAATGAGTATTATTTCATTCTTGATCTCAGACATAATCCACGCCGGTAGGGAATCTTATTTTGTGATGTATCTGAGATTCAACCCACATCACTATGAACTTTAATTTTGAACAACTATGTAAATTTCTTCAATGTTAAGCGTGAAGAATGCGTATTTACAGTAATTAATCCTTCATATTTGTGCCACAATGTACACATCGGACTTCAGTATTACACACATGAACTGATACATTTGTATTTATTGACTTGTAGAATATTTGAACTGCATTATAGTAATTATAATTAACGAGACTTGTACGGTGGCCATAAATGCTCAATGTTCCTCGCTTGTCCTTCTCTCTTGCAAAATTTACGTCTGCTGCGAAAGTTACGTGTTTTACCATATGATCTAAGAAACGTAACTGACTGACGCTACTTGAATGAAATGTAACAGACTGTTTTTGACCGTGTTCTATCTGAATGCATTTGCACAACGTTATGTTAATCTCATTGCGTTTTTTTAAACTGTATTCTATGTGAATGTCAAGGTATTGCAAAACCTATCTGACTGCATATTGTACATTATAATGAAACAAAAACTACTAATTGTTTCTGTATGAAACTGGCGTAACAAAGTTAACTGTCTCAAAATTACTGATACTAAACATCAGTGTGTTAATAATTCTCGCCCTAAGACTTGTTTCTGACTGAACTAACAATCTTCAGCAGACTGTAACGAACACAATATTTATCAATGCAATCTGACGGAATCACTTGTTAACCTGTACTGAACACGTATGAATCGTTCTACCCTGAAATCTGTAAATCATACTGAACTGTAAGCTTGAAAAAAACTGATTCTTTCTCACTTTCACTTACTGCATAAATTTGCGCAACACCAAACTACTTCCTGCTATACTAACTACTGGAAAGCTAACTACAGAAAACATCTATGGCACTTTTAATAAAAATGTGAGGAGGGATAAACTGGTAATCTGTTTAAGAAACTCGAACTAATAATATAAAATGAAATATCTGGTTTATTTTCTAAATGATGTAACTTCATCAAAATTACTAACAATGTCAGGTTTCGGATTTTAAAAATGTTTCAGAGAAAAATATAACTCAGATATTTAATCTGCCTACAAAATTATTTTTAAACAAAGACAAAGAATTATTTACTGTTAATAAATTTAACTCGATTCACAGAAACAATGTTACAACAACACCATACTTAAAGAACACTACCCATGAAATTCGTATTTCATAAAAAACGCAATCTCAAAAGTAAACTATTACAATAAATACTTTTCCTAACACAGAAAGGGGTCCCTAGCATGAATCGTGAGACGACAAGCTAACAGCAAGATCTTTCCCGACCGTTACTGTTACCATCAGTTCAGCCTAACAATGCGAAGTTGTGCCATAGCAACATGCCAAGCTGAAATGTTCAAATGTTTGTAAATCTATCGGTCCATACTGCGTGGTCATCAGTCCGTAGCTTACAAACTACTGAAACTAAGGTAAACTAACCTAAGGACAACACACACACACACACACACACACACACACACACACCCATACCCATGTACTAGGGAGGACTCGAACCTCCGACGGCGAGCCACCGCGCGCTACGCAGCGAGGCGCCTTAGACCGCTCGGCTACTCCACCGCGGCCACATGCCAAGTATTTCATGAAAAACTTTACCTTATAAAAACTTCAAAAGTTCGTTTCTCAAACGTCATCTATTCCTTGCGTCTCCATATCTTAAACAAACAGCTTGGCTCAGCATAAAGTCTCAAAATCTCATCTCCTCGGCTATCCCGCCGGAACGACAACTGCCCTCAACCACGGCCCCCACGCTTCTGCAATCTCATCCGCATGCCTAGCAAAGTCTGCCCTATCAATAATCACAACTCTATTTCCTGGCAACAATACTATCACTGTCTCCAATATCGATAGCACTGCCATCGAAAAATAAGCTTGCAACCAAAGATAAACGACCCATGCCTGACTAGCTTGACATTGGTCTCAAATTCGCTGTACATTTGAATACGAAATGTATATCTTCCCGTAGCAGGTTTACATCATCCCCTTTCTCCCTATCAGGAATTTTATAGGATTTTGTTTGTTTTTTTAAACAACCTAGAGAGAGATGATAACCTTTCAATGGGGACATCTGGGCTCTCATTAGAGTGTCAGTGGACTGTAATAAAATTCCACGTGTTGCCCGGCAGATCAGTTTTGTGCCGTCGAATTTCAGGCAGCCCTCACCGAGAGCGCCGATCAACGAGAGCCTCAAGAGGCAGCGCCCTGCGACCCGGCGCGTCACGAGTTGGCGGCCTGCTTTCGTGCAGCGCAGACAGCGCTACGGATCAGCCAAGTATAGGTCGTAAACGCTCCATTCATGAAACGAAGACAAGTATTGTGAGAGAATCTGAAGCGACTCGTTAGTCCTGAAGAAGAAAGACATGTCTGAAGAGGTGGTGAAAAGTAAAGCTTGTAAATCGTTTGTACTGGTAGTGTATCGTGTCACGCAGGATTCTACTGGTTTGGTGCAATTTACCACATGCGATACTATACTTTCGTACTAGTCAAGCACCGCGTTGGAACGGCCGAGCTCATTGAGGCGCTATGCTACGATGCAAGAGGTCGTCCCCCTAGGGCATGGATGTTTGTGCCGTCTTTAGTATAAGCTAGTTAATTAGTAGTTCTTAAGTTTAGGGACTGATGACCCCGCAGTTAAGTCCCATAAGCATTACAAACATTTGATTTGAACTAGTCAAGCACAACAGAAATGATTCCGCACTTGCAGTACCAAGTAGCATAAAGAAAGTTGTTGATGCCGGCCGCGGTGACGGAGGAGACTGAGGCGCTCCAGTCACGGTCTGCACAACAACTACGGTCGGGGGTTCGAATCCTCCCTCGGGCATGGATATTTGTGCCGTCCCAGTTCGTAAGTAGTTCATAAGCAGTTTGTAAGTTTAGGGACTGATGATCCCGTAGTTAAGTCCCATAGACTATACAAACATTTGAACATTTGAAAGTTGTTGATGGGTTGGTCTGTATGAGTGGAATGGATTTTCTACCGTCAAATAGTTACGGTAAGATTGGCTTCAATTCCCCCCCCCCCCCATAGTTACGCCACTGATCGTTGGTTTACATAGTTTAAAGTGAAGCTGAATCGACAAGAGTTCAAAGGGAGAACAAAAGAGCACGAATCACAAGCGTCAGTAAGAAAGTGGTGTTTCATTGAGAGAGTTTGCCCCTGGAAAACAATCCCGGTGTCTATTCCATTGACCGCAGGACTTGCTGATCGCCAGCTGGGACGCAGTATTGGAACTGAAATATGCGCGTGTAATTGGGTCCGACGTCCCCCTGAGGGCTGCAACTCGCAAATGCAGGCAGGCCATCAGCGCGCCGCTAAATATTTACACGGAGGGCCGGCGGCGGCCCGGGCCTTTCAGCAGGAACCACACCCAGGGGCGGCGGCGGCTGCATTTCTCTGGGGCCTCGTACCACGCGGCTGCCGCCGCAGGGGGGACGCTTCCTGCAACTATAGTCCGCGCCACGCAGGAAGGCAAGGCGGCCCAGTTTTCGCCCGTTCTGCGCATCCCCCTCCAGTACAGCACTGGTCGCCAATAACGTTCAACCCTAGGCGCGGGGCTGGTTACACAATGTTTCTCCCTCAGGCTCCACTGTTGGATGCTGGACCTCGGCCGTAGCTGCTCCCCTCATGACTTCCCCTATCGCTCCACCTCTATGCTTGGAAGCACCTTCCTACATTACGCCAACTGTAGAACTAGGTAGTCAGTGAGAGCGGACCACGCCATCACAGCTGCACGTCGAGACCTATGAACATCTTACGGCCAATTCTCGTACAGTGGCGTCCACAAAAAAAAAAGCTTCATTGCGTGAAGAGAGAAGACATGTGCTCCTGTATGCGCTGCAGAAACGGTTGGTACCCGAGTCCTGTTGGCCCACAGATTTAACCTGCGAGCACTCACGCTGTGAGCATTTTGCTCACAGTTGTTTTAAAACAATCGGCATTTTATCAATTTTTAATGTGTGTTTTTCTTAGAAACGCAACTACAAATACTTATTTAGACATATTAAGTACATTACAAACTGTTCTTTGACTGTAAAAAAAATGCTATACATGCCATCGATTGCAAGTTCTCGCGGGTTAATGTCAAAATCGATAATGTGGTGCAACACCACCTGCAGGTAAAATGTGCCTGCCGCTCTCGTTGTTGCTATAAACTGAAGGTAATGGAGCAGTCTAGCTTTAGCAGACGTGCAGAGCGCCTAGCAGAAAGGGGATGCATTATTCTTGTAGAGAATATGATGCCAGGTCGCAGCACACAGAGCAGGCCCTGGCAAAATCGTCATCTAAAAAAAAAGTTCAAACGTTTGTAAAGCTTAAAGGACTTAACTGCGCCTTCATCGGCCCTTAAACTTAGAAACTACTAATAAACTTACTTAACTAAAGACAACACAAACACCCACGACCTAGTAAGGATTCGAAGATCGACACCTCAACCCGATGGCATTGCAGGGGAGATTTTCGTCCTCCTGGACTTGGGCAGTGGTGGAACACACTGCACACTATCAGAGGTGACAGTCCATAGCTGTTTGTAACTGCATGGGTTACGTGCATGCAGTCCATCAATTCACCTAGTGTGTTGCATTGGACTGAAGGTTTGAACGACATCACTGTTAACAGGGACATCAACAATAGTGTTTTCTGAAGAATGAGTGGCATCAAGGTGACTGGATTTGACAAGACATCCAGTGCCAATTCACGGCATTATGGTCTGTGATATTATTACATACCCCTTTCAGACCCAAGGTTGTAGGTGATGTGACATTAATATCGAGAGGGACGTTTAAGGTACGGTCAATCAGGGTGGGTTTTACCAGTCAGGGTATCTTTGTACCACTTAATATTTGGCTTTCATATGGTTGATGTTATGCCTACTGGGGAATTATTTATAACAGAGGTTTTTCAAATTACCTTTAGAAAAAAATATTTCCAGTCGGTTGAAAATGAGCCAATTGAAACCAAAATATTAAATGGGACAAAGATACCTTGACTGGTACAAAGTTACCCTGATTGACTGTACAATATACGTACAGTAATTCACTACAAAAATTAAATTTATTTTAAAAAAATTTTGTACCCATACAATTGTCTGTTTTGGGCCTTCACTACAAATTTTTATGACCTGTATCACCTTACAGTGACATGCCTATGAAAGAAAAGACATTATCAACAAAGATTTGTACAACCTGAGACTGTTTTACGTCTCGATAACGTCAGAGACATTAGTAATAAAGGTGAGGCATTGAATTAAAATTAGTGATGAGGCCGGGAATCCAACCTGGACCTCCACGCTTACTAGGCAGACGTCTTACCTCTAGACCAACGCATCACCTTAGGTTCAATTAAAATCAACTGGCTATCAGATATGATAGCTTCACATGTCAAAACAAGGATATCAACACGTTGTCGACGAGTCTTTCTTGCCGCCATTGTAAGTGTTTTTGAAGTTTACTGACTTCGCCGACTGCTGGTGTCACTCAGTGTAGAAACATGGAACTGAAACACGGCGCATATGTTACCACAGTCTACCTACGATTGTGTGACGCAGGCCCCAACTTCCTAGCGTAAATCATAGAGAGATAAAGCGAGCAAAACCAGAACCGCGCAATAGTTCAGAGCCTGAAAGGGATACAACCTCAAGTCAAACTGGTGCGTGTCCAAGACACTGTGACGAAGTGAATGACTATTGTGACCTTTAGTCCCACCCTTCACCAACATAACGCAAGGCGATGTACTTCAGCAAGGGCCCTTCCATTCTGCATGACACATGATGTCAGCCTTTTTCCATGGCAAATCGCTGACTTTCCAGCAATTGAAGATGTGTTGGATAGATGGCTCAGTGCCAAACTATGAATGGTCAGGAAGCGATCTCAATTTCCGCCGAGTTCTAGTACTTGTGTGTGTCACTTTGAGTTTCTTTCACCACTGACAATGTTGTTGGTCGTAAAACTCCGAGCCGCGATTCAGTGGCCGCGTGTTCTAAGGCTGTGGGACGCGGTGTTGCTGGCCGCCGGAAGTTAGAGTCCTCCCCCGAGCATGGCTGTGTGTATCTTGTCCTTAACGTAAGTCTAGGGACTGATAACCGCACCATTCAAGTCCCTTACATTCATAAACATTAGAATTTTTTTGAAAATTCCAAACTGCATCGTGGTTCGGAATCCACGACAAACTGTTGGTCTCTCTATAATGGGCTGTATAAGTCAGTTAAAAGGTCAGAGGAAGGCGACGGCGTACCAGCTCCAAACACGACTATGCTTAGTAAATCACTCTGGTATATAAACCAATCATTGGATAGTTGATTGCCTGATGTAATCGACGCGTGCGAAACGCGTCTGGTGGTCAGAGGTTCAGCCATCAGTGCTGCACTCAACTGGTCCGAAAATTCACTTGCAGTAACTGGCACTGGTTCACAGCGGTTCCCCTATAGTTTCACGACAAGAGGCGTTTAGTTTCAAGCAGTTCGCCACAGATTTCTCTCCTGTGCCAATATGTCTGAGCGTCACTCACTCCAGTTGCAGTAAATTCTCGACCGTCCGGCTCGTGGCTGTCTGACCTCTGTACCATCTAACCTGCATAATTCGGCCTTTTCATTACAATAATACTTCTACAAAATTAAATGAAAATTGATTATTTGTACATTAAGAGAGCTTCAGCAAACGGTGTGGTCTTTCAGAATGTGCTGTGCATATTTCATGATTATAGCATATTTGGCGTCACAGTCTACTGTCAAGCTCTATCCATGAATTCTTCTTTCTCATTTAGAAATATATAGCTCAATTATGGTTCATACAGGTAGTACTGTACCGTCAAATAAATTTCTTCCTGTCTCAAAAAATATTTTCTAATACTCTGATGCACACTTTTGGACATGTAAAGAAGTTTTTGTGTGCTTCAGAAGTTGATACCTGCATGCTCTATATTGCTTGTTTGAGCATGACACGTCTTCATCACACATGTTTTTCTAATGTACCACTTCATAAACGATATTTTGGAAATTAGTAATGTCAATGTAGTAGTCAATTTTTGAATTTCAGTATTCCCCAAAATCTCGATTATGAAGCTGAAGTGACGATGACGGAGAATAGCCAAGAGACTTATGACCAACGTAGTTTGGTCACATAGAAGTACCATCATTTGAACATTTGGAAAATAGCCAACATCTTTCCTCATAGTTATGTGAATGATATGACTTCTATTACAACAGGTTACGTTAAAATATTTCTGTTTGCAGATACCACCAGGATGTTATCTGCAATATTGATATATTATCAAATAATTCAGTTAAAGATCTAAGTTCAGGACATGTAGTAAATAATTTGGTAATGAAGCATATTAAGACTTAGCTTTCACTGTTTCCAACGCACAAGTCATTAAAAACTGACATTTTCATCACAATGACTGGGGGTACAGTAAGTGAAACCGAACAGTTCCCATTTCTAGGCGTTCAGATAGTAAGCTATCCTGGGACTCCTAAGATCAGCATACTGATTAAAAACCAAAGGTTGCTTTATTTATAACAGTACCTGAAACAAGTTGTAGTTCAACTTGAAAAATAGTCTGCTTCACTTATTTTCATTCACAACATTTGTTGATTTTTTGGTTTGGGGGGGGGGGTAACCGATGTTCTTTGGCTCGGAAACTCGCGGCGGAAGCTGCGAACCTCTCGTTGACCGCTTTTCTGTTCAGTAGTCGCAGATCTCTGGCATTGGCCTCTTCAATACATATTTCCTATAGTGTTGTTAACAGTATTTTATTCCCAAGGGTTATCAGCACGCGGTCAGTACTACACAGAAATCCAGTCTGCACGAGGATAAATATGTGCCGTATTCCGCTGCATCTGTTTTTCAATATAAGCTGCCACAAAAATTCAAAATCTTTGTAATGATCAACGCAGTTTACAGTCTAAATTGATGAGTTTCCTCATGGCTCACTTCTTATTCTTCTGGAAAAATGAAAAACCTAATTAACTGTGTTATATTTGTTGTTTGTATTGAATTGTGCTTAGGCATGTCGTGCGTATATGATTGCTATACATTTCCTTTTATCTATTGCTACTATTTTCTTAGAATGTGATGGAGACTCGTTCCATAACCATGGAGACTCGGTCGTCAGTTTGGGCATGTGCAATATAGAACACTTCCAGTCTCACCCAGCCTATATTACTGGACCAAAGTGTTTTACCATGTACACGGTCAGAGTGATCAAACCAACACTCAGGAGTAGAACAAGTGTATACCTGGGTGGCTCTTCATTTGTAATGGTCATCGGCTCTCGGACAGTGGACTGGAAGCCAGTGTGTGCAACCACTGTCCTGTGTCTGCAGGCACTAATTGTGGGGCACTTAGACGCAGTGTGTGTTTCTCCTAACAGCCAATCGAACTGGGTCGTATAGCAGGCCTGCCGGCAGCCCGACAGTCTGAACCCCATGTTAGGCGCGGTGTAGCGGTGTAGTGGCGCTGCTGCCCGCAGTGGTCTTTGAGAAATACCCACACCCGTACATCAGGTGTTGGACCTCTGAATAGTAGACGCGCACGTAAGGATCAGCGCAATGTGTGAGCAGCTGTGGTCAATTCAGCATCGTTAAGGGATAAAATCTGGGCAGGCGTTGCCCTTTCTGTGCCATCAGGGACTATTGGCAGACGCCTGCTTGAAGCAGGACTGAGAACAGGCTGGCACAGTCGCGGCTGCTCTGTAGTCACGTGACAGGTGACTGGAGGGTCGGATGGCACGGCCACCTGCTGTGGCCAGCAGTACAGAAGAAAAACACGGATTTAGAAAATACCGTTCATGGGAAACACAACTAGCTCTCTAATCACACGAAGTGATGAGTGCTATCGACAAGGTTCTCAAGTTGATTCCGTATTACTAGATTTCCAGAAGGCTTTTGACACCATACCTCACACAAAGCTTTTAATCAAATTGCGTGGTTATGAAATATCGCTCCAGATTGTAGTAATCGATGGTAAAGCATCAACTAAAACATGAATGATATCCGGCGTTCTACAGGGTAGTGTTATTGGTTCTCTGCTGTTCCTTATCTACATAAATGGTTTCGGAGAAAATCAGACCAGCTCTCTTAGGTTGTTTGCAGATGACGCTGTCGTTTATCGTCTAGTAAAGTCATCTGAAGGTAAAAACCAACTGTAAAACAATGTAGATAAAATATCACTGTTGTTGTGGTCTTCAGTCCGGAGACTGGTTTGATGCAGCTCTCCACCCTACTCTATCCTGAGCAAGCCTTTCCATCTCCTCATAAGAACGGCAACCCACATCCACTTGAATCTGCTTACTATACGCGTCTCTTGGTCTCCCTCTGCGATTTTTACCCCACACACTTCTCTCCAATGCTAAATTTACGATTCCCCGATGTCTAAGAATGTGTCCTACCAAGCGATCCCTTCTTTTAGTCAGGGTATGCCAAAAATTCCTTTTCTCACCAATTCTGTTCAGTACCTCTTTATTAGTTATGCGCTCTACCCACCTAATCTTCAGCATTCCTCTGTAGCACCACATTTCAAAAGCCTCTATTCTTTTCCTATCCGCATTGCTTATCGTCCATGTTTCACTCCCGTACAAGGCAACACTCCACACAAATGCCTTCAGAAAAGACTTCCTTACACTTAAATTAATATTCGTTGTTAGCAAATTTCTCTTTTTCAAAAATGCTTTTCTTCCCATTGCCATTCTGCATTTTATATCATCTGTACTGCGACCATCGCATGTTATTTTACTACCCAAGTAACAATAGTCATCTACCACCTTCATTGTTTCGTTACCTAATCTAATTCCTTCAGCATCGCCTGATTTTCTAAGACCGCATTCCATTATTTTTGTTTTGCTCTTGTTAATGTTCATTTTATACGGTCTCTTCAACACGCTGTCCATTCCATTCAACTGCTCTTCCAGGTCCTTTGCTGTCTCTGACACAATTACAATGTCATCAGCAAAACGCAATGTTTTTATTTCTTCCCCCTGAACTTTAATCCCTATTCCAAATTTTTCCTTGCTTTCCTTTACCGCCTGCTCGATGTACAAATTGAATAACATCGGAGAAAGGCTACAACCCTGTCTTACTCCCTTCCCAACTGATGCTTCCCTTTCATGCCCTTCGAGTCGAACAACTGCGGTCTGGCTTTTGTACAAGTTGTAAATAACTCTCCTTTCCCTGTATTTTACTCCTGCTGACTTTAGAATTTGAAAGAGTATATTCCAGTCAACATTGTCAAACGCTTTCTCCAAATCTACAAAAGCTAAAAATGTAGGTTTGCCTTTCCTTAATCTATCTTCTAAGATAAGATGTAAAGTGAGTATTGCCTCCCGGGTTCCTACGTTCCTCCTGAATCCAAACTGATCTTCCCCAAGGTCAGCTTCTACCAGCTTTTCCATTCTCCTGTGGTTAATTCGTGTTAAAATTTTGCAACCATGACTTATCAAACTGATGGTTCTGTAGTTTTCACACCTGTCTGCGCCTGCTTTCTTTGGAATGGGAATTATTACATTTTTCTTAAAGTCTGAGGGCATTTCGCCTGTCTCATACATCCTACTCACCAGTTCAAATAGTCTTGTCATGGCTGGCTCTCCCAGGGACTTTAGTAGCTCTGAGGGTATGTCATCTACTCCTGGGGCCTTGTTCCGACCTAGGTCTTTCAAGGCTCTGTCAAATTCATCTCTCAGTATAGTACTATTTCATCTTGATCTACTTCCTCTTCCCTTCCTGCAACATCGTCTCTAAGTTCATTTCCTTTATAGAGCTGCTCTATGTACTCTTTCCATCTTTCAGCTTTCCCTTCTTTGCTGAGAACTGGTTTTCCATCTGTGTTCTTGATATTCTTAGAGCTGTTTTTCTTATCTCCAAATATCTCTTTTATTCTTGTGTAAGCTGTATCTACTTTTCCCCTATTTATACATTCCGCTACATCCTTGCATTTGCATTCTATCCACTTCTGCTTAGCCATTTTGCACTTCCTGTCAATCTCATTTTTTAGTCGTCTGTACTCCATTTTGCCTGTTTCATTTACTGCATTTTTATATTTTCTCCTTTCACCAATTAAATTTAGTATTTCCTGTGATATCCAAGGATTTTTTGTAGGTCTTGCCTTTCTACCTATTTTGTCCTCTGCTGCCTTCACTATTTCATCTCTCAATGCTACCCATTCCTCTTCTACTGTTTTATTTCCCCCTGTTCCTGTCAAATGTTTCCCAATTTATCTAAGTCCCATCTCCTTATTTTCCTACCTTTCTGCAGTTTTTTCAGCTTCAGCCTACAGTTCATGACTAACAAGTTATGGTCAGAGTCTATATCTGCCCCTGGGTATGTCCTGCAGTTTATAACTTGGTTCCGGTACCTATATCTTACCATTATAAAATCTATCTGATACCTTCCGGTGTCTCCTGGTCTCTTCCACGTATATAACCTTCTTTTGTGATTTTTAAACCACGTGTTTGTTACGATTAAATCATGTTCCGTGCAAAATTCTACCAGGCGACTACCTCTTTCATTCCTTCTGCCCAGTCCATATTCACCTACTATTTTTCCTTCTCTTCCTTTTCCTACTACCGAATTCCAGTCTCCCATCACAATTAAGTTTTCCTCTCCCTTAACTGTCTGAATAATTTCCTTTAGCTCCTCATATATTTCTTCGATCTCCTCATCATCGGCAGAGCTAGTTGGCATATAAACCTGTACTACTGTTGTCGGTGCTGGCTTCGTATCTATCTTGACAATGATAATGCGATCACTGTGGTGCTCATAGTAGTTTACCCGCATTCCTATTTTCTTATTCATTATCAATCCTACTCCTGTGATACCCCAACTGATTTTGTATTTATAATCCTGTACTCACCTGACCAGAAATCCTGTTCATCCTGCCACCGAACTTCACTAATCCCCACTATATCTAACTTCAACCTATCCATTTCCCGTTTTAAATTTTCTAATTTTCCTACCCGATTAAGGGATCTAACATTCCACGCTCCGATCCGTAGAATGCCAGTATTGTCTTTCCTGATGACAACATCCTCCTGATTAGTCCCCGCCCGGAGATCCGGATGGGGGACTATTTTACCTCCGGAATATTTTACCCGAGAGGATGCCATCATCATATGTTGATACAGAAGAGCTGCATGTCCTCGGGAAAAGTAACGGCTGTAGTTTCCCCTTGCTTTCAGCCATTCGCAGTTGCTGTGTGACAAAGCCACATTAGCTGATGTTACAAGGCCAGCTCAGTCAATCATCTAGACTGTTGCCACTGTAACTACTGAAAAGGCTGCTGCCCCTCCTCAGGAACCACACGTTTGTCTGCCCTCTCCACAGATACCCCTCCGCTGTGGTTGCACCTACGGTACGGCTATCTGCATCGTTGAGGCACGCAAGCCACCCCACCTCGGCAATGTCTGTGGTTCATGGGGGTGGAAGATATCATTATGGGGTAAAAATTGGCAATTGACTCTAAATAATGAGAAGTGCGAAGTCGTCCACATCAGTACGAAAATAAATCCGTTAAACTTTGTTTACAAGGTAAATCAATCGAATGTGAAGGTCGTGAACTCCACTTAATACCTAGGTATTACTATTACATCAGACTTAAACAGGAAAGAACACGTAGATAATGTAGGAAAAGACAACCAGAGACCGCGTCTTATTGGCAGAACGCTTAAAAAGAGATTGCATACATTCCGCTTTTCCGTCCTCATTTGGAGTATTGCTGCCCAGTGTGGGAACCTTATGAAGTGGGTTTGACGGAGTACATCGAAAGAGCCCAAAGAAGGGCAGTTCCTTTTGTATTGTCGCTATACAAGAGAGACAGTGTAACGAAAATGATACAGGATCTGGGATGGAAATCATTACAACAACGGCGTTTATTGCTACGGCATGGTCTACTTACGAAACCAACGACCAACATTTTCATTCGAATTCGTAAATATATTTTTGACTCCCACCTACATAGGTAGAAATGATCATCAGAATAAAATACGAGATATCAGAGCTCGAACGGAGAGATTCAGATGTTCTCTCTCCCCGTGCGCTATTCGAGAATGAAATGGATATGAATAGTATAAAGGTGGTTCGATGAATCGTCTGCCAGGCACTTAAATGTGATTTGCAGTGTACCCCTGTAGATGTAGAATTTCTAACTCCTTGGAAATCGCGTAACTGATGCGGGACATGACCGGTACGATTTCAGTATTCGATTTAGACAATGCGGCAAACTGCCTAAAGCCACACCCATGCTGCCCGCACACCAGTAGTCGTCATTAATCTGTAGGGCATTTTATTTGTGACTAACGCAACAGTCCCAGTCTGAGACCAATTACACGATTACTGTAGCGTGTAGTTTCGTGGCTCAAAGAACTCTGACAACTCTGACCATGTAATTGTCAACAACGCTCCCCCTCAATCTGCAGCGTAATAGGATCATCAGGCAGATCGTCCGGATCTAATTCGTTGTAAACAACGCCATTTTTCAGTTCGGTTTCAGTGTGTGCACCCGTGTATTGCAGGTGGAGACGATGCAGAGTGTCTACTCACCGGCCCTGACCTGCACGCGGCGGCTGACGATGGTGCCCACGGCGTTGGTGGCGGCGCAGCGGTAGGCGGCCGAGTGCACCTCCGGCCGGTACTGGTCGGCCGAGAAGGGCGCCAGCAGCAAAGTGCCGTTGTCCAGCACCCGCCGCAGACCAGGCACTGCAGCGGCCTCACTGCCGTCCGACAGCAGCCACGAGATCCTCTGCAACACGCCGGACAGCCGGCAGTCAGTGGGAGGTGCTGCAGCGTCAGCCTCATCACCTCAGAAAAGCCGCTGTCCTGTCGCAAAATAACAAGCGGTTATGAACGATTTCACAAGTTTACATTGCTGTTGAAAAAACTTTGTGAAGTTGGACACAGCTCTCCTCAGTTCCTCACGTTTCGTGGCCCTCCTTATCCGTTGAGTGTTACAGTCCGATGATACCCAGCGTAGGTTTGGGTAAAACATAATGTTGCATGGTAGAACAGTAAATGAAACAAGGAATGGAATTAACAAATGATAAAGGAAGGGAAGGAAGAAGAATAGGAAAGAAAGGACTTACAGTGGCTGCATTTGGGCATTGATATTAAGCAATAGCAATGGAGTGACTAATTCGCTCAATTTCAAGAACTCGTCACGGCTCATCAAATAACAGGTCAGACAGTTAAACATTTCTTTCTCGCCGTAGTTGGCACCAAGACTTTCGTGTTACTGCAGAAACTTTTCCCACAAGCATCTCCTCGTGATGTAGACTTTGAACAAATAGTAGAGGCACTAAATGCTCATTATGAGAAAAAATTTCTCGGAGCCGCTGCTCGGTACCGATTTTTCAGACTGAAAAATTACCGCAGTAGTCACACCAAGAGTGGATTACGGAACTGAAGGGCTTAACCCGCAAATGTAAATTTATTTGCTCTTGTGGACTTTCTTATAGTGACGTTATGTTGAGAGATGCGATTACGCAGAACATTCAGGACAGTGTACTGCAGCTTATTGAAGCGCATGATACTTTTGATTTAGCAGATGTAGAAATGCAAAGCCACAGTGTTAATGCAGTGTGCCGCAACGGACGCTTTCCTAGCCGTAGTTTTCAGGGTAGCCCTAATGATTCTTATTTTTGTGCCGGCCGTGCTGAACAGACAGTGAACAGTAGCCAGTGTAAAAGTGCGACACAAAGGACGCCCCTTCGTGTTAGAAACAGTAATGTGTATAATGGGCGCCAATGCTCTTTCCAGAAAAATGTTCGTAAGTCTTGCCCCCAGTGTGTATCTTGCCACAAACGTGCGCAATGCCCTAGTCGCAACGCTATTTGTTATCAATGTGGTAAATCGGGACATGTTCAGTCAGTGTGTATGCAAAACAAACTTTCAAAGAACGGTGCCATTAGGAACAGTGCTTCGCAAAGTGCGAGAACAGTGCATGCAGTAAATGTCGTACACGCTGTGGACTTTAACAGTGCTTTGAATCTCAAACGCAAGAAACTTCTTCTGCACCTATTGCAAAACTATGTAGTGATCCACGCCACAAGCGCCGACGAGCGCGTAAATCTGTGCAACGGAAAAGGGTTCGGGACAAGCAAAATGACAATGTACACTGCAATCCTGTAGTGAAACTAGTGCCTTCTGCAACTTCTCCTTGTAATAGTGACCAGTACTGTGTAGATAGTGACAGTAGATTTGTTGTAGCTACTCAAAAGTTTAGTGCAGTAGTTAGTGAATCTGTAGTAGCCTCGCAATGTGCGGACGCCGATCCGGCGGTAGTGTCATCTAGTGACAGTGTTGTTAATCCGCTGCGTGCCGAGTCTGCGCCGCTTACTTCACTACGCGGCCCACGCATGCGCAGCAAACAAGCTGTATTAGATGTTGCCCACATTCGCGCACCTGTCGAGAGCCACAAGCAAAAACTTTTTGTGACTCTGTGCATAGAAAATAAGACTGTGCAATTTCAGCTTGATACTGGTTCCGCTGTTACATCGATTAATAAAGACACTTATGAATTTCTGGGTTCGCCAAAACTATCGCCGTAACAACAAGTGCTCACTGCGTACACAGGTCAGAATATTCCAGTGCTAGGAACGTGTAGCCTGCCCGCCTCTTTTCAAGGTGTCACAAAAACTGTTGCTTTTGTAGTTCTTCATGCCAAATTTACACAGAACATTTTTGGACTAGATGCATTTGACTTGTTTGGATTATCAATTCAAAGAGATGTGCTTCAAATTTCGTCAGTTGTGCCTCAGGACAAAATTCATGCATTATGTGAAAATATAGTGACTTGTTTTCGCCGGAATTAGGCTGTGCAAAAGACGTCATGGCACATGTAACTTTAAAAGAATCTGCGGTTCCAAAATTTCGTAAAGCTAGACCAGTGCCTATCACAATGCGTGTACAGTTGCCGAAGAACTTTAACGTTGGCAAGACAGTGGGGTGATTTCTCCTGTTTCAGCGAGTCAATGGGCCTCACCTATAGTAGTTATACCCAAGCCGTCAGGAAAACTTCGTCTCTGTGCGGACTTCAAATCAACAGTGAACAGTCAAACAGTTGTAGACAGTTATCCCCTGCCCAGACCTGAGGAACTGATGGATAAATTAGGACATTCTCGTTTCTTTTCCAAGATTGATTTAGCAGAGGCATACTTATAAATTCAGCTTGATGACAAGTCAAAAAAATTTTTCGTCATTAATACTCACATGGTCCTTTTTCAATTTCAACGCCTACCCTTTGGCAGTTCTTCCGCCCCCGCTATTTTTCAGCGTTTTTTGGAACAGCTGACAGTTTCTGTACTGTGTTGCTCAAACTACTTAGATGATATTGTGGTATCCGGACGTACAGTTGAAGAACATTTAGAAAACCTGGATTGTCTTTTCAAAGTGTTGATTGCAGCAGGTCTACGTTGCAATAAAGCAAAGTGTTCGTGTTTTCAAATTGAAATAGAGTTCCTAGGCCATGTGATTAATGCCCAAGGAATCCATCCCTTACAGTCACATCTTCGAGCAATCAAAGACTTGCCTCCTCCTAAGAATGTGCATGAACTGCAAGTAGTAATGGGAAAGCTGAACTATTATTTCAGGTTTATTCCCAACGCCTCTCAGATTGCAGCTCCACTGCATCACTTACGTAAGAAGAATGTTCCTTTTGTATGCTCTAAAGATTGTAAGGTTGCCTTTGACAAACTAAAGTCTGCACTATTCAGTGATGCATGTTTGATTCCCTTTGACCCACACTAGCCTGTAGTGTTAGCAGTTGATGCCTTGTCGTACGGTCTGGGTGCAGTATTGTCGCATCGCCGTGGATGTCACGATCGTCCTATTGCCTTTGCATCTACGTTACTGACGCCAATGCAACAGAATTACAGTCAGATAGAAAAGGAGGACTTAGCAATCATTTACGGCGTCACAAAGTTTCATCATTATCTCTATGGTAGAAAATTCTATTTGTTGACACACCACAAGCCTCTTACGTCGTTGTTTTCACCTACAAAGCCAATTCCGCCACGAACGGCACAAAAGCTTCAGAGATGGTCCTTGATATTGTCTAATTATCAGTATGAGATTTTGTACCGACCTACCACTAAACATGCCAACGCGGACACACTTTCCCAACTTCCGGTTCGCCAGGATGTGTTGTTTGATTCTACAGAAATGGCATGTTGCCAGATAGACTCCAGAGATGCTTCCGCTGTCGCAGATTTCCCTTTGAACTCTCGTCGGGTTGCACAGGAAACAGCTGCGGAGGCAGACCTAAGTGTGGTAGCACGTTTTGTTCGCTCAGGGTGGCCTGCCAGAGCCAAAGACATTGATCGGCCTCTGGTTCGACGTTATTTTGCACAACATCATGCATTATCTTTAATTCAGGGTGTACTGTTGTTGCATACCGACAACGACCAAGCAAGAGTGATTGTTCCTCGTTCCCTGCAACGTGAAGTGTTACGCCTCCTGCATCAAGGACATTGGGGTATTGTTAGGACAAAGCAACTGGCCAGACGTCATTCTACCTGGGTTGGTATGGACGCTCAGATAGAGAACATGACGTCACAGTGTACTGTATGTGCGGAGCATCAGGCGGCTCCTCCGCAACATTTCTCAGACTGGCCACGCCCCAAGGGACCATGGCAACGTTTACACATTGACTTTGCCGGACCTTTCTGGAATACGCGCTGGTTAATCGTTGTAGATGCTTTCAGCAAGTTTCCTTTCGTGATTGCCGTGAACTCAACGACAGCGTCTAGTACAATCAGTGCCCTAACATCAGTGTTTTGCATCGAAGGTTTGCCTGAAACTATCGTCAGTGACAATGAACCTCAGTGTGTTAGTGCGGAATTTCAACAGTTTTGTCGTGTGAATGGCATTCAGCATATCACCACCGCACCTTTTCACCCTCAGTCCAATGATGAAGCAGAACGTTTCGTTCGAACATTCAAGTCTCACATGGAAAAGATGAAAGGTCAGCACTCCAGGCAGCAGGCTCTTCAAATTTTCCTGTCTACGTATCGGTGCATGCCACGTGACGGCCCGTCTCCGGCCGAGCTGCTACACGGCCGCTGTCACCGCACTCTCCTTCACCTGCTGCAGCCTCTCACGCACCGAGTCGGTTCGTATGGCGCTTCGCGTTTTCAGGTTTCTACGCCGGTGCTGTACAGGGTGTCTGCGGGAAACAAGAAGAAACTATGGATGCCGGGCATCATTCAGCGCGTGCTCGGTCGCAATATGTATGTTGAACGTTCTTCCACAGGGTCGGAGCTGCGGCGCCACGCAAACCAATTGCGCCTGCACAGGCCGCGCGATCCTGTTGATTCCAGACCCAGTTCACCGCCAGGGAGCACAGCCACATCGCTCGCCGCCGGGTACAGCTTCCCCGGGCTACGAGATCCCGATGGATGTCGACGCGCCTCCTACGCAGTCGGCCCCTCCGCCTCCGTCGCCGCCTCAGCTGACAACGTCACCGAGAGGGACTCCGGGACCTTGCGCCCCCCCCCCCCCCCAGCTTGGGCCACGGACCTCAGAAGATGACCTGCTCAATCTGGGCGGAAGCGTGCGCCCTTCCCCTCGTTTTGGCGGGTTTTCCGGGGGATCGCAAGGTGGATACCGGGGCGCGGACCGTCTCGATCCCAGCCTCTGCTACGACGCCCATCCCACCAGTAACGCCCCCGCCCAGGCCCTCCTCCCAGTGCCGTCGCCGTGGCCCTCAGCCCTTCGCCACGACGGCGCGGCGGTTTGGGGGGGTGGGGGGAGGGGTGTGGTGTGGTGTCGCACAAGTCCAAAGTGCGCGCCATCTACTTTCGCCGCGCGCCGCCATGCACGCACGGCGCGGCGTTCGTACGACGTCAGCCACGAGCGCCGTCTGCTGCAACTCCGCTCGTGGCCACCACTGAACGACTTCGTTCACTTGGGACTGAGATAGGAACCAGCTAGCACTTCGGAATCAGATAGGCACCAGTGAAGACTTGGCTAATGGACAGGCACTAGGCAGGCCTCTAGCTCAACTATGTATCAGCCTTCTGCAGTACTGATCTATGTAAAAGTTAAGTATTGTATAAATTATGTGCCATATATATCTCGTTCTAATTTACTCTAGTGTTTCTAGTTTCTGGCTGCTCCCCTCCGTACCTGCACCAGCGTGCTATCTTCATTCCTGTGTCGGTCTCATTCCACTCGGCCACCGACACCTACGACGGAAACTAGACACAAAAGTGGCAACGAGGCTGGGACACAAAAGGCGACAATTGAAAATGTGAGCCGGACCCGGAAGCGAACCCGGATCTACCACTTCGGGCCAGCGGTCGCCTGCTTTTTTTTTTTTTTCTTTTTTTTCCACCTTGCTCTATGGGTAGTTCTTGATCTTGCGGACTCTGATCGTGTTTGTTCGTTTTGTTTCTATGTGTTCTTTGGCCCAGCTTTTTTATTACAGAGAGCGTTCAGCCCTCTGACCGGGCGCGCTGAACCACGGCGCACGGCGCCTTAACCACCTGGCTACCCGTGATCGCCTCCCGTCCGCCTCAAATTCCTAGATGTCGCACGCTTTGTTTGTAGCGCCCCTATCGTCCATGCCCTCTTACAATCGCCATTACAGATTCCTGTGCGAGGTCGGACGTATGACCGCATCTGCGGTGGAATAACTGAAGCTAACGCCGTCATCGCGTTTAACTCTTATTGTATTGGTGTGGTGTCTGTTCTTTCGGACGTCCTAAAGAACAGACACCACACCAATGCAATAAGAATGGAATTTACATATCCCTCGGGTGGAATTACGTCGGCACAAGGAGCTATGTCACCGGTTCTGTATTGGTGGCGTAAGCAGAGCAACGGCTGTAGTAGGCCAGGGACTGTGAGTGTCTGCAATAGCAAATTGTGGGTGGAAGGGAATAATTTTCATTACAGAAGAAGGTCGACTCGCTTCATAACTTTGACCAATGGAATGTTTTATGAATTAAAAACAGTTAAGCAACTGTAGCAGCATGAAGGACTGTTGGCAATGGACTACACAAAAGGGACATTTTCTCATTAGGAATGAATTAATAACAAACGTCCCCACCAGCCATAAGAAATGCTCTCATTCTCTGAGCTTGATGTGAGTCAGAAGAATCCATCGCTTACACTACTTTTGATTCTCAGGATAATGCAGGTCAACGATTGTGGTGAGAATATTGCAAATAATCAGACATAAGCTGTTTGGCGGAAATGATTACATCTGCATGGACCACTGTCATTCTCTTATGCATCTAAGAGACAGCTGCCATGGATGAGCCATGAAATAGAATCGAGTAGAGGAGGCTGCCATATCCGTATTTTTTAACCACCTTGCAAGGGATAAGTCAGGATAGGCGCCAGCCGCGGTGGCCGAGGTGACTGATGCGCTCCAGTCACGGTCTGCACGGCCACTGCGGTCGGGGGTTCGAATCCCCCCTCGGGCATTGATATTTGTGACGTCCTAGTTCGTAAGTAGTTCATAAGTAGTTTGTAAGTTTAGGGACTGATGACCCCGTAAGTCCCATAAACTGTACAAACATTTTTTCAGGATAGGTCTGCTACGAGACTAGATGTCTTCGCGGTCGGCAGCATGCGTCATAAGGGCGTTCTACACGTCTACGGACAACACAGCATCGCGCGGCGCCTGGCCAGAGCCGGCAGATCCCTAAAGACACCGCTGGAGGAGAAATGCGGTGGGTGTAGGTGTTAGTGGGGCGGAGAGTGCGCTCAGGGTGCACTCTACGGCCCAGCCTGAGGATCCAGTAGCAGCGGGCAGAAAAGGTCCGCACCCAGGCTGAACACGGAAGAAGCAGTCGACTGACGTGGTTTATGGGAATGAAACCAATTTTGTGAAGAACCCTCTTTCCTTGCGCCCAACAGTATATCGAGGACGTGCCTTAGCCATCCTGATGTCTACAGTAAGGCAATGAATTTCGTGTAGCATTGCCTTATGGAGCCACAGATTAACCACCATCAAAGTAGGTACGTTGTTAGTGAGATGGTCTGCTTGCAAAAACCATCAGGAGCCTACCGCTGTCCAGCAGCTGACACAGCTGCCTCAGGAAGCGCACTGTCGACTGACAATTCATGTCCTTCAAAACAAGGGGGCAGGTGTGACTGTGAGGCAGTACTAGCAACAAAGTGGGCTCAGGTGCAGAGCGTCACTAATCACACATCAGTTTACAACTGTAACCTTCTCTTGCGTGAAATATACGTGTGGCCACATCACGAAGAGGCGAGGTACCGGTAACTCGTACAGTGATGTAAGCCTATGATTTTTCTACACAGTCTACCATCTGTAGATGAGGAAAGCCGGCCATCTTTGCCAAGCACATAGGCAACACTCTTGTCTTATCTCTGTTTGGTGCTTTGCGCCACTACGTCTTTCCATTTAGATTTGCTTTATTGCATGGATTAATTCTTTGCGTTCGCAATTTTAGCCGAGTCGAGTAATAAGAAATCCAGAATTTTAACAGTATTGTGTTCGAAAAACTTACGGAATGCAGCCGGCTGCGACGATGGACGACTGCCTGGTGCTCAACCATCTATTTTCAAGGAACTTTTTCATGAAAGTGGCCGGGTGCTCTGCATTGTCACGTTTCGGTGTCCTCCAGTCGAGATATCGGCGGTCGTCCATCGTCTTTCATCTCACTCGGCTGCATACTCTTAAGTTCTTCGAATATTCAATACGCCGGAAGGAGCAAGTTTCACAAAGTATTCTGCTACATTTCTTTTTATTCAAATCAAAATGTAAACCGAAGTCATCGGTCCCTAGACGTCCAAAACAACCGTATCTTATGCTAACCACAAGACAGGATTCTAATCTCAGACGGGAGCGTCCGCGCAATCCGTCTGGACCGCGCAGACTTCCCCGCCGATATTTTGTTTCTTATGGCTGGTTAATTCCATTGGTTATAATGGGAAAGTGATTAAAAGTCTATAGTGGCTTGTAGTAATAAGAACAAAGAGAAAACCTTCGTTTGTAATTTCAATTAATTCGTCTCTATGCCTCACAAATATCAACTTCTAGTAAAAAAATCTAATGTGCAAATGTTTGTACAGCTTATGGGACTTAACTGCGGGGTCATCAGTCCCTAAACTTACAAACTACTTATGAACTAGCTAATCCTAAGTACGGCACAAATATCCATGCCCGAGGGGGGATTCGAACCCCCGACCGTAGTGGCCGTGCAGACCGTGACTGGAGCGCCTCAGTCCCCTCGGCCAAACATCTGGTTTAAGCAGTCATTCGAATTCAACTAAATGTCCAGACGTTTGTGATGATAACGGCGCCTCCAGTATTAACTCGACAACACGAGACCGTTCGGGCTCAACTTAAGGACTCGATACCACTTATGTCCGCCTTCAATCCGTACATACATGTTATGAACTTTTGTGATGTAACGCAGGATAATGTTCAGGTTAATTACAGTGATTAGGTTAACGAACTGTGTGACATGGTGCAGATGTCAGACTAATCAATATATCACGAACTGTTATTTCATTTTACTTAACTACGATAATATTGTTAGGACAGTAGAAACGACGGTGAAATAATTTTTTGCGATCGTCTTTTGACAGCTGGAAATTTAAATGAAAATAACGGCTTAGATATTCATCTGAGACGAAAATTGACTAACTGAAATATTAGGGGGGAAAATTCTCTACAACTTTGTTCCCTTATGTTTTTTTTTTCATATCTCGTATCGTTTGAGACATATTTGCAAAAATAACTGAGTCCAGTGCCAGCTGTCACCAGTGCCACATCGTTACAGCGCTAAGTATCTGAATTTAATTTGTGTCAAATTTAATTTGCCAGTCTAGTTCATTTTAGGTAGTACTGTTTTAAGAGGTTTATTCCCGCGTACTTGCAGATTTCGTTTGTACTACTGTTTTAATAGTTTATTCTATCGTATTTGATAAATACCGTTGTGTTTAGTCTTCGTCTTTGACCGGTGTATTTCAAAACAAGTCAGAGACCGTTACTAAGCCCGTTATCAGTCAGTCCAGTGCCAGCTGTTACCAGTGCCACATCGTTACAGCGCTAAGTATCTGAATTTAATTTGTGTCAAATTTAATTTGCCAGTCTAGTTCATTTTCGGTAGTACTGTTTTAAGAGGTTTATTCCCGCGTACTTGCAGATTTCGTTTGTACTACTGTTTTAATAGTTTATTCTATTGTATTTGATAAATACCGTTGTGTTTAGTCTTCGTCTTTGACCGGTGTATTTCAAAACAAGTCAGAGACCGTTACTAAGCTCGTTATCAGTCAGTCCAGTGCCAGCTGCCACGAGTGCCGCAGCGTTAACAGCGCTAAGCTGCCGGACTCAGTTTTGTTGATTCGACAGTGTAGTTACCACTGTCAGCAGCCAGCCGCCTTCATTAGAATACTAGGCTCCTTTAAAGTTGTTAATTGCTGTTAATTGTATCGATAGGATGGATAGGATGTGTGCCTGCTGTGTGCGGACGCAGGAGGAGTTGGCCGCGGTTTGCGAACAGCTGAGCGTGCTGTTGGCTACGGTCAGCCGTCTTCAGGCTGCTGTCTCGGGGTGCAGCGATGTTGGGAGTCTGATGCGTCGAGTGAGACACCTCAGGTGTCTCACTCTTCGCTCCCTGTCCCTGCTACCGTGGCACCTTCAGGTGTACCGGACGTCGTCGAGCCGCCTTCTCCGCAAGGGGAGTGGCGGGTTGTACGGCGTTCGCGTCGCTCGAGGCGGAAGGCCAATGTGGAGGCTGGACGTCCGTCCGCGCCCGTTCGTCCTGTGAGTGAAAGTGTGGCCACTCCTTCAGCAGGGTCCGAGCAGGTGCACGGGGGGAGGGGATTATTAGTTATTGGGAGCTCCAATGTCAGGCGCGTGATGGAGCCCCTTAGGCAGATAGCGTCCAGATCTGGAAGGAATTCCAACGTGCACTCGGTGTGTTTGCCGGGGGGCCTCATCCTAGATGTGGAGGCAGCCTTGCCGGCGGCTATCGAGGGTGCGGGGTGCAGTCGACTGCAAGTCGTAGCTCACGTCGGCACCAATGACGCTTGACGCTTGGGTTCTGAGGACATCCTCAGGTCCTACGAGCGGCTGGCGGAATTGGTGAAGGCTGCTGCCTTCGCACGCGGGGTGCAAGCAGAGCTGTCGATTTGCAGCATTGTTCCCAGGGTTGATCGGGGTCCTTTGGTTTGGAGCCGAGTGGAGGGTCTGAACCAGAGGCTTCGCCGACTCTGTGACAGTCATGGCTGCAGATTTCTGGATCTGCGTTATCGGGTGGGGAATTGTAGGGTGCCCCTAGATAGATCAGGGGTGCACTACACTAAGGAAGCGGCTACTCGGGTAGCAGAGTACTTGTTGAGTGCACATGGGGTTTTTTTAGGCTAGGCGCTAACTCTGATGAGCACTCGCCTGTCAGCATTCAAACAGCGAATTCAGGCCACGTTCGGAACAAAAATTGGAACATAAAAATATTAGCAGCGAACTTACAGAGTATTAGAAACAAAGTTCCCGAATTTGCAGCGCTGCATGGAAGTTATTGCACTCAGATAATTTTAGGCACCGAAAGCTGGCTAAATGATGATGTGGAAAGTTCAGAAATATTTAGCGAAGCATGGAATGTATATCGGAAAGATAGATCTGATACAACCGGAGGAGGAGTGTTCATCGCTGTGGACAAAGATATTGTTTCTACTGAGATCGAGGTTGAAAGTAATTGTGAAGTTATCTGGACACGTATAACAGGTCTAAAAGAAGTAAAGTTAATAGTTGGTTGTTTTTACCGGCCCCCCAGTGCTGCTGTAGCAGTTTTAGAATCATTCAAGGAAAGTCTACACCAGGTAGTGCATAGGTATCCGGGCCATGCAATATTAGTCGGAGGTGACTTCAACCTTAAGAGTATAGATTGGGACCTCGCTAGTTACATTTCAGGCGGTACAGACAAGCAGTCTTGCGAGCTACTTTTGGACACATTCTCCGAAAACTGTCTTGAGCAGTTAAACCGGCAACCCACGCGCAATGGAAATATTCTAGACCTTATAGCCACAAACAGGCCTGACCTTATTAACGATGTCTGTGTAGAGACAGGAATTAGTGATCATGATATCATCATAGCGTCGATGGTGACCAAAGTTCATAAACCAGTCAAGAAGGCTAGGAGCGTGTTTTTGTTGGGAAAAGCCGACAAACAAATGTTACGATCGCACTTAGAAAATGAATGGGCATCGTTTAATTCTGGGACTATGGATGTAGAGGACTTGTGGACTAAATTTAAATGCATTGTTAATGAAGGGTTAGAGAAATATGTGCCAGTAAAGACGATTAATGATGGAAAAGATCCACCGTGGTATAATAATAATGTTAGAAATCTGCTGAGAAAGCAAAGGCTGTTGCACTCTCGATTCAAAAAAGAACACGCAAATGATGACAGGCAAAAGTTAGTAGAGATTCGTGCGTCTATAAAAAGATCGATGCTTGAAGCATACAATAATTATCACAGCCATACCTTAGCAAAAGATCTTTCCGAGAACCCGAAAAAATTCTGGTCCTATGTAAAATCGATAAGCGGGTCAAAGCCCACTGTCCAGTCACTAGTTGATCATTCCGGGGCAGTAATAGAAGAAAGCAAACGGAAAGCTGAAGTTCTAAATTTAACCTTTAAGAAATCTTTCACGCAGGAGGACCGCACAAA
This sequence comes from Locusta migratoria, assembly GCA_026315105.1. NCBI lineage: Eukaryota > Metazoa > Arthropoda > Insecta > Orthoptera > Acrididae > Locusta > Locusta migratoria. The sequence continues at coordinate 39,244,448 of CM048745.1, forward strand.
TATACCATCATTTGATCAACGTACTAATTCCGAAATGGGGGACATAGCAATAGGTATTTCCGGTGTAGAGAAGCAGCTGAGAGAGCTAAATACGAAAAAGTCTGCTGGTCCGGATGGAATACCAGTTCGGTTTTACAAAGAATATTCTGCGGCATTGGCCCCCTACTTAGCTTGCATTTATAGCGAGTCTTTAATTCAGCGCAAAGTTCCTAGTGATTGGAAAAAAGCGCAGGTGACTCCCGTGTATAAGAAAGGAAAGAGAACTGTCCCATACAATTACAGGCCAATATCGTTGACATCAGTTTCATGTAGAATTTTGGAGCATATTCTCAGTTCGAACATAGTAAATTTCCTTGAAACGGAAAAGCTTCTTTCCATGAATCAGCACGGGTTTAGGAAACATCGTTCATGTGAAACTCAGCTTGCCCTTTTCTCACATGACATCTTGCGAGTCATGGACGAAGGGCAACAGGCGGATTGTGTTTTTCTCGACTTCAAAAAGGCGTTCGACACGGTGCCACACTGCAGACTGCTAACGAAGATACGAGCTTATGGAATAGGTTCACAGATTTGTGACTGGCTGGAAGACTTCCTAAGTAATAGAACGCAGTACGTTGTTCTCGACGGCGAGTGTTCATCAGAGACGAGTGTATCGTCAGGCGTGCCCCAGGGGAGTGTGATAGGACCGCTATTATTTTCTATCTATATAAATGATCTGATGGACAGAGTAAGTTGTAATTTGCGGCTGTTTGCTGATGATGCTGTGGTGTATGGGAGGGTGTCGTCTGTAACTGACTGTATTAGCATACAGGTTGACTTAGACAAAATTTCTAGTTGGTGCGAAGAATGGCAGCTAGCTCTCAATGTAGAAAAATGTAAGGTGATGCGCATGAGAGGAAAAAACAATCCTATAATGTTCGAATACAGCATCAGTAGTGAGCTTCTTGATGTGGTCGCGTCGTTCAAATATCTAGGCGTAACATTGCAGAGCGATATGAAATGGAACGAGCATGTAAGGACAGTTGTGAGTAAGGCGGACAGCAGACTTCGGTTTATTGGGAGAATTTTGGGAAGATGTACTTCACCTGTAAAGGAGACCGCGTATAAAACGCTTGTACGACCACGTCTTGAGTATTGCTCAAGTATTTGGGACCCGCAGCATATCAGTTTGAAGGAAGACATAGAGGCGGTTCAGAGGCGAGCAGCTAGATTTGTTACCGGTAGGTTCGACCAATGTGCGAGTGTCACGGAAATGCTCCGGCAACTCAATTGGGGATCGCTGGAAGAAAGACAACGTTCTTTTCGTGAATTTCTGTTAAGTAAATTTAGAGGGCCGGAATTTGAAGCTGAGTGTAGTACGATCTTGCTGCCGCCTACTTACATTTCGCGTAAAGATCACAAAGACAAGATAAGAGAAATTAGGGCTCGTACGGAGGCATATAGGCAATCTTTTTTTCTTCGTTCAATTTGGGAGTGAAATAGGAAAGGAAATGCCTAGTAGTGGTACAGTGTACCCTCCGCCACGCACCTTACGGTGAATTGCGGAGTATGTATGTAGATGTAGATGTAGATGTAGATTTGACACCCTCCATTGAATTAACGACAACCAGCCGTTCGGAGATGTTACGTGACATTCCTCGCTCAGCACTCTCTCTGGCATACGCCTACTTGCGTTGCGTATTTGATGATTTCCTTATTGTAACTTACACGTTGTCATTTCAAAGCAATGGCGCACTGAAGAATTAACGAAAACACTTCGTTCTTTGTACGATAAATGCTAATGTAATGTCTACAAATGCCATATTAGCATCATTTAACAACGTCCATCAATAGTATGAGATTAAAGAGCGCAATTTTTGATTGGTAGCCGTAGCGTAGTGGGCAAGGGGCAAGGCGTTGGACTGTGATGTTGAAAGACAGTGGTTCGGAACCCGCCACTACTTAAGTTTTTCTTTCCTAAAATGGTTTCAGACTCTTATTAATTAATTTTTTTATTATTTACATTATTATTTTGGTCCATAATGTTGGCAAAAACGTATAAAACTACAAATCTAAAGTGGGCCGTTAAACACGTCACTGCGATTTTTTCTATTTATTTGATTTGATTTTATTTTATTTTAATTTTTTGGATTCTCCATCGGCTGCTTTTTCCTTGCAGTGTGACTTAAAAACGCCTGTTCTGTAGTATGTAATGCACGAATCTTGGAAGTCCAAAGTCCTTGGTCGCCTGATGAACCTCATCTCATTAAGAAAACATAACATTTTGGGTACAGTAATTGCACCTGAAGATGCAACTATACAGTTGCGAAACTGTTAGTGCGTGTCTGCAGTACTCTAATTAAAAAACAGCTTGAGTGGACCAACAGGCTTTCACTCAGACAACTCCAATTTTATTTTAACATGTACATTCTAGCTGTGTGAGGGTTCCTTAACTATGTATAAATATTTCATCTGTGGTTGCCCTTCATATAACATTCTCTGTACAATTTTATGTTTGTATTAAAAAAATTATCATTACGTTCAGCGACTGGGAAGTGTGTGAGTAGGAGTATCAGAAACAGTGAGTTCTCCGCCTGTACCCTGGCTCTGTCGTGCCACTGCAGCCGCTCTTGTTGCACGCAGTTTCAGCCTGCTTGGCGGCATTATATCGCCTCGCTGTAGGACAGCGCTGCGCCCCAGAATCCCAGCCATCAGCGCGGCCGCTACCTGCCGCTCTGTCCACAAGCACACGCATATATCCGGCGCGCCACACGCATATATCCGGCGCGCCACACACAGTATCCCAGAGGTATCCCGGTCAACGCCCGCCGCGGCGGCAGACGGGACAGAGCGGCTGATCCCGCACCTCGCCACCCTGCCGCATCGCCGCCTCTGAAGTGAGCGCAGACCGCCAGCTAATGCAGCTGGCCTGCTCACCCACCCTCCTAGTTGACAGTCGACAGCGAGTTGTTTCTTTTTGTGCGTAATTCCTGAGGAATGTAACCCAATCACGAAGTACACTGGCCTACGAAAAGTGTTATGATACCTGTCAATATGGCATTAATCTGAGAGAATTCAGGCCCGTTTTTCAGCAGATGAAACCACAGTCGGTAGCAATAATTTTACTATTATTACAGTATTAATCAATACAAAGATTAATTAATAACATCTTGTCTTCCTGTTATCCTCCGACAAGCGTCTATTAAGCGCATATTCCTTGTCGATATTGCGATGTTCCATTACTCCTCCGCTCTTACGTCTGCCGGGTGGTTTCCATTCGTAAACATTCTTTGGCCAACGACGATCTGGCATTCTCATCATATGTCCATACCATTTCAGTGATTTTCTTTCAATTCTGTCTATCTCTGCATTATTTGCCTTCACTCTAGCTCTTACTTCATCAATAGTATTTCTTTCGATTTTTTATATTCTGGCACTCCTACGCAAATAATTCCACATCTTCTTTTGAGATCCGCATGTAATATCCATAGTTCTGATCCATAGCATAGCACTGATTCAGCCATTATCTTATCAACTCTTTTTTTATTGCTGTTGGAAACATTCTTATACCACCAAAAAGAATTCATACACCCTAATACCATTCTGGTTTGTTGTATTTGGTATTTTACTTCTGTATATCCCAATTGATTTTTATCAAAATCTTCCCCGTCATATTTAAATTTCTCTACCTGTCCCATAACTGCTTTGTCATTGATGTGTACTTCAAATTTAGCATCACTATTCACCACCAAATACTCTGATTTTGTTACACTCATTGTAGTCCCCGTTGTCATATAATCATCGTATCATGAACTCAAGCATATAATCATCATGTGCTATAATAGCTTGATCGTCAGCAAAACTTAATGAAAATAATAGTAACAATAACATAAAATATAATTTCCTGCCATTTACCACCGTCAGCTATCTACCTAATAAAACATACTGTGTTCTCACAATACGGAAAAAAATATAATGTGAACGTCATTTAATAAGCTTTTCACTGTTGCAGCTTTAAATTACTTCCAGATATACAACTAATCACGAGAAGGAAATGAAAAAAAATCACCAATTAATGTGTCCCAATGGCTCAGAACACAAAATTAGTCGAATAGGCTACGGTGAGATGCAAGCGAGGAGAGCTAACGCCTCGACTTCTTAATCAGCTTGAAAAGTCTTTAAATCAAATTATCTTCACATATTTACTCCAATGTATACTTAATGATGTCACGTCTTATAACATATCAGACTGCATATTGTCGCCCATCGTGCCATTATCCAGATATTGCAATTCAAGTTTAGGATGCACGCCTGCCATTCAAGAATACTTTTTGTTACAGGGGCTCCCTGCTCGAGAGATCGGCGTATTACGGAATTACGCTAACTCTTAACAAAGAGACGTTTTTCAATTTTGTATAGGTTATGGGAACGTCTTTTGCAACTGTAAATTAGTCTACTTTAGACCAGACGCGTTTCGCTTTATTTTAAAGCATCTTCAGTGGTCAGCTGTACAATAAATGGTTTGTATTACATTATTTGTTTTAGTTATTACGAAATTCGATCTGTAACAGTTCTCATGCAATTGAATTGTTTTGATTATGAATAAATTGGACTATTAATATTACTCACGAATTTTTTATGTTTTTATCTTCATGTGTGGTTTGTAGCATATTGTCACTGCTTATATTTACACTTTTTACATTAACATTTCTTACGAAAGTTTTTGAAACATAACAATTTCTGTGGCCTGGCAGGCTCTGTATGTCGTTTGTTTTGTTTGTCTGTTGTCTGTGTTCTTTGCTTTCGAGTTCTTTGGTTCGTGCTGTGAGGTGTGTGTTTGTTTCGTTTCTGTCAAAATAGGCGTCTACTATCAACTTTGTGTGTGATGTTGTGACTGTATTGCGTGTTTATAAATATGATTTTGGTTCAACTAGCGACTTTCTCTCTGTGTGTGTGTGTGTGTGTGTGTGTGTGTGTGTGTGTGTGAGAGAGAGAGAGAGAGAGAGAGAGAGAGATTCCGATTTTTCTGTATGTGTTAATGTGTGGGTAGGGATTTGTTGTTGTCCTATGTGGTCGTATTATGTGGTGGTTTTGAGGGTGGAGGAGGTTTGTCTTTGTCTACTATGTGTTTAATGAGTTTAAATAATGTTTGGTTGCTGATGTGTACTTGGTCATTTAATATGTGTTTTTTTTTCTATTAATGCTTTCTGAATTTCTAAATTCTCTTGGAGGGTCAAGAGGGGTTTCTTATTGCTAAATCTGACTATTTGCATTTCGGTTTATATGGTGGTGGGATAGTGGTTTTCTTCCCTAAGGTGTTCTCCAAATGTTGAATGGCTGTTGCCATATTTCCATGATCGTCTTTATATCGTGTTTCAAATGTCTTGCTGGTCTGGTCATGAACAAAATAGAAAAAAGAATATTTGAAGAAATAGTACCAGGCAAATACAATATAATATACTGGTGGAGATATATGGATGATATCCTCTGCTTGATAGATGAACCAGAAAATGAAATAGACTAACTACACACAGAGATAAATGCAATACATAAGAACATAAAGTTCACTCTAGAGAAGGAAGAAGCAGGCCAAATCAATTTCCTGGACATATCCATCACAGAGAAAAATAACTCACACTTATTCAGCATCTACAGAAAAACTACTGCTTCAGACATAATATTACACCAGTCTTCTAACCACCCACAGGCCCAGAAGGAATCAGCTCTGAGATACATGTTACACAGATTAAACACAGTACCACTAGACAAACACAATTACAACAAGGAGATGGACATAATAATTCAGATAGCAAAGAGTAATGGATACCAAGAAACCCTCATTACAAAATTGAATAAAGGAATCCAAAACAAAATAAAGAAACAAAACACCCAAAACCAAGGGCTCATAACACTCACAACTAACTCCCAAAATAACAACAACACAAATGAAAGACATAACACAGAAAATCAACAAACAAACTGATACGGAAATAAAATGACACACAGAATTGGAAACATCCTCAAGAAACAAGGTATCAAAATAGCACTCAAAGCCATAACGCATTACAGAAATGCCTAATAGAAACAGAAAACTCTGTCATCTACCAAAAATCTGGTATCTACCAGCTAAAATGTAACAATTGTGATGCTCTATACTTAGGCCAGACCAGCAGGACATTTGAAACGCCGATATAAAGAACACAGACGATCATGGAAATATGGCAACAGCCATTCAACATTTGCAGAACACTTTAGGCAAGAAAACCACTATCCCACTACCATAGAAACCGAAATGCAAATAGTCAGATTTAGCAATAAGAAACACCTCCTGACCCTCCAAGAGAATTTCCAAATTCAAAAAGCATTAATAGAAAAGAAACACATATTAAATGACCAAGTAAACATAAGCAACAAAACATTATGTAAACTAATTAAACACATAGTAGACAAAGACAAACCTCCTCCAACCTCAAAACCACCACATAATACGACCACATAAGACAACAACAAATCTCTACCCACACATTAACACATGCAGAAAAATCGAAATCTCTCTCTCTCTTTCTCTCTCTCTCTCTCTCTCTTTCTCACACACACACAGACAGAAAGTCGCTAGTTGAACCAAAATCATATTTATAAACACACAATACAGTCAGAACATCACACACAAAGTTGATAGCAGACGCCTATTTTGACAGAAACGACACAAACACACACCAACCAAAGAACCAAAGAACTCGAAAGCAAAGAACACACACACAGACAACAGACAAACAAAACAAACGACATACAGAGCCTGCCAGGCCACAGAAATGGTTATGTTTCAAAAACTTTCGTAAGAAATGTTACTGTAAAAAGTGTAAAATAGTGTAAATATAAGCAGTGACAGCAAGTGACAATGTGCTACAAACCACACATGAAGATAAAAACATAAAAATTCGTGAGTGATATTAATAGTCCACTTTATTCATAATCAAAACAATCCAATTGCATGAGAACTGTTACAGAACGAATTTCGTAATAACTAAAACAAATAATGTAATACAAACCATTTATTGTACAGTTGACCACTGAAGATGCTTTAAAATAAAGCGAAACGCGTCTGGTCTAAAGTAGACTAATTTACAGTTGCAAAAGACGGTCCCATAACCTATACAAAATTGTATAACTGCAACTGCGGAAGACGAGGCCAAAAAACGAAGAAATATGTGAGATGTTTTTATCTGAGCGTTTTTGAACCTTCCAGGTGAATGGAGAAGAAACTTCTTCTCTTTGAACAGCGCATATCCACCTTTTGTTGTTTTGTGACAGGAGTATATTCCATTGTGATTTCCAGACATTTCATACTTCATTAGCTATTGAAATGTGTGAACATATTGGACCAACCTCCTATTGTCATCAGTTCTTAGCCTTAAAAACTGCTTCAACTTGCACTAACGAGAACACACGCACACACACACACACACACACACACACACACACACACACATATATATATATATATATATATATATATATATATATATATATATATATACAAATTGTCGGAGGGAGGACTCGAACTTCCGGCGGGAACGGACGTTCATTAGCCGTCTTGGACGATAGAGATTTGAATTCTGCACAATTTCTTAATGAAAAATTAAATAATTGCCGTCTTCGCGGCTACTGTACTGTACTTAAAAGCTTCCGATATTGAGGTATAAACAAGGAAAACAAATTAACCGCCCAAATGATTTTAAGACTTCAGTTCCACCATTGTCTGGACGTCGAGTAAGTGTGAGTACGTGGTAAATTTAGACGGACTTTATTGTGTCTCGAGAACCACAAATGATTATTTGATACAAAACAGTACCTCGTCATTATATAGAATGCCTTCGCCTGGCATCGGTCTCGCTGTTCGCCCCTCTCCAGTCAATATGCAGCGGCACGCCACTTCGCATCACGCGAGTGCCCCCTGTCCACGCCTCACTATCCGATTTACTCCCACATCTTTGCCTCCATTGAACACAATATAGATTGAACTTCAAATCCTTCCTTCCTTTCTTCCTGCATTTCCAGTTTGTGTTTCACAGGGGATTTTTTTCGTAACACTTCTACGTTATGGATATCAGCTCCTTTAGAAAGTTTTCTAGATAGTTTTGATCAGTTCTTGTATTTGGACCTATAGATCGCACCTAACACATGCTAATAGTTAGTGATACCGCTTGTACCCTTGATGAAAAGAATCAATAAGTTGCTTCAGGCATGACATATCAAACTGAAGCCACGTATATATATATCCTGGATGTTGTTGTGGTGTCGCACAAGTACAAAGTGCGCGCCACCTACTTTCGCCGCGCGCCGCCATGCACGCACGGCGCAGCGTTCTCACGATGACAGCCACGAGCGCCCTCTGCGACAACTCCGCTCGTGGCCACCACTGAAGGACATCGGTCACTTCGGACAGAGATAGCAACCAGTTAGGACCTTCGTAATCAGATAGGCACCAGTGAAGACTTTGCTATCGTACAGGCACTAGGCAGGCCTCTAACAACTATGTATCAACATTCTGCAGTACTATGTAAAAGTTAAGTATTGTTACATTCTGTGCAATATATATCTCTTTCTAATTTACTCTAGTGTTTATAGTTTCTGGCTGCTCCCCTCCGTACCTGCACCAGCGTGCTGTCTTTGTTCCTGTGTCGGTCTCATTCCACTCGGCCACCGACACCTACGACGAGGCTGGGACACACAAGCGGCGACGAAGTTGGGACACAAAAGTGGCGACGAGGAGTGATAGAACCTTGGACCAGCCCGCTTACAGCAGCCAGACAGCAGCAGTCGGAGCACGCAAAAATTGCTCCTGCCCACCCACCCTTATTATAACAATTTTGGGGAAAGATATTTTGTTACGTGTTTTGTGGACTTTTTTGTTGCAGAGCGTCCTCTTTCATATTGCATTGGTGTTTTGTTATAATTTCCTTGTATGCGCGGCGCCTAATCGGTCAGCATGGCCACAAACCCAAACCCAAACTTAATGGAAATTATTCAGTTACAGACGGCGCAAATCACTCAACTACTGCAGGCCGTGTCGCAGTTGACGGCACAGGCTGCTCACCAACAACAACAACCGTCACATCAGCAGCCCACACCTGCCGCTGCACCGCTTCCTACATTTCACCAGTACAACGAACGTGAGGAAGAATGGAGCGACTATTTCGCACAGTTTCAAGAACTCGTCGCGGCTCATCAAATTACAGGTCAGAGAGTGAAGAACCTTTTCTTATCGATTGTGGGCCCCCAGACCTTCGTATTATTGCAAAAACTTTTCCCTCACGCATCTCCTCGTGATGTAGACTTTGAACAAATTGTAGATGCACTGAATGCTCATTATGAGAGAAGAGTTCTTGTAGCCGCTGCACGGTACCGATTTTTCAGACTGAAAAAATTACCGGAACAGTCACACCAAGAGTGGATCACCGAGTTGAAGGGCTTAACACGCAAATGTAAATTTACTTGTTCTTGTGGACTTTCTTATAGGGACGTGATGTTGAGGGATGCGATTACGCAGAATATTCAGGACCCCAGAATTAAACCAGCAATTCTGAAACAGTCTGACCCCTCATTAGACAGTGTACTGCAGCTTATAGAAGCGAATGATACTTTTGACTTAGCAGATGTAGAAATGCAAAGCCACACTGTTAATTCAGTGTGCCGTAACGGACGCTTTCCTAGCCGTAGTTCTCAGTGTAGCACTAGTGATTCTTACAATAGTACAGGCCGTGCTGATCATACAGTGAACAGTAGCCAGTGTAAAAGTGCGACACAAAGATCGCCCCGTCGTGTTAGAAACAGTAATTTGAATAATGGGCGCCAACGCTCATTTCAAAAAAATGTACGTAAATCTTGCCCCCAATGTGTATCTCGCCACAAGCGTGCGCATTGCCCTAGTCGCAACGCAACCTGTTATCAATGTGGCAAATCAGGACATGTAGAGTCTGTGTGTATGCAAATTAAAAACTCAAAGAACGGTACCGTTAGAAACAGTGCTTCGCAGAGTGCGAGAACAGTTCATTCTGTAAATGTTATACGGGCTGTGGAATTGAACAGTGCTTTCCTTGGATCTCAATTGCAAGAAAGTAGTTCTCCGCCTATGGCAAAACTATATAGTGCACCCCGTAGCAAGCGCCGACGAGCGCGTAAATCTGTGCAACGGAAAAGGGTTCGGGACAAGCAAAATAGTTATGTCCAGTGCCATCCTGTAGTGAAACTAGTGCCTTCTGGAACTGCTCATTGTACTAGTTCCCAGTACTGTGTAGATGGTGACAGTAGACTTGGAGTACCCCTCAGGGGCTCAGCATTAATTTGCTGAGTACGGGCTTGGCGAACCTGGGGTCCTGAGCTGTGGGCTGTGTCGCGCCAACAGTCCGCTACACCGTAAGCTCTGTGCGTGCTTCAACGACCATCGTTCGGCGCGACGGTGGAACGTTGTACGTTTCAGAGCCCGGGGATCTTGGCTTAATCGCCCGGGTCGCGAGGATGGTACAAACCTCTATAAAAAAAAACCTCAATCTCAAGGTGTGCTACGTGCCGAGGAGATGCATGGCTGTTGAGGTAGAACAGTCATTAGCGAGCAACCTCTGAGGAACCTGCCGCACCTCAGTTGTATAAGGCTTACCCAGGCAAGCGGGGCTCTGCCTGGGTGGACTCTTATTTCCCCAGCTGCTCGTGGGACCACGATGAAAAGAACCCGAAGTAACGCTGGTGGGAGTGTAACCACCGTCTCTAAGAGAGGAAAGGTTGAGTACAATGCTGAGAAATATGACCCTCAGTCGTTCCCTGCCTTGGCAACGCCATGGGAGGAACGTAGGACAAGAAATCGAGGTGAGGCCTATGCCCCCCGATACCTAGTATGTTCCCGGACTGACGGTGAGTCGTTCACAAACACAAAGCCCCTGTTTTTTGTTGAACACGTTGAGGATAAATTCGGTGACGTGGAAGGCATGTCAAAGATGCGATCCGGCTCTGTCCTTATTACGACGTCATCCCCAGCACAGTCACGAGCACTGCTTGCCTGTGACAATCTGGGTGAAGTTCCCGTGACGATCACTCCTCATAAGAGCCTCAACATGGTGCAGGGTATAATCTTCCATAAAGATCTTCTGTTGCAGACCGATGACGAGCTACGTAAGACCTTGGAGCGGAGAGGAGTTCATTTTATACGGCGAGTGCATAGGGGTCCGAAGGACAACAGGGTCGCAACCGGCGCATTCATCTTGGCCTTCGAGGGTGACACGTTGCCTGAGAAGGTCAAGGTGATGATTTACCGGATTGACGTGAAGCCCTACGTTCCTCCTCCTATGCGCTGTTTTAAGTGCTGGAGGTTTGGGCACATGTCCTCCAGGTGCACTGCCAACTCCACCTGTCGAGAGTGTGGACGTGCGGAACACCCTACCGTCCCTTGTGCACCTCCTCCACTTTGTGTGAACTGTGGACAACACCACTCCCCTTGCTCGCCCACCTGCTCTGTTCTGCATAGAGAGAGGAAGATAATGGAATATAAAACCATGGATAGGCTGTCTTACTCGGAGGCGAAGAGGAAATACGAAAAACTGCATCCCATCAGTATGAAGACATCCTTTGCTGCAGCCGTATCTTCATCTAAAGAATTGCCACGTGTGCAGTCGGTCCTAGTGGGCTCCCAGGCCCAGCCATCTACTTCTGCCCCCCCAACTACTGGGGGCACCTCAAATTCCACCGCCCCCAAAGACCCTGCTTTGGGAGCGGTAACCACCACACCAAAGGGGACTTTGGTCCCCACCCCAGAGCCAGAGCAACAACAGCCTGCTCTGGCTCTTCGCGCTAGGAAGGGGTCGCTCGGATCCCTTCCCTCTAAGGTTTCTCCCGCTGAATCAGCGGATGCCAGTGGATGGCAGAAAGTACTGCCAGCTGGTCGTAGGGCTGCACGCCGCTCCTCAGTCCTGGGGACTGAGCTGGCAGCGACCTCCCAGCATGAGAAACCTAAAGAGAAGCGCGAAACCAAGAAGAAGAAGGTCAAGAAACCGCCCAAGGAGAAGGATATCCCGGTGGCAACCTTGCCACCACCCCCCTCCACCTCTTCTTCTGAGGACGAGATAGAGATCCTCGCGTCCCCCAAAGACTTGGCAAGTCTTGGACGTTGAGGCTCTACCTCAGAAATCGGCGACGGCAGAAGATACTGCGACCCCTACCGCGCCGCCGAATTCAGCATGCCCCAGCGACCAGGAGGCTCTCTGATCCTCCAGTGGAACTGTGGCGGATTTTTCCACCATCTGCCAGAGTTACAGCACTTGTTGTGCCGCTTCCCAGCGTTTTGTGTAGCCCTGCAGGAAACCTGGTTTCCTGCTAATAGGACCCCAGCTCTTCGTGGGTATCGGGGCTATTACAAAAATCGTCTCGTATATGACAGGGTCTCTGGAGGTGTCTGTATCTACGTCCTTGCCACTGTCCCCAGTGCCGCTGTGCCTCTACACACGACTCTTGAGGCGGTGGCTGTTCGGATCCGGGCTATGCAGGAACTGACGATCTGTTCACTTTACCTTCCTCCAGATGAGATGATTTCATTTACTGACCTTGCTACCCTGGTGGCACAACTTCCTCCACCATTTCTGATTCTGGGGGACTTCAATGCTCACCATCCCTTGTGGGGTGGAGCGCAGACAACGGCTCGCGGAAGGGACATAGAGACGCTCTTATCGCAGCAAGACGTCTGCCTGTTAAACACTGGTGCACCCACGCATTTTTGCATGGCACGAGGCACCTACTCAGCTATAGATCTCTCCGTTTGTACCGCGAGCCTGCTCCCGCATTTCCAGTGGAGGGTCCATGATGACCTTTGCAACAGCGACCATTTTCCCATCATCGTGTCGCTCCTGGATTTTCAACCTCCGGGCTGCCCATCTCGATGGTCTCTCCGTCGAGCTGATTGGCAACGCTACACCTCAGTTGCAACGGTTCCTGTTCCACTGCCAGCTGACGTGGACATGGCGATTGACCAGGTAACCAGCACGATAGTCTCAGCCGCTGAGTCAACCATTCCCACCACTTCTGGCTCCCCACGGCGTAAGTCTCTGCCCTGGTGGACGCCGGAAATCGCTGAGGCCATTCGGGATCGTCGTCGGGCGCTCCAGCGGCATCATCGACACCCCACTGTCGAAAACCTAATAGATTTTAAACGGCTCCGGGCCCGGGCTCGACAGCTCATCAGGCAGGGTAAATGGGACTGTTGGGAGACGTATGTCGCCAGCATCGGCCGTCGCGCCTCAGCATCTCGGGTGTGGTCGCAGGTTCGGCGGCGATTCCCAGCCTACGCATCCAGGGTACCCTATGCACCGACCCGATTTCCATTGCAGAACACATGGCCGAGCATTATGCTCGCACCTCTGCAACATGCGAATACAGTGCGGACTTCCGTGCACTGAAGGAGCGTGTTGAACAGAGACGGCTGTCCTTTCACACACGTCGCGCCGAAGTGTACAACTCTGCTTTCAGTAAATGGGAATTCGAAACTGCCCTTGCCGCATGCCCCGATACCTCTCCAGGACCGGACAGAATCCACAGCCAGTTCATCCGGCACCCTTCCGTGGAGTTTCAACACCAGCTTCTCGCCCTGTTTAACCGTTTATGGGTGGAGGGGGCTTTCCCGTCACAATGTCGGGAAAGCATCGTTATCCCCGTGATGAAACCTGGTGCTGACCCACAGGTGGCTGATAGTTACCGCCCAATCAGCCTCACCAACGTTCTGTGCAAGCTATTCGAACGTATGGTGAGCCGGCGGCTTATGTGGATCCTAGAACATCGGGGTCTGTTGTCCCCATGTCAAGGCGGTTTCCGCCAAGGCCGCTCCACTGTTGACAACCTAGTGGCTCTGGAGTCCGCCATTCGTACGGCATTTAGCAGGCGTGAGCACCTTGTTGCCGTCTTTTTCGACCTCAGAAAGGCCTACGATACCACTTGGCGCCACCACATTCTGGCTACACTGCACGGTTGGGAATTGCGAGGTCCGCTCCCACTTTTTATTCAGAACTTCCTTTCCCTCCGATCTTTTCGGGTACCGGTTGGTACTTCCCTCAGCTCCTCTCACGTCCAGGAGAACGGTGTCCCACAGGGCTCTGTACTTAGTGTACCCCTATTTTTAATTGCCATCAATGGACTTGCTGAGGCAGTGGGGTCTTCGATTTCTTCTTCTTTGTTTGCCGATGACTTTTGCCTATACTTCAGCTCAGCTAGCGTTGGGGTAGCTGAAAGGCGTCTACAGGGAGCCATTCGAAAAGCGCAGTCGTGGGCCTCAACCCATGGGTTCCAGTTTTCTCCATCGAAAACCCGGGTTATGCACTTCTGCCGCCGTCGAGCTGTCCATTTGGATCCAGAGCTATATTTATATGATGAACTTCTTCGTGTCGAAGAGACTCACCGATTTCTTGGCATGCTCTTCGACAACCGGCTCACTTGGGTGCCTCATCTTCGCCAGCTCAAGCAGAAGTGCGTGAGGTACCTCAATATCCTAGGCTGTCTCAGCCACACTAGTTGGGGAGCCGCCCGTACGAGTCTTTTGCAGCTCTACAGGGCGCTGATTCAGTCGCGATTGGATTACGGGAGCTTTGTGTATGGTTCAGCAGCCCCATCTGCATTGCAGGCCTTGGACCCAGTACTTCACAGTGGGGTCCGTTTAGCGACAGGGGCCTTTCAGACAAGTCCAGTGGAAAGCCTACTAGCCGAAGCTGGAGTCCTTCCCCTGCGATTTCGGCGGCGGCAGCTGTTGGCCTCCTATGTTGCCCATGTTCATGAGATACCACATCATCCGAATCGCAGGCTTCTTTTTCCAACTGCTGCACTTCCATCTCCACAACGACGACCGAGGTCGGGTCTTCCGATCGCGGTCCGTGTTCGTTCCGTCCTGTCGTCTCTTGAGTCTCTTCCTATCCCTCCTGCTTTTCACTTGTCTTACCGCATCGCTCCTTGGTCACTTTCACGTCCACAGCTTCGGCTGGACTTGGCGCATGTATCAAAAGCCTCTGTAGCGCCACTGAGTCTCCGTCGCCAGTTTCAGGCGGTTTTAGAGTCGTTCTGTGGCGCGGACGTCGTGTACACGGATGGTTCTGTGGTCGACGGCCGTACTGGCTATGCATACGTCCATGGTGAGCATACTGAACAGCATTCACTGCCCTGTGGAAGTAGCGTGTTCACAGCGGAACTAGTTGCCATCTATCAGGCACTTGAACATCTCAGAGGTTGCCATGGGGAGTCTCTGGTCATCTGTTCTGACTCCCTTAGTGGTTTGCAAGCCCCCGGCAAATGTTTTCCGAAACATCCTTTGGTGCAATCCGTACAGGAGTCTCTTTCCAGGCTTGTTCTGTCTGGTCGCTCGGTGGTCTTTGTTTGGACCCCAGGCCACATCGGCATTCCTGGAAACGAACGTGTGGATCAGCTGGCTAAGCAGGCTACTTCCTCCAGTCCATTGGCTATTGGTCTTCCAGAGAGCGATCTCCGACTGGAGTTCCATCGGAAGATCCGTAGCCTGTGAGACTACGAGTGGGCTAACTCTGCTCACCCCAACAAGCTTCGTGCAGTGAAGCTCTCTACGGCCGCATGGAAGTCCTCACTGCGGTCGTCTCGTGGGGAATCTGTTGTTCTCTGCCGCCTACGAATCGGCCACACATGGCTGACGCATGGCCACCTTCTTCGGCAGGAGGACGCACCACAGTGTGACTGTGGCGCCCCCTTGACAGTGGTCCACATCCTGGTGGACTGTCCACTTTTAATTGTTTTGCGACAATCTTTTAATCTCCCAGATGCGCTTCCTTTTATGTTAGGTGACGATGCTGCTATGGTCGATCGTGTTTTAGGTTTTATTCGCGCAACTGGCTTTTATGGGTCTATTTAGTGGTGGGGCCTATAAGCCCGCCCTGTCGGGCTTCACCCCCTCCAGAACAATAGGCCACTGTCATTTTATGGTTTATGACTTGCTTTTTAACTACGGATTTTAAAGTGTGCAGAGTGGCTGGCTCATCCTGTATTATTTTGTGATCAGCCAGCCACACGCTTCTGCAGCCTTGTTTTAGTGTTCTGTCTATTTTGTCCACTCCTGTCTTGTCCATTGTTCTGTCATCATTTTACGATTGACTGTCGCTCTATACCTGGAGCATCCTGGACTTAGAGTAGAAAAGGAAACTTTTAACAGTTCACTCCTAGCTGGGAACAGGGGACTGATAACCCAGCAGTTGAGTCCCCTTTAAACATCAACAACAACAACAAGACTTGGAGTAGCTACTCAAACGTTTAGTGCAGTAGTTAGTGACTCTGTAGTAGCCTCGCAATGCGCGGACGCCGATCCGGCGGTAGTGCCATCTAGTGACAGTGTTGTTAATCCGCTGCGTGCCGAGTCTGCGCCGCTTACTTCACTACGCGGCCCGCACAAGCGCAGTAAACAAACCGTAGCAGACGTTGCCCACATTCGCGCACCTGTCGAGCGCCACAAGCAAAAACTTTTTGTAAATCTCTCCATAGAAAATAAGACTGTGCAATTTCAGCTTGATACTGGTTCCGCTGTTACATTAATAAATAAAGATACTTATGAACTTCTGGGTTCGCCAAAATTGTCGCCGTCACAGCAAGTGTTAACAGCTTATACAGGTCAAAATATTCCCGTGCTAGGAACTTGTAGCCTGCCCGCCTCTTTTCAAGGTGTAACAAAAACAGTTGCTTTTGTAGTTCTTCAGGCCAAATTTACACAGAACATTTTTGGACTAGATGCTTTTGACTTGTTTGGTTTATCAATTCAAAGAGATGTGCTTCAGATTTCGTCAGTAGTGCCTCAGGACAAAATCAATGCTTTATGTGAAAAATACAGTGATTTGTTTTCGCCGGAACTAGGTTGTGCAAAAGACTTCGTGGCACATGTAACTTTAAAAGAATCTGCAGTTCCAAAATTTCGTATAGCTAGACCAGTGCCTATCGCAATTCGTGATAACGTTGCAGACGAACTTAAACGTTGGCAAGATAGTGGGGTGATTTCTCCTGTTTCTGCGAGTCAGTGGGCCTCGCCTATAGTAATTATACTCAAGCCGTCAGGAAAACTTCGTCTCTGTGCGGACTTCAAATCAACAGTGAACAGTCAAACAATTGTAGACACTTATCCCCTGCCCAGACCAGAGGAACTGATGGACAAATTAGGACAGTCTCGCTTCTTTTCCAAGATTGATTTAGCAGAGGCATAGTTACAGATTCCTCTTGATGACGAGTCAAAAAATTTTTTCGTCATTAATTCTCACATGGGCCTTTTTCAGTTTCAACGCCTACCCTTTGGCAGTTCTTCCGCCCCCGCTATTTTTCAGCGCTTTTTGGAACAGCTGACAGTTTCTGTACCGTGTTGTTCGAACTATTTAGATGATATTGTGGTATCCGGACGTACAGTTGAACATTTAGCAAACCTGGAGTGCCTTTTCAAAGTTTTGACTGCAGCAGGTCTACGTTGTAATAAAGCAAAGTGTTCGTTTTTTCAAACTGAAATAGAGTTTGCATCCAAGCTACTGACGCCGACGCAACAGAATTACAGTCAGATAGAAAAGGAGGCCTTAGCAATCATTTACGGCGTCACAAAGTTTCATCATTATCTCTATGGCAGAAAATTCTATTTGTTGACAGACCACAAGCCTCTCACGTCGTTGTTCTCACCCACAAAGCCAATTCCGCCACGAACGGCACAAAAGCTTCAGAGATGGTCCTTGATATTGTCAAATTATCAGTATGAGATTTTGTACCGACCTACCACTAAACATGCCAACGCGGACACACTTTCCCAACTTCCGGTTCGCCAGGATGTGTTGTTTGATTCTACAGAAATGGCATGTTGCCAGATAGACTCCAGAGATGCTTCCGCTGTCGCAGATTTCCCTTTGAACTCTCGTCGGGTTGCACAGGAAACAGCTGCGGATGCAGACCTAAGTGTGGTAGCACGTTTTGTTCGCTCTGGGTGGCCTGCCAGAGCCAAAGACATTGATCGGCCTCTGGTTCGACGTTATTTTGCACAACGTCATGCATTATCTTTAATTCAGGGTGTACTGTTGTTGCATACCGACAACGACCAAGCAAGAGTGATTGTTCCTCGTTCCCTGCAACGAGAAGTGTTACGCCTCCTGCATCAAGGACATTGGGGCATTGTTAGGACAAAGCAACTGGCCAGACGTCATTCTACCTGGGTTGGTATGGACGCTCAGATAGAGAACATGACGTCACAGTGTACTGTATGTGCGGAGCATCAGGCGGCACCTCCGCAACATTTCTCAGACTGGCCACGCCCCAAGGGACCATGGCAACTTTTACACATTGACTTTGCCGGACCTTTCTGGAATACGCGCTGGTTAATCGTTGTAGACGCTTTCATCAAGTTTCCTTTCGTGATTGCCGTGAACTCAACGACAGCGTCTAGTACGATCAGTGCCCTAACATCAGTGTTTTGCATCGAATGTTTGCCTGAAACTATCGTCAGTGACAATGAACCTCAGTGTGTTAGTGCGGAATTTCAACAGTTTTGTCGTGTGAATGGCATTCAGCATGTCACCACCGCACCTTTTCACCCTCAGTCCAATGGTGAAGCAGAACGTTTCGTTCGAACATTCAAGTCTCACATGGAGAAGATGAAAGGTCAGCACTCCAGGCAGCAAGCTCTTCAAATTTTCCTGTCTACGTATCGGTGCATGCCACGTGACGGCCCGTCTCCTGCCGAGCTGCTACACGGCCGCCGTCACCGCACTCTCCTTCACCTGCTGCAGCCTCCCACGCACCGAGTCGGTTCGTATGGCGCTACGCGTTTTCAGGTTTCTACGCCGGTGCTGTACAGGGTGTCTGCTGGAAACAAGAAGACATGGTTGCCGGGCACCATTCAACGCGTGCTTGGTCGCAATATGTTTGTTGTACGTTCTTCCACAGGGTCGGAACTGCGGCGCCACGCAAACCAATTGCGCTTGCACAGGCCGCGCGATCCTGTCTCCGGTTTCTTGATTCCAGACCCAGTTCACCGCCAGGGAGCACAGCCACATCGTTCGTCCCCGGACTACGAGATCCCTACGGACATCGACGCACCTCCGACGCAGTCGTCGCCGCCGCTGTCGCCGCCGCAGATGACAGCGTCACCGAGAGGGACTCCGGGACCGTGCGGGCCCTCCCAGCTTGGGCCACGCACCTCAGAAGAAGATGACCTGCTCCCTCTGGGCGGGGGCGGGCGCCCTTCCGCTGGTTTTCGCGGGTTTTCCAGCGGATCGCAAGGTGTATACCGGGGCGCGGACGGCGTCTCGATCCCAGCCTCAGCTACGACGCCCGTCCCACCAGTAACGCCTCCGCCCAGGCCCTCCTCCCAGTGCCGTCGCCGTGGCCCTCAGCCCTACGCCACGACGGCGCGGCGGTTTGGGGGGGAGGGGTGTACAAAGTACAAAGTGCGCGCCACCTACTTTCGCCGCGCGCCGCCATGCACGCACGGCGCGGCGTTCTCACGACGACAGCCACGAGCGCCCTCTGCGACAACTCCGCTCGTGGCCACCACTGAAGGACATCGGTCACTTCGGACGGAGATAGCAACCAGTTAGGACCTTCGTAATCAGATAGGCACCAGTGAAAACTTTGCTATCGTACAGGCACTAGGCAGGCCTCTAACAACTATGTATCAACATTCTGCAGTACTATGCAAAAGTTAAGTATTGTTACATTCTGT
Organism: Locusta migratoria; assembly: GCA_026315105.1. Lineage (NCBI taxonomy): Eukaryota > Metazoa > Arthropoda > Insecta > Orthoptera > Acrididae > Locusta > Locusta migratoria. The sequence continues at coordinate 39,264,150 of CM048745.1, forward strand.
GCAATATATATCTCTTTCTAATTTACTCTAGTGTTTATAGTTTCTGGCTGCTCCCCTCCGTACCTGCACCAGCGTGCTGTCTTTGTTCCTGTGTCGGTCTCATTCCACTCGGCCACCGACACCTACGACGAGGCTGGGACACAAAAGCGGCGACGAAGTTGGGACACAAAAGTTGTGAGTAAGGCGGACAGCCGACTTCGGTTTATCGGGAGATGGCGTATAAAATGCTTGTACGACCACGTCTTGAGTATTGCTCATGTGTTTGGGACCCGCAGCAGATCATTTTAAAGGAAGACATAGAGGCGGTTCAGAGGCGAACAGCTAGATTTGTTACCGTTAGGTTCGACCAATGCGCGAGTGTCACGGAAATGCTTCGGCAACTCAATTGGGGATCGCTGGAAGAAAGACGACGTTCCTTTCGTGAATTTCTGTTAAGTAAATTTAGAGGGCCGGAATTTGAAGCTGAGTGTAGTACGATCTTGCTGCCGCCTACTTACATTTCGCGTTAAGATCACAAAGACAAGATAAGGGAAATTAGGGCTCGTACGGAGGCATATAGGCATTCTTTTTTTTCCTCGTTCAGTTTGGGAGTGGACTAGGAAAGGAAATGCCTAGTAGTGATACAGTGTACCCTCCGACACACAACTTACGGTGAACTGCGGAGTATGTATGTAGATGTAGATGTCTTGAGGGCCTGAAGATGACAGTAACAATTTGCTGAAACTGGCTGCCAGATAATAAAATCATTACTGTCACGGCTCTTGGTTTATATATATATATATATATATATATATATAAAAGAAAGTCGTGTTAATTACACTACTTATAACTAAAGAACGCGTGAAGCGATTTGCCTCAAAATTTGTGGGGAGGTAGCTTAGAAGCAGGAGAAAGACATAGGAAGGTTTTTAGATACCTATTTATTTAATATTTTATGTATGACACATCTATCTATATTAATAAAAACGAATTGCCACATTTATGAAGGCACATCACTTGAGAATGGCTTCACCAATTTGGCTGATCTTTTGTTTTGTTCTGTTCGCAATTCTCAGGAAAAGGCTCGTATGAAAGAAAAGTTTTGGAAAATCTACCGGATAATAATAGAACTGAGAATAACTGAATGTACGCTTCCAACTAGGATCATTTTCTAGATTGTCCAACAATCAGCTTATTCATTCACTACTCACCTAACGATCAAATACGCTGTAACAGAGCAAACAAATACTCAAAGGAGGTTAGAAGAAAGGGAGGGCATTGCTTGAAGTCAGGGATTAAGTGGTATGTAGGGTACATTTCCCGATTTCTTACCAGTACTATGTTTTTCGTTCATGGATACACTATTGATTGGTCTCATGGTTAGAAGTGATTAGCATTTGTACGACTGTTTCCATAAGGGAAGTCCATTTCAGTGTTATACATAAAAAACATCATCTTCCTCAGTCAGTTTAATGTGTCTGAAATTAAAATATTATGCGGATTCTCAAAATAATGTCGTTTAGTATGAAGAGAAAACAACTGTCGCCAACTAAAATTTCATTGGCTGTCTCAAGCTTTGCCATGATTGGTCGGCTTCATTCCCACGAGCCAACAGCTGCTGCCTGCGTCGCGGAACGTAAAATTTTACCGGCATGTAGCAATGTTTTATGGTGTTAATTTGTTTAAATTAGATTCCTAATAAGAGTTCATTATTCCTTTTACAGGTAAAGTAATTAACAAAAAGGTCAACTGTATGAATTTTTATGCCTACCGTTTGATGAAATGTTCAAATGTTTGTTAAGCTTATGGGACTTAACTATGGGGTCATAAGTCCCTAAACCTACAAACCACTTATGAACTACTTACAAACTAGGACGGCACAAATATCCATGCCCGAGGGGGGATTCGAACCCCCGACCGTAGTGGCCGTACTGACCGCGACAGGAGCGCCTCAGTCACCTCGGCCACCGCGGCCGGCCTACCTTTTGATGATTCACCGAAACGAGAACAATCACATACTTAAATGCCGCAGATTGTTTCATCAGTTCTTCAGTTGATATGTATGTTCGTGCAATAAAACCATGAATAGTACGGACATTAAAGCTACTAACGTCACAGATACAGCAGGTAATAACCCGTTTCCAATCGTTGTACCCATCGTTTTTGCTCTTCTATTCCCAATCCGGGTCCCGATTGCAATAATAATAAATAAGATCAGAGAGAAGCAGAGGAAGAGAAAGAGAATGGGGGAATGAAATGGATTTAAAAACGGGGGTGATAGGAGGGGGGGTAGGAGATAGATATGGTGTGGGGTAAGAGAGAGTGATGTGAAGATGTGGGGAGGTGGAGACGGACAAAGGAAGGTGGGAAGAGGCGATGGAGAAGTAAAGGAGGGAGGAAGGGATAGACATCGGGAGAAGAGGAGAAGAGATTAGGGTAAATATCCCATACACTTTAGCGACTGCGAAGCGTTGCCGGGTTCGCTAGTTTTTAATACACTCTGATCATAATTTCAACCAGCCGTTATGCCACTCTCCACATTCGTATGGAGCTACATCTATTGCCACAAGGGACCGCTGTATTGGGTACAAAGGACATGGTAATATCTTCACGTCTGTCGCTGTCATCCCACAACGAGGAGTGGACCCCGTGCGAAAACCTGTGTCATTCCACAAACCACTACCACTACCACCGGCGTCACAAAACGCTCTGCGCACTGACCGTTACTGCAGCCAGTGTTGTTAAAGAATGCTCGTATTCCACGCCACGTTAGGATGGAGCGAATCAGCAGCTATTAGGTGAGGAAAGTGCTATATGTATGTAGGTGCGGTTCAAATGTTTGTAAATCTATCGGACCAAGCTGCGTGGTCATCAGTCCGTAGCTTACAAACTACTTAAACCTAGGTAAACTAACCTAAGGACAACACACACACACCCATGCCCCAGGGCGGACTCGAAATTCGAACCTCCACGGCGAGCACCCGCGTGCTCCGCAGCGAGACGCTTTAGGCCGCTCGGCCACTCCACCGCGGCTAGGTGCGGTCTATTTTAGTCTGTTTTCCTATCGTTATTTTCTGGTAAGGTTATGGGCAGTCCATGTTCTGACGTTAATACTTCACCGTGTTTGAGGCATGCCCAGGCGGCGGAAGGAGTAATGGATATGTGAGACGACTGAAAAGCCGAGTGCTGCTGCCAGAGGTGGTGGCTCGGCTGTTCTGTGCATTTATCTAAACTTTCACGTAATGGACGATCCCCTGAGGAGACTCGGATGGCTTTGCACGGTGGTAAGGGCTAGAGGGCAGGTGGTGTTAGTCGTGAGGCTAGCGCTTAGGTAGGGCTGTTGCCATATTGCAGATGGTGATGGTGATCTGGAAATATCTGCTGTGTGCAGAATGTAAGCTGTAATAGTAATAGAGAGTTGAGGGACATCGGTAACGGGGTAAAAATGTAAGAACAGTTGACGCTGATTGTGTCACACGTACGGCAGTTGTGTGAGAACAATGTTAGAAGGCAGACGTAGTAGCAGCTCAGAATGACGTACCTGGTTGAAAACTTGTTACATATTTAAGACGACCAACAGATGTAAGGCAATAAAATGATAGACTTGCAGTCTGTCATTTGTAACATTTCTCTCTTCTGTTAAATGACTTCCCTCTAGCTTTACATTACAGTGTGTAGGGATATCAATGAATATATTTCCAGAAGTTTCACGAACTATCGAAACTGTATTGCGAATTTGTTTCGTTCCGTGAATGGTTAACTGTATTTTTAGCAATACCAACATCATGTGTACGCATGGTAGATACATCAGTCGGCTGTACACTTCAGTCTATCAAGAGATGTTGCGTACATCCAACATACCAGTTTGAGAAGATTACACATAATACTAATTTTTATTTATTTATTATTTTAAAAGAAATGGTGTATCTTTCCCGGTTTGTTGACGAAAAACAATGATCAGTACTATAATATTGATTTCAGACTGGTTTCGGACACTCACTGTCCTTGGACAGAGTCTACGTCACATGATTAAATACTTCTGAAGAAGGGCTCTTCCAGAAACAGGTCAAAATAAATATTTCATTTGTGCAACTTGTTGCTTCTATTTTATCAGTAAATCAGGCATTTGCTGAGGATGGACAGAATACCTTTCTGGCTTACTGTATTGTAAGTACATAAACTTAAGTCTGCAGAATGTGTTACAAACGCCTGTAGTCAAGTAAGAGAAATATATTTGTTGTGGTCTTCAGTCCAGAGACTGGTTTGATGCAGCTCTCCACCCTACTCTATCCTGAGCAAGCCTTTTCATCTCCTCATAAGAACGGCAACCCACATCCACTTGAATTTGCTTACTATACGCGTCTCTTGGTCTCCCTCTGCGATTTTTACCCCACACACTTCCCTCCAACGCTAAATTCACAATTCCTTGATGTCTAAGAATGTGTCCTACCAATCTATCCCTTCTTTTAGTCAAGGTATGCCAGAAATTTCTTTTCTCCCCAATTCGGTTCAGTACCTCCTCATTAGTTACGCGATCCACCCACCTAATCTTCAGCATTCTTCTGTAGCACCATATTTCAAAAGCCTCTATCCTCTTTCTGTCCACACTGCTTATCGTCCATGTTTCACTCCCATACAAGGCAACACTCCATACAAATGCCTTCAGAAAGGACTTCCTTAGGCTTAAATCAATATTCGATGTTAACAAATTTCTCTTTTTCAAAAACGCCTTTCTACCCATTGCCATTCTGCATTTTATATCATCTGTACTGCGACCATCATTTGTTATTTTACTGCCCAAGTAACAAAACTCATCTACCTCCTTTATTGCTTCGTTACCTAATCTAATTCCTTCAGCATCACCTGATTTTTTTACACTGCACTCCATTACACTTGTTTTACTCTTGTTAATGTTCATCTTATATGCACCTTTCAGCACACTGTCCATTCCGTTCAATTGCTCTTCCAGGTCCTTTGCTGTATCTGACAGAATTACTATGTCGTCGGCAAAACGCAAAGTTTTTAATTCTTCACCCTGAACTTTAATTCCTTCTCCAAATTTCTCCTTGCTTTCCTTTATAGCTTGCTCAATGTACAAATTGAACAACATTGGGGAAAGACTACAACCCTGTCTTACTCCCTTTCCAACCAATGCATCCCTTTCATGCCCTTCAACTCTGACAACCGCTGTCTGGTTTTTGTACAAGTTGTAAATAACCTTACGTTCCCTATATTTTACTCCTGCTTGCTTCAGAACTTTAAAGAGTTTATTCCAATCAACATTGTCAAAAGCCTTCTCCAAATCTACAAAAGCTAGAAATGTTGGTTTGCCTTTTCTTAATCTATCTTCTAGGATAAGCCGTAAAGTGAGTATTGCCTCCCGAGTTCCTACATTTCTCCTGAACCCAAACTGATCTTCCCCGAGGTCGGCTTCTACCAGCTTTTCCATCCTTCTGTATATAATTCGTGTTAATATTTTGCAACCATGACTTATTAAACTGATGGTTCTGTAGTTTTCACACCTGTCTGCACCCGCTTTCTTTGGAATGGGGATTATAACATTTTTCTTAAAGTCTGAGGGTACTTCACCTGTCTCATACATCATACACACAATGTGAAACAATTTTGTCATGGCTGGTTCTCCCAGAGACTTCAGTAGCTCTGACAGGATATCATCTACTCCAGGGGCCTTGTTTCGACTTAGATCATTCAGTGCTCTGTCAAATTCATCTCTCAGTATAGTATCTCCTATTTCATCATCATCTACATCCTCTTCCCTTCCTACAATAGTGTCTCGAAGTTCATTTCCTTTGTAGAGCCCCTCTATATACTTTTTTCCACCTTTCAGCTTTCCCTTCCTTGCTGAGAACTGGTTTTCCATCAGTGTCCTTGATATTCATAGTGCTGTTTTTCTTATCGCCAAATGTTTCTTTTATTTTCCTGTAGGCTGTATCTATTTTTCCCCTATTTATACATTCTTCTACATCCTTGCATTTGCCTTCTAGCCATTCCTGCTTAGCCATTTTGCACTTCCTGTCAATCTCATTACTTAGTCGTCTGTACTCCATTTTGCCTGTTTCATTTACTGCATTTTTATACTTTCTCCTTTCATCGATTAAATTTAGTATCTCCTGTGATATCCAAGGATTTTTTGTAGGTCTTGCCTTCCTACCTATTTTGTCCTCTGCTGCCTTCACTATTTCATCTCTCAATTTTACCCATTCCTCCTCAACTGTTTTATTTTCCCCTGTTTCTGTCAATTGTTGCCTGAAGCTCCCTCTGAAATTCTTAAGAACTTCAGGTTCCTTCAATTTATCTAGGTCCCATCTCCTTATTTTCCTACCTTTCTGTAGTTTCTTCAGTTTCAGCCTACAGTTCATAACCAACAAGTTATGGTCAGAGTCTATGTCTGCCCCTGGGTATGACCTACACTTCAAAACCTGGTTCCGAAATCTATGTCTTACCATTATAAAATCTATCTGGTATCTCCCGGTGTCTCCTGGTCTCTTCCACGTATACAACCTTCTTTTGTGATTCTTAAACCAGGTGTTTGTTATAACTAAATTATGTTCCGTGCAAAATTCTACCAGGCGGCTTCCTCTTTCATTCCTTTTGCCCAGACCATATTCACCCACTATCTTCCCTTCCCTTCCTTGTCCTACTACCGAATTCCAGTCTCCCATAACAATTAAGTTTTCCTCTCTCTTAATTGTCTGAATAATTTGGTTTAGCTCCTCATATATTTCTTCGATCTCCTCATCATCGGCAGAGCTAGTTGGCATATAAACCTGTACTACTGTTGTCGGTGTTGGCTTCGTATCTATCTTGACAATGATAATGCGATCGCTGTGCTGGTCATAGTAGTTTACCCGCATTCCTATTTTCTTATTCATTATCAATCCTACTTCTGTGATACCCCCAACTGATTTTGTATTTATAATCCTGTACTCACCTGACCAGAAATCCTGTACATCCTGCCACGGAACTTCACTAATCCCCACTATATCTAACTTCAACCTATGCATTTCCCTTTTTAACTTTTCTAATTTTCCTACTCGATTAAGGGATCTAACATTCCACGCTCCGACCCGTAGAATGCCAGTATTGTCTTTCCTGATGATCACATCCTCCTGAGTAGTCCCCGACCGGAGATCCGAATGGGGGACTATTTTACCTCCGGAATATTTTACCCGAGAGGACGCCATCATCATATGTTCATACAGTAGAGCTGTATGTCCTCGGGAAAAATAACGGCTGTAGTTTCCCCTTGCTTTCAGCCGTTCGCAGTAGTTGTGTGGCAAAGCCACATTAGCTGATGTTACAAGGCCAGCTCAGTCAACCATCCAGACTGTTGCCCCTGTAACTACTGAAAAGGCTGCTGCCCCTCTTCGGGAATCACACGTTTGTCTGGCCTCTCCACAGATACCCCTCCGCTGTGGTTGCACCTACGGTACGGCTATCTGTATCGTTGAGGCACGCAAGCCACCCCACCTCGGCAATGTCTGTGGTTCATGGAAATATATTTACGTTTCAATATTGATTACTGAACAACATGTTTCTTACTTTTCATTCACTGCGTACTGCGCCCTACTTGTGGAAGAAGCTGAGAACTCTGCTGTGCTGTGAGCCGTTCCGGCTCAGCATCGTACCATTTCTCCCTTACCCTTCTTCTTTAATTACTTGTTACGTACACCCTCTATTTTATCTATTTACTTGATTGTCATTTCGCTGCGATGAATTTCTTCTGTTCCTCACTACGATCCTTGACTGGTGCGGTCCTTAAAGGGACATGCGCGCCGCGGTGAGGGCAGTGGTGGACTGCGGGTCAGCGGAGGTACCTCGAGGCGGCTGTCGCGGTCGGTGACGGAACTGCCGCGAGGTGGAGCCACTTGAGGGCATGAGCGCCGCGGGGCAGTAGTGTGGCACTTAAGAAGCCGGCGCATCTCTCCACCTTCTGCGTCGTTGCCGTACGAGGACTGCGGCCCAGCTTTCTTCCTGGCGGACATGGCGGGCTTGTAAGACCAGATTGTAACTGCTCCAAAAGTCCATCATCGTCTCTCTGTCCCCGTTCGTACTGGTTTCTTGTGGAAAGCTGTGTTACTCCTTAAAACATTGCTTTACCATTGTGCTCCATTACCTAGTACTTACGCCGTGTCGCCCGGTAGTTCCTTCGCCCAAACGTGTAATTGTCAGTCTGGCTCTTACACCTATCTTGTTGCTGTTGGTGTATTTCCCGACACCCCGCTCCCCGTTCCTTTCGGGTGCGTACCGTTAGTTAATTGGTAGGTGATTACATGTCTAGTTGTGCCACCCTGGGATTTACAACCCCTGAGTGTTTGTGTGAGTGTCTGTATGTCGATTTTTCGGAATTGTAACCGGCCCCAGAGGTTGATTTCAATGTCTTTCGATTGCCCGTGTGTTGTATGTTTGGTGTCACCTGACCGGTGCAATTGTTATTTACTTAATTCCTTACCCTCGTGCTGTAGGGTGCAATGTCAATCAATTTACTGAATGTGAATGATTTCACAAATTGCTAAGTGTTACTTAGCCACAGTTAATGTTTATTTTCTTACAGTCTTTTCCTTTCGTCGTCGTGTGCCCCGTTGACGAATGTATTTTGGGCAAGTTACATTTTAATCATTGTAAAGTTTCCGAGTGGGGAATGGGCAACTCACACCCTGTGTCCTTGGCATTACCTACGGTAGTTGCAGTGATCTTAACCTGTTAACCATTTGTACTACTGTGAATTTCCACCTACTGTTAATTTTATTAATTCTATCGGCACCTTGTTCGGGCTAGTTGTGATTAAATGCACATATATCACGAATCTGATTGGTGCTTAATCTGCTTAACTGAACTTAATTGCATTTTATTCAAAGGCATCAGTTATTTGGGCGTGAATTACGTTAGACCGTCCGTTAGATTGTCAGGTCTAAGTTGGCATTTGACCGTTGCATTACGTGTTGTTGATCAAGCTAAAATCTCATGTGCAAAGGTTCTTGTATTTGTTTATAACTTGTTACCTTATGTAGTACGGACCTTGGTATTAAGGTTAAGATTGTGACCTGGTAATCCTAAGTGCACCAAACCTTTAAATTCAAAGCGATACGCTGGTGTTACCGTCCTTTTAAAATCTAAGATATTTTAACTGGATTTCACCCTTGTGAAACTGTTTAATTAAATGTTCTTAAGTAATGTTAGTCACTTGGATAAGTTACATGAAATTATTGGTCTTATCTGTTCTGTTAAATGTCTGTGTGTCCAGCTACGTAAATAACTTACGTGATACTGATATATGTTCATTGGTTGTATTTTTTTGAACGTGTTAATGAGGGAATAAACAGCCTTTCGTATATTATTTCTCTGTTGCTGCGACCCACCCCTGGACCCCTCAGCCCTGGCTCCTAGAGGCGGCGGTCGAGGCGACTGCCTGACTTGGGTGTTTTTTCGAACTTTTCGCTTTACTGCGAAGGTGGTAGCTTGTCTCATCGGGTCGATGCGAAGTGTCGCCGTTTCTTGCGGACTGCTCCGCGCAGAACGGCCGCTGGGCGCGGACGCGGCAGAACACGTCGCCACTGCTGCCGGCTTCCCTGGCTGTTTACGGAAGTCCCTGAATAGCGGGGTCTCCGGAAAGCGCAGCTGGTCCCCGTCTGTCACAGCTCTGGGCTGGCGGCTCTTCCTGCCCCGTGCTGGCGTTTCGCTCGGTACTTCTCCTCAGGCCGAGGCCAACGTGAACTTTCTCTACCCTACACGACGACAGTTTTCCTTCATTTCGCGACGTCCACCATAAGTAATATGTTAATCAACCAATTATGACAACTAGTATTGCTTGTGGTCGAAATTCGACCAGTTAAGTTTGCAAAGTCATGAAATCTAAGAGAAAAAAATGTAATAGGAATTTGTTGAGCGCTGCAAATTTAAACGTTTTATGTCAATGCTATGACAATTGAAAGAAAGAGCAAAGAGGAAACGTGAGAGTATACACAAATGATGGAATTAATTGCTTTATTTTACAATTTAGCATCACAAAACTTCAGTAAAAACATTTTTCGTAAAAATCCTTTCGTCGTTTGCTAAATGTCCTTGTTCTCTAAGTACACAAATATAAAAAAATTAAAACCATCAAAGGATCGAACTCTACTTGCTGCAACATATAGCTGAGTGTGTGCGAAAACTGGTTTTCTTAATAGAATCCCAACTTTTCAAATGTTTGTCTTTGAGGCTTATTAATAATAATTGTTAATTTCATTTTCATTATCACCAATTATCATAGCTTTAATAAATTTTAGCTTCACCTGGCATAGCACTGAGTACATCATTATCATGGTGCAGTCTTCATGTTTTTGTGGCAGAATAACCTGATTTTACATAGATTGAGGTAAAATATTGTCTGCAATATTTCCATACAATCGCTAAGCAACTAATGACTGAGGTATTTCAATAATTTTGTCACCAAACTGTAGGAACTTCCCCTATAGCCTATGGGGTACTCAATACTCCAGCACGACTGCTCGAAGGAAAAGTCTTCAATGAAATTTGTACTTGCGACGATTCCAGCTCGCGCTTCACTATTAGAAAATCCTTGTTGGATTACCTTTTTTCAATAAGACTGTTATGGAGAATCAACGGATACACTTGACATGTATTGCTCTTTAAACACATTGACTGAAATTATTGTAATGAATGTGGATAAATTAATACTGCGTTCATAAAATGAATTGTTTAATTACATTTAAAAACTACATTTAAAAGTTAAGAATTGAACATTAAGAAAAATTTATAAATGGGGGCAGTGAGAATCGAACCTTGGGCCATAGGACTGAACTCCAAGCACTAACTGGCTGAGTTAATTTCATCTCTACCAATAAATCACCAGTAACAGTTTATAATGTATGACAAAACTTTGGAGTATCATCCTAATAGTTGTAGAAGTAACAGCCAACCAGTTGCAAATTAAAGTGTAATAAACTTTACCGCGGTATCGATTGATATTATGTGTACACAGATTGACGAGTGTAAGTTTTCCACAGTAATAATATAATGTCCATGTATCTTCAGAAGAAGATTGATATAAATCAATCGAAACCGCGGTAAAGTTTATTAAACATTAATTTGCAGCTGGTTGGCTGTTACTACTGCTGTGAAGTACCGTTTCTGTGTGCACCCCTGTTTAAAATCCAAATATTTCTTTTTCTTTTTTACCACTCTTAGCGGCTACGTGCACACATAATTTTTATATTCGCAACATCTCTGACAAACCACCTTTCGAATTATGTAAATTTAATTGCCCTTCTTGTATGATTAATAATAAAAATCTGTACCCTCATTTTCGTGTTAGCTTATTTATATAATGATGGTTGAAACTTCATGGCAGATTAAAATTGTGTTCCGGAACCTTAGTCTTTCGTGGTCATTATGATAATGGTTACCACTCACTCTTGGGTTCATATATATTGCTTTATTCCTGCTGAACAGTACACTATGTTTACACGAGCGTCGAAGCCGATTGAGGAGGAAGCACATGAAGTGATGAGTGCTATCGTCAAGGGTTCTACAAAAGATTTCATATTTTTAGATTTCCGGAGAACTTTTCACACTACCTCACAGGCGTTTTGTAATCAAATTGCGTGCTTATCCAGTGAAACAGTAACTGACGGAAAGTCATCGAGTATAACAGAATGTTCTGTCGTTTCCTAGGGAAGTGATATGGGCCCCTAGTGGTCCTTGTCTTTCTAAACGATCTAGGAGACAATGTGAGCAGCTCTCTTACTCTGTTCGTGAATGGTGATTTCATTAATAGGTCATCAGAACAACATAAGCAACAGCCGGACGATTTAGATATTTGCATCGTTCGAAAAGTAGCATTTTACCCTAGATAATGAAAAGTGTGACGTCATCCATATAAGTACTAACAGAAATCCGTTAAACCTCATTTACACAATAAATCAGTCAATTCAACCAAATACCTAGGAATTATAATTACGAACAACCTTAACTGGAAAATAGCCCATAGACAATATCGTGGGGAATACTTACAATGTGCAACAGTTTTACTGAAGAAACTATCTACAAAACACTTTCACGTCCAGTTTCGGAGTATTGCTGCGCATTGTGGAATCCACACCAGGTGGGACTGACCTACGGTTTAGAGAAAGTTCAGAGAATTGCAACGCGTTTTGTATTTTCGCGATATACTGAAGAGAGTTTCATGGAAATGCTGCACGAACTCTGGTGGAAATCATTAAGAGAAAGGCGTTATTCGTTGCAGCGAGATGTCCGAAATTTGTAGACCAACTTTTTCTTCCGAACGTGAACATATTTTGTGATTTTAAATGTGATTTTCAGAGTAAACATGTAGATGCTGTAATGTAAAGCCTACAAATTTGTCATCCTGCTCTAAAAATCGGTCGGGGTATTTCATGCCTGCATATTCCTTAGTTCCCGCTACATGGGTCTGAATTGTGGCGTATAATATGACGATACGTTAAGCAAGAAGGTGATGCCTGTGAAATAGCGTGTAAATGAAAAGCCCGAATTGGACGAGTTCATTTACACGTGTAACACCCTCTCCTTCAACACGACAAGGCCACGCCTGTCACGAGAGCTGAAACGTCGGCAGCCATCCGACGTGCTCGCTTCTCTGTTATAAATACTTCTCCTTGCAGTCCAGACTTCGTCCCCCCCCCCCCCCCCCCCCCCACTTCCACACTGAAATGTTTTCCGTTTCTAGAACCCTAAGTGCGTCTTAGAGGACATCACTTTGATAGTGAAGAATCAGTGAGGTTGTGAGGTCGTCAACAAAAGTCAAACAGTGAAGTTGTGAAGAAACTGGTATCTGTTTTCGAGAAATGCGTTCATCACAAGAGTGAGAAAGATGAGAAGTAATTACACGGTGATCACTAGTGATTAATCAGTTTTTGACGTCTAAGAGCTTCAATTATGAAATGGCCCCCTTCTCTCCTCCGAACTAGTAGCCAATCACAAGAGAGTAGGCAAATAGTTGGTTTATGCCATTACAGGGTCTATCTTGAATCAGAGTGAGAAAATTCACAAAATGATGACTAATAACGTGAAATCACTTTATGTATTGCAGTAGACAAGACAAACTTTCACTAACGTTCAGCATGTGTTCCTAAGACAGTATTTCATACAGCCACCAACCCACCAAAGAATTCTGTTTTTTTTGTTTGTTAAGCTTATGGGACTTAACTATGAGGTCATCAGTCCCTGAACTTACAAACTACTTACGATCTACCTTATACTAAGGACGGCACAAATATCCATGCCCGAGGGGGGATTCGAACACCCGACCGTAGTGGTCGTGCAGACCGTGACTGAAGCGCCTCAGTCACCGGGGTCATCGCGGCCGGCAAGAATTCTGTAATGGCATCAACAATCCAAACACACAGGCTACAGCAGTAAAGAGGAAAGCTCCGGGTAACCACCTGTCCCGGAGGGAACAGTGGAGACTGATATGTGACAGACAAAACCTATAACAATATTTAAACAGTTACCACATTTCTTGAGCTAAAAATATTCAATTAAAGCTGAAATGTTTCTGATACAGAAAGGAAAACAAAAACCTAGCTCCAAGAGACATACAGCGTATGAGTAAACAGTGGTTTATTTAAATAGTATCAAAAGTAAATACGCAACACTAAACAGCCTATCATTTGGCAGGAACTAAAATTACGAAATAGTTCGTTGTAAATATGCAAATATATGCGAGCACATGGCTGACAAAATAGAGGTCATGTAATTCAGCTCAAATACCTGTTTAAAGTTATGTAATGTAAGAAAGATCGTATGTGAGCATGTAAGGTTTTGGTGATAATTTTAGATTAAATTTTGACTGAATTATATGTCCTTAATGCCAAATCCAGTGTGTAGATAAACTCATAGAATTCATTATCTTTTTAATCAATCTTGTTACAGAATAGGAAACACTCGTACATCGCAGCTACGTAAATGTTAGGAACAGTTTACTATTAATATTTTTCAAGTTATTACGATAAATGTAATATTTATTGTTACGTCACACATTCGAGCGTTTTTCCGGTGATTAGAAACATTTACAAAAGTTTAAATGTTATTAAAAGATCAAATAAATGCTCCTAATTTTGTGAATATTAACAGGAAGCAATGAATTTCCCAACCTACTGGTCTCCACTGATGAGGCTACGTTCCATCTAAAAGGTAAATCAAATTGCCTCATTTTAGTAGATTTAAATTGGATAAAATCAAACTGAGAGACCCATTAAGGGAAGAAGATTGTGCTCCGGAAACATTTACAATGCTGACGAAACTGGTTTATTTCGAAAGCTTTACCAAGGAAAACTCGTGTTTCACACCATGTTTTAGCAGCATGTGGTCCTAAAACAAACAAGGATCGTATTACTGTTTTAGCTTGTGCTAATGCTACCGGTACTCACCGATTGCCTATGTTAGTCAATGGTAAAAGTATTAAACCGCTTTGTTTAAAACACATTAATATGTCTGCCTTACCTGTCGTTATACCTCACATGAGCGACCGGATGGATAGTACCAGTACACGAAGTGGTTTCTGGACGTTTTCATGACGTCTGTAAAACCACATCAGCTAAAGAATGAGAAGAGGGCGTAGAGACTAGCCTACTTCTCCTTGACAATGGCACGAATTCATGTATTATGTGATATTTTAAACGAAACAGACGAGTCCATAACAGTAATGTTTCTTCCATCTAACGTAACCTCCTTATTGAAGACCATTGATCAAGGCGTTACTGAGACTTTCAAACGGTATTAGAGAAAATTATTGGAACGCAAATTATTGTTGGAAAGAGAAGAGGATAAAGAAGAATGTCTTAAGAAAGGATAAAAATACTTATTTGAAAGATGCGTCCTACATGATCAGCGCAGCATGGAGTACTGTAAAGGAAGATAATTTGAAAAAAGGCCTGGAATATAATATTTGATACAGAAGAAAGTTGAAGTGTTGCTGAAAATGACGAACAAAATTGTATGACCTAAATTCTCATTATAATAAAAAAACTCTTGTGATGAAAACGACGTTCATGAAAGGATGAATGTCGATGAAGCACATCAAGGGCGTCAAGTGATGGACAGCGAAATTAACCTCGTCCCGAATAAAGTTGATACCGCCAGCAACTCCTCAATCAGTGGTCCAGGAAGTGAAAATGAAATTATACCAGATGCTTCTGAAGCATTCGCTTGTTTAGATTCTGAGTTGTGACGGTTTGAAGCTCCAGATGAAAGCGACCATTATTAGATGTGGGTACTGAAAAAAAGAGAGCGACTTAGCTGCTCGTAAGCGTGTAAGCTTCCTTTAACGGACAAAAATCACGGAATTTTTAAGAGATAAATTTCGTACATTTTATGTATCGTTCATCCTAAATGCAATTTAATACGGATATATTTTTGTTTAGTAAACTTTACTACATATAGTTTATTCCTCTTGTACCTGCCTTTAGACTTGGCTTTATAATACTAAAAGAGATGTCTGATGCTATAAATACTTTGAATGACAGTACTTCTTATTGGCAAATAAAAGTGTACAGTTCGATTATCCGAATAAATCTGTATTCCGTACACCCATGTCTTCATTTACTTCGGTACTTAGGATTATCGACATTCAACTGTACTATACAGCCTGATTTAAGGACACTCTGACGAAACCCTACCACGTATATCAAAAACCTCTAAGGAGGCTACAATTCCAACCACGAGGTGGTATGAGCACCCTCGGCGAATAGTAGCGACCTCGACCCAGAGTGCAGAATGCGGCATGGACTCTGTCCACCTCCCCCCGTCCCTCCCCCCCTCCACTGACTCAGTCGCCTCACTAAGTTAACAACTAGAAAGACGCCCGTCTGTCGTCTTCCATATATTTTATATAAAATTGTAATTTATTTGATGTCGCTACATTAGCATTTTGTTAAAATTAGAACCCCACTCTCTTCAAGGCATGAGGAATAGCATTTTATTTCATGTTTTTATAATATTAGTTTCAGAAATGTTAGTTAATATTACTAGGATTTTGTTATTTTAATAATTTGTTACTATGGTCATGAATGTGGCAATATGTATGGCTTCTCCGCTACGCCACTGTCCCTGTGAGAATGTGGATGTGTTTAAGTGGATGTGCTAGAATCTAATGGCTGTCTGAATGTGGGTAGTCATAGCTCGCTTTCCATGGTTCTCTCTGGCTGAGTCAATAGTTAGTCGTTACCAACCCCTGCTGTTGATGCGACCAAAGAGGTTTCTATACCCTTTGGTTACAAGCCAGTCGACGATTCTGCAGGGCGAGTCACGAGATCTTCTCTCCCCACCATTGCTGTTTGCTTGGATTTCCCAGTTTCCAGTAGCTTTCCTGCGGCTCCTGGCCGCTCGGGAGTCACTTTGTGCTCGGACCACGGTGAGGTAAGATTGGTTCTGCACTTGCGCCTGTGGAGATGGTAGCGATTCGTTGTCTAGCATGTTTAACTTAGACTCTTCAACTTAGATTCATTTTTTTTTTGGATTATTCCTTCCGGTCATGGCGGAAATGTGTTCTAGTTTTTCAATCCAGTGATTTCCAACAAATAAATGCAGTTTATGTGTTACTAGTTGCAGTTTGATTAATGGCCTGGTAGATTCAAACCTTTTGTGATTATGTGGCGGTGTATGAACTCTTTGTAAATTATATCTAGCTTTGTGGGGTCCGATTTCTAACAGACGATATGTTCATTTGTGTACAGTGCATGTGAAATCTTTCTTATCGTTTCCTTCTGTGAGTGATGTGTGCTCCATGTGATTGGTTCTTAGAAAAAGGCCTTCAGCTTCCAGTATTGTTTGTTCCATTCCCATCAGGCAAGTAAGTAACGCGTATCCTCCTGATTTCCACTAACATTTCGCGATCTTCTCACCCCACTTATTTTTTAATAATGCTGTTTCTTCTCCGAACTTAGAGTATGCACTTAGTCTTTGTCAGTAATTCTCTCTGAGCCTTGTACAACCTCCTTCAACAGCTTGCTTATGAAATTCTATGTATTTCTAAGGGTTGCATGCCGTTGTTTTTATTCTCATTGTTCCGTCTATGTAATTATTTCACTTTTCTGGTTTTTTAGACTGGACTTTATCTGTATCCGGAACGCTCACAAACGGATGTTGCTGCATTTCAGTAGCTTCCTTATGAAATTCTACGCAGCTATAGGAGTTGCATGCGGTAGTTAATTTTCTTTACTTTTCGGAATTGAATTTATACATTTTTATTTGTTTTTGGAACCACATGGGTCCGAACTTCGACTTCAGGGGTTTTTAGCTAGTCACCTGAATTCACACCACTTCTCATAAAACCTGTGCCAAGATAGTTTACTCTCAGATTGGAGCTAAGAGTCCGCGTAATTTTGTGTAATGAATCCGATTTTTAACCACTTCACCTTTACTGGAGTGCGATCATGTAACGTAGCCGTGTATCGCCGTTAGCGTGTTTGCTCGCAGTCTAATCTAAATGCAACTTAACTTTGCTATACTCATGCACCATCTCAAATCAGGCACGACAGACCAAAGCAATCTTCGCAGTTTTATTGTAAGTTGTTGTGCGGTAACTCTGAGTTTGCTGAATTTCGCCTATGATAGCGGCGCCTGTTTCTGCTTTGCTGATTTTGGTGAGTTTCGCTGTTGCAGTGTTCAAATGTTCAAATGTTTGTAAAGCTTATGGGACTTAACTACGGGGTCATCAGTCCCTAAACTTACAAACTACTTATGAACTACTTACGAACTAGGACGGCACAAATATCCATGCCCGAGGGGGGATTCGAACCCCCGACCGTAGTGGCCCTACAGACCGTGACTGAAGCGCCTCAGTCCCCTCGGCCACCGCGGCCGGCTGTTGCAGTGTGTGTGTGTGTGTGTGTGTGTGTGTGTGAGCGAGTGAGTGTTGTTCGTAAATCCTCCCCCCCCCAGTAGTGTTAAGTTCTGGGCATCTTCAGTATTAGTTCCTGTAAATACGATGCTTTTTATTGTATTAGCAAATTGGTTCCCCCATTTGGCTTGTATTCGAACTGAATAAAAAAGTTCAGTATAATTTTGACTTGCCTATAAATTGTAGTTTTCGAGCACCTTCCCCCTTTTATTTAATATTGTTTTCACTCGTGCTGAGAACAAGCTCAGATGCAATTTTTTATGCTTAAGTTCCGTTGCACCATAAATGTTTTTCTTTAGGCATCTTTATGAAATAACTTTAATTGTGGTGACTTGTTTATTAATGCCTGTGTGTAATTTCGTGAGAGCTGTTATGTATATTGGCCACTGTATCGTTAACTTCCTGTTATTGGTATAATTTGGACCAAGTCAGTTCTCAATTTGGCCAGGGAACAAGGTTTTGAAGCAGAGAGTAGCCGGTAGCTCACGCGGATCTTTTGATAATTTTACTGCTAAAATTAAGCTTTCTATTACAGTAAATTCTTATCTGGCTACCTCCTACCAGAATGAAGCTTTTATTATGTACAGTGGTCTACTTTTATATGGCTTACCGCTGCTAGGATTCGCTCTTCTAGCGGATCATCTGTTCAATGAAATAGTTGTATGCTTTAAATACGTGTGGTAATATTTTAAAATATCTTTCCTCCCAGTGGGTGAATGTGCGATATTAGCACCGTGCATTAATCTATTTCATATGTTTTCAGCACTCATGTGTTTCAGTGTATTCTTTTTATTATGTCATTTTGGATGGGTTGTTTTATTTGTTTTCGTAAAAAGAACACAGCCACAGTGCATTGCGTATGAAGGTTGTAATTCGTGTTTCGTTATGCGGTTTTGTTAGGCTAAACTTGTTTGTTACTTTTGTTGTTTTAAGCTACTTGTGACGATGGAGAATAGTTCCGCCTTGTCCGTTTCCACTTGCTCTAGGCGATTAAACCAAAGTGAGGATTGTGAAAAGTCGTCTAGATCAGATCTTTCGACCGAAAGGGAAAAAGTAGCGAACACAGACGGCCGCGTTCCCGTTGAATAAGCAACTAGCTTAAACGTGGACGCGAACAGAAGTGAGGGCAGGGGCGATCAAAGCGAACCGCATACCAATATGCTGGTTTCTGCTACTTCACAAACCAGTTCAATTAGTGTTACTAGACACTTGCGCGTTTCTGATACGACTGTAAACGACATTATGGCTTTCATGAGAGAAATATAAACAGGGATTGAAGCGTAAAATGCTTCAGTTCAGGATTTAGAAGCAGGGATGGAAGCGCAACTTAGCAAGGTTTCTGCACAGTGCAGGAAGGCTCAAAGTAACACTGTTCAGATTATTAACCGATATAGTGCGGCTACTTCAGGAACGGCATGAGGTATCAATGCATGCTTTCTCAGAAAACATAACAAAAAATTTCAGGGAATGCAGAAGCTATATCTGCCCTCTCCGACAGTGTAGATACTAATATCCACTCTCTTGAGGAGAGAGTCGATTTAGTTCAGACTAATGTCCTCTCTCTTAACTAGAGGGTCGATTTGGTAGACGATCGGGCAAAAACGTGCACAGATGAACTAAAAACGAGCACCAATGAACTAGGCGTGTGCTTCGAGGAGCTGGCCACTGCAGTGGCGCGGCTTCTACAGACCGGTGAGACGGCGGCAGAAAGGGAAGTTCCCGCTGTTGTAAACGAATCGGAGGAAGTTCGCGACTTCAAGGAACAACAGTGGGAAATTAACCGTAGGCGTCGCGATGTAGCGTCCTAGCTAGAAGAACGCGTTGCGCGTATGGAGCGAGTGTCTGTTGCGCACCCGCAAGTAGAAAACGGCTGCCTCAGTTTATGTGGTGGTCGGCCTTGTAGTCCCGACTGTGGATATGATTATTCTTTCGTGGAAGACGAAGTGGAATCTCCACGTGCCCATCCTCCTAAAAGAGAAGGACCGAGTTGAGTGCTTGTGCGAGAGCCAGTGAAGGCATTTGATTATAATCGCTTTTTGACTGTAAAAAAGTACCAGGTCTTCTGACACTCTGCAAGTAGGATACACCCCGTGCGTGGCTAGACCAATTTGATTACTCTCTGCCTCCAAAATGGCCAGAAGGGCAGAAGATCGACTTTGTGTGCGGATATCTCGAGGGAGAGGCCGCTAATACAACGTTTTTATGGAGCATTTCCTGTTGTCATACTGGTCGGAGAGGCGGCAGGAACGAGTAAAAAGTAGCATTTCAGTTATGCTCCACATTGCAAACAGTAATTGCAGGAGTCTTGGCGAATTCTTCCAAGGTATGAGGCTAATAAATCAGTTTCTCGACTACCCATACCCTCCGTGCAAGATAATTAGAATTTGTGCGTCCAAGCTTCTTCGAAATATGAACAATGCCGTCCTTGTGGGAAGCTGCAAGGAGGACATTGAGTCCTTACAGGCTTACCTGGATGTCTTGGAGTTTGACCATGATTACAGACCTAGAAGAGATTGCAACAGCTCTTCTAGGAGAAGTAATCGGAGGGACAATAGCGCTATGAACAAACGCCGAGTGGAAAGCAATAGCAGCTGGGAGTCCGGTCCATCCAATGCGGAGTCACCTGCAGCGGAGGAACAAGCAAGGTTATTGGCGTGATAAGCCAATAAGGGCTACCAACTCGATAAAGGCCAGAAAAAACCACGCGACCCGCGAACAGAAATCGTGGAAATCAGGTCCGCTGATCTGTGCCAGAACCAACTGAAAGACTCCGGCCCTAGCACGATTCAATGACAATCCATGAAAGCTGATCGACACTCAATCAACTTGCTACGAGAGGAGCATATCCGTCTGATCCTAGCAGGGGAAGAGCCAACTGCGATGCAATCACTTATTACAATAAGCGTTAAGGATGTAGTTCTGGAATGCGTACTTGACACCGGCAGCGTCGTTTCGGTCATACGCGATTCCGCGTTCGGCCGTTGTCAGACAGTGGGAACATGTGAGACTTTAACTTTTCCCGGCGTAATGAGTGTTCAAACAACTTACGGGTCCGTAAAGGATGTTCTTGGTTTGCGTAAGGCAGGTGTATATCGTATTCCTTGCAGTTGTGGCATGTCATATATTGGTCAGACAATCAGGACTGTGGAAGACCGGTGTATTGAACATAAACGTTACACGCGCTTACAACAGCCCAACAAATCCGCTGTTGCAGAACACTGTCTTGACACCGGTCATCCTATGGAATACAACAACACGGAGATCCTGGCATGCACCTCGACCTATTGGGATAGTGTTATTAAGGAAGGTGTTGAAATTAAACTAGCAAGCGACCTTATAAACAGAGATGGTGGTTTTTGTTTAAATTCTGCTTGGAATCCGGCACTGTCTCTCGTCAAAAAACAGAGGGATAAAATTAATGCTGCCTCACCTGATGATTAAGTCACTATCGATATTTTTTATGTTTGGTCGTCTTTGGTTGTGTTGACTCTGCTGTGACTTGTACTGTGTGTGTTATCTTCCTTGTTTACACTTTGCAAACCGAGATATTAAATACGCTTGCACATTGCTTCCTTAAGTGCAATTGTGCCTTGTGAATGGCAGGGTGTTCTCCTGCCGAAATATCGGCGGTTGTCGACGACGTCACCCGGCAGCATACCCGCAAGTTGTTTGAACAGTGGGAACATGGCCTGTACTTCCTTTGCAGAGGACAAAGGTAAAGGGCGCATTAGTCAGGTACAGTGTTGACGTCAAAAGGCAAATAGTATTTGAGTGTCAGGGTCACGAATTCTGTGTGAATTTTATTATTGTGCCCTCATTGACGGTAGATGTCCTCCTAGGCATAGACTTCCTCCTCGCACATAACGCCCTGTTTGATTTTAGCGAAGGCGTAGTGCGATTATGCAAGAGGAACGCCATCATCACATTGAAATTTGATGAGTGTGCTGCTAAGGTGGACTCTGACTACCGCTACTGCCAGTCCTTGTATGACTTCTGCCCGGCAAATGCTATTGGTTCTTTTAGGTCCTGCGGGTAGGATGCGGTCGTACTTTACTGCGGTATTGACGACGAAAACGCACTATCAAATGGGATTGCTACGAAAGTCGAGCTTATAGTCGTGTCCGGTACTGCAAAATCCGAGCAGTCACAAATTCTCCGTGAGCACTCCTCTGTGTTCTCTGAAACTGCTGGCACTATAAAGGGGTTGGCCTACCAGTTCAAAGTCCAGGAACATAGGAAGTTCTTTGTTAGGTCATACGTGATACTGGTCGTTCCGAAACAAGATAACTCGATTCGGCTTGTTCTTGATTCGAGTCAATTTAACACAGTGATAGAACCAGAGACGGACCGACCTCAGATGCTGGATGAATTGCTGCAGCAATTTCACGGTGTGCACGTGCTTTCCTCCATTGACTGGCAAATTGAACTTGACCTGAGCTGCCGAACTTACACAGCCTTCCCATGTTTCGAACCTGCTACCAGTTCCGTAAGTTGCCTTTTGGACTCAACGTCAGTTCCGCTGCATTTATCCGCGGGTTTAACAGTATCTTGCCAGATGACCTACGGAAACCAGGTAACCACGTACGTGAGCGTCGTCCTAATTGCAGAGAACTCGTGGGAAGACCATATTTATGTTCTTAAACTGTTACTTCAGGTGTTCGAACAGTCATGAGTGACTGTAAATCAAACGAAATCAGAGTTCGGCCGCCGAGAAGTGAAGTTTCTTGGCCACATTATCGGAGGATTGGATCCTACCAGACCTGACCAAAGTAGGTCCCATCCACGAAGAAACAGTTTAGGGCCTACTTAGGGCTTATAAAGTTTTACAAAAGATTTCTATCACTAGAATGTATTGCCACACCAACTCTTTGCGGGCTTAGAAGTGGACTGCGAGCGCGCAAAAGGAATTTGAGGACGTGAAACGCGCTTTGTTGGCCACGCCTCTGTTAGCTCACCCTGACCTATCGAAGGATTTCTTTTTAGGAACGGACAGCTCTAAGGTCGGAAGGCTGCAGAGCTGTTTAAAGAAATTAAGGAAAATGGGGTGGTACAGCGAAAGAAGATTGTTTTCGCGAGTCTAGTATTGGACAAGTTTGAGCGCAATTACTCCGTGACTGAACTTCAAGCTCTTGCTGTCGTCTTCAGTTTCCATAAGTTCAGAATGTACTTGTTTGGGATAACCGCGCATTAGAGTTTCTATGTCGGCTAAGTTGACCGACGGAAAGTTGGCCAGATGGGCGTTGTTGCTCCAGGAATTTCGTTTTACCGTGGTTCACTTACCAGGAAGCGAGAATGTGGTGTCTGATGCCCTTTCTCGCTCTCCGGTGGGTTTGACGCAAGGGACCAATGACGAGC
Organism: Locusta migratoria; assembly: GCA_026315105.1. Taxonomy (NCBI): domain Eukaryota; kingdom Metazoa; phylum Arthropoda; class Insecta; order Orthoptera; family Acrididae; genus Locusta; species Locusta migratoria. The sequence goes on from CM048745.1 coordinate 39,287,386, forward strand.
TCAATGATAATAACTTTAGTGCCTCGAGAACATCATTACCGCCTCCCTTCAGGACATAGTGCGGGAACAAGATAAGGATGAGATTCTGCGAGATGTGAAGGCCAAATGGCGTGATCAGAACCATCCGTCTCTCCGACATTACTACCTAATTAGGAGAAATATCTTGTTACGACGTAGCGACCCCAGACAATCGAACTGGGTTGTGTGCATTCCAGATGAGTGGGTCAACAAACTCATCCGGTTTACTCACCTAAGCTACGCACACTATGGACCCCGCAAGTGCTACCAGAAACTCCGTGATATCTGTTACTTCATAAACATGGAAAGAAGGATTCGGAAAGTGCTGGCCTGTTGTAAGCTTTGTCAAAAATCTCAACCTCCCACGGTTACACACCAAGCTCCCGTCTTTCCTATAATCCCTTCTCGGCTTCGTGAGTTAGCTGCGGTCGATCTTTTCGGACCGCTACCACGTACATTGAATGGCTATTCTTACATCTTTGTAGCAGTGGAGCTAACCTCAAAATTTGTTACCTTGACTCCTTTAAGGAGAGCGACCGGACTGTCTGTTGCTCAAGCCTTTATCAAAGACTTCTTACAACAAGTCGGGCCTGTAGAGAAAGTCATTGCGGACAATGGTTCTTCGTTCCGTTCCCCCGGATGGAATGAAATACCGCGGAGGAGACGCATGAGGCCAGTTTTCATGTCTGTTTATCACCCTGAGTCAAATCCTTGTGAACGGGTGATGAAAGAACTGGGGAAGCTGTGCCGCCTGTACTGCTACCTCGTCATAGGGCTTGGAATCGGTATATACAAGGGTTTCAACAAGTCCTGAACGACCTCCCAATCAGCTCCACCTCTATGCCCCCGGTGCTGGTACTTAAAAACCAGCACCCGGAAGGCAAGGTACGTGAAACTGCATCTCGATCCGCCGGTTCGTCAGAGACACCGTGACGTTATCGAACATTCCCTGGCGAATATAAGAAATGCCGCAGAGAGAAGACGAAGGCAGAAAATCGCGTGGTAAGAGTGTTCCAAGTGGGCCAGATGGTCCTAGTACGCTCGCGACGACTCTCGAGTAAGCGTCATTCCCTTACCAAGAAGTTTTTCCACCTATTTGTCGGACCCTACAGTATCAGACGGATAGCCCACGAGAACGCCGTGGAGCTAGGAACTCTCCGCACAAGAAAATCCAGAGGACTACACCATGTCTCGAGCCTGAGGTTCTACGGCGAGTAGCCAGGCACCTAATTGTGTCATACCAGTTTTGTTTAATTTTCTGTTTTCTAGGGTAGATTTAGTGTTATTCTTACCAACTATGAGATTTGTGTTTGTATACTGATGCTGTATGTTGTATGCCTTTTGCAGTGTTTCTTTAAGTGGTTTTTTTAATAGTGTATTTTGTTATATGTGTCCTTTGTATATGTATGTGTATGTTGTGCGAGTTTATTTCGGCATAACGAGTCGTGATGTTGTATGCGTGTTTTGTGTACTATAAGGTACACGCCGCTATTGGCGTGGTTAACAGCAACTTGCCAGGTCCACCTAGTCAGCTGTTCAACGTACGTTACCTTGACGCTCCGTTTTGTACTTAAAAAGAATTATTAGTGTGACATATCCAACTGTCTCTGTTAGCTATAAGGCTGCCCACCTCACATAGACCCTTTATGTCCATGTTTTTATTTTTTGTTTGCATCGTGAGGATTGATGGTGCATAATCTAAGTTGTTGAGGCCATGTTATGTATTTTATTGTGTATATCTTGTTCATGTAATTATCTGGGTACCTCCTACCAGAGTTAAGCTTTTATTACGTACAGTGGTCTACTGTTAAACGTATTACTCATAAGATAGGAGTTTGACCCACCTACATGTGGAATAGTTTTGCCATGGCTCTCTCTGACTAGTACTCTAGTAACTTTGAGGGAATGACGTTCACACCAGGGGTGTCTTTTAAGATTAGATCTCCAGTGGCGTATCAAATTCTTCTCGCAGTATCGTATCTCCTACATGATTATCACCCACTACCTCTTCACTTTGTTCGACACTGCCCTTGTAGGGAGCTCTTCTACATATTTCCTTCACGTTTCATGTTTCCCTTTTTGATTCGCACTTCTTTTTCGTCTGAGCTCTTCAAACAGCTGGATTTCATTTATCTGAACGTCTCCTTAATATTACTGTAGGTGATATCTGTATTTGTAATAGGCATGGCCAATTTCGCTTAGCCATTTTGCGTTTCCTATCTCTCATTTTTTTAGCCTGCTTCCTTTGTTCCATTTTTATATATTTTTCTTTGCATCAGCTAAATTTTACAGATATTGGAGGTGTGCCGGCCAAGGTTCGAATCAACCTCCGGACAGACGACATGAGTTGGTGGGCTAGCCAGCCTGGGGTGCGTTTTTTAAGCTGTTTAGCAAATGTCCTATGTGAATATTGGGGTGGTGTCACGATTTGGAAACATTTAGAAAAACATTAGCACACTTCCAGATGTCACATATGTTACCATAGACACACATCGACAGGCGACACTTATTTCTTATCGGGAGGTAGGGGGTGGGCTAGGTAGAGGGAATAATAGTATGGTGGCAGCGACGGCATTAATATTAACCACACAATCCGAAGCAACCACGTCTACCGGATATGTGAGGGAAAGGGCCAAAGAAAAAGAATATCGATTTTCAGAAAAATGTTACAATCCTCATTCCAAAGAAAGCAGGCGCAGACAGGCGTGAAACTTAGAGAATCATCAGTTTAATAAGTCATGGTTGCAAAATTTAACACGAACTATATCGAGAAGGATGGAAAGCTTGGTAGAAGCCGACTTCGGGGATGATCAGTTTGGATTCGGGAGAAATGTAGGAACACGATAGGCTTATCTCAGGCTTGTCTCAGAAGATGGACTACGGAAACGCAAACCTACATTTGTAGCTTTTCTAGATCTGAAGAAAGTTTTTGACAATGTGGTTTGGGATACACTGCTTCAAATTCTGAAGCAAGCAGGAGTAATACATAGGGAACTGAAGGTTATTTATAACTCATGCGAAAACCAGACAGCAGTTCAAATGTCTGTAGAACTTGTGGGACTTAACTACGGGGTCATCAGTCCCTAAGCTTACAAACTACTTATGAACTAGCTAACAGTAAGGACGGTGCAAATATCCATGCCCGAGGGGCGATTCGAACCCCGACCGTAGTGGCCGTGCAGACCGTGACTGGAGCGCCTCAGTCCCGTCGGCCACCGCGGCCGGCCGACAGCAGTTGAAGGACATGAAAGGGATGCAGAGGTTGGGAAGCAAGTAAGAAAGCATTGTAGCCTTTCTCCAATGTTATTCAATTTGTACATTGGAAAAGCTATAAAGGAAAGCAAGGAGAACTTTGGATAAGGAATTAAAGTACAGGTGAGAAATAATAACGTTGCGTTTTGCCGATGACATTGTAATTCTCCCAGACAGCAAAGGACCTGGAAGAGCAGTCGAACGGAATGAACAGTTTGTTAACAGAATCGTATAAGATGAATATTAACAAGAGCAAAACTAGGGTAATGAAGTGCTGTCTAAGAAAATCAGGTGACGCTGAATGGAAGTAGATTAGGTAACGAATCAATAAAGGCGGTAGATGAGTTTTGTTACTTTGGCACAAAACATCATGGTGACAATATAGAGGATATAAAATGCGGAATGGCAATGGGAAGAAAAGCATTTTTGAAGTAGAGAAAATTACTAACATCTAATATTAATTTAAGCATAAGGAAGTCATTTCTGAATACATTTGTGTAGACTGTCGCCTTGTATGGGAGTGAAACATGAACTATAAATAGTTTAGACAGGAAGAGGAAAATGTTTAATGTTTGTTAAGCTTTAGGGACTTAACTGCGGAGTTATCCGTCCCTACTGGAAGAGAATACAGGGTTTTGAAATGTGATGCTACAGAGGAATTCTGAAGATTACGTGGGTGGATCGCATAACGCATGTAGAGATGCTGAACAGAATTGGGGAGAAAAGGAATTTCTAGGATACCTTGACTAAAGGAAGAGATGATCTGATACGACACATTCTTAGATATAATGAAATCATGAATTTAGCGTTGGAGGGAAGCGTGTGGGGTAAAAATCGCAGAGGGAGACCGATATACGAATACAGTAAGCAGATTCAAATGGATTCAGTTTGGCGTTCTTATGAGGAGACAAAGAGGCTTGTTCAGGATAGAGTACGGTGGAAAGCTGAATCAAACCAGTCTCCGAACTGAAGACGACGAACACCACCACCACAACAACAACAACAACAACATTGTCTTTATACAGGAAACTAAACTTTAATACCTACGGTCGAGGTACGTCACATCCAATCCTCCTCGCAGATATTCTACTACTGCCATTGTTATCGCCAGGTACAGCATTCTTAACTTCCTTCTGTCAGAATTCGCCATGTCTTAACCAGTCGATATATATTTAAAAGTACATCTTATATCTGCTAATATCAATGTTGTTACTTCTATTATTACACCAACAGCAGCAGAAGGTGTCTCCATGGTACTACTACTATTAATCCTATTAGAATTAAGTCAATACCTTTTATTTACATCCTTTTACATGTAACCAACTTGTATAAATTATGTTATTAATTGTTTATCTGTAAAAATCATTGTTATATTATAGGTAACTCACATGTAAAGAAATACTGTATGTGTAAAACCCTGGTCCGATGTAAGAGAGGGCCTGATGGACCAAATCTGATCAGGCTAAATAAACAAATAAATAAATAAACACCAGTTTAAAAAAAAATCATCTCACCGAAAGTATGTATTTTCTTAACTGTTAAGCATAAAAAACTGATTTCTAAAATTCTTGAGTCTACTGTGTACAGTGTTGGCTTAAAATTTCAAAGCCAGCCGCGGTGGCCGAGGGGACTGAGGCGCTTCAAATGTTTGTATAGTCTAAGGGACTTAACTACGGGGCCATCAGTCCCTAAACTTACAAACTTCTTATGAACTACTTACGAACTAGGACGGCACAAATATCCATGCTCGAGGGGGGATTCGAACCCCCGACCGTAGTGGCCGTGCAGACCGTGACTGGAGCGCCTCAGTCCCCTCGGCCATCGCGGCCGGCACTGAGGCGCTTCAGTCACGGTCTGCACGGCCACTACGGTCGGGGGTTCGAATCCCCCCTCGGGCATGGATATTTGTGCCGTCCTTAGTCTTAGCTAGTTCATAAGTAGTTTGTAAGCTTAGGGACTGATGGACCCGTTGTTAAGTCCCATAAGTTCTACCAACATTTGAATTTTGAAAATTTCAAAATTGACACTGCCATTTGTCACGGCTGGTTTGAGGATGAAAGTATGCGGTACAAGATGTACCGTTTTATGTTCAGTCCCCTTGAGAGTGGAGATGCTCACAGTGCGGCACTGTGCGATACCGTGGCGTGGCGGCCAGACGTCAGAGAGCGCCCGGCTAATTGCAGGTTGCGATGCGGCAGCCCTCCAGTGCCATACGTGACCGTACAGGCCACTCAGCCACTCGGCCACGTATGGCGCCACTCGTGCTGATTGCCCGCGCTATTGCGTACCGCAGCGCTGGTCGAGATGCCGCCGTGATGCGCACTGAACAGGCTGCTCCTCTCCTAGCTGACCATCAGCAAGCCCAGCGCCGTACACGTCACGTGAACGGCGGTACTCAGTACAGAAGCTCTGAGAGCGCAGTAATGGCGTATCATGGACCTAAACTGTCTGGAGGCCACAGTGGCGGAGCGTCCTGTGTGTTCACTTATTCAGTGAACACCGAAAAAAAAACAGTTCGTCGTGAAAAAAAGTAGGGCTAAGTAAATGAATAAATAAAACGTGTTTTAAACTATTATTCTTCGTTTCGTTCTTCTATCTGATCGTTTTATATGCACATTCAAAGTGTTTTCATCGTACGAGTAACGTTTTACGTCGCGGAGACAGCACGCATAAGAGTCGTAGCGCGTCCGTTTAATATAGGCGGCAGTGGCCGTAGCGTTGCAATGCGCATGCGCGGCTGAGGTTCAAAATCTCTTCTGAACCTCACGGAGGCAGCGTACGGATGCTCCCGCGGCAGGGAGGAGCGAAGATAAACGCAGCTTTCAATATTGGCGTCGGAGCTCGTGGAGACACCAGATCCTGGTTAGGCGAGCTCTGGTTGTTACTCACGAATGGTCCCGAAGCAAATGGAGCTACTGCGCACCTCGCTTTGCGCATAGGTAAATCCTCCATGAAAGCAACGTCCGCCCTTCATATTTGTGTTTGCCGCATTGAAGATTTATAAAAAATACGTCATATTTGTCAAATTACCTTGTAACCATAAGACCGGCTCAAGCAAATTTGGTGCCCTAGGCAATTTATTTTAATGGCGCCTCATTTAACAAAATCGGAATAAAACATCAGTGTAAAACACACATAGCATCTTTTTTATTCAACTACATAACCACAACATATATAAACATATTGCCAACTTTGATCACGGGATGATCGGTTGCAAACTGCTACTCGTCTACCATTAGGCGGTTATTAGCAAAATCCGGAAGAGTCAAAGAATACATGTAACACTGATTTGCGTCTTGTCTCTTGGCTGTTGCTCTGTGTGTAGTAACCGGGAACTTCAGGAACCGCAGCGCAACAGCAGCGTAAACCGCTCAGGATTGGTCGCGCACCACAAATTTGCCGCCTCTCAAATTCTAGTGCCTTAGGCAATTGCCTAGGTTGCCTATGCGGTCGGGGCGGCTCTGCTGTAAGTCAAAGACGCATCAACTGTAAAAGCTTCCAGAAGATCCGATCTGTATCTAACATGAGTAGTCGTGTAGTTAGTGGCATCGTGCTGAAGTGTTTCAGTTTGACTACCAGCCATTGTTCTAAAACCCATCCATCTTTTCAATAGATATGAGAACAATAACTTTTAGGTTGTTACTTGCCACATGTGTTTGGACTTTTATGCGAATGTGTCACGCTTTTGATGGTAAATGAGATTTATACTCTTCGTTGTAACAAATATTTAACAGTTTGAAAAGAGGTGGGGGAGAGCAGCCCTTATGTAAGCGTAGCTTTAGCAGAGGGCGCCACTGAGAAACTTCGGCCCCGCTTCGGAAACATCCGGCACTGAAGGAAGTGGACCCGGTCACCTGAAGCACCAGCCGCCATTGGGGGACCAGGAACCATATTGGAAAAATCTCCTTTCCTTTATTTTTCATGCAAGCTATTACTAAAACTGCTGCTGCTGCTACTACTAATTTTGCTGTTAATGATAGTAATAATAATCCCATAAAAAACATAAAGTGCCTCGCGACGAATGCCTTCCACCATAAAAAGTCGTGAGATCTTACGGGAAACCAAGTCGGTTATTTTAGTTAGTGGACATAGAACCACATATTTGTTATCTACCACTTATTTGTTATCTGTCAACATTTATAGCGAATATATAATAAATCGTAAGTTCTATAATACATATAACTTCGCAATCTCACCATAATATGACATCAGAATACATAAAATGGTTGGGCAATTACACATTGACATATAAAAATAATTTACATTCCACTATGTAACCAAACGTAATTACTTAGGAATGAACTACCTCACTTCTGCGTAAAGTATTTTAAATACTAGTTTACGTTACAATGCGATTGCCAAGTCATTATATTTATTATAGAAATAAAGATGTATAATTTTGATATAGTCACTAGAGATGTTGGTAGATAACTAATTAGATAAAAATTATGGCAAGGTGTTGAATAGGTGGTTCCATGAACACTAACTAAAATAACCGGCTTCATTTCCCATAAGTCACGACGTTTTACGGTGGAAGGAATTCATCGCGAGACTTGCATTTTGCCCCCTTTTTTATGAGATAAAATTTCTTTTTGTAGGTAGTCCTTTTCTGTAATTTTTTTTTTTTTTTTTTTTTTTTTTTTTTTGTACATCAGACACGGATTTTCTTAAAATCCATTCCTGTTTCGTTTGTTTTGATGTAACAGTGGTTGGAAAGTCCGGAAAGTCGTTTACATTGTCATTGTTCAATCCTTTTATCATGTACAGTACTCCCACCTTTGGTTGATAAATGTACAAATATCAACAAATTAATGTTGTTTCGCATTAAATTGTGTAAACTGTGAATTTCATAAAGCTCAGAAGTTGCGGATTAGTGAATTAGCACTACACTAATATCATCAAGTTTGTCTAGTACACGACAGAATTTTACTTAGGGCAGTGGTGGCGTAATGTGCTGAAGTTGGCAGCGACTGACGATTGAGATACTTCGGATTCCAGTCACGTAGAATTAGGGGCAGAGCTTTCGTGTTGACCATCAAGTAAATAATCAACTCTTCCTGCTCTGCAGTTGACAGATTTTCGTATGTATCCCTCATCAAGCGAACATTTCGTTGCCAACATCTGCACACTACACCACCGCCGGAAGTAAAATGTAGCGTTTACGTCAAAATTCTAAATGTGGTGGAATTTTATCAGTTTATCCCTTTTTGTACGACTATTATATACGTACACAAATAATTATTGATACATTGATTAAAGTGAAAGAAAGACCAATAATTCTGTATTCGGTAGTGCCAGTCTAGTAATGTGTGTTGACCGAGGGGACTGAGGCGCTCCAGTCACGGTCTGCACGGCCACTACGGTCGGGGGTTCGAATCCCCCCTTGGCCATGGATATTTGTGCCGTCCTTAGTATTAGTTAGTTCATAAGTAGTTTGTAAGTTTAGGGACTGATGACCCCCTAGTTAAGTCCCATAAGCTTTACAAACATTTGAAACAGTTATGTGTGTCTGTTGTTCTGCCGAAGAGTGTTTGTTTCGGCACCCAAAACACTGATATTCCCAGACGTTGTGCTTTCGACGCTCATCGTACATCGATTTCTTTGAACTGAACATTAATGTTAACATCGTTTTACTAATATCGATGATCCCTAAAGCAGTTGTTGGAAGCACTTCAATTTTTGACGTTCAATTTTTATTAGAGTTGGAGATTTTAAATCGTGATCTTTGAAAACATCTACTCTGTTTTACCAATCTCAGCGCTTATGTACACTAATGATTATTGTATTGTGCACATCTACAGCAAACCATCTGTTGAATTATGTAAGTTTCATTGGCCTCCGGATAAAATTATTATAGAAAATCGGCACTTCAATTTTCAAGTTCGCGTCTTTATATAATATCACGTGACAATCCTAGCTTAATGTTGATTAAATGACCAGAACGAGTACCTCTTAGAGAAGACAGAACGCAATACTCACTTCAGAGAGTTTCCACTCTATGGCAAAGACCACAGATAACATAGACTGCACATCTCCCAGATCAATATCGTCTACTTATCTCTGTCGTGTTCTGGTTTGAAACCATAATCTAACGTTTTTGCTCCCGGTCTGAAGTATTTTCCGCTGCGTCACGAGCAACAGTTTTCTCATTAATAACTGAAATCAAGCTAGAATGTAGGTGTCAATGGTACTGTTTCCATTTGCAGCAATTTAAGCGATATCTTATCAGTTACGTTTCATTCTCTAATTAGGTACTTGATGTCATTTCTGACGACTTCTTCATTTAGTAAAAAGGTCACGGCAACATTAAAATGAGAGATAAAGATAAAGTTATACCACCACGAATCGTACACGGGATCTTTCGCTAGTGAATCTAATGCGCTACCACAAGACAACGAAGAACACAATGCTCGAAACGGCAAGTTTGCATATACTATTCTATCAGGTGAAAATGTTTTCTAGAACGGAATTAATTTTTTACAGATGTTTGAATTTTTCCTTCCATTATAGGCTAAACACTATCTAAATACAAAATTTGGGGTTTGTGTGTCTGTTAGAAGTACCTTAGAATTTTGATGTTCGGTGATTCAGGGAGTGACAGAATTTGCGATTTTCGACTGCTAATATTTCGTGAACTATAAGATGTAGAATAGTATAATTTGAAAATATAGCTAGTTGTAGTAGATATTATTGGCAACCGAAAATTCAGGCTTCTAGCTTTATCCACAACTGAGATACAGGGGGGAGGGGGTGTCGAAAGTTCCGTCTACTGCTTCGAGAAAAGGATAATTCTTTTGTTCAAAAACATAAATTGCCGGCTTGAAAGAAAATATGGTAAAATTAACCGGGTCCCGTACTTTACATACCTTGGAGAATTCATGGAACACTGAAAAAGTCTCACAGCAACATGACTTCCATAAAGTCAATGTCAAGAGCAGCTAAAATTTGACATTACATTACTGTCATAAAACCAGCAATCCTCTAAGCAAGTGAAACACTAACCCTTAAGGAAAACAATTTGAAGACATCAAAAAAGAGAGGATGATCACCAGGAAAATTATATGAGGAAGAAGTACCAAGAGGGTAATAGGCGACAATCAGTTAAAACAGGGAAGTTTTGAAACGTCGAAACTCGTATTAGTAAAAGGCAAATGAAATTCTGTAGTCACCGCAACCGACTACTAGAAAATCTATTGACGAAAAGAATAGATAATATAACCCCACTTAAGAATTCAACACCTTGCCAATATGAAATTTGAAATGACCTAAATAATGAAAACATAAGACCAGCTGACATTCTAGAAAAAGACAACTCCAGACTCGAAGAAGACAAATGAGAAGTTGTATCTGAGCAACCGAAAGAAAAACAGTACAGACCGAAGTGGTCAGACGAGCGTAATCAAGCCGGCAGTGGATGTTGCCACTCGAGTGTCAATAAAATCACTCAGTTGTGGCCACTCTGTGCGCGTCCGCAGCTACGGAAGCGGTTCATTACATTTAATAACTATGGAGAAACCAAACCGTTTCCTGTATTCAAAAACAGTTGGTATTACATAGGATATATATATCACGATATCTTAAAAAACCGTTTAAAAACGCTAATTGTAAAACTACGAAAATGTAATGTTTTGCTTTGTTTCTCGCAGTCAGTTTTAACAGAAATTCTGTAAGCGGCAACGTCACTAATTTGCACACTTTTTCCGACATCTAGGTATTTACTCGGCAAAGCGAAGTAGTAATGTCGACACGGTGGTAGCACCGTCGTGTTTACGCCCGAGAAATGGGGAGGGGGAAGCAGTACTGACGTACACTCCGGTACTCTTACAAGTGGGTCGCTGTCACACGGTGCCCATCTATCACCATGCATACATACGACCATTGTGAGAACGAAAATCTTAATTTTAAATCCAAATGCGATGTTCGCCGTCGAGTTTGTGTTAGACAAAATCTACTTCACTGACCCCATCACATGTCGGATTTCGAGTGTTACTTGCCTAACACCATGGATAAGATAAAGTTGCTGTTCCAATTTAGTCAAATTTGTAAAATGAGATTATCAGTACTTTCGTAGTTTCATTTTTGCTAGTAGAGAGGTTAGTTTCAAGAAATATGCAGAAATGTACTAGGTCATGCGTACAATCGCCTAACAGGACACTCCGCCATTGCCTCCATTGCCACATTTTTTTTAGTAACATTTGGAAACTTTCCGCAAGTTTTTTGGTATAGAAAAACGATAAAGATATATCGAGTAACGCTAAAATAGCGCTGATTATAAGGCTACTAAAATTCACGGACGGTTCAAAATTTACCTTTGTGAAAATTCTTAACTTTGTCAATTTTTGACCGTAATTATCGCCAAATAATTTTCGATTTGGCCTCTCTTATCGTTCATGTGCATACATAGACACGATAGATTTGAATACGTCAAACATTCATTAGGGCAATGAGTGGAATTTAAAGATTTTTTTTATCACCTACTATTTTGTATCAAAGCGGGTGCCACCCTTCTTTCCTTGCTCTCTCTTACAGCGTTACTGAGTAAAATATTTCAATCTGCACGAGTAGAATGTTCACGTCCTAGGTTAAATGTGTCGTACGGGCAACAAGAAGCAATTCCAGGTGAGTTCTGGGTGTAACGTATTCATTGTCCTAGTCGTTGATGGAACGCTAAGTTACGACAGAGCCAGAAGACTACGCTTCGTTCTTTTTTTCTTTTAAATCATCTGTAATTAAGAGCAATTTAACAAAGGTCCTTGTGATTACACACGCAGTGAGTCTACAGGAAATATCAGAAATCTAAAAGGTATTGACAATTATCGAAACACTATTTATAGCCCGGTGGCCACCCCCGATCTAAGAGTGATTACATGTATAGCAATTCAGGTGTTCGGTCGCTCTTCTGCTAAACATGTGGAAGGATGAACTATTTTCTATTGTTGAAAAAAAACATTAATTCATGAAAATACATAATAAACTTTATCTTTTCATTTCAAACGGCCGGCCGCGGTGGCCGAGGTGACTGAGGCGCTTCAGTCACGGTCTGCACGGCCACTACGGTCGGAGGTTCGAATCCCCCCTCGGGCATGGATATTTGTGCCGTATTTAGTTGTAGGTAGTTCGTACGTAGTTTGTAAGTTTAGGGACTGATGATCCCGTAGTTAACTCCCTTAAGCTTAACAAACATTTGAACATTTCAAACGACACAATTATACAGTGAATCACAGAATATAAAGTAAACAAAACGTGTTGTAATATCTATATTACAACTGTCATTAAGATAAACATAAACTGGCTGTATCGAATAAAGTAGTAGAAGTCTGAAACTGAGAAACATACTAGATGTCGGAAAAAGTGGCAAAGTTAGTGCCGTCGCACTTATAGGTTTTCTGCTAAAACTGACTGCGAGAAACAAACAAAAAATAATATTTTCATAGTTTTAAAATTATCGTTTCGTAAACGATTTTTTTCAAGTTCATCGTATTATATATATCCTATGTAATACCGAGTGCTTTTGAATAAACTGCACGGTTTGGTTTCCCCATAATTACTTCAGAATTATTGAGTGTAATGAACCCGCGTTCGTAGCCGCAGACGCGCACAGAGTGGAAGTAACCACGTGTTTTTTATTGATACTCAAGTGGCACTATCCACTGCCTAAACAAGCCTTGTCGGAAAGAATGAAAGCCTACTGTAGGAACAAGGAAACCTCAGAGAAAAATTGATCGAGTTATTTGCTTAACGTCTTCTGTTTCCGGGGGAATTCGCCAGTAATAATAATAATTAGAGTAACAGCCGGCCGCAGTGGCCGAGCGGTCTGTGGCGCGCCAGTCACACTCTGCACGGCCGCTACGGTCGGGGGTTCGAATCCCACCCTCGGCCATGGATGTTCGTGTCGTCTTTACTATAAGGTAGTTCATAAGTAGTTCGTAAGTTTAGGGACAGACGACCCCGCAGTTAAGTCCCAATAACAGACTGGTGTTTCTGTACTCAAACTTAACTCCAGGATTCTTCTTCTGCCATGTGCCTCAGCTTAGAAGTATTCGGAAAACAAGTTTTTGAATTTTGATAGGCGTACAGGCAAGAGCCGAAAAGCGATCGTCGGTCACACTGTTCCTCAAATACTTTTCCCCTTAAAGAATAACTGCTTTCAACTGAAGCACTAACTTGTTGCAGAAATGGTACTGATTAAACAATATAATTTGTAAGATTCTGGAATAATTTTCTCCGTTTCATAATCTTCGATTCCTTTATTTCCTTCAAATTGACACAGTGATTTTTTTAATGCTGGACAAACGCAACAGTTTGCAGTTCTACACCCGTCAAGTGCAAGCGACTGAACGACGCACCAGTCTGTAGTAGTGAGCCGTAGCCAAACTGGATAACTGATTAATACCGACTAATTTACGAAAAAAAATTATCACAAATGGATTATCTTCTTTCCAATTGTGTTACGATGTTATCCAATACCACGAACAACACCTGCGAGTATTTTGTTATGAATGTTGCCGATGTATTCAACTACTATTTCCACTCTACTTACGGTTATTTCGTAGAATCTAAAAAGTATATCACTTTATTTTTACCTGGTACGTTTTTCATGGAAGCTATAGATTTTGAGACTGCATTGTTGCAAATCTGTGTGTCGCTTCTTTTTTTCTGAAGAATGTTCAAAAAGTAGTCAGTTTTACAAAAAACCGTCATAAAAACCAAGAGAAGTCAACCAGACTCAATGTTTAGGATACAATTTTAGGAATTGTAGTTGTTGCACTAGCATGTGGACTGTCCGTTATTCCTTTTACAATCTAATTAACTCTAGAAGGTCTTCGTGAACAGCATATATTCTTATAGTTGCACTGTTTGAAGGAATTTGTTTGGCAACAAAACTGTCCAGAATTCCTGTGCTCTGTAAGACATGGAGGAAAGCATGAATAAAGCGTGGGGAAAAAATCCTGCTTTTATAGATGAACAGATTTGCTACAAAACTGAGCTCAAATAATGCGCAAAAAGAAAGGGAAAAGGGGACAATTTCACAGGGCGTAGCAGACAGGCCATTTAATTCTCCTGTCAGAACAGAAACTCCGTCATACGTTTGGGTGAACAGTTTGTTCATCATATCGTGAATCTGGAATACGCCTTTCACCTCAATGAATAAAACAGCAACAGTAATGTGTTGATTAACTATAAGCAAAAATAAATAATAAAAATAAAAAATAAAATAAACAAATAAATTTGCCGTTCCGTTGCAGTCTACCACCCTAACAACAACAGAGCAGTGTGACTGGCCTGTTGCTTCGTTATGGATGCTTACATAAAATTATAGTTTTAATCCAATCTTGAATGTCATAGATGTGATGTCTGGGCATATACGATAAAACATCGTTAGTTAAATTTAACACATGTAAATACGCCGAACAGCATCAGCATCAAGTACTGTCGCCAGACCGCACGTCCGAAAGAACAGACGCCACGGGTACAATTGCATTTGCATCAAACAGGCAAAGGCAATTTAATTTCATAGCTGAAAATTTGTGCTGGACTGGAACTCGAATGCAGATTGTCTGCCTTCTGCCAACGTTCGCCTTAACGAATTAGGATCTCCAGACACGCTTCTTGTCCTGCTCAAATTCTCAACTTATTGTACTCTACGATTCTTTTGTCCTCTGCCAATTATTTGCACTTTCGCGCAGGTTCATCTGTATTCCTGCAACGTATCGTACGTATCTGTGCACCCACACAAAAAATGTCATTTGCCTTTGCCTGTTTGATGCAAATGCAATTGTACACTTGGCGTCTGTTCTTTCGAACGTGCGGTCTGGTGACAATACTTGATGCTGATGCTGTTCGGCGATCTCGTCTATTTCGCATAGTATCGTTAAATATTGGAACTGAAGACCACCAAGCATATAGATCACTTTCCTACAAATTGACCTTACGTAGTTTTGCTTCACCTATATTTCGTCGATGTAATAAGTGCGAAATGTCCCACTCTCTTGAATCTCCTTCATTCTAGTTGAAAACACGGTTCTCAAAGCAACCACTTATCTCCGAAAGGGGACCTTCTCCCAGCATTTCGCACACAATACAGCCCTTAACACATGCACACTGGAGAATCGCACCAAACAGCGGCTAATGGATGCTGTTGGCTAGAGCGTCACCCCACCACCCAGCCGCCTGCTGCATACCTGCACACAAGAGGCGCAGCCCTATTGCCTCTGTGACGTAGTGGTTACCATGGCAACCGCGCGTCTACAGGAGGCCTGCCTGGCTGGCAAAGGGCCGCCCCGTCGTGTGCTTCACGCGTCCGTCGCGTTTGATTTGCACTCGACAGTGCAGGTGGTTTAGCAGAAATAATGCAAGCCATTGTTTTTCATGTGCTACAACAACAACAACAACTACTACTACTACAAACACCTGTTCTAAACGTGTGGAGGTCCGGTCTCCCCTGCCTGTTCTGCTCAGCTGCCACTGGTCGGTAGCCACGGCTTTCTCCAACTTATGAATGCTTAAAGAAATGGATCATTCTTTAATGCCGCGGCGTCTTACTGCGGAGCGCGCGGTTGCCCGCCGTCGGAGGTTCGAGTCCTCACTGGGGCATGTGTGTGTGTTTGTCCTTAGTTTAAGTAGTTTGTAAGCCACGGACTGATGACCACGCAGTTTGGCCCGATAGATTTACAAACATTTGAACATTCTTTAATACTAATTAAGCCGACATCTAACGAACACACTATTGACGCTCTTTATGATGCACTTAATGCATGCATGTCGTTTTAGTTAAGAATTAGTGGTGTGTATTCCTCCACATTTCGTTCGCATTTATCGTAAATACGCAAATGGAAACAAAAATGTTATTACTCAGTGGATGAGCAAAAGATTGTATCTTAAAAGGAAATCATTTACATAGGTGTATTCACTGATTCTTTTACATATTCCCAGCTCCATTATGAAGCATGAGAGAGAGAGAGAGAGAGAGAGAGAGAGAGAGAGAGAGAGAGAGAGAGCGCGAGAGTGAGAGTGGTGGGGAGGGGGTAATGCAAAGAATGTGCAGTGGTACCTGCGAAGGGCTCACAGATTCAACACCCTGAGTGTCAAAAAGGTGTTGTGTTAGCGGCCATGTTATCCATGTACCTCAACTGCTTCATCCCTCTCGCGTCCGTGCCGGTCGTATTTAAAATTCCCCGAAACTAGATCTTCATTCATGACAGCAAGCAACTCTAAAAGTACGGGAAGGAAATCATGTACTTCGCATCGCACTAATGTGGAAGTCATCAACAATATTTGGAAGCTTCTGGCGTGATATTTCTTTCTTGACAGTTTCGAAGAGAGTGTCCGGTTTACTAAAGTTTCACGCGATACATTGAACGATCAACACCTGTAGATACAGGTATTTTCAAAACGAAGTCGGTCATTCATGAAACTTGTTTGCATCAACAACTTAATGATGCTTCTTCGATCGCTTCTCGGGTGTACTTAAAACTGACATATTGTCGTTGTTATTAGTATCCGTCGGGAATGACAAAGATTTTCCTCTCACGTGATACTAACGAAAAATTTGAATAAAGTAATCATACTACTTTGATGAGTAACTTGCTACAGTGATTGGTTAAATACGAAATGGTTCGATACATAGCAGGAGAGAAAGCACACACTTTCTTTGGTTTGGACGGGTATAGTTGATTTTCCGTAGCACAGTCATTTCTTTGACGTGGAACTCCCAGAATGCTGACTGCAAGCACCTTACCTACTCGACTAAGCGCTGCAACTTCGCGCTCCTGCTGTCACTGTGCTGTGTTAACAATTGCCTGCTTCACTTAACAGTTCGAATGGTGTGACCGTCACGTCGTCTACGCTGATATTCGATCCTATACAACTTTCCTGCTTCTCCAGTGTGTACCTTTCCCTAGTTACGAACGAGAATCGTGTCTGCAGCACCGACAAGATTTCCGTGCGTCTGATGGTTATTACATTACCTTGTGAACATAGCCCGCGGTCTGTCACAGTAGGGTTACTCCACATTCCAGCCTCAGAGTGCTTGTCCGCTTGGCTGCCATCCGTTTCTAGCGTCAACAGTGCCCTTGCGCGTCTAGTTCGAACGCCTGCTGCTGTCGTACTGTTCTTTCCCGTTCAGCTATGTTGACAGCGACAAAGCTGGTTCATCTTTGGTGGGTGTTACTGCATCGCTGGACGCAGGGAGTGCTTAGCCGTTACAGTTTGGCGGTGGGGTAGAGACGAATAACGGTGTAGTGAGAAGAATAATTTGCTGCCATTGCAGGGAAATTCTTCGAGTAACGGTGAAAATAAAATATGATGGAGGTACAAAACATAAATAGTTTTTCTATTGGTATTTTTAATCATTATTTTAAGTTTATATTGATGGCTTTCCGCCAGGATTCCACTATTAAGATGAAAACATTGTTGTTAAATCCCATAATCACTAAGTACCTACGTACGTCGTAACGTTTTTACATACTGATTCTATGGTTTCAGAGTTTGGATTATTTATCAGTGTGGAATATAATTAGTATATTTTGTACATGGTGATACAAATGCATGGACTTTCACAACGTTGTAATACTACAGTTTTATGTCTCATAAGACTTAATTATAAATGCTTAGAAATTACGTGAAGTTGAAATTCGGCAACAGCATAAGTAGAAGTGATAATTTTGAGGCGTTATAAAGAAAAAGTTTTCTTTCGACAAACGACTGTGGGCTGCAAACAATCGTGATACATTCAGCCCTGGTCAACTTCACTGAAAATTTGTAACTTTACGGAATCACCATGTATGCTAACCGAGGTGCCAAAAGTGGGATCTTGATATACACACACAGAAATGGCGGTAGTATTGCATACTAGTATTGCGTACCTAAAGGCCTCCACACAAGAGCGACGAATCGCTGCAATTCATCGCATGCGATATCAGTCGCTCTCCTCCACCTCGCCACACACGAGCGATTTGTCGAGCAATTTCTACGAGAATTACGAACGCATTTGTGTAGGGAAATTCTGGAATGGAAAAGGCTCTTTTATTTTGAACAGCAGTCACAGTTGATTTGTGAATCCTGACGAGTAATATTTTTAAATCAATAATTTTAGAAATGGGAATTGTAATTTCCGTATCTCTAGAAAGTTTTTGTAACTTTACACTTTTAGTGCCGTCACGTGGGTTCTATACATCTTTCTATTGTAATAATACAGTTTGTTTTTCGTTTAATAGCCCTCAATTCCGTTTCATTGGTTCGTCTTGTACTTTATCTTCAAGTAACTACGGTACACAATTCGTTTTTCAGTCTCGATATGTCAACATAATGTTGTAAATAGGCGCACTGCTGACTACGATGACTATAAATTGTGAAAAAGAGAGCTAGTTCGCATAAAACGATTAGGGTCTTCACTACAGCTTTGTTGATTTGCCTAGAAGAATTAAATACCCTTGTAATATTATGGTACATATTAATTATTCTGTTTCGAAGTTGAAAATTTTAATAAAACCTGCAATTTTTTAATAAATAAATCAAAATCATCTGATGGAACTCAAGTGTTTCTTGGTTATTTCTATGAACGTCCTACCAATTCCAGTGCTACGAGCACAAGCTTCAAAACGCTGATCACTGTAGAAATTCTAGAGTGCACCTCGTATTACTGGGCTCCATTGCTCAGAGTACTTCGTGATCCCCGAATAATTAATTATTCATTAATTATTAATTATTATTGAAAGTGGAAAAGAGAAACTAATCAGAAACACACGGTTGATAACTAAAGAAACGACTCACAGGCATATCGGCACATATCGCTGCTAAGCGTCCAGGCAGCCATATCGATGAATCGCATGCGATCCGCCAGACTGCCTGGGACTTCCATGCGATCAGCGATCGACGACCGTCCGCTGCGCTTTGTCCACACAAGCGCCGTCTACGAAGCGACCGGTCGCCCACGCGACGGACTGCTGCGCTCCGTCGCTCGAGTGTGCAGTGGGGGCCGGTAAGGCACTAAACAGCGGCCAAAGTGCCGAGCTGCTGGTTTGTACTTCCTCTGCTCCAGCATTATAATAACAGAGTCGCCGAGCACACTGAAACACGTCTAAACTTTCTATCTGTCAAAAATAAGCGGAGCATGCTATACAGTACAAACTACGAACATATATATATCGGACCTGTGCACCGACAAAACAAAAATAAAAACCAAATTTGAAAAGTCACATTACTCTTTGAATAGTCCTCGACCCACAGTAGCATTACCTCCAGCCGGTGTAAACAGTTAACGTGGAGGGCGGGTAGTCCGATACACACACACACACACACACACACACACACACACACACACACACACACGTGTGTGTGTGTGTGTGTGTGTGTGTGTGTGTGTGTGTGTGTGTGATGTGTCGGGTCACGTAACGTGAAACCTGAAACATTTCAGACGTAGGAGGAATTTGTTGCAGGCCATTATTTTCAAGAGGGATCTGCCTACGAATGTTTAACTGCGGACAGCGCAGTAGAATGTCATGGCTCCCGGTTTGAAGGAGGTACAGTTTTGATGGCTCTTGATCGCCTTTGTGTGTGTGTGTGGGGGGGGGGGGGGGGGGAGGGTGTGGATACGTGTTGACCCTGACGTAGGTTACTTTATGTGTTAGTTTGGTCCCTTACATTTAGAAGCATTTGAACACCTTTCTCAATCTTATATAATCTTCTGGGCCCGCTGCGTCATTTAGAAACATTGTAAATTATTTGGTACCAGAGACACTGCTTTTTATTAAATTATTTAATACGACAGGCCTGTTTCGGCGTGAATGCCATTGTCAGGTGTACTATAAAATTTAAATGTGGGTATACTATTTAATTTAAGAAGATGTTGTACTTTATACATAAATTCGTAGCTCTTATTAGAACCCGACTGCACTCAGAACAAGTAAAACCATCAATATATTTAAATCCCGGAATTTATAAAATTCAGTGTAAGCAATTCGAAAAATTCTATATCGGTCACAGTGGACAAAGCTTCATAATTCGTTTTCGAGAGATGTTCGTAATAGCGAAGGAAACAGTCGACTTTCTTCCATCGCTTGAAGAAAGAACAACACATAGCAGACAAAATAGAGCCGGACATGGAAATTTTACATATCACGCAAAAGGGAGCAATAATGAACGTTCTTGAAGAGGTTGAATCTAATTACACGGAAGTTAACCCTGAACAAATTTTAAATGAATAAATCGAAATTAATCAAAAACGTTGCTTGGAAAATTTAATTTGTACCATTCTTCCAAAGAGATAGAGGGAATTTACAGAGATTTTTTTTATGGCAGAGATTTTACTGTCACGAAATTAAAGTACTCACTGGAAAACTTATAATTATTATGATCCATAAAAACCCAAAAATTACACCAATATTAAGTCAACAAAATAATATATGGTTAATCGTTTACATACTAGTAATGAAACATCCTATTAACATATCAATAAGACCAGATATGCTCTATAGAACAACAAAGAAATAATTGCATTGTAAACTTGTAACATCGCTGACATATCTTTCTCAGTCGCCTACGAATATTTTCCATTGTGTCGGCTGAAGGATGTTCAGTTCTACCACTAGCTCTAGAGCAGTGTTTTTCAAGCTCCAGGGGGGTCGCGAATTCTTACTTAGGGGGTCGCGATCGAGATACGAAAAAAAGAAAGTGTGGTCGACACCGTATGTCGAGTGTCACACCAAAGTGAAAACATTTTCTTAAAGCCGCTTACTTTTGCAAGTGGTACTTATTTGTAATAATGAACACGAATTTATTAACCGACTTTAAAGAAAGCTGGAGGTTGTTAATTCGACTGTATTTATTTTAAACTGTGGAACACTTCAAATTCGCTAAGTTTTGCAGTGGGAAAGAGTGTCACGATCTCTGTTTGCAGAATAGAACTAGGGCGGCGAGACACTGGCGTGAGTTCTGTTCGGACTTCACTTGATGGGGCTAGAGGGCGGAGACCGCATAACGGCGGTGCGGGCACAGTCTCCTGTGGCTGACTGCACCTGACTACTTGCGGTTTTGTGACTACCTAACAATGGTTGACATTGGATGCCTAAAAATCATTTAAAGATGTAGTTTAAGTAGAAAAACGAGTTAATAATGAAAACTTACGGTTATTATTAACTAGTATTTTGTCCAGTGTCATTTTACTCAACAAATAAAAACACTATATTGTTGTGCCGTTGTGTTTCCTGCTGGTTTCAAGTTTCATTTGGAAAAAATATAGCGGTTTATTAACTTCCTTGAAACGTGTACTTGACATGGTTTTGATGGTGTCACACACTCATATGACAGTACTTCGCTGAAAATTACACATTGAGATGTATTGTTCGTGGCAGTAAAACTAACTTGATACAACAGTCAGAGAGTATTTGTTTTTTCAATTCGCCACTGCCACTAGCACTAGAATCGAAGGCTGCGCAGGTTTTTTGAGAATCTTCTCCATTTCGCGAAGGCGCAAAGACACAATAATAATTTCTCTACTCGCTGCCGTATTCAGGCATCTAATGGAAGCGAACAAATAACGCACCCACGCATACTCCAACCCTATCTCTCCCCCCAAGTCTTCGCTCTTCCACAGTGCACTTGACTTTTTGATCAGTTTAGTATCAATAGCCGAGCGGTCTGGAGCGCCAAGCACCACGTGGCTTCCCGCGTAGGAGGTTCGAATCCTACCTCGGGCATGACTGTCTGTGTTGTCCTTAGTATAAGTTAGTTTATAAGTAGTTTGTAAGTTTAGGTACTGATGAATGCGCCGTTAACTTGGATAAGCTTAACAAACATTCGAAAATTCAGTATCAATAGAAAGAAGAGTCATTGACATTGTTCTGTTAAGATTGTGGAGGGTCGCCACAACTGTTTATACTTCGAAGGTGGTCGCGTGTTAAAAAAGGCTGAAAAACAGAAAAACACTGCTCTAGGGGTACACTATCGTATCCCTCAAGCTGACCACTGTTTGAACAAATACCTCTGACAGATCCTTTTCGTTTCTCGCAAACCACCTGCACTATTCTGCTGCAAACTGGTGGCGTCTTGTTAAACTTGCCACGGAAAGACGTCTTTCCACACTCGCTACCTACAGGCACCGGGCAAATTCTAAACATACAAACTGCGACGACAGAAATGTACACCTAAAGATCAGCGCATAAGTTTTAGAGTTTCTTCTCGAAAAAAGGGAAGATCTGCATTGTTTTCCAATCAATACGGACTCTTCGCTCCTCTAGTGATGCAACGGGGAGGGGGAGGGGGGGCAATTCCATTCCCATTCTCCATGTAGCATGAGTTCTCTCGTTAGGTCCAGTGGCCTATCCTCTGTTGAGCTATTTCAGTTATTTTTATTTCTCTATCTATCTGTACATGTGCTACTTTTATTGTCCATACAACGATTTAGAGGAAGAACCCCGTCAGTTAAACTTTGGAAAAACGTTTAGTAATTCTGACATTTGTGAGTAATCCATTGTGTTTTGGTACTACATTTGTAGTGCGGTTGTAAGCGCAGAGCACAGCGAAAGGCAGGTAGGAAACACGCCAGGGGCGGTGGAATGTGGACGCCGGGGGTGGGGGTAAACGCGGGGAGTAAGAACGAGCCGACGCCGCCAGCGAGGGGCGGTCGCCTCGCCTCGCATCGCCAAAATGGATGCGAGCCGGCACAATGGCACGCTCACGCTCACGCTCACGTGCGCGGCACAATGCCGCGTTCACGGCACGTGCCCCGCATTCCAGGCCGGCCGGGTTTTGCTTCCGACCTCGGCGTCCCTCCCTCCCTCCCTCCCTCCCTCCCTCGCTCGCTCGCTCCGCTCTCTGGTATTCTGATTTGACAGACAAGAAATTTCTGACGGCGCGTACTTGCCAGCTCGATGGAAACAGCTTTTGCCGCATGGTGCCAGGTTTTCTTCTGCAACGGCTCAGAACATACCCATCGTACTCAGATGTATGACAGTTTGATACCCTGTACAGGTACTATCAGACAGTGATACATTTATGGAGTATTTATTCATTTATCGTATGGCTTTAAGAAAAGAAGTTCAAATGGGACTAAACTACGGGGTCATCAGTCCCTAAACCTACAAACTATTTATGAACTAGCTACTACTAAGGACGGCATAAATAACTATGCCCGAGGGGGGGATTCGAACCCCGGACCGTAGTGGCCGTGCAGACCGTGACTGGCGCGCCGCAGTCCCCTCAGCCACCACGGCCGTCCGTATGGTTTTACAAGTAATTATACATAATGTATATAAATAAAATTAAATGTAAATGTCCAAATTTAACAACCAGTCCAGAGCACTTTCTGTCACTTGATGTAAACCCTCCAAGTCTCCATTAAATGCTCTCAGTGGACACTGTTTGCCGATGTGCCCTACGGTTTGCTCCTCTGCCCCGCAGTCACAGTCAGAAGATGGAAGCAAACCCCACTTCTTCATGTTGTAAGCACAACTCCCTTGACCAGTCCTGATGCGGTTCAGTCTCGACCAGGTTTGGCGTGGTAGATGGAATCCCACAACCTTCTTCGATGGATCTTGCACGACGTGGGCTTGGTGCGGTGGATGTTCGTTCCAGCGTTTTGCCACTTGGAGGTCACATCGAAGGAGGTGGTACTTTCTGTGTCACACCAGGGAGGTTTGCGTGATTTATAGGGAATCATACAACGGAGAGTTCTTCTGAGCTTTGACATTCTTTATCAATTTTACCTCAG
Organism: Locusta migratoria; assembly: GCA_026315105.1. Classification (NCBI taxonomy): domain Eukaryota; kingdom Metazoa; phylum Arthropoda; class Insecta; order Orthoptera; family Acrididae; genus Locusta; species Locusta migratoria. The sequence goes on from CM048745.1 coordinate 39,311,363, forward strand.
CTGCTTTCCTCCTCACATCTTGCGCAGCAATGTTATCCAGGACAGGTAACCACTGAATGGGCGTAGATCTGACAGTGCCAGTGATACTCCTCATGACTTCATCAAGTTGGACGTAAATCTTTGTCGTGTGGGCGCTGTCTTCCCACACTGGCGCGCAGTATTCCCCACCAGGCGAGCGCAGCAGAGCCTAGGATACTGGCGTCCGCACCCCAATTGCTGCCAGCAATCTCGCGAAGCAAGTTCACTCTTGAGGCAAGTTTCTTTGAAAGCTTTAAGCACTGTTCTTGAATGTCAAGGACCGATCTAGAGTGATACCTAAGTATACCGGATTGTAGTTATGTGGCACTTCAATTCCATCAAAAGTAACACCAACAAGTATGCAAGAAAACCTACATTTATGGATGTATGTGTATTATAAAAATGTGTGTGTATGCGTGTGAGTGTATTGCAGACGTCCTCCTGCACTAATAGACCAATTTCAACTACAGTTGGTACAAATATTCTTTAACTTAGAGAAATAATCTATCTGGGGTAAAATCCACCTTCGATACATACGTAGTTCGTTATGTATGACGTCATAAGCAACGAGAGTCACAAAAAACTGCCCCATCATGCGGCGTAACTTCATTAATTCCATATCTGAGAATGAGAGCTCGTAGCAAACATTACGCATGATTTCCAACATTTAACACTGACGACCTCAGTAAAATGATGAAAGAAAATAATTTTATCGCTGCTTATTATTATTATTATTATTGTGTTCATGTAGTAAAACTACGGCTTTCGGAGTGACTTTACTCCACGTCCACGCATTGGTACCAACTCTGGCACCAATATTGGGCAATATTTTTGGAACAGCTCCCACACATTGGAGCCAACATTCTGTTGAATTCATCGAGAGCCAACTTAAATATATCTGATGCACAAATAACGGCCGCTGCATAAACGGTTTTGAGCGTGAATAATTACATTTTGTCACTGCGAACTAAAAACGGAAACATACGTAAAAAATGATGCGGTGTGTTGTATTACTTCCTACAAAACATTAATTACGAAATCAGTAAGTTTTAAAATATGTTACAAGTAATAGATGCACAGTATTAAGACTTAGACCTGCTACTATAAATCATTCAGCTTGAAATAAAAGAGAAAGGTACTTTTTGGAGAGATTCTGTACCTACTAAAGTTTTTTTGGTACTTACGTTTAGATTTGTTGCTATAGGGGACTGTTTTAGAACCAACACATCCTTTTTAAAATAACCATGTAATTGATATCACTGGTAGTGCTTGAAGTTTGCAAAACAATATGTGAAAATTGACAGGAAATCTTGTTGTTGTTGTTGTTGTTGTGGTCTTCAGTCCAGAGACTGGTTTGATGCAGCTCTCCACCCTACTCTATCCTGAGCAAGCCTTTTCATCTCCTCATAAGAACGACAACCCACATCTACTTGAATCTGCTTATTAAACGCGTCTCTTGGTCTCCCTCTGCGATTTTTACCCCACACACTTCCCTCCAATGCTAAATTCACAATTCCTTGATGTCTAAGAATGTGTCCTACCAATCTATCCCTTCTTTTAGTCAAGGTATGCCAGAAATTTCTTTTCTCCCCAATTCGGTTCAGTACCTCCTCATTAGTTACGCGATCCACCCACCTAATCTTCAGCATTCTTCTGTAGCACCACATTTCAAAAGCCTCTATCCTCTTTCTGTCCACACTGCTTATCGTCCATGTTTCACTCCCATACAAGGCAACACTCCATACAAATGCCTTCAGAAAGGACTTCCTTAGGCTTAAATCAATATTAGATGTTAACAAATTTCTCTTTTTCAAAAACGCCTTTCTACCCATTGCCATTCTGCATTTTATATCCTCTGTACTGCGACCATCATTTGTTATTTTACTGCCCAAGTAACAAAACTCATCTACCTCCTTTATTGTTTCGTTACCCAAACTAATTCCTTCAGCATCACCTGATTTTCTTACACTGCACTCCATTACCCTAGTTTTACTCTTGTTAATGTTCATCTTATATGCACCTTTCAGCACACTATCCATTCCGTTCAATTGCTCTTGCAGGTCATTTGCTGTCTCTGACAGAATTACTATGTCGTCGGCAAAACGCAATGTTTTTAATTCTTCACCCTGAACTTTAATTCCTTCTCCAAATTTTTCCTTGCTTTCCTTTATAGCTTGCTCAATGTACAAATTGAACAACATTGGGGAAAGGCTACAACCTTGTCTTACTCCCTTTCCAACCACTGCATCCCTTTCATGCCCTTCAACTCTGACAACCTCTGTCTGGTTTTTGTACAAGTTGTAAATAACCTTACGCTCCCTATATTTTACTCCTGCTTGCTTCAGAACTTGAAATAGTTTGTTCCAATCAACATTGTCAAAAGCCTTCTCCAAATCTACAAAAGCTAGAAATGTTGGTTTGCCTTTTCTTAATCTATCTTCTAGGATTAGCCGTAAAGTGAGTATTGCCTCCAGTGTTCCTACATTTCTCCTGAACCCAAACTGATCTTCCCCGAGGTCGGCTTCTACCAGCTTTTCCATCCTTCTGTATATAATTCGTGTTAATATTTTGCAACCATGACTTATTAAACTGATGGTTCTGTAGTTTTCACACCTGTCTGCACCCGCTTTCTTTGGAATGGGGATTATTACATTTTTCTTAAAGTCTGAGGGTACTTCACCTGTCTCATACATCTTACACACAATGTGAAACAATTTTGTCATGGCTGGTTCTCCCAGAGACTTCAGTAGCTCTGACGGGATATCATCTACTCCAGGGGCCTTGTTTCGACTTAGATCTTTCAGTGCTCTGTCAAATTCATCTCTCAGTATAATATCTCCTATTTCATCATCATCTACGTCCTCTTCCCTTCCTACAATAGTGTCTCGAAGTTCATTTCCTTTGTAGAGCCCCTCTATATACTCTTTCCACCTTTCAGCTTTCCCTTCTTTGCTGAGAACTGGTTTTCCATCAGTGCCCTTGATATTCATAGAGCTGTTTTTCTTATCGCCAAATGTTTCTTTTATTTTCCGGTAGGCTGTATCTATTTTTCCCCTATTAATACATTCTTGTACATCCTTGCATTTGCCTTCTAGCCATTCCTGCTTAGCCATTTTGCACATCCTGTCAATCTCATTTCTTAGTCGTCTGTACTCCATTTTGCCTGTTTCATTTACTGCATTTTTATATTTTCTCCTTTCATCGATTAAATTTAGTATCTCCTGTGATATCCAAGGATTTTTTGTAGGTCTTGCCTTCCTACCTATTTTGTCCTCTGCTGCCTTCACTATTTCATCTCTCAATTTTACCCATTCCTCCTCGACTGTTTTATTTTCCCCTGTTTCTGTCAATTGTTGCCTGAAGCTCCCTCTGAAATTCTTAAGAACTTCAGGTTCCTTCAATTTATCCAGGTCCCATCTCCTTATTTTCCTACCTTTCTGTAGTTTCTTCAGTTTCAGCCTACAGTTCATAACCAACAAGTTATGGTCAGAGTCTATGTCTGCCCCTGGGTATGTCCTACACTTCAAAACCTGGTTCCGAAATCTATGTCTTACCATTATAAAATCTATCTGGTATCTCCCGGTGTCTCCTGGTCTCTTCCACGTATACAACCTTCTTTTGTGATTCTTAAACCAGGTGTTTGTTATAACTAAATTATGTTCCGTGCAAAATTCTACCAGGCGACTTCCTCTTTCATTCCTTTTGCCCAGACCATATTCCCCCACTATGTTCCCTTCCCTTCCTTGTCCTACTACCGAATTCCAGTCTCCCATAACAATTAAGTTTTCCTCTCCCTTAATTGTCTGAATAATTTCCTTTAGCTCCTCATATATTTCTTCGATTTCCTCATCATCGGCAGAGCTAGTTGGCATATAAACCTGTACTACTGTTGTCGGTGTTGGCTTCGTATCTATCTTGACAATGATAATGCGATCGCTGTGCTGGTCATAGTAGTTTACCCGCATTCCTATTTTCTTATTCATTATCAATCCTACTCCTGTGATACCCCCAACTGATCTTGTATTTATAATCCTGTAGTCACCTGACCAGAAATCCTGTTCATCCTGCCACCGAACTTCACTAATCCCCACTATATCTAACTTCAACCTATCCATTTCCCTTTTTAAATTTTCTAATTTTCCTACTCGATTAAGGGATCTAACATTCCACGCTCCGACCCGTAGAATGCCAGTATTGTCTTTCCTGATGATCACATCCTCTTGAGTAGTCCCCTCCCGGAGATCCGAATGGGGGACTATTTTACCTCCGGAATATTTTACCCGAGAAGATGCCATCATCATATGTTCATACAGTAGAGCTGCATGTCCTCGGGAAAAATAACGGCTGTAGTTTCCCCTTGCTTTCAGCCGTTCGCAGTAGCTGTGTGGCAAAGCCGCATTAGCTGATGTTACAAGGCCAGCTCAGTCAATCATCCAGACTGTTGCCCCTGTAACTACTGAAAAGGCTGCTGCCCCTCTTCAGGAACCACACGTTTGTCTGGCCTCTCCACAGATACCCCTCCGCTGTGGTTGCACCTACGGTACGGCTATCTGTATCGTTGAGGCACGCAAGACACCCCACCTCGGCAATGTCTGTGGTTCATGGGAGTGGCAGGAAATCTTAGGTAATGTTAATTACAAAAATTGTACTCAGTGCTTGTGTCAAAAATAGAAAAAAAAAATTCACTAATTTTAGTTTTGACGCGGCATTACGATTTTTGTGGTTGGTTTCACAAACGAACCACTTTCTGATACAGTTCTAATACTTAAAAGATGTTGAAACTTGAAAATAAGCGGCGACGAAGAACGAACGAAGAAAGAAACAGTTTAGAGACAAGCAGACGACGGAGATAGAAAGAAACGTTGGTTCCGATGTGTGGACGGCCTGCCGATATTGGCACAACGTCTTTGATGTTTGGTCAAAATACCGAGAATGTGTGGACCCTGCCTTACAATGTATAGCTTCTTCACGAGACAATTGACAGACAGTATAGACAACTACCAGTCATTATACCTTCGAAATACTATTGTAGTACGACACAGGTCACGAAATGTTAGGTCACAGACAATTAGGTTCCTGAAAAACTGCACGTCACCCACGGTTTCCCATTTATTACGTCTTTACTACTAGGTCTACTCGTGACATATTTTCAGGCGTGTGCAGTCACACCACGGCATTCACCTTCGTAATTATACCATAGAATGACATACAGCTCAGAAGATGTGTAGACAAAATGAGTGAGATCCAGCGCAACACGCACTATGTGGCGCTACCCCACGTTTTTACTGTACTGTACTCTATTGCGGCTCTTCTTGGTTCTCTTTTACTTCTGCATGAGCAGCCGGTGGCCGCCCAGCTAAGCTGCAGCAGGCAGCAGGCAGCAGGCGGCGCCCACAGCGCGGGTGGATGCTGCGACAGCGGCAGGTGGCCAGCCAACCAGCCGGTAGCCGAGCAGTTTGTGTGTTAACGTTTTACTGTTTGAAAAGGCTTTCCAATAACTCCAACATTATCAGCGATTACACTCATGTTTGGACTTGTCATAATTAATTACGTAATTATTAAACAGGTTATGTTTATCAAAAGTAGGTTGTGTATTTTCAGTGGACGCTAATATACAGGCAGTAGTGCGCTAGACTGTTAAATTGAGGCACCGAGGCGTGAGCGTGCACAGAGTGCCAGTTGCTAGTCGGCCGTGGGTGTCGGCAATGTGTAATGCGTTTCGTCGGTCGTGAATGTAAAAGAAATTGACATTCAGTGAAAGAAAAGAATCGTGCCGACTAATACTGGGCCAACGACGCTCTATGAAAATGAAAAGTATTCATCAATGAATATTTGGTTAATTGTGTGAGTTAAGGAAGATTAACATTTAAAACATCGTGCCTGCAAGATTCGAGAGTAAAGGCTAAATTAATATTTACATTTCGTAATTAGAAAGGTGCTGAGTAAAGCTAATAATTCAGTATAGCGTGACTGATATGACACATGTGAATCTGGCTCCGCATTAATGTGCTACTCTGAAAAAACATGGTAGTGTGTCGTAATGATGATATCGTAAGGCAGACCCCAGCTGGGATCGCGTTCGTCCTGGCTGGTGCAAGTCTGTTACGAGGCGCCACTGGGGAGCCTTGCGGGTCGACGACGATGATAAATGGTGAAGAGGACAACACAACACCCACTACCCGGGTAGACAAATCTTCAATCCTTCTGGGGATCAAACCTGGGGCCTCTGAGTGGCAATCTACCACTAAGGGGGCGGACCGGTGTCTTCAAATAACAACCTTTTACTTCCGAGTAGACAGAACCATACATTCATTTACTTATATTATAGCACCCGATATTGCGATCTGCACATCGTTAGAGTCCGCGACCGGAGGAGAAGACTGTCAATGCGACATGTATAACGGAGGTAAGCAATGTTGACTGTATTGAGAGACTGAGTGGGAATGGGCGCAATACACTTGGAAAGAACTACTGTATGAAATCGTCGTGTGGTGTGTGTGTGTGTGTGTGTGTGTGTGTGTGTGTGTGTGTGTCTGCAATGCAAAGAATTCCATCGAGTGTTTATCTCTTATACGCTGCAAGTATTGGTGGTATCCCTTAACGAACTGGCATTTATACAAGGGGGTCCATTGATAGTGACTGGGCTAAATATGTCACGAAATAAGCATGAAACGTAAAACTACGAACAACAAAACTTTTATAGCTCGAAGGGGAAAACAGATGGCGCTGCCATAGGTTAAACGGATATCAACTGCATTTTTTAAATAGGTATCCCCATTTTTATTACATATTCGTCCAGTACGTAATAAATATGAATGTTTTATTTGGAACACTTTTTCGTTATGTGATAGATGGCGCTGTACTATTTATTCACAAACATTATGCTCTCAATTATAGACGAACAGTGTGTAACAGGTGTGTTTTTTAAATTAAAACACAGAACGTAGGTACGTTTGAACTTTATTTCGGTTACTCCAATATGATACATGTACTTTTGTGAAATTATCATACATTATAAGAACGCATGCTGTTACTGCATAATTACCTGTAATTACCTCATGACTTCAATAAATGTTCAAAATGATGTCCTTCAACTTCAATGCATTTGGCATTACGCGTAACGAAATTCCTATAAACAGCGAGTAGTTCGCGTTTAGTAATGTTCTCACGTGCATTTACAATGCGCTGAGGCATGTTTTCAGGCGTTGTTGGTGAATCACGATAACAAATGCCCTTCAATATTCCCCACAGAAAGAAATCCGGGGATTTAAGATCCGGTGAGCGTGCGGGCCATTATATGGTCTTTCTGCGACGAATCCACCTCCCATTAAATATTCCATTTAAGACCGCTTCAACTGCACGCGAGCCAGGTAGCGGACATCCATCATTTTGAAAGTACATCGCTATTCTGTCATGCAATGAAACATCTTGTTGTAAAATCGGTAGAACATTAGTAAGACATCAGCGTACATTACACCATTTAGATTGCCATCGATAAAATATGGCCAATTATCCTTCCTATCGTAATGACGCACCATACATGAACCCGCCAAGGTCGCTGATGTTCCACTTTTCGCAGTTATCGTCGATTTTCCGTTACCCATTAGTGCATATATTGCCGGTTTGCGTTACCTATGTTTGTGTATGACGCTTCGTCACTAAACAGAACGCGTGAAAAAAATTGTTATCGTCCCGTAATTTATTTTGTGCCCAGTGACGAAAGTTTAGACGACGTTCAAAGTCTTCGCCATGAAAATCCTAGTACATAGAAATATGTCATAGGTGAAATTTATGTTGATGTAGGATTCTCAACACTGACGTTTTTGAGATTCCCGATACTCGTTCAAATTGTCTGTTACTGATGCGCGGAGCAGCCGCAACTGCAACTAAAACATGTACTTCTGCAATTGGTAACGGTACATTTTAACACGTTTAATGTATCACGAAGCAAATCCTGTCCGAACTGGCGGAATGTTAAGCGATACCACGTACGTTTAAGTTTGTGACTATCACAGCGCCATCTATCAAAAAGCGAAAAAAGTGTTCCAAATAAAATATTCATATTTATTATGTAATAAAATGGGGTTACGTATTTTTAAAAAATGCAATTGATATCCGATTGACCCATGGCAGCGCCATCTAGCGGCCCAACCATAGCACCATCTGTTTTCGTCCTTCAAGCTAGAAAAGTTTTGTTCTTTGTAGTTCTTTCGTTTGATGCTTATTTCGTGAGGTATTTGGCCCGGCCATTATCAATGGACCACCCTGTATAGTTAATAGGTGTATACATGGGACTCAGCATTTACTTGACGCGTCAAACCCCGCGTGAAGTGCCGGAATACTGTAACGAGACCAGTAATTTATTACGTCTTCACTACGAGCTCCAATTCACAGTTGACTAATATCCCATTGTATGAACCTGGAAAACTATGTTATCACAGGTCACATAGTTCATGAGAGATGGTGTCATAAGGATTGAGCTGCTTCAAGAATAAACTGGAATGGCTTCAATGGAAGGTACAAATAGTTGAAGAAACAAGAGAGGAGCGGATTGAGTGACGTAGGATAGGAGTGAATGTAGGCCAGGAGAAGGCCGCGAACTACCAAATCAAATGTTTGTATAGTCTATGGGACTTAACTACGGAGTCATCAGTCCCTAAACTTACAAACTACTTATGAACTAGCTAAGACTAAGGACGGCACAAATATCCAAGCCCGAGGGGGGATTCGAACCCCCGACCGTAGTGGCCGTGCGGACCGTGACTGGAGCGCCTTAATCCCCTCGGCCACCGCGGCCGGCCCGCGAACTACCGCCGCTTAGAGATAATCTAACACCCCGGCTGTTCCAGGGCATTGACTGGCCGAATTGGAAATTCAGGGCGGGCAACATCTCTAACCGAGATTTCCCGCTTTGGGTGAGCGGCCGCCTGGCTATCAGGACAACTTGGCGTCCAGCGGAACTTGGCAGCTCATGGCACGCGGCTACTGCAGGCTAATGGCCGCTGTCCGTTACTGCACCTGCTGTCAGATTGAGCTGCGCTCCCTCAAGGGATGGGCCCTACCTGTGCATCAGCACTGATGTGCGTCTGGATTCATGGACGGCCGTAGTGCAGGACGGCTGATGGCCCAAAGCGGGAAATTCGGATTGGGCAGTAATTTCAAACTTCAACACTGAAACAGTCGAGATATTTAAATGTTTCTAATCCACAAATGTACAGTTGTTAATTTCAACTAAGGGTTCCGAACAGGCATCATATGTATAACGATATATATCTACACCTTTGACAACCTGGGTCCATTTTACTGTTCCTCTTTACACCATATTCGTCTATTTTATTTACACACATTGCCTATCAATTTATTTTGTTTGACACTCATATTGCATGTGGAAAAATTTAATCAGTCACAAAACACCCGACGTTTTAACAGGGATTTTACGATACTGGCTGCTAAAGTAACCTTCCATTAGAGTGCTATACACAGCGCCGGCGACTCGGGCGGTCGCTCAGCGCGCCAAAAACCAGGGGCCACGCGTAAGCCGACGCGTGGCTAAATAAATAAATAAAGATGAAATAAACACCGGCACTATAACATCAGTGTTACCGCACGGTTTGTTTTCCTGCCTCTCCTCTCCGGTATCTTCCTTCCCGCACTACAGGGGTTCCTGGCTGTGCAAATAGGATAGAGGGCGCGCCCATGGGGACGAGGGGCGGGCGGCGGGCAGCGGCGGTGCGAGAGGTGGTTGACGTGTCGTGCCGGAAGGAGGAACGCCGATCCTGGGAAGGCAGCGGCAGCGGCAGTGCTTGGGCCGAGGCGGTCGGTGGCGGTATGGGCGGCCGGGATTGCCTGTGATTGGAATTTTGAGCGAGATGGCCTGCACTTGTCTGCCTAAACATCGGATATCTTGCTCATGGGATTGGAGTACTGTTGTGAAGTTCTCCCTGGTCAGCTTGCGGTTCCTGGTATCCTGTGGTTCACACTGAAATTAATTTGTGTAATTCTTATTCTAAGAGTATTTGTTAACACAAGTTGCATATGTTCTTTATTTTGTTCAGCAGTGTTGAATCTTACTACTATTTCGTGTTGTGTATTTTGAGATTTAGTAAGGCCCTGGCGCGAAGCCCCATATTGCCGCGAGACACCACGCAAACCGACTGCCGGCGTGGCGCAGGGCATAGCGTCACCGACTGCGCTGTTCAAGGTCGCCGGCAAAAAATTATTTATTTGTAATTAACAATTCCAGAATGTTCTACATCTTTCTTACGTTCACTTGTAATTCTACTTGTTTCTTATGTTAACTATTCTTCTAATTTCTGGTACATTCTGTCTGTGTATAAATAGCAGAGCACTCTGCCCGAGAGGCAGTTAGTGCTGCTTGTATGTTAAGTTCGTAATAAGTTCGTAAAAAAATAAGTGTTGTTTTCAGTTGTCTTCGAAGTCAAGCCTGCTTCCATTTCAACGCGACAATATTGTCTGTGACGGCGTTGGCTGCCTGTTTTGTTATTATTAGTTGCCAAACCTGTTGGACCACAGAATTGGCTGAAGTTAAGTAATTTTCTGTGCTAGTTGATATATGTGTACTTGTAAAGTGGCTTCGCTTTGTTATCTTGAAAGCCTATCATTACTAAATAACCCATTGTACTATCCATGGCGCCTCATGTTGCGCACAAGCCAACTATGGTTAGCTGTTTCTATGTTCTTTCTGGGCCTTAAGCCATAGTACACAACTTAATAACGTAAGGTAATCCTTGCTCTATATGTTGGCGGTAGTGCCACGGTGTGTATATCATTCTTACGATATGCATTAATTGATTCTGTCAGTTAACTGAGATTGTGTATTGCTATATCCAAGTGTGACTTAAAGATTGCTTAACTTAATATTCAGTGTTCCTTCTGACTTGCGTCTAAATCGAACATTTTATTTGTAATTATCTGCTCTCTGTCTTAGGAAAGTTGTACTAGCGTAATTGCTTCGTGCTGTAAAATTTATCAGGCAACATTGTTCTTGTATTTTCCATTATTGTGATTTCAGCTGTTTTCAGGTACTTTTAAAAATTTTCTGTTAATTGCCTTTAGTCTTCAGAATTCTTAATAGAGCAACTCGCTCTGTTTTTTACCTAACGGCGAATTGTTTCCATACTTGTTTTAAAAGAAATTTTTTCTTACAAAAAAAAAAAAAAAAAAAAAAAATTGTTCAGAAAAGTAACCTACCATCTTGCGAATAACGCTTCACACTGGAGGGCCACTTATCTCCGGATTTTAAGAGACTTGTTTGTATTTTATTAATGACTTTGATTAGTAGTTTTGGGTTTAAATTGCTGTTACTTGTTTACTAGATAATTGTAAATTAATGATTTTGGCCCTTATGGCAACTTGTTTGTAAAATACTTTCATTACTGAATTATGTTTGTGCAAATAAATATGTATGACAACAAGAGTTGCACTCATTACAAATGGGCTACACCTTCCGTAGCTGCTCCCTTCCCACCAGTAGCATAACAATATACAATGACAAACTTTTCGGAACTAAAATATTGATCAGTCTCATAGAGCATTCGTCGTTTCACTGTTTGAACGACAGTGACAGACAAGGCGCGCAGTGCGTTATTGAGAGGGACATACGGCAGCCATTCGTACGGCGTGCGCGGCTCCAGCGACGGAGAGACATAATGTGCGCGTGTAGCCGCAAGATTAAGGGAACACCCTGTACTTTTAAGTACCGCATACTAACACTGCAATCCAACATGAAATTTGAACCTTCACCAAATACGTCAGAGAAACAGTTTTGATGCAAATCGTTGGCGTGTCATACCGTGAACATCTGTTTTACAAATGTAAACGTCAGCTCACTGATCTACACATAAGAAAACTTTAAATGTTTCCAGTTGCAGTGCATGATTATTAACAGTGAACTAAAACAACATCAAAAATACCTACAGAGAAATAAACGCACGAAGCAATCGCAAATTGCTAAATTTTTCAACTTCTATTGCTCTTTTAGAGATGGACAGTCGTTCAGTAACACATCAAAACTTGTGCCGGGCTGGGAATCGAACCCGGGTCGTTTCCATTATTTAACTTCTTTGTTTCATTTTTAAAATCCTCAAATTCACGATGAAAAATCACGTTAGAACATTACGTAATTAACCATTTAAGACGACTTCTGGAGAACATTGCAGAGCACTGGCAGGTTCGCTGTTTGTATAACAAAGGGCAGCGCGCCTGGGCGGTTGAGGCCAGCCCTGGCTCCACACTGCAGCTACTTGTCGAAGTTGGAAATGTGCGCTGTTTCACGTCAAGCAAGCATACCCGCACCTATTTTACGTATCTTAATTTGCGACATAAATTAGTTAAATTCAGTGCTGATATAACATTTAGTAAGAGATGTTTGAAGTTAACGGTCATATGAACGTTGACACATTACAACAGAAAACAAGCGTTCAACACTGTCTTTAAGTTCTGTGTTCACGTAATGGAACATTCGTAAACCAGATATTGGATGTAAAGCGAACGCAGGATCTCATTGAAAGGTGGCAACACTTTATTTTGGTATCGTCACTGACTGGTCAGCGATATTAGTTGCTACAGGTGGAGAGACGGCGATGGTCGGCGTGTGTGCTAACAGCAGTGGTAGGAGAAGCAGTGGCCGCAGTCTGCACTCAGCTCTGGTTTCCTGGAAGGCGGAGAGGGCAGTCTGCTGTACGACACGATGCGTGTAGCATTACATGTGGATAATTTCTTGAAGTCATGTGGACATGTAAGTTACAGTTGATTTCGAATTGTTATTGACGAGTATTTATGTTTTGTCTTGTATCCAAGAATATGTATGTTCTGCTTCTTCGGTACCTTCACCGCACTGCGCATTGTTAAGAAGAATTATCCATTCATGTAATTACAACATTTTTAGCCACTGTTAATTGAAACTAGATATGTCATCTTTTGCACAAATGAAAGACGTACTTAAAGTTTTAGACTCTTTAAGTATATCTTTCCTTATGTCCTCTGTCTTACAGTTACACAATACACCTGGCCTTCTGTATTATTATTCTGTCCAAGATGCACAAGAATTTTTGATACAGAATTTTAGAATTTATTTGATATGATCAGAACTGATCAGAACTGATAAGCATAATTAATGCAACGCTGCAGTGGAGTGGTCGAGTGGTCTAAAGCGCAATGCTGCGGAGCGCACTCTTGCTCGTCGTCTGGGGTTCGAGTCCCACCTCGGACATGTGTGAGTGTGTGTTTTGTCCATAGCACAAGTTAAAGTAGTTCGTCAGCCTAGCGACTGATGACCAAACAAGTCAAACCTCTTAGATTTACAAACATTAGGAACAATTCCGAAGTCCTCAAGTAAAGACGAATCATATAATTTTCATTTTTTATTAATACATAAAAGACGTTACTGGTGCATTGTGATATGCAACCAAACAATATTTGACAATTATAGAGCTTCATGTTCTAAAATGAGTTACCTACGTCTCGACAGTGAACGTTTAATACCAACTTTGTTATCACAAATTACATATTTTGTACGTGTTTGCTGACAACGCAAAGAGGTAAGTGAAATTCAACCTGTTTATCTTGAATGTCACGAATAGTCAAGACCTCTTACTCCTGATCTTACTTATTTGTTACACACAAGTTTTGACTAGCTGATTATTCTCAGACGTGCATTTCTTTGCCATTGTAGCTAAATCTTTTATCTCGTTAGACAGCTGCCAGTATTTCTTGTCCATTTGCGTAAAGCACATAATACACTAAAATTAATTACACCACTTGATGACACAATAAGTTGTTTCTTAATGAAATTAAGTCTTGTTCTCAGCACATATCAGAAAACACAACAATCATTGCTAAAGTCACAACCGAATCTTACTCCGTACGTTTTGTGTTTTTAATGTATTTTCACTTTAAATAATTGATGAATTTGTTAACTGTCAACATAAGCGTTTCCACTCTGTGCCGTATCCATACACGCCATTCTGTTCCTTTCAGTCACTGGTAGACATTGCCTGTCCTTCCACCCATGCTCACATTTATATCCAGTATCGCACTAATCTTAATCATTGGCCTGTACTTTGTTCAATTAATGAACTACTTGACTGTCAAATTAACGAATTCTTCTTTGAGTTTAACCGGACTTGTCATTCAGCGAGAGTGTTATTTAGCCAAAGGAATTTTGTGGGTAATTAAGCGCACTGACATGGCCATACACCTTTCTATCAGTCGATCCCAGGGTGATTAATAATAATATTTATTCTTACTTTGATCACAGACATCGAGATCAATTTTTATGGTCAAAGTTTTATACCAGTCTACCGTTGCATTCACACAGACCCAAGTACCCATAGACACAGTCAGACATATGTTTCAACATGTAGACTCAGTTCAAAAATTGGTAATGATTAACTGTAGAGAATTTTAAGACGATCGCCTGAAAGAATCATTGTGGAGGGACGTCGATACTGAAATACTGGCTAAAGACGAGACGAATTTGATGTTCGTTTAAACAGGGCAATGCGACACGGAATAACAGAGTACGTAGTCTTACGTCTACATCATGACTCTGAAAAATGACACTTCAGTGCCTCGCTGTGGGTTCATCAAACCATTTTCATAACATTGGTCTCCATTCCATTCTCGAACAACATGAGGGAAGAACCAACGCCTAAATCTCTGAGTTCGAGCTCTGATCCGTCTTATTGTTTTTTGGTGGCCATTTCCGTCTATTTATGAGGTAGTCAACAGTATAAATTTCGTTCGTACATCTTACCTTCAGGAGACACGCCATTGTTGTAATGATACCGACAGGAACTCCTATTTCATTTCCGCAATAATACAAATTGAGTTGCCCTTCTTTGTTCACTTCCGATATCCTCCGTCAGTTTCACCTGATAAAGATGTCACACCTCGAAGCAACTAACAATGACGGTGGACAAGCGTAGTATTGTAATCTCTTTAGTAGTTTTTGTTACATCTTGTAAGTGTTCTCCCAATAAAACTCAGTTATTGTTCGCATTTCCTACAGCACTGTGCGTTCTTTCCATTTTAAGTCTGTCCTAATAGCAATTCCTAGATATTTGGTTGCATGTGAGGCGTTGAATTCGAATTTGTAAATGTTTGTGAAGCTTAAGGGACTTAACTGCGGGGTCATCAGTCCCTAAACTTACAAACTACTTACTGACGACCTTATACTAAAGACGACACAAACATCCATGCCCGAGGGGGGATTCGAACCGTCGACGGGGAACGGCCTCGCGCATTGGAGCATAGTGCCTCAATGCGCTCGGACACTCCGCCACGACGTTGAATTTAATTTATGTTGTAAGCGATGATTATGAAATTAATGCTTACGTGGAAAACTTGACACTTGTCTTTATTCGGGGATTCGGGGTCAATGTGTAGCTATAAATACTTCTTTCAAAAATTTAAAGAAAAACAATAGTCCTTGGATTTTTATCTGTCACTTTCCACTTCTTTCACCTCTGACAGTATTGCTCACGTGAAAAATACCGAGTAGCACCGTGGTTCGGAACCCACGTTAAACTGTAGGTCCCCCTATAACTGGCTGGGTAAGTCAGTTCGAAGGTCGGAGGAAGGCAACGGCATACCACCTCCAAACAGGACCATGCCTAGTAAAGCACTGTGGTGTTCAAACCAATCTTCGGATTGTTGACTGCTTTACCTTTACCTTATTAGTTTTTATCCAGCACGGGTAAAAATTTCGTCGTCGTTCCCTCTCGTACAAATACCTTGTGGATAATGTCTTGACTTAAAATATTAATTGTCAAGTGTAGACAACATTTACTAAACTGACACGTTCCACATCATTACGAAATTTCGTATATATGATCTATGGAACAAGTATTAATCTAATCTAATCTAATCTAATTCACTGAACTTCATTGTCCGACGTTGTAACTCAAATGTTCAAATGTTTGTTAAGCTTACGGACTTAGCTGCGGGGTCATCACTCCCTAAACTTATAAACTACTTACGGACTACCTTATACTAAAGACGACACAAACATCCATCCCGAGGGGGAAGGGATTCGAACCCCCGACGTGGAACGGCCTCGTGTATCGCAGCATAGCGCCTCAATGCGCTCTGCCGCTCCGCGGCGGCTCCCACTTAGTATGTCGTTGCCCACCATTGCGCTATTTCTACGCTTCTGCTTTCTGCTCTTGCTCCATTGTCCCTCCCCCAACTGCACTTCTAAGCTGTCCCCTACCATCACTCTAATACCTCCATCCCCACCATACATTCATTCGCTTCCCCCTTCCCCTGCTGTAGTATAATATTAAAATATTGAGCTTAACGTTCATTTACGTATATTTCTAGATGGTCTCATATACATAGGACATCAAAGGCAGCTGTATATTGACTGTAAATTTTTTTGTAATGTTAATCATGATTTCTATGTTTTCACAGTTGGAGCCAAGGTGTCGTACGTTCATAAAGAACGTACACGTCATATTCATGTTAGTAGTTCTGTAATCTTTGGAAGTATTTTAAATATGTGCAGACCATTTGTTAATGCTAAAAATATTAGCGCGTTTTTGTTGTTTTATTTTATACATACATTCTAATTATTATTGTTTTTTTTATTATCCGATTTTCGTACATTGCTGTTATGTTTCCAGATAGTGGGTAGGCATACATGTTCAGATGACTGTTGGCTTGGTTATCTCCGGAGATTAGTTACTTAAACTAACGTATACTAAGGGCAAAACGCACACACACGTGTAGGTGAGGGTGTACGCGAACCTCTGGCGTGGAGCGGACACACAATGCACAGCCACTGCCGCGAGCCAATTTCTCTTCTCTTCCGTAACTTGGTGTTACTCTTCTTACTGCTCGACGACGGTGTCATAACAGAGTGGCGATTCACTGATTTGTTTAAAGGAATTAACAACTTACAAGGAGAGCACATGGCTATCGGGTTTAGAATTTCTTTTTATTTACGGTACGTGGATTTCAGAACTTAAATAACAATCAGCAATAGCGTTTCGTCGCAACTCTCAAACGTTCTCCAGAAAATCGACTTCGGTCTTTTGCAAGTACACGTAAGTACCTACCAATAAAAATAACAGCTACAGCATCTATGTAATTCAGGTGGTAGCGTTCTGGCCTCCTAGACTTGCCGTCGGTGGTTCAAATCCCGCCATGACATATATTTTTTCGATGTTTTCGAATTAAGTCACATAAAACGTTATGGAATCTGATTCTGTGTGTAGTGTCATTTTTTTATGTGTATGTAGACGAGCTGAACACCTTGTCGTCACCTAGGTTAGTTGCTTGGAAAGCCATTAGTAGCTATGGAGATGACTTTCCATAAATAGCATCATAGTTCTTCACGAACTGTACAATCAAAGACAATCTCTGCCATGTTCCATACAAACATTTATGTACCAATGATCTTCCTCTTGGTGTAAAGGTCAAGTGTGTAAAAAGTCATAAAGATTGGAGCAAAACTATGCATTGTGTCAGTCCATAAGTTAAGTACCCACCACTGTGTACGAACGAAATTTTATGCAGACATTGACATTCTTATTGTTTTTAATGTAAGTGTAAAATTTCATCAATATTGGAACAAAACTATAGTTCTCTATGCAATACAAACGCAGGGTCATATTGAAAAACGCACTTTGTTTTTCTCAAATATTCCAATTTTATTTCATACGACCCTTATTCTGAAAAAAAAAAAAAAAAAAAAAAAAGAAAAAGGATCTGTGAAATCAATCGAGTTATGGCGCGACCAAGGTATTTAGAGATCCATTTTTATGTTGCAAAGTACTGTCCCTCCGCCTCCAATACATCGTATGAAACTTTAGGTACACGGTGATCTGCCTCTTGTTTTGAAGGTCAAGCGAGCGAAATTTAGTGAAGATCGGAATAAAAATACAGATTTCGTGAGTCTGTAAGAGACGTATGCTCCGCCATGCACCTATCACAAAATACTTTCTTAGGTGGCGTATCCGCCAAATTTCAGCTTCATAGTTGAAGCAGTTTTCAAGATTTGATGTTTAGTCAGTGACAGAGTCAGTGTACTTTCGCTTTTATATACATAGAGATTAAGAAGACACATTGCTTAGTATTGGATGCAAGATAATTAGAGGAAGACTTGCAGACAAACATAAATAGTAACATGCAAATCTGTAATGCTAACTTTATTTGATATAAGGTCATGCCTGATGCGATAGTTTTACGGCATCTACAGCAAAACTGTTGTGAGCGGTAGACTTCGTTTCATCATTGTGTGTGTGTGTGTGTGTGTGTGTGTGTGTGTGTGTGTGTGTGTGTGTCGGGGTGGGGGGGGGATTACAAAATGCTTCATAAACATCTGAAAGTAAATGCAAACTTTGTTGCATGTCCCTAACCCATTTTCCAATAATTAAGGCATAAATATGGGATTCTCACACGGTGGCCTCTAATTATTTATGACGTCATATCTCCTGATCCCGTGCTCTTTTGATTTTAGCTCAGAAACCTTTGTGGGAATACAGTGAACAGTTTACAAAGGTTTCATTGAAATCGAATGAATGGTTTATGAACACAAGGAGGACATACAGACAAACATCCATTTTTATATATGTAGATAAAAGATTACGAATAAACAACAATACTGTACCTGTATTTTTCGTAAAAATTACCATTATATATTAAAATTGTGTAAGTATTAGAACACAATAAAAATGTGTCACTGCAGGATTTGAACCACCGACCCTATATTTTTTAATTCCAGAAGGCGACCAATTTTATTTTTTTTTCTTATTTATTTTCTTTTCTTTTTTCTTTTTTTTTTCTTTCTTATTTAAACCACCTGAGGTACACCGACAAATGGGACAAGTGCTTTTTATACCGTTACTTACGTGTACTTGGAAAACTTCAAAGTCGCTTTTCTCGAGAATTTTTTAGAGTTGTGTCGAATGGCTTTGGTTGATTGTTATTTGTGTTCTGAACTTGACATACCATAAACACAAAAAAAAAAAAAAAAAAAAAAAAAAAAAAAAAAAAAAAAAAAAAAAATACTGTAATATACTACCCGTGTGGTATCCTTGTTAGAGTACAGTTTTCGGTAGTTGGTAAGCGTGTAGCTACTGTTAGAGGAATAGAGTGGTGGAGTTCAGACTGACCGGCGGCGGGTGTCCGTGCGCAGAGCAGTGCAGCGCGACGCCGGTGGAGTTGGAGAAGTCTGCGCGGTGCGGCGGCTCCTGCAGGAACACCGGGCCCTGCGAGCCGTCTGCCGCCCAGCAGCCGGCGGCCCACAGCGCTGCAACAACACAGGAAGGCGGTCACACGGCGGCAGCGGCACACACTCAAAATGCTACAAGCGGCTACATCTATGCCCACATACGTCTGGACGGCCCGGCAGTTACTAGTGACAACCCTGACAGTTACTAGTGAGAACTCGTCAGTTACTATTAAGAACTCAGGGCAGTTACTAGTGAGAACTCTGACAGTACTAAGTCAGAACACGGTACGAACTTAGCAGTCACTAGGTCTCGGCGCAGCTAGTGTCATACAGATGACACTGTGAGAATAGAGAAGCAACAGACATATGTTCTAAAGTTGAGTATTGTAAATTTCAATCAATAAATATATTGTTATACTAACTATATCAATGTTTTAGATCTCAAAGGATTCTGCACCAGTGCGTTTATTGACAACTAGGCGAGGAGGTCACAACAAATGGCAACGAGGTCACAACGAATGGCGACGAGGTCACAACAATGTGAAGGCTACGTTGACACAGTATTGCCATACAGCGCAGTCGCACGATGGATTACAGCGTCCTGATTATGCAGAAGAGCTGTTCAGAATCAGCCCCGAGCAGGACGATCCCACATAGAGAACAATGTATTTCAACTCCGCAGCCCCGGAACTCGCCAAGGAGCACCGAATGGTCTCCGAGACCAGGTGACAGGTGACAGGTGACAGGTGACAGGTGTCCCTGACGTGAAGGGGCGCGAGGGCGGGTGGCGGGCGAGCGCCGGCGCTGGTGCCGCTGTCGAAATTCTGCCCCGTCTGGGAAATACCGTGGGTCCGCTACTGGCAGGTCGCCCCTACTGCTAGCTGTCATCCTTGTGCCGCTGTGCAGTCACGCAGTGGACAGCGCCAAGAAAATTACAATTCTGCACTCTAGTGTACTCCTTCATAGCTAGTCGTTGCTGCAGGCCCCCCTTATTAAAACTCTCACTCGAGATATCAATGCAGTGAAACTAGCGATCATCACTTTGAACAATTCCTGTGAACCACGTTGTTGCATTTTCGACCTTCAGTTCCACATAATTATGAAATCCCACTCTAATCGGTTGTGGACCCACTATGGCAGACAGCGTACGATAGTCACACAGGTGGTTGTCCAGTAGTTAATAGCTTTCACACTATGTCCAATTTGTTTACCCTGAAAGTACTAACAGCATATGTTGTCTGAAATTGCAGCTGTTTACATCCAGTGAGTGAACAAACATACATATTTTTACTGATAGTAATGCTAGTGAGTAAAATATAAAGCTCTACCATCGTTCGATTTCACTACCGTATTATACACAATCAAAGAAATTCGCTTTCCAGAGAAAGTTGTAGTCACAACATATCAAATATATTAATTACAAGGCAAGACATTCAATTCATTGCCTTTTAATTCGCGTTCAATGCTGTAGTGTTATATAGTGTCATCAATAATAGGAGTTGTAAAAAAAAATTGCCACGCCAAACGACGAATCTTCATTCATGCACTGTATGACAATGAGTGACTTAGCGACTTGCAACAAACTTTAAATATAGTTTAAAATCTTTATTATACTTTTTCTCGCTGACAACCGCATCAAAATTATGACAGAAAAAATTTCTTGCTTACCACTTTTCCATTGTTCATGAAGTTAACGTATGACATTCGGTACGACGCCTCTATTTATAATTTTTACACAACAAACTGTACTCGCAGGAACCTTTACAGACAGCACACGTACATCTGAACGTACCTTCGAAATTGTACCACAGTACAAGTTGTTCATCAGATATAAACACAAAAACAGTAACATTCATGGAAAACGCCCCATCACATATCATGTTTTAATCCATTATTTCTATAGTACTGACTGTATTCGCAACAGATTTTGCCGGCAAACAGAACTTGTATAAATGAATACACAACTACAAAAGTATACAATTGTACTACATATAATTAATTAATATGAGAGCATATGTTCTGCGATGGGTAAAAACCTTTGACATCATGCACCACGTTTTAACAAATTTACGTATTTACTACTAAGGTATTCTTGTATTCCAGTTAGTTCGAACGAGTACGTGTTACTTCCGACAGGTCTGCCTTTTAACTTGAAGAGACTGCAGTTTTGCAGTGAAGCTTGGATTTTTTCTTACGATTAACATATCACAGGGCAATACATTGAATATTGCGGAGTTGATTTGACGTTTCCATGTTTCTCACATGGACTACTTTATGTCGCTTGCTCCGGGGTGGCTTAGCGATGAATTTATTCATATAGATCTTGGACAGGTAACAGGAAATAATGTTGTAGTAAAGTTTTGAATTAAATGGATGTATGCATGGTACATATCATTTGCATTTTGATTTCTACCTTTGTTTGTTTGGATACTTATAATTTTGTACATTATGCAAGGTGGTCTTATTTCATGTTTTTTGGAAAAGAGGAGATGAACAGCGATACAAGGGTTAGTACTAAATCAAGGCTCGAATAAATAAATACTCGAGGAAGGCCAGGTTTTCAGCTATGAAATAATAAAAGAATGTAAAGGGACTGCAGAGTAACATAGTAAGCAGGAGATCCCCGCTTCGAATGCTGGTCGCGACAAAATTTTAATTAACTTTGCTTATAATAGACATTATTAAATGTATTATGTGCGGCATTTATGGTTCTGAAATAAACAATGTTGGATACCATCTAACGTTTTCAAAATGGCGTTTGCTTGTCAACAGACAAAGGGACGGATGTCCGCGGAACAAGCATGAGTGACAAAATATTAGTGTTTATAGCGTTAGAGTGTGTTCTGGCCCGCAAGATCGGTTTAATAGTCGTATTGTTGGGAGACCTGGAGTGGCGGTGTAGGAGGAAACTACTCGTGACTGCCGAAATAGAAGCAGCCCTGTCCCAGGTTTCAAATTAACCACTCCAAGAACCCTTGTGGGTGTCCGCCATATTGCCAATTTATATGAATAATAAATTTTTGGAACCGGAAAATCGCTGCGACACCACGAGACGACATTCCACTGGTTGGGGGAGCGAAGCGTAGTCAACGAGTTGCCGAGGAAAATGAACGTGAAAGAGTTTCACTGACGATTACTTTCATCCAATTTTTGAATTTTATTTGGGCTGACCTTGATTTGATTTCATTTGATTTTCTCAGGGAAGCCAAAACGGTCTTGGTCCAACCTGCCACTGCCCGCACCGAAACTAAGTTTATTGTGCCGTATCGCTCCCTGTACATCTAGTAAAGCCAACCAATGCCCTTGAACAGTGCAAGGAGTCCCTTTACCAGTTCTTTATTAGACACAATTTCTTCGGATCTGGTTGTCCCAAATGTTCTGTGCCTTTTACTCTCCAATGCAATGCATTCGAAGATTAGATGTGATGCAGTTTCATCACCGTCATCACAGATCCTACATTTAGGGTCTCTTCTGTTATTCCCATTGTATGTAGGTGGTTTTTGAAATTCCCATGGCCTGTCAGCAATCCAACCACGAGTCTAATCTCTCTCCTGTTCAGGCCCAGGATTGCAGAGCTTCTTTTAAAACATGGCTTTGGCATCATTACCTTGCCATGTTTTTGTTGATAGACCTTGGTCCAATATTCTACGTGCTGTCTTCTGAGCCAGTAACGTAGCTCTAATTTGATCATTGCCTTGGTGATTGTCAGGACAGGTTCCGGTCCAATAAATGGAGTCTCTGTCCCCATCCTGGCTAATCTGTCGGCATGTTCGTTGCTACTGATCCCCGAGTGGCCAGGGACCCACAAGAGGTTTACTCTATTGCTTTCCCCTAGCTCCACCAGAACCCTGTGACATTCTGTAACAATTTTAGACCTTGTTGCAGGAGCTGCCAGCGATCTCAGGGCTGCCTGGCTGTCTGAATAGATATAGATGCTACGATATTTGTAGCACCTACGCAAATTCTCCTCCACATACGGCCTGATGGCGGTGATTTCGGTCTGGAATACTGAGGCCAGTTTCCCTAGAGAGATGACGCCCTCCAGTCTTGGCTGCACCCCGTATACCCCGGCCCCAACGCCTTGGTTTGATTTTGACCCGTCAGTGAACTAGAGAATATCCCCCTTACGGTGTCGAACTATTTTCTCCCACTGCTCCCTACTTCCAATTGTTATATTGAAAGGCTTGTTGAAGAAGTATGGGGTTATAATATAGTCGGCTGGCATTTCCCCAACCTTTCCTATATTTACCTCACTCACTAGTTTAGTGTGTGATTCTGGATATCCCAAAGGGTTCCAATTGGGCTTACGTTTGTGACATATGAAACGATTCGTAGTCCAGCAAATAGTCCGAATTAATGATGAGAGCAGTAGGAGTGATGTAAGAGACTGTCTGTTTGTTATAATGCGGTGTGGCGGCCGCCCGTTCTCACTGTAGGCAGGAAGCGCGATATCTCAGCGCTGCTGGAGGTGTCGGGGTTTTCATCGCTCAAGTGCTCGCCAGGACAGAGCGGCAGTCGGCAGTCGCAGTGGGCGCCCTGAGTGATGGCCGTGCATTAGGCAGATTGTCGGGGGGGGGGGGCGGTGTAGTGGGGGGGCTCCCACCTTATGACGACATCAAGGAGAAGTGGGGGGGGGGGGGGCGGTCTGCCGTCTGCCGCTCTCAATACCTGTCCCACTGTCCCCACTGGGAGCGCCTGCGGGCCGGCCAAGTGTTGCGCCGTTGTCACGCGTGTGCCGAATGGTGTACTGCAGTGTTCACAATTCATCATTACCATCGGAAGATAGTTACATAACATTCTCACTACTTTTCAACCCGAATTATTCCGTAATTGTAAATAGAAAGCAGAATAATTTGGGGTTGTTCAGCAGTGTTTTTCAGCCTGTGGGTTGTGAACCGCAGGGTGGTCGCAAAGGATTCCTTCGGGGGGGGGGGGGGGGGAGTCACGAGAAGTAGTACTTTTACCATAAAATGACTAGGGTTTCAGTGATACAAAAAGCTATATACAGGGGAAATTTAATTTTAACATATGTTTATGAGTTAAATAGATCATAAACGGTTTAATACAGTGAGTTAATGACCGTATAAGTGGAAAGTCTGAAAACTGTTTACATTAACCAAACGATAGGTGGTGTTGTTGTGGTCTTCAGTCCGCAGACTGGTTTGATGCAGCTCTCCACGCTACCCTATCCTGTGCAAGTCTCTTCATCTGAGAATACGTTCGGCAACTTACATCCTTTTTCATATGCTTACTGTATTCGTCCCTCGGTCTCCCTCTATGATTTTTACGCCACACACTTCCTTCTAATGCTAAGTTCACAATTCCTTGACGTCTCAGAATGTGTCCTACCAATCTATACCTTCTCTTACTCACATTATCCCAGAAACTCCTTTTCTCCCCAATTCGGTTAAGCATCTCCTCATTAGTCACGTGATGTACCCATCTAATTTTCATCGTTCGTCTGTAGCACCACATTTCAAAACCTTCTATCATCTTTTTGTCTGAACTCCTTACCGTCCACGTTTCACTCCCATACCGTGCTATACTCCAGACTAATGCTTCCTAACATTTAAATTAATATTGGATGTTAAAAAGTTTCGTTCTTTACGAAAGCTTCTCTTCCCAGAGCCATTCTGCATGTTATATCTTCTTTACTTCGGCCATCAGAAATTATCTTGCTACCCAAATAACACAACTCTTTTATTGTCTCATTACCTAATCTAACTGCTTCAGCCTCACCTGATTTTCTGACATTATATTCCATTACCATAGTTTTACTCTTGTTAATGTGCATCTTATATCTTCCTTCCAAGACACTGTCCATTCCATTCCACTGATCTTCCAGATCCTTTGCAGTCTCTGACAAAATTACTATGTCATCGACAAACCGCCAACTTTGTATTTCTTCTCCCTGAACTTTAATTCCCTCTCCAATTTTCTCCTTCCATTCCTTCGCAGCTTGTACAGATTGAACAACATTGGGGAAAGGCTACAACCCTGTCTTACTCCCATCCCAAACTCTGCGTCCCTTTCTTGCCCTTCGACTCTAATAACCGCTGTCTGGTTTTTGTATACGTTGAATATAACTCATCGCTCCCTATCTTTTACCCCTTCTACCTTCAGGATTTGGAAAAATGTATTCCAGTTGACACTGCGAAAAACGTAGGTTTTCCCTTACTTAGCCTATATTCTAAGATAAGTCGTAATGTGAGTATTGCCTCCCGTGTTCCTACATTTCTCCTAAATCCAAACTGATCTTTCCCAAGGTCAGATTCCACAAGTTTTTCCATTCGTCTGTAAATAATTCGTGTTAATATTTTGCAACCATGACTTATTAAACTGATAGTTCTGTAATTTTCTTAACTATCTGCACTTGCTTTCTTTGGAATTGGAATTACGATATTCTTCTTGAAGTCGAAGGGTATTT
Source organism: Locusta migratoria (assembly GCA_026315105.1). Lineage (NCBI taxonomy): Eukaryota > Metazoa > Arthropoda > Insecta > Orthoptera > Acrididae > Locusta > Locusta migratoria. Next base: position 39,337,006 of record CM048745.1, read on the forward strand.
CCCCTGTCTCACGTGTCTTGCATAGAAGGTTGAATTTTTTTTTCATGACTGGCTCTCCTAACGAAATCAGCAGTTCAGATGGAATATAATCTACTCCAGTGGCCTTGTTTCGATTCATATCCTTTAGCGCTTTGTCAAATTCTTCTCGCAGTATCATATCTCCTATTTCACCTTCCTCCACTTCGTCTTCCCTTTCTAGAACACTGCCTTCAAATTTATTTCCTTAGTATAGGCCCTCTATATTTTCCTTCCACAGTTAAGGTTTTCCCTTTTTCCTTAGTACTGGTTTTCTGTCTGAGTCTTGATATTCATACAGCTGCTTTTCTTGTCTCCACATATCTCTCTTATTTTCCTGTAGGCGGTATCTATCTTTCCCCTAGTTATGCATTCTTCTACGGTTCTACATTTGTCCTGTATTCACTCCTGCTTAGCAAGTCTGCACAGCCGCGGTGGAGTAGCCGAGCGGTCTAAAGCGACTAGTTGCGGAGCACGCGGATGCTCGTCGTGGAGGTTCGAGTCCTCCCTGGGGCATGGGTGTGTGTGTTGTCCTTAGGTTAGTTTACCTAGGTTTAAGTAGTTTGTAAGCTACGGACTGATGACCACGCAGTTTGGTCTGATAGATTTACAAACATTTGAACAGTCTGCACTTCCTGTCCATCTCATGTTTCAGACGTTTGTACTTCCTTTTTCCTGTTTCAGTTGCTGAATTTTTATATTTTCTCCTCTCATCAATTAAGTTCAGTATCTGTGTTATTCAGGGCTTTCTATTATGCCTTGTCCTTCGGCCTATATGGTCCTCTCCTACCTTCACTATCCTATCTCTCAGAGCTACCCATTCGTCTTCTACTGTATTACTTTCCCCCGATTCAGCCAATCCTTGCCTAATGCTCCATCTGAGTCTCTCAACCACCTCTGGTTCCTTCAATTTGTCCAGGTTCCTTCTCCTAACTTTTCTACCTTTCTACCTTAAGTTTTAATCTGCAGTTCATAACCATCAAATTATGATCAGAGTCTATATCTGCCCTCGGATAAGTCTTACAGTTTAAGACCGGGTTTCTAAATCTTTTCCTTGCCATTATAAAATCAATCTTGTACCTTCCAGTGTCTCCCGGTCTCTTCCACGTATACAGCCTTCTTTCATGATGCTGGTGATCATTAAATTGTACTCTGTGCAAAATTCTACCAAGCGATCTCCTTTTTCATTATTTTTTCCCAGTCCGTATTCACCTACTACGTTTCCTTCCCTTTCCTTTCCTACTACCGAGTTGCAGTCCCCCATCACAATCATGTTTTTGCCTCCCTTAACTTTCTGAATGATTTCTTTTACCTCCTAATACATTTCTTCGATATCCTCATCATCGGCCATGCTAGTTGGCATATAAACTTACACTACTGTAATCGGTGTTGGCTTCGTGTCTGTCTTTGCTATTTTCTTATTCATTATCAGACTTACTCCTGCGTTTCCACCAACTAATTTTGTATTGATAAAGCTGTACTCACCTGACCAGAAATTCTGTTCCTCTTCCACCGAACTTCACTAATCCCCACAATATCTAAATTCAACCTATCCATTTCTGTTTTAAAATTTTCTAGCTTCCCTACCTGATTAAGGGATCTAACATTCCACGCTCCGATCCGTAGAATGCCAGTGTTGTCTTTCCTGATGATCACATCCTTCTGAGTAGTGCCCGCCCGGAGATCCGAATAGGGGACTATTTTACCTCCGGAATATCTTACCCGAGAGGATACTAGCATCATATGTTCATACAGTAGAGCTGCATGTCCTCGTGAAAGGTAAGGACTGTAGTTTTCCCTTGCTTTCAGCCGTTTGTAGTAGCTGTGTTGGAAAGCCACGTTAGCTGATGTTACAAGACCAGCTCACTGAATCATCCAGACTGTTGCCCCTGTCACTACTGAAAAGGCTGCTGCCCCTCTTCAGGAACCACACGTTTGTCCGGCCTCTCCACAGATACCCCTCCGCTGTGGTTGCACCTACGGTTCGGCTATCTGCATCGCTGAGGCACGCAAGCCACCCCACCTCGGCAATGTCTGTGGTTGATGGGGGTGGAATCGATAGGTACAACAACATAATACAATAAGTAATTCGAAAAAATCTAACTCCTTACAAATTGTCTATAGAGCGGGACCTTTCTTAGTGAGCGTAATTCGCGTCTGACTCTTGCCTGAAATGCGAAACAGTGATTAAGCGAAATATATTTTTCTGGCTGAAGTGTCGTAAAAATAGGATAATGTCCTCCTTCCGAAAAATACGCAAAACACTTGGTCCAACAATTTGAAAGAAAGCTGTAGCAAAAGAAATAGGACTGAATTTGTTTCCTTTAAGATAACAGAGTTCTGTTATTATGCTTGAAAAGCGGGCGGGCATGGCGCTGGAATATTTTTAATGGGAAGGGGTCGCGCACTCGATAAGTTTGTAAGAGCAGCGCTGTGCAGTACTGATCTACCGGGTCATTACAACTTACTAATCATGTTTCACTTTTTCAAAAACACCGTGTCTAAGTTGTATAATTGCAAATATTTTTATATGTGGTCAAATAATCATCCCATACGACAAACACATGTTTTTCAAGCTGATGTTCAGGTTTTGTCGCGACTGAACGACGCCTCGCATGTAGGCCTCTCACTGTGCTCCCCTCGCTCCCACCTGTAGCCACCAGCACCCGGCTTCCTGGCGCCACATCACGCACAGCAGGCCGCCGTCACGAAGCTTCGTGCCTGCCGGCAGAGCTGGTGGGCGGTGCCCTAGCAGACAGCCATTTGGCACAGCTGATTGGGACCCGAGCGAGCCGAGGGCGTGACGTCACAGCGACGTGGCCCACCGCTAACGCCCAACATCACGAAGTTTCTTCTGGTGCGAGCTCTCAGAGACGCCATCTGCCATTTATCATTTCGCGATTTTCTCGTTACAACTCACGTCGTGGTATTTCAAACTAATGGCACACTTAAGAGGGGCGACGGCATGAGACTGACAACCGACACGACAACACAGAGCTGCATCTCACTGCATTAGAAGAGTGGTTCGCTATCTGAACAAACAACTTCGAAACAGGTGGCTTGAATGATATGTCGAAAATGATTTTTCTCTCCTCAGGTGGCTCACAAACTGGCCCGACCCTACACTAGTGTGTGTGTGTGTGTGTGAGTTTTTCCCTCGGTGAAGACAATGTGTACGCACCACGTTTCCCGACAGCAGTGGCTGAACTGCAGGATCGCACCAACGAGACGCCGGCGAACACTGGCAGCAGATCGGAGGAACTTCGCTATTGCTTATACGAGTGTCGTGTCACACGAGTAGATTGCATAGGACGTTTATAACGACATATAGGAACATTTAAACAAGCCATCAATCACAATTTTGAAGGTAATAATTCGCGAATCACATTCATTCAAAGTCCCAGGAATTATATATAATCAACATGTGTAGAAGATGTGCTATATCTCACCACAGAGGAGATAATAACTGAAAGACACTGTCTAAGACGGAAATTGTGTTTATTGACAAGACAAACTAATCATCTTCTGGAAACAAAACAAACTAACATACTTCTGAAACTGAGACAAAAACAACAAACACGAATTAAAAGTTTTCTTCTTCACCAGTTAGGTACAAGCCAGGAAGAGAACGACAGCTTTGAGAAAACGGCCAAGGAGACGGAGCCGGATGACGTATTCCGTTGCGGGAAGTCCTGGAGGCGCGGCGTCGCTGGCAGGGACTCTTCTCTTCTCTTCCCTAGAGGCGTCGGTCGCGATCCCTCAGCTGCGGCAGTCTCAGCTGTGGCAGTCTCGAGCTGGTCTCACGTGACTGTGCGCAGGAAAATAGTTCAAATGTTCAAATGTTTGTTAAGCTTATGAGACTTAACCGAGGGGTCATCAGTCCCAAAACTACTTATGAACTACCTTACACTAAGGACGGCACAAACATCCATGCCCGAGGGGGGATTCGAAACCCCGACCGTAATGGCCGTGCAGACCGTGACTGACGCGCCTCATTCCCATCGGCCACCGCGGCCGGCAGGAAAATAGTTGCAGTTTAGTGCGCTCTCTGGCTTTAAGAGTCTCTTTACGATGAGTTACCGTAGTTTTATGTCGGGCCAGCTCTCGTCTAATGTATAAATATTGTGTCAGTGTTACATCTTAGTTTTATTTTGTCCCTCTTGTCATGTACCGGCGGTTCGCCTGATCAGCGGACAACCCGCAATGCAGTGTACAAGCGCATGGATGCATACCAGTGAGATGTTCAACAGCGGCGGTTCCGGAGTCACCAGAGGACGCGACAGTGGTAACTTCTACATTGGAAATTCAAATTCAAATGTTCAAATGTTTGTACAGCTTATGGGACTTAACTACGGGGACATCAGTCCCTAAACGTACAAACTACTTATGAACTACTTACGAACTAGGACGGCACAAATATCCATGCCCGAGGGGGGATTCGAACCCCCGACGTAGTGGCCGTGCAGGCCGTGACTAGAGCGCCTCAGTCCCCTCGGCCACTGCGGCCGGCATCCTTCTACATTGGCCAAACTGGACAGTATTTCCACAAGCGGTTTAAAGAACGCATTAGACATTCAGAAAACAATCAAAGTTTTTTCTTCACCTTAACGAAAGTCAGCACACCGTTGACACCATTCAACACGCACTGTACGTACTCCATAAATTTCCGAAAAACCATATTATGACTATCTTTGAAGAAACTGAAATCTATATACATGTACGTAACAATCCTCATAATGTACTAAACGAACAAACGGACCTTAAAGATTATTTAAAAATGTTTATCGAATTTCTCGTCAATGAAAAAGGTTTGGCCCTTTGTAACGAAAATCCAGAGATAACGTAAACCACACACGCTCATGAAATATATACGAAGCTTAGTAAATCGATTATAGAAATAAACGGTGAAATATATAAACATATACGCAGCTTTCCAAAATCGATTATAGAAATAAACGGTAAAACATAAAATTTTAAGTATAAAACATTTACTTCAAAATATGACCATATTATAGCATGTATAATTTATTAACACAGATGTCAAATATACCAAAGATATATCAAAGCATAACAACATAAATATCTGCTATACATCCTTTGTAAACGTATGACATCTTAGCTGTAATTGTCAAAATACACAATATTATTAAATCTTTTTGACAGTTAGTATAAGTATGCTTTAGATGTCTTATGTATGTCTGAACATGTAGACACCTACGTAAGTAGTTGTCAAGATCATTACTGTAATATTATAATACGACATACCATTGGTCTAATCTTAATGTTACCCACTTACAGCGCAGGTCACTTGATAATGGCATTATAAGCCGAAACTGATCTGTCGTGAAAATAGAAAATAAAAATACTGAATGGTACCTCAGTGGTTTATTTGTAAATATTATGTCACTTGCTTCCAACAGAATGTTGTCGATTCTTGTACCGAAACATCCGCCAGTTACTTGGATGATGTTAGAGCTGTAAATCTGGCTCCCCACAAAAACTCCTCTTTCCGATTCAGTAGTGTTAGGACACACATCAGCGTCCAGTATGTACAATGGACGTGTTGTGTGTACCCGCTTACAGGCCGCCTCATACACGTATAAAGGTGAATATAGTGAACCACTCTTACAATCGATTCCAGCCGAAATTGTAGAGGCCTCCCATGTTCCTGTGAGAAAGATTATATAACCGAACAAGATATTTTTAACGACTTTACATTTTGAAGAATATTTCTTCAGGATTACAAGGTGCCTAAAACACAAAATTGAGGCAGGAAAATAGTGTAATATGAAAATCACGATTCTAAGTAGGTTATTTCAAAAAATTAAAAACTTACTATCTTCGTTTAAAAACTTGTAAAAAAAGGTGAATTTAATAGTTCTGTCCCCCACGTTTGTCCAGAAATTAACGAAATAATTTCTCCGCACTGTTAACTGTTGCACTGGAACTCATCATCTCCATGTGGCCGAGCTACAGGGATACAACCTACTTAAATCAGTAAAAATGATTCAGTGTCCTGTATTCCGTAGACGAACCTGAAATTGACCGAAAATAAGTTATTAGCTATGGCTGATACGGAAATGACAACAGTCATCGTAGGTTTGATCAGAAAACTTGCTTTGAAATAAAATGTAAGCTGAAGTAAGCACACGACTACAAAGTTTCAACACTTTCAGTTCGAACTTTTCACTGATGTAACTAGTGGAACACGCGTAGACGGCATAACGCTTACATGTACATGAACACTGAGTAAATTTCACTGAGTAGGAGAGGTTTTCGTAAACGTACGGTATGCACTTCTGATACTCACTGCATATGTTCAAGGATCTTGGCGTGAGCCGCTACACTTTATAGTATTGCGGTTACATTCGAGTCCGTTATAGGGCAGCACACCGCGGTACGGATGTAGATATCTGTGCCACTGTCACATGCTGTTTGGCGAATTTACAGATAGAAGTGTTCGAGGGAGCTGATTCCAATACTGAAATTTTGAACAGGTTTTCTTCATATGTGCTTAAACTGGTAATGTTTCACACTTAACTCTCGATTTTATCACGCAAAGTATCAAGTTATGAGGTAGCATAAAGACTCTGTCGTTTGTCCGTATTGACATCGATTATAATAAGCATTGTAGGGTAAGCAGTCCGTTTATAACAACACTTCTTATGTTGTATTTTTCCACTTTTTGATTTGACAGAAATTAAGTTTTCAGGTTTGTCTGTCCGTACATCTTTCCTTTGATAATATGTTCGCGCCAGTGTGGTGGGGGTGTGGAGGGGGAGAAGGAGGCAGAGAGTGAGAGAGAGTGAGAAGAGCGTGGGAAGGGGGGGGGAGGAGAGGGGGAAGAGGGGAGAGGGAGCGACCAGCGGCGGCGTGCAGGTACTCAGCGTCTTGTAGGCCGAAGACGGGCGGTTGTGACCTGAATGTGTAATACGCGGTGTTAGATGCGGTATACAGCTGCATCTACTTGTGATCTCTGAAAATGACACGTAAGTACCTGGCAGGAGTTATGCGAAACTCCTTCAGAATACTCAAATATCAGTCCATTCTAGAATATTTTCTTTATTCATTAATTGAGCGGAGAAATCCGTCGACTAGAAAGGTGAGGTAGGTCGGATATTACAAAGAATATTAATCGTTACAGTTTAATTGGTATACGCGTAATGATAATGCTTTGGATAATATAAAAAAAGAAACAAAAATATACCAAACAAGCTGGTATGCGGCGCGTTGCTGCCACAGGAGAAGTAATTGTGGAAATAACGTTTGTAATTTGAAAGTGTTACCTCGTTTATATACGAATGATTATATAGATATCTGCCACCATCTCCCCTCTCTCTCTCTCCTCCACTTCCCTCTCTCACTCTCCTCCTCTCTCCTCTCTCACTCTCCTCCTCTCTCCTCTCTCTCTCTCCTCCTATCTCCTCTCTCACTCTCCTCCTATCTCCTCTCACAAGCACCATCCTCCCGTCTCTCATTATCCTCCTCTCTCCCCTCTCATGCTCCTCGTCTCCCCTGTCTCACTCTCCTCCTCTCCCCTCTCTCATTCTTCACCTCTCTCCATTCTCCAACTGACTCCTCTCCCCTCTCTCATTCTCCCCCTCTCCCCCCTCTCATTCTCCTCCTCTCTCCACGAACGAATACCTCGGTATCTTACTGCACTGAACCTCAAAGTCGTAAAAACCGCTTTTGAGGTAGAGAGTGATTACAAACAGAAAATAGACCAGGTATTTTGGAAAACATCTGAATAAGGGAATAACTCGCCAGTTGTAGTTGTTGAGGTCTTCAGTGTAAAGACTGGTTTGCACGCGACTTTCAATGCTATCCCGTGCAGTGCTCTTCATTTGCTAATAAGAACTACACCGGACACCGATTTAAATCACCTCACTGCGCTCATCTCTTGGTGAGTCGGGCCCGGTGGTCTTGGGTTAAAGTGCTCGACTGGAAACCGAATGGTCGCGGGTTAAAAACCCGGTCGGGTCTCTGATTTTTTCAGTCTGTGCTTTAACCCATCCTCCACCTTTCAACGATGAGAGGAGTCGCCAGAAACGACACGTGGTTCGGATTCCACGTTAAGCTGTAGGTCCCCTTTCCCCGGTTGGATAACTGGGGTAGGCTAGGGACACGCAAGTCGCCGCAGTGGCGTCCAATTAAAAGGCTTGTACCAGGCCAATGAGCCACACGAAATTATTATTATTATTATTATTATCTCTTGGCGAACCTACGGGGGTTCAACACCCCCGCCTCTTACACAAATATAAGTTAAAATTGTTAAAAAAATCTAGGGTCCGATGACATCAGTTTGGTACCTTTGTTTTGCAAACATTTGAACATATTCTCAATACTCAATAGTTTACTGCCAAAAAAAAGTAAACACGTCTACTTTTTTATGATTGATTCCATTTTTGGAACGCTGTACTCAACGACCACAGAATAATGAATATAGTAAATGTAGTATGCAGCATTGCTCGCATTTTTATTGTTTTAGCAGATCGATTTCTATCATATAACGATCATCTTCAATGCATCAGTCATCGTAATATCAACTAAGCATATGTTTACTTTTACTGCCACGTTTACTGTTCTAATTCCGTTATCATCGCCTTATTTTATTCGACTACATTCCATTCCTTACTGTTTTTTTCCTCTCTTTTTGATGGAGATGGTTGAACGAAAATGTGCTACTTATATCTGAAGAGAGAAACCAGTGTCAGCGTGTGGATTTAATTCTTTTTTTTTTTTCGTTTCAACGGATAAACTTCACGTCAGGTGTGCTAGCGGCGGGAAATATGTCCAGTGACAGAGCCACGTTTCAACACCAATTTGCGCCCCCGGTGTTATATTCTACGTGGTCTGCGCTGCCACGAATCGCCGACAGCAGCGCCTCCCTTTCCGCCCGCGGCGGGCGACCGAACTAGCGCTGCGGGCCTAACTGAATTGTCATGGCGCTCGGAAGCCTGGCTTTCACGTTAATGCATTGCCGGCGGTAATCGCTTTGGGAAACGAATTAACGGGGTCGGCATCCGATATTGTTGGCAAACGCGCTCCTATTATTATTCAATTACTGGGGACAACACTCCGGATCAGTAAACCCTGGTAATGTTATTCATTGGCTCCTGTGAGTGACGGAAGATATCACCGAATTTGATGCGCCGAATTCTGGGATTGTGTTTAGCGTAATGAAGGCCGCGGTGCTGATGGCTGCCTGGAACTGCAGCGGCCGCCCCACTGCGACTCGTCTGCGTCGTTAGTCCAGTGGCACTGCGCTCCCATTGTGGCTGACAGGGCCGCAGCGGCAGTGGGAAATTTACTCTGATTACCACGTGTAGCTGCGACTTTTGTTCTGACTAAGCCACATCTTCCCATTGTGAAGCCCCTTTATTTTCTTGTTTGAGTAACGTCAAGAATGAATTTGAATGGAAACAAATTGAGAACCACTTTAGAAACGAATCGGGAACAGATCAGAGGTATTAAATCATTTGTTACTAGCTTCATTAGGAATACGGTACAATTGATACGTCAATTTCGCAACCAGTCTGTATTATAACTCGAGCATACTTGTCATTTAGCATCCGTAACCGAACAGTAAAATTAACTTCTTAGAGGCTTGTTCGATTTTAAAGGTCATATTCCTGCGTTAAAGCTCAATTACTTTTTTGTACTAAATTTTACGGAACAACCACATACTTTAACAAACTGAAGCTATTTCAGAACTAAGGCAAGTAAAATAATTAATTATGTTATTGAAAATGATCTATATTTTGGAAGTTGGAGCCAACATATCTGACTGTCTCATACATTTGCAAAGTGTATGCATCCACAGTTGATTTAACAAAAAAAAAAAAAAAAAAAAAAAAAAAAAAAAAAGGTCAAATCACGCGACAATGTCACATCTCCCCTATACTAATGGACGCATTTGAACTAAATTTCAAACAAATATTATTTCATGTTGTGAATCAAATCAAATGTTTGTAGAACTTATGGGACTTAACTACGGGGTCATCATTCTCTAAGCTTACGCACTACTTATGATCTAGCTAAGACTAAGGACTGCACAAATATCCATGCCCGAGGGGGGATTCGAACCCCCGACCGTAGTGGCCGTGCAGACCGTGACTGGAGCGCCTCAGTCCCCTCGGCCACCGCGGCCGGCTGTTATGAATCAATTGCTGTGTGGATAAGAATCGCCGCGTAATGTGACATGTAATGACAAGTGTTTATTAATCCGTGATTTGAGGATGAGAGCCCTTATTGATTTGCAACATAATTTCAAACCATTACGAAGCCTTTTATAACTGACAACTCCAACAGTATGACATTTTCAGGTATAGTGTACCACATGCCACTGAATGTACCTCCGAAAGTATGTCATCGTATACACAGTACAGGAAAAATGTCTTCAAAAACGCCGGCCGCGGTGGCCGAGGTGACTAAGGCGCTCCAGTCACGGTCAGCACGGCCACTACGGTCGGGGGTTCGAATCCCCCCTCGGGCATGGATATTTGTGCCGTCCTAGTTTGTAAGTAGTTCATAAGTAGTTTGTAAGTTTAGGGACTGATGACCCCGTAGTTAAGTCCCATAAGCTTAACAAACATTTGAACATTTTCTTCAAAAACAATGAAATGCCTGGAAATCTGACCCATTACGCGTGAAGAGGTAGTTTATTATTAACTCCATTCTCATCATATTTTGCCGACAGTTTTCAAATATTCCTCTGTACTAGCTTAGAAAATCGTATTATTGTGGGAGACGTAGTTCAGGAGATAACACACCCCAAGTATTGAACTTAAGGAAAACGAACAAATGGGATAGGATGGTAGACAGTGGACAACGATTAAATAAAAAATTAAAATAAAAAAAGAGGTGAACTAGCATAACAAAGGAATGAATTAAACACCCGGACAACACCAGGAACTAATTCTAGTAATATATTCTCTGTGTGTCTACATCTAGATCTACACGGGATACTCTGCAAATCACAATTAAGTGCCTGGAAGAGAGTTCATCGAACCATCTTTATACTATTTATCTTCTATTCCATTCTCGAATTGCGCGCGGGAAGAAAGAAAACCTCATTCTCTCCGTTCGAGTTCTGATTTCTCGTATTTTATTCAGTTCTACCTATGCAAGTGGAAGTCAACAATATATTTTCGCATTCAGAGGAGAATGTTGACGATTGGAGTTTCGTAAGTAGCCCACGCCGCAGCGATAAGCGGCGTTGTAGTAATGATTCCCATCCCAGATCCTGTATCATTTCCGTAACGCTGTGTTCAAAATGTTCAAATGTTTGGTAAGCTTATGGGACTTAACTACGGGGTTATCAGTCCCTAAACTTACAAACTACTTATCAACTACCTTATCCTAAGGACGGCACAAATATCCATGCCCGAGGGGGGATTCGAACCCCCGACCGTAGTGGCCGTGCGGACCGTGACTGAAGCGCGTCAGTCCCTCGGCCACCGCGGCCGGCGTAACGCTGTGTGTGTGTGTGTGTCGTGAATGTGTAGCTAGTTGATAAACGAAATAAATAAGGATATATGACCAATATTTTTCCCTCTTTGATCTTCGATCATTTTTATTATCCCCATCCTCCCCACTTCCATACATAATTTCTTGTTAGATTGTCTGCACCGAATGGCAGGTTCGAAATCAAACATTCGTAAACCTAAGGTACCAAGCTCAAGTCTAGGGACCGATGACTTGAGTAATCTAGTTACGATACAGACAAAACACACACCAATGCCCGGGAGCGGCCACGCAATCCAAGGCATGGTGCCTCAGGACACGCTGTCATCTCAGCGCGGCGCATAGCAGGTAAAGTTGAGTTTTCCTTAACCACCGTGAAATGGGATGATTGGAGAATGTGGAGTAAAGCAGATCAACGACATTTCTGTAATAAATCACTGCCACCTGGGTTAAGGAGAGACGTACATAGCCAACGAGTGAGTACAGGGTGGGCAGAGATATGCGTGACGCCTAAGCAGTAGTACTTGTTTACACGCGCGGTCCAACAAGTACGGTACGGCGACAGCACGACGATCAGTTTTTTTTTTATTACAACAAATTTTTCTTACTGAAGACGATACTGAGTTGGATCAACGGACTCCTGCATCGAATTATAAAAGGCAACGGATCGCTCCAGTGATTGATACGCAACAGTCCTCAGCAAATAGCGACGGGGGATTTATCAAACCAGGAAACAAGAAGCAAGCAACGGCTGTAAGAACCACACAGCACGCCGCTGTAGGAACAAGTAACTCCAACAACGCCATTCAAGATTATGAACAGTCTACTCTTGGCGCTCCGAAGCAATCACGACAATAAAAGCCGGAGAAAGCAAGGGATTCGAGTGATTTTACCTCACACGCAGGGGATTATCAGAAACTTTACAACTAGCTATAGCAGATTCGCAGCAATTCCTTCACTGTGAAGCTCGCTGGAAAGAAACTGGTCGCCACGAACACCAGCGACTACACGCAGGTAATGGGCCTCACCGGTCTAATGTTATTGTTACCCAAATGTTTATACCCACCGCAGTGGATACACCTGGCAGCGTCGGTCTTGGTTAGCAGCTGCATAGGTCACCGACCGGGCCTGGCCAGCGCTGGAGAAGCAGCGGCCCGGCAAGCAAAACAGGGCGGTTCCATACCGCAACCAGCGATGGCTGCGGATGCAGGGCGACACGGCGACCGGTCGGTACTAGATGGGCCTTTCGAGGCCTGCGAGACTGATTTTACAGTTTAAACCTTCAACTATATCTAATTAATGTAACGAGGAAGAAGAATACGTTTCTGTATGTGAAACAGTTATAACTTATGTTGTTTGTAAATGTTTGTATAGTCTATGGGACTTAACTACGGGGTCATCAGTCCCTAAACTTACAAACTACTTATGAACTACTTACTAACTAGGACGGCACAAATATCCATGCCCGAGGGGGGATTCGAACCCCTGACCGTAGTGGCCGTGCAGACCGTTACTGGAGCGCCTTAGTCCCCTCGGCCACCGCGGCCGGCTATAACTTATGAATACTGTGTTCTGTTCACTATACAGTTCAGATGAATACTAAAGGAGTACACTTTAGTCCATCAGTTGTAATTCTTAATTATTGATTCTGGGATATTTCTAACCTGTTGATAATTCTGGTGGTAGTCTTCATGAGTGATTCACTAGAAATTTTAAGACAGTTCTTTTAGTTGCTGTTCAGCACTGTACTTGAACATCTACATTTACTACCACCTAATCTGTTTCGATACTGACTTTTGCTGATCGTTACAATTATGCGACTACTTCTCATAAGGGGTGCTTTGTCCACATGTCCACTCATGGTACTATTAATACATAGTCTATATATATAAAAAGGAATGTTTGTCTCTTTGTCCTCTATGTGTTCATAAACCATTCATTCGATTGCAATGAAACATTGGTGAAGTATTCACCGTACTGCCACGAAGGTTCCTGACCCAAAAAGAAAAAATCACGACACATAGCTAAGGAGATATGACATCATAATGAGAGGCCACCGAGTGAGAATACACAGATAAATGCGGCAATTATTGGGAAATGGTAGTAATTAGGGACATGCACAAAAGTTTGCATGTAAATACGGACATTTGTGAAAAAAAAAATGATGGAACGAAAATAAGTCTACCTCTCACTTCAGTTTTGCTGTAGAAGTCGTAAAACTGTCGCATCAGGTATGCCCTTCTATCAGATAAAGTTAGCATTACAGATTTGCATGTTACTATTTATTTTTGTCTGTAACTCTCCCTTAATTCTCTTGAATCCAAAATTAAGCTATCTGTTTTCTTAATTTCTATTTATATAACAGCGGAAGGACACTTACTCATTCACTCACTGACTAAACACGAAACCTCGAAAACTACTTCATCTACGAATCTGAAATTTGGCAGGAATGTAGTTTATCGGTAGATAACGTCAGCTAATAGAGTATTTTGTGATAGGTGCATGGCAGAGCATAGTTCTGCTACAGACTCACGAAATCTACAGTTTCTTCACGAAATTTCGCACGCTTGGCCTTCAAAACAAGTGGAAGGTCACCGTTTACCTTAAGATTCATACGGCGCATGGGGGAGGGTATTTACCTTACGAAATTTTACAAAATGCATAGTTTTGTTCCAATCTTTATGAAATTTTGCAAACATGACCTTTAAACCAAGAGGAAGATCACTGGGTGCATAAATGTTTGTATGGAACATGACAGAGGGTATCTTTCAGAAAACTTTGCCGAGAGAGGGAAAGGTGGAAACCAACAGAGAGGTGGGACAGAAAGAGGTGGATGCAGAGAGAGGGGGGAAGGGGACGTGGACTACGAGAGTGTAGGATGAATAAACACCTGGGCAACGGCGTGTTTACAGCTAGTTATACATAAACTGTTTCTCGACAATGTTTGCTTGTGACGCTACTGGAAACGATTCATCTTTGTCAAGAACCGCATCAAGTTTCTGTGAAATCTACGACAAACGTATCATACACAGATGTCGGTCGTCGGCGGTAGCCCCGGTGTCGCGGCGGTCGTTAGGAGGCCCTCAGACGCCTGCCGCGCGCCTGACGCTTTTAGTATGTGCATTACGTGACGCGGCGACGCGCGCGTCAGTCGCTGCGGAGCTGTTGACGCGCCGGCCGCCGCCTCTGATGCTCGCTGGGACGCTATCTGCTGAGGTGTGACCTGACTCCTAAACGAGCAGCTCACTGTCACCCAAATATTTCCCCTCATACGTACTCGGGACAAGGTATGTCGTTTAATATACCTCCTCATAACACAGACGAGACTGGTCTCCTAAAATATACCACACTGTCGCTTATTGAACAAATATGAGCGTATGGGACACGACGAGCTTCGTAAACAAAGTGTAAACTTCCGAAGTACTGTGATGCATAATGTATTTCGTAACGGAGAGGAATCTTCGCACTTCAGTAGAACAGACGTACCTCAACAGATTCCTCTAAGACGGCTAAAACAAGGCGTTGCTAGGGTAACTATTACTTCTGAAACACTTGCACTGAATATGTGGTCGTGTTCCATTTTGAGTTATTCGTGACTCTGAAGTGTTTCTGCACCATTAATATTATTTATTTGTATGTCAATTATTTTGTTCTGTTTATTAATGATCATTGCCCTACGTTAGTGTGTGTTTCCACCCGTGTGACTGAACTTGTGTGTTCGTATGACTGTGGAAGGTTGTTTTTAATATTGACTGACTGCCGCCCAATGGCTTACAGCCTCGCGCCTTGGGCCTTTTTTTGCTGTAGTTAAGAACGCATGGCTTCGTAAGTCGTCAGCATTGGCGTCTGCTGGGTGGCCAGAGACAAGCTTACTTAGCAAGACGGCGAGGTGGCCGTGTTCTTAGTGTGGTACCAACCTAATCTTGGACGAAAGAGGTCATAAAAGAGACCTCTCTGGAACTCTAGAAGGGTACCGAGGGGTAGAAGACACTATGCTCTGAAAGCGCTCCGTATGAGTTTTAGAGCGCTCTACATCAGGTGTGTGGTGGGATAGGTTTTGGCGTGGCCTTAGGGCTTCACTCTTGCTCCGATGGCCGAGGTGAGTACATAGTGGAATCAAGCTCAGGGGAAGGCATGTTCTTCGGACTTTGCTTTCTTTGCGATCAGGCAGTCTGGGTTTATAAGTGATAGTTTCCTTGAGTAATTCTTTCGTTATGCGAGGCGCAGTGTTTCTTAAATTATAGAACTCGAGTAATTCAGTGTAAATGTAGTATTTGCGTTTTCATTCCGGTGATGATTTTGTGTCTGATTTTCTCAATTTAGAATACACGTATGTGGCCTTCAGCCTTTTTGTAAACTCGGTATGTTTGAATTTCCTTGCTATTTTTTAACTAACATTTTCACGTCGTGGTTTTAGCCGTGAGTGTGCCAAATTTTCCTCACATTTTCTGGTTTGATTCCGCCTTCCTATCAGGGTATGTCCGATTGCACCACATGCTTTCGTAACGGTCGTTACTTCGGCCTTCAGCCATGCTTTTACTGATACCAGCTTTCTTGTATATGAATTCTTGCGTGTGCTTTACTTGTTTATTCTACGTTTATCTCTTTTGTAAACAGTGCTTCTAGACAATCGCCATCTTGTAAATACGCCGCCGACGCTTCTTTTCGCCGCTGCTAACAAGAGTTGCCGCATGAGTGATGTGTTGCAAGCATTATGCACGTGTCTGTGAGTGAATTAATGTGCTATCCCTACCCATTGTGTGTTTGCAAGTTTCCTCCCACGTTACCTCCAAATTCATAAAGGGCAAAAACAATTTTATCACGGGCAGTAACTTGATTTAATTCACTTTTGTACAAAGTGTGTGCTTTATTGTGCTTAATTTGGCCTCCACCCATTTTTTGCTTGTTAATTTTTATTGAATAGATGCTGATTTAAAGAATCAAACCTCTGCTTTATAATTTCATGCTCCCCGTCACATGTTTTAATTATCTATTCATTTTTACATTAATTTTATGTTTGTTAAAACGTTGGCTGCTCCCTAAAGGAGTGAGCAGTTAGATAAATTTCCATTGCACAAGTACTGTGGCCACTCACAAAGTGATTTTGAGCAGCAGTGAGCTTTTAAACTTGCATTTGCAGATCTCAGCTGCTCGAGATCTTACTCAAATAATTTAGTAGGGTACTGTCACTTCCAACTTCCTAGTAGTTGGTCTCCTGGACGTCCGCCCATCTACACATCCCGTTGCCCGTCCATCTTCTCTATGCCGCGTCTGTTCAACTCGTAGCGGCCCTAATTCTCCTCTTCCCATCGCCCCTTCCTCTCTCTGTCCATCTTCTCCTACCTGTTTGCCCATCACCCCATTATCACTTACACCCAAACGCGCCCTGTTTGTTTCTAGTTTGAGTGAAGTCAAACCAGGGGAGCAGAGGGAGATGTTTAATATGTCGTATGTGATTTACTGCATATGTGTATGTCTGATTATTTGTGTCCTACTCGACACTCTGTGTTACATAACTACACAAGTGCACTTACGGATTGGTTAGAGGAGAAAAATTACGATACAGTTGCTAAGGGAAATCCAAAAATTCGGATAAAATGCCTTCTGTATCCGAACAGACGGTTGGAACAATATATTTCGCTTTACCCATCACTACATTATTTATTTATTTATTTATTGTAGATCATGTTTTTTATGGTCCTGGAGTCACCATATGGTCTATAGCGGAGGGTGTCGTACAATACACGTGGATGCCGATTGAATGCTCGAAATTCATTCACTAAGATGACGAAACCAATATTCCAGATTTAGAAATACAAACAGAGGCAAGAATAACGTTGAAGTAGATATCCCCGAAGTAGTGAACCAATTAAATCACTTAGCAAGAATAAGTCTTCTGGTCCGGTTTGTATACCTATTAGATTTCTATCTGATTTTGCTGAAGCGTTAGCTCCTTACTTAACAGCCATATACAACCGCTCTCTCAAAGAATGCAACTTTTCAATCTTTTGGTGCAGATCACAGTCACACAGATATTCAAGAAAGGCAGTATGAATAACTCACTAAACTACAGGACTATTTCATTGATATCAATTTGCAACAGGGCTTCGGAACATATCTTGTATTCAAATATTATGAATTATCTCGAACAGAACGATCTATTGACCCAAGGTCAACATGGATTTAGAAAATATTGTTGATGCGAAACACAACAAGCTCTTTATTCACACGAAGTGATGGGTGCTATCGACAAGGGTTCTCAAATCGATTCCGTATTTCTTGATTTCCAGATAGCTTTTGATACCGTACCTCACAAACGGCTTTTATAATCAAATTGCGTGGTTATGGTATATCGCCCCAAATTAGCGATTGGATAGGGGATTTCTTATCAGAGAGGACACAGTTCGTAGCAATCGATGGTAAAGCATCGACTAAAACAGAGGTGGTATCGGGTGCTCCACAGAGTAGTGTTATTGGTCCTCTGCTGTTCCTTATTTACATACGCGATTTAGGGGAAAATCTAAGTAGCTCTCTTAGGTTGTTTGCAGATGACGCCGTCATTTATTGTCTAGTAAGATCATCTGAAGATCAAAATCAACTGCAAAACGATCTGAATAAGATATCACTATGGTGTAAAAATTGGCAATTGACTCAAAATAATGAGAAGTGTGAAGTCGTCCACATGAGTAAGAAAAGAAATCCGTTAAACTTTGTTACAAGATAAATCAATCAAAAGTAAAGGCCGTAAACTCCACAAAATGCCTAGGAATTATTATTACTTCAGAGTTAAATTAGAAAGAACAAATACATAATGTCGTGGGAAAGCGAACCAGAAACTGCATTGTATTGGCAGAATCCTTAAAACAACAACACGACTACTGAAGAGTCTGCATACACTACGCTTGTCAGTCCTTTTATGGAGTATTACTACCCAGTGTGGGATCAATATAAGGTGGGTTTGACGGGGGACATCTAAAGAGTCCAGAGAAGGGCAGCTCGTTTCGTATTTTCACGATACAGGGGAGACAGCGTTAGGGAAATGATACAGGATCTAGGATGGGAATCATTACAACAACGGCGCTTATTGCTGCGGCGTGGGCTACTTGTGGAACTCCAATCGCCAACATTCTCCTCCGAATGCGAAAATATATTGTTTACTCCCACTTACATAGGTAGAGAAGATGATCAGACTAAAATACGAGAAATGAGAGCTCGAGCGAAGAGATTCACGTGTTCTTTCTTCCCGTGCGCTATTCGAGAATGGAATGGGAGGCAAATAGTATAAAGGTGGTTAGATGAATACTGTGCCAGGCACTTAATTGTGATTTGTAGAATAGGTGTAGATGCAGACTTGGGATATCAGTGCCTAGACTTACAAACTGTTTGAACTAATATGGACTACAAATACACCCATTTCCGAGGGAGGACTCGAACCTCCGAGGGGGAACGTTGGCGCGCATCGCAGGTAGCCCTCTTGGTGCGCTCGGCTATTCCGCTGCGGCGATGGTACTCATTCCAGTATCCAGTACTTTATGGGAAGATAAATTGTAGGTTAGCTTCAGTATATGACCATCATTACCAATCAGCCTGCAACACTTTTTTCGAGATATACTTAGAATATAGTACACTAGAATAGAAAAGAACTTCGGACGCACCACGAAGGAATTACCCGAATGAAAAGCAAATCGATCGCTGTGATATACATCTACAGGAAGCAAGTGAGTGACTTACTTCTTTGACTTGTTACCTGTTGCTCCCTCTGTAGCAAAGGGCCTTGACGATATTCCTCCACACAGTACGGTTGTTTCCCTTTCTCTTCAGTCCAGGTCTGAGATAGGAACCAGTGAACACTTCGGAATCAGATAGGCACCAGTGAAGACTTGGCTATCAGTTAGGCACTAGGCAGGCCTCTAGCTCAACTCTGTATCTGCAGTACTGATCTATGTAAAAGTTAAGTATTGTATAAATTCTGTGCAATATATATCTCATTCTAATTTACTCTAATGTTTCTAGTTTCTGGCTGCTCCTCTCCGTACCTGCACCAGCGTGCTATCTTTATTCCTGTGTCGGTCTCATTCCACTCGGCCACCGACACCTACGACGGAAACGAGACACAAAGCGGCGACGAGGCAGGGACACAAAAGTGGCGACGAGGATGGGATAGACGAACCTTGGACCAGCCCACTTGCAGCAGCCAGACAGCAGCAGTCGGAGCACGCAGAAATTGCTCCCGCCCACCCGCCCTTATTATAAGAATTTTGGGGGAACATATTCAGTTACGTGTTTTGTGGATTTTTTGTTGCAGAGTGTCCTCTTTCATATTGCATTTGTGTTTTGTTATAATTTACTTGTATGCGCGGCGCCTAATCGGTCAGCATGGCCACTACCCCGAACCCAAACTTAATGGAAATTATTCAGTTACAGACGGCGCAAATCACACAACTCCTGCAAGCAGTGGCCCAGCTCACAGCGCAAGCAGCTAACCAACAACAACAGCCGCCGCTTCAGCAGCCCACACCTGCCGCTGCAACACTTCCTACGTTTCGCCAGTACAACGAACGTGACGAAGAATGGAGCGACTATTTCGCACAGTTTCAAGAACTCGTCGCGGCTCATCAAATAACAGGTCAGACAGTTAAACATTTCTTTTTCGCCGTAGTTGGCACCAAGACTTTCGTGTTACTGCAGAAACTGTTCCCCAACGCATCTCCTCGTGATGTAGACTTTGAACAAATAGTAGAGGCACTAAATGCTCATTATGAGAGAAAAGTTCTCGTAGCTGCGGCACGGTACCGATTTTTCAGACTTAAAAAATTACCTGAGCAGTCACACCAAGACTGGATCACTGAGTTGAAGGGCTTAACCCGCTAATGTAAATTTACTTGCTCTTGTGGACTTTCTTATAGTGACGTTATGTTGAGGGATGCAATTACTCAGAACATTCAGGACCCCAGAATTAGGGCAGAAATTCTAAAACAGTCTGACCCCTCATTAGACAGTGTACTGCAGCTTATTGAAGTGCATGATACTGTTGACTTAGCTGATGTGGAAATGCAAAGCCACAGTGTTAATTCAGTGCACCACAACGGACGCTTTCCTAGCCGTAGTTCTCAGTATAGCACTAGTGATTCTTTAAATTCTATCGGCCGTGCTGAATAGACAGTGAACAGTAGCCAGTGTAAAAGTGCGACACAAAGATCGCCCCGTCGTGTTAGAAACAGTAATTTGAATAACGGGCGCCAACGCTCATTTCAGAAAAATGTACGTAAATCTTGCCCCCAATGTGTATCTCGCCACAAGCGTGCGCATTGCCCTAGTCGCAACGCAACCTGTTATCAATGTGGCAAATCGGGACATGTATAGTCTGTGTGTATGCAAGACAAACTTTCAAAGAGTAATAACATTAGAAACGGTGCTTCGCACAGTGCAAGCACAGTTCATGCAGTAAATGTTGTGGACGCTGTGGAATTGAGTTCTCAATTGCAAGATATTTCTTCTCCGCCTACGGCGATACTATATAGTGAGCCACGTCGCAAGCGCCGACGAACGCGTAAAACTGTGCAACGGAAACGGGTTCGGGTCAAGAAAATGACTATGTTCAGTGCAATCCTGTAGTGAACCTAGTGCCTTCTGCAACTTCTCCTTGTAATAGTGCCCAGTACTGTGTAGATAGTGGAAGTAGACTTGATGTAGCTACTCAAAAGTTTAGTGCAGTAGTTAGTGAATCCGTAGTAGCCTCGCAATGTTCGGACGCCGATCCGGCGGTAGTGCCATCTAGTGACAGTGTCGTTAATCCGCTATGTGCCGATACTGCGCCGCTTCCTTCACTACGCAGCCCGCGCATGCGCAAGTGCAGCAAACAACCGGTGTCAGATGTTGCCCACATTCGCGCACCTGTCGAGCGCCGCAAGCAAAAACTCTTTACTCTTACTCTTTACATAGACAATAAGACTGTGCAATTTCAGCTCGACACTGGTTCCGCTGTTACATTAATTAATAAAGACACTTATGAACTGCTGGGTTCTGCACGAGGTGGAGTGGCTTTCGGCCATCTCCGACACCACCCAGTTCGGCCACATCCCCTCCTCAATATCCCTTATGAACATCTCATCCACACCCTCTTCCTCCCTTCCCTCACTGTCACCTGTGCTACTATTTATATCCGCTCCCATGTTCCCATCCCTTATGACTTCCTTGCTCACATCGATAGCACCTTCACAACCTACGTGGTCGCCGCTGACCTCAATATCCACTCCCGCACTCCTGCCGAACTCCGTCGGTGGCATCAGTTCATTCCTACCATCAATGGCGACATTGTCCCACTCCCACGCCACACCCGACCCTGTAGCAACACCACCCCTGATGTCGTCATTGTCTCTCCCAATCTCCTTGGGCGCATCACCGCCGACGTTCTTGACCCCATAGGCAGTTATCACCACCCTGTTCTCCTTACCCTCACACACAATGTCCATCGCCCACAGAATCCTCGCCCACCTCCACCTCCTAAACTCGTCCATGACTACTCCCGAGCAGACTGGGATGCCTTTCGCCTCTCCATCACCCATCAGGTCGAAAGCCACCATCCCCCCTACACTCTCCCGATGATATCGACCAAGCCGCCTCCTTCCTTCAGCAGACCTTGTCTGATGCTATCCATTCGCACATCCCTACCAAAGCTGTCCAGCCGCACCGTCCCACACTCCCTCCACAGGCAGTCCTACTTCTGCGGGAATCCCGCCGCCTGTACCGCTCCTTCCTGCGAACCCGTGACTGGGATAAACCCCTCCGCCATCGGCAACTCCAGCGACATGTGCGCAGCCTCCTGACTGCCAAAAAACGCTGGGACTGGCATCAGACAGTGACACTGCTTAATGCCCACCTCCCAATCAACTCGTCTCGGTATTGGAACGCCTTCCACCGCCTCACTGGATCGAAACCTATGCCCACATACCCTCTCCTCCACCTTGACCAGCCCCTTCCTGATAATGCCAGTAAGGCTAACCATTTTGCCTCTTTCCTCTCTGATGTATTCTCCATCCCTGACAGTCCTAACTTTGATTATTCCTTGTTCCCAGATGTCCATGAAAAAACCGATGTCACCATCCCACCCCTGGCTCCTGGCTTCCATTACCTGGACCACATCCCCCCATCGGACATTAATACCCCCATAACTGCACACGAGATACAATTGATACTGCGCACCAAACGAAACACAGCTCCCGGCCACGATCGCATCACATACCGCCACCTCAAAGAATGTCCCCTCCCTTTCCTCACCACTCTTGCTTCCCTCTATACCACCATCCTCTACACTGGCTGCTACCCCCGCCTGTGGAAAATCTCCCGAATCCTCATGTTCCTAAAACCCAACAAACCCCCCTCTGATGCCTCCTCCTACCACCCGATTTGCCTCACCCCAGTATTCAGCAAGGTCTTCGAATCCATTCTGTCCCGTCGCATCCATCACCACCTCCACCTCCACCGCCTTCTCCCAGACACCCAATGTGGCTTTCGTCCTTCCTTCTCCACTGACGACCAACTCCTTCGACTTACGCAACTCCTTTCCCTCCAGCTAAATTCCCGTCGTGCCGCCATCTTTGTGTCCTTAGACCTCGAACGGGCCTATGATCGGGTCTGGCACTCTGGCCTGCTCTTCAAACTCCAAACCTATGCTCTTCCCATCAACCTCGTCCGGGTCATTGCCTCCTTCCTCTCCGACCGCCCCACCTATGTTACCGTCCACAACACCGACTCCCGTCTTTTTTATCCCTCTGCTGGTGTGCCCCAAGGCTCTGTCCTTTCTCCCCTCCTGTACCTCCTGTATACCTCGGATATGCCTAAGCCTGCCCCTCCCGTACACCTTTTCCAATATGCTGACGACACCGCTTTCCTTGCCTTAGCTCCCACCCTTGCCCATTCCAACCGCCTGCTCCAAGAACACCTTGACCTCTTTGCCGCTTGGTGCAACCAGTGGCTCCTGTCTATAAATCCTACCAAAACCCAGGCGATCATCGTAGGTCGTACAACCCCTTCCTTCCGTCCCCGAGATTTTTATCTGACCCTCCATAACCGTCCCATTCGTCTCACCCCTACCCTAAAGTACCTGGGCCTCACTATTGATCGCACCCTCTCCTGGACTTCCCATCTACGGGCTATCCAAGAAAAAGCCCGCTCCCGCCTCCGCCTCCTCAAACTCCTTGTTGGCCGAACATGGGGCCTCAACCCTTCTACCATCCTCTATACCTACAAATCCCTGGAACGCCATGCCCTCCGCCTCGCCTTCCGTATCCCACTTTATCCCCCTTCCCCCACGCGGATCCTCTATGATCTCAATACTTTCCCCAGACTCGTTCTGTTTATTGAAAATCTCCGCCTGCGTTACATATCCCGCAAATCAGATCCGCCTAATCCCCTAGTCCATCCCCTCC
The DNA here is from genome assembly GCA_026315105.1 of Locusta migratoria. Classification (NCBI taxonomy): domain Eukaryota; kingdom Metazoa; phylum Arthropoda; class Insecta; order Orthoptera; family Acrididae; genus Locusta; species Locusta migratoria. The sequence goes on from CM048745.1 coordinate 39,360,915, forward strand.
TCTCTGCACCTGGTACATTGCCGCGCCTCCACCACTGTATTCCCCCTGCTCTCCACTTGTCCACCCTCCGGATCCTTTCCCGTGGCAACTTCCGTACCCTCCCCCTGCCGGATGATGCCCTCCGACCTGACATCTACCCTTCATACCAGCTTTGATCCTTCTCCTTGCTCCCTCTCCCCCTTCTCTCCCTGAGGGCCCCGACTATCCCTCCCTTCCTGTCCCTTCTCCCCTCCTCTGTCCCTCCGGATCCTTCTCTTACCGCCCCCCCCCCCCTATCCTTCTTCCCCGTGGCTTCCTGGGACGTCACCCCCCCCGGCCCTTCCATACCGGCTCTGTGGCTAATCCCCACCCTCTCCATCTCCTTCATCTCTTTTCCCCCCACACTACATCTTCAATGCTGTCAGTGCCCCACCATCTATGGAACCTCCTTTGTGCTTCGACAAGTGTGGTGTGTTTTAGTCTAAATTGTTTTATCTTACAACAGTGGACGGCCAACCCGCAGCCGACACCGTCAGTTTTAACTTGTATATCTCTGGAAGTGTGTGTTGTGTTTTTTGTTTTAACTCCAAATAGCGGACGGTCTCACCATGGCCGCCGCCCTATGCTCATTTTAATTGTGTGTGTGCGCCACTGACATTCGAGTAACTGTTTTTATTCACCACTTTCGCCATTCCAAGTGTTTTATGTCACCACTGTTTCCTCCATTTTATGTACTATGTCTTATCTCCATTTAAAATCTCCATTTTATGTCTGTATTACCTCCAAAATTTTATCTCCTTTGTGTTTTTATGTTCTCCGCTCACAAATTTTATTTCTGTAGGCCGAAGAGCGCAAGTGAGCGCTGCTGGCCCACCCCTTTTTTAGGGGAATTGAAACGACAATAAAGAAAAAAAAAAGAACTGCTGGGTTCGCCAAAATTGTCGCCGTGTCAACAAGTGTTAACAGCTTACACAGGTCAAAATATTCCCGTGTTAGGAACGTGTAACCTGCCTGCCTCTTTTCAAGGTGTCACAAAAACTGTTGCTTTTGTAGTTCTTCAGGCCAAATCTACACAGAACATTTTTGGACTAGATGCATTTGACTTGTTTGGTTTATCAATTCAAAGAGATGTGCTTCAAATTTCGTCAGTAGTGCCTCAGGACAAAATCAATGCATTGTGTGAAAAATATAGTAACTTGTTTTCGCCAGAACTAGGTTGTGCAAAAGACTTCGTGGCACATGTAACTTTACAAGAATCTGCAGTTCCAAAATTTCGTAAAGCTAGACCAGTGCCTATCGCACTGCGTGATACAGTTGCCGAAGAACTTAAACTTTGACAAGATAGTGAGGTGATTTCTCCTGTTTCTGCGAGTCAGTGAGCCTCGCCTTTAGTAATTATACCCAAGCCGTCAGGAAAACTTCGTCTCTGTGCGGACTTCAAATCAACAGTGAACAGTCAAACAATTGTAGATACTTATCCCCTGCCCAGACCTGACGAACTAATAGACAAATTAGGACTCGCTTCTTTTCCAAGATTGATTTAGCAGAGGCATACTTACAGATTCCACTTGCTGACGAGTCAAAAAAATTTTTCGTCATTAATACTCACATGGGCCTTTTTCATTTTCAACGCCTACCCTTTGGCAGTTCTTCCGTCCCCGCTATTTTTCAGCGCTTTTTGGAACAGCTGACAGTTTCTGTACCATGTTGCTCGAACTATTTAGATGATATTGTGGTATCCGGACGCACAGTTGAAGAACATTTAGCAAACCTGGAGTGCCTTTTCAAATTGTTAACTGCAGCAGGTCTACGTTGCAATAAAGCAAAGTGTTCGTTTTTTCAAACTGAAATAGAGTATCTAGGCCATGTGATTAATGCCCAAGGAATCCATCATTTACAGTCACATCTTCGAGCAATCAAAGACCTTCCTCCTCCTAAGAATGTGCATGAATTGCAAGCAGTAATGGGAAAGCTTAACTATTATTTCAGGTTTATTCCCAATGCCTCTCAGATTGCAGCTCCAATCCATCACTTACGTAGGACGAATGTTCCTTTTGTATGATCTAATGATTGTCAGGTTGCTTTTGACAAATTAAAGTCTGCACTACTCAGTGATGCATGTTTGATTCCCTTTGACCCACAGAGCCTGTAGTGTTAGCAGTTGATGCCTCGTCGTACGGTGTGGGTGCAGTTTTGTCGCATCGTATTGGATGTCACGATCGTCGTATTGCCTTTGCATCCAAGCTACTGATGCCGGCGCAACAGAATTACAGTCAGATAGAAAAGGAGGCCTTAAAAATCATTTACGGCGTCACAAAGTTTCATCATTATCTCTATGGCAGAAAATTCTATTTGTTGACAGACCACAAGCCTCTCACGTCGTTGTTCTCACCCACAAAGCCAATTCCGCCACGAACGGCACAAAAGTTTCAGAGATGGTCCTTGATATTGTCTAATTATCAGTATGAGATTTTGTACCGACCTACCACTAAACCCGCCAACGCGGACACACTTTCCCGACTTCCGGTTGGCCAGGATGTGTCATTTGATTCTTCAGAAATGGCATGTTGTCAGATAGACTCCAGAGATGCTTCCGCTGTAGCAGACTTTCCTTTGAACTCTCGTCGGGTTGCACAGGAAACGGCTGCGGATGCAGACCTAAGTGTGGTAGCACGTTTTGTTGGCTCTGGGTGACCTGCCAGAGCCAAAGACATTCATTGGCCTCTGGTTCGACGTTATTTTGCACAACGTCATGCATTATCTTTCAGACAGGGTGTACTGTTGTTACATACGGACAACGACCAAGCACGAGTGATTGTTACTCGTTCCCTGCAACGTGAAGTGTTACGCCTCCTGCATCAAGGACATTGGGGTATTGTTAGGACAAAGCAACTGGCCAGACGTCATTGTACCTGGGTTGGTATGGATGCTCAGATAGAGCGCATGACGTCACAGTGTACAGTTTGTGCGGAGCATCAGGCGGCTCCTCCGCAACGTTTCTCAGACTGGCCACGCCCCAACGGACCAAGGCAACGTTTACACATTGACTTTGCCGGACCTTTCTGGAATACGCGATGGTTAATTGTTGTAGACGCTTTCAGCAAGTTTCCTTTCGTCATTGCCATGAACTCAACGACTGCGTCTAGTACAATCAGTGCCTTAACATCTGTGTTTTGCATCGAAGGTTTGCCTGAAACTATCGTCAGTGACAATGGACCTCAGTTTGTTAGTGCAGAATTTCAACAGTTTTGTCGTGTGAATGGCATTCAGCATATCACCACTGCACCTTTTCACCCTCACTCCAATGGTGAAGCAGAACGTTTCGTTCGAACATTCAAGTCTCACATGGAAAAGATGAAAGGTCAGCACTCCAGGCAGCAAGCTCTTTAAATTTTCCTGTCTACGTATCGGGGCATGCCACGTGTCGGCGCGTCTCCTGCCGAGCTGCTACACGGCCGCCGTCATCGCACTCTCCTTCACCTGCTGCAGCCTCCCACGCACCGAGTCGGTTCGTATGGCGCTTCGCGTTTTCAGGTTTCTACGCCGGTGCTGTAAGGGTGTTTGCTGGCAACAAGACAAGATGGACGCCGGGCACCATTCAGCGCGTGCTCGGTCGCAATATGTATGTTGTACGTTCTTCCACAGGGTCGGAGCTGCGGCGCCAGGCAAACCAATTGCGCTTACTCAGGCCGCGCGATCCGGTTTCTTGATTCCAGACCCAGTTCACCGCCAGGGACCACAGCCACATCGCTCGCCGCCGGGCCCAGCTTCCCCGGGCTACGAGATCCCGATGGATGTAGACGCGCCTCCTATGCAGTCGGCCCCTTCACCTCCGTCGCTGCTTCAGCTGCCAGCGTCAACGAGAGGGACTCCGGGACCGTGCGTGCCCCCGCCGCCTGGGCCACGCACCTCAGAAGAAGATGACCTGCTCCATCTGGGCGGAGGGGTGCGCCCTTCCCCTCGTTTTGGCGGGTTTTCCGGGGGATCGCAAGGCGGATGCCGGGGCGCGGACGGCGTCTCGATCCCAGCCTCTGCTACGACTCCCGTCCCACCAGTAACGCCCCCGCCCAGGCCTTCCTCCCAGTGCCGTCGCCGTGGCCACGACGGCAAGGCGGTTTGGGGGGGGGGGGGAGGGGTGTGTTGTCGCACAAGTCCAAGGTGCGCGCCACCTACTTTCGCCGCGCGTCGCCATGCACGCACGGCGCGGCTTCTTACGACGTCAGCCACGAGCGCCCTCTGGTACAACTCCGCTCGTGGCCACCGCTGAATGACATCGTTCACTTGGGTCTGAGATAGGAACCAGTGAACACTTCGGAATCAGATAGGCACCAGTGAAGACTTGGCTATCAGTTAGGCACTAGGCAGGCCTCTAGCTCAACTCTGTATCTGCAGTACTGATCTATGTAAACGTTAAGTATTGTATAAATTCTGTGCAATATATATCTCGTTCTAATTTACTGTAGTGTTTCTAGTTTCTGGCTGCTCCCCTCCGTACCTGCACCGGTCTCATTCCACTCGGACACCGACACCTACGACGGAAACGAGACACAAAAGCGGCGACGAGGCTGGGACACAAAAACTTTCACTTCCAACTTCCTAGTAGCTGGTTTCCTAGCCGTCCGCCCATCTACACATCCCGCTACCCGTCCATCTACTCCCTGCCCCGTCTTTTCGTCTCGTAGCGGCCCTAATTCTCCTCTTCCCATCGCCCCTTCCTCTCTCTGTCCATCTTCTCCTACCTGTTTGTGCATCACCCCATTATCACTTACACCCAAACTCGCCCTGTTTGTTTCTAGTTTGAGTGAAGTCAGTCCAGGGGAGGAGGGGAAGATGTTTAAAATGTCCTATATGATTTACTGCATATGTGTATGTCTATCTGTGTCCTACTCCACACTCTGTGTTACACAAATAAGGGACACGAAGTGCACTTACGGATTGATTAGAGGAGAAAAATTACGAGACAGTTACTAAGGAAAATCCAAAAATGCGGATAAAATGCCTTCTGTATCCGAACAGACGGTTGGAACAATATATTTCGCTTGACTCATCACTACATTATTTATTTATTTATTTATTGTAGATAATGTTTTTATGGACCTGATGTCACCATATGGTCTATAGCGGAGGGTGTCGTACAATACACGTGGACGCCGATTGACTGAACGCGATGAACATTGGCAGCTTATACGTAATATTTTTTTCATATACGGTGGGAAGGAAGAGATGGAAATAGTATGGCATTGTGACAAAAGGTTTAGCTGGTAGTGGAAGAGGAGGATAACGAAGTGACGTACGGTGAAGAGTGTGAGGTGGCAGGCTGAGAGATTGGGAGGTAATGGAAACGAAGAGGGGAGAAAAGGAGATTGCTAGAGTGGAAACGATGATGTGAGAGCGATAGGAGGAGATCATTAGAGCAAGGAGAATGAGGAGGACAAATAAAGAATGCAGCAACATCTGAGCAAAAGAGGGAGAAGGATAATTTGGACCAACGGGACATTGGTAATTAATCGATAATGTAAAACGTTTTACTGTAAATTACTGGGACCAGGGACAAATCGGAAACAGGGACAAGGAGACGAAGACAGAGTGAGGAAGAATACGAGGTGGAGGAAGGTGGAGAGGAAGACACGAGCAGAGGCGCTTGGTGAGGGAGTGGACGGACAGGTGGAGGAGAGAATACGAGACGAAAATTATGAGGAATAAATACGTGAGGAACACCGCATTCTGAGCTTGTCACCATCAGAAATGAGAACCACAGTAAGTTTAATCCAACATATTTACGAAATTCAACGCCTCGCAGATGGATCTGCGAAACGTATTATAGACATGAGAGAATGTGATGCATCCATCCAGAAAATTTTTGTAACGAAGTTTTTCGTTACTGGGTCGTATGTGTGCAGAACACTTGACGGAGTGCCGTATAAGATGACGACACGGGTTAGTTGACGACATCTGTGGTGTCGCATAAGTATGAAGGGCGCGCCACCTACTTACGCCGCGCGCCGCCATGCACGCACGGCGCGGCGTTCTTACGACGTCAGCCAAGAGCGCCTTCTGCTGCAACTCCGCACGTGGCCACGACTGCTGCAGGTCACTCGGGACTGAGATTGGAACCAGTTAACACTTGGGAGTCAGATAGGCACCAGTTAAGACTTGGCTATCGGATAGGCACTAGGAATCATCAGTAGGCAGGCCTCTATCTAATCTATGTATCAGCATTCTGCAGTCAAGAACTATGTAAAATTTAAGTATTACTAAGTGTCTATAAAATATATATATATATCTCGTTCTAATTTACTCTAGTGTTTCTAGTTTCTGCTGTCCCACTGGCTGGTCACCTCCGTACCTGCACTCGCGTGCATCCTTTATTCCTGTGTCGGTCTCTTTCTACTCGGCCACCGACACCCAGAACATCCGGCGAAAATGACACAAAAGTGGCGACGAGGATGGGATACAAAAGTGGCGACGAGGATGGGATACAAAATCATCCACACCCCCATAGAAGGAAATGGAACACCATCAGAATTACACTCCTGTTCGGTTCCGGCGCATCACCCTATCAACGGTGGCAGTGCGTCGCAGTTTATTACGGCGTGTGACACGTGGGCATCGTCCTCCTGTCTATCTTTGAGTAATGTGCAGAAACATACTAGATGGCAGTGGTTCATGGAATGTCGTCAGTAGCGGCAGGAATGCCATCAGATACTTTCGAAATGAATCTGGGTTCTGTTTGAAAACGATGGGCCCACCTAGGCCCCCCGCAGAGGGCCTAATGCACATGGCGTACGACGGCAGCTCAAGGCCTGAGGGTGTGTGTTTATATTGTGTGTGTCCAGGACACTGAACCTATATTGATGACAACCTGCGATCCGTAGTCATAATATTCCTGTACAACTATGCGGGCAACACAATACACGATCAAATGGTTTTGCACGAACACACACCTTTTGGGTCACAAAATATAAACCTTTTGCTATCGCTCACCAGATCAACAGAACTGTCGCTGATCAAAAATGTGTAGGACAGCTAGCCGCCGCAGGATATGTTTTGGTGAACGCAACAATGTACGGCTGTACCACAGGACTCACTCGCGACTTGTACGCGTCGATGCCATCACCCATGGAACAAGTTGTCACGGCCCATGACGGTGTATGTACATATTAGCAACAGGTCATATGCAAATCAGTTCTTAACAACAAACTAATGAACATGTACTGTGAATATGAGCTTGACGTCTGCAGGGTGTTAAGATGTTCTTTCGGAATACGACGGTCTTTAGTTGTTCTCACGACATGCCGTTTATATCGTGTCAGGAAATTAAAGAATTTTTTTTCCTTTGTACTGGTTTTGGATGTCTATTCTTCTGAGGTAATGTCAAAGTGCCGGATGGGTGACGACAGGACACACACACACACGCCGCCCCTGCCCCCTGCTCTCCGCCACCGGCCTGTGGCGCGCTGCTGGCTGCTGGCTGCTGGCTGGCCTGTGGTGCATCGAGTTGGCCTGACTGCTGGGGGCGGACAGCGGCTGAAGGCAGCCGGGCAGCACCGCAACGCCACGCCCACCTCTCGCGTCGTTACGAGCTCAGGGCAGCGTCTGCCGTAAACGACTGACGCTTGAGCAGAGAGGTGAAACACTGCATTACAGCAACCACTGTATTCCGGAAGACACCTTATGGTGGTTGGACGACGGTACTTCAAATGTTTGTAATCCTGTGCTACTCAACGTCTAGAGGCAAAACACAACATTACCCTCACTATGTGAAAGTAATGGCAGTCGTGCCGACGATAACGCAACTAAAACAGAGAATCCGAAATTCATTCACCAAAGAAGACAAACCAATGCTCCAGATACAAACAGAGCCCGGAATAACGTTGAAGTAGATATCCCCGGAGTAGTGAATCAATTAAATCACTTAACAAGTCTTCTGGTCCGTATTGTATACCCATTAGATTTCTATCTGATTATGCTGAAGCGATAGCTCCTTACTTAACAGCTATATACAACCTCTCTCTCAAAGAAGGATCTGTTCCAAAAGATTGGAAATTTGCACAGGTCACACCTATATTCAAGAAAGGCAGTAGTAATAACTCACTAAACTAGAGGCCTATTTCGTTGACGCCAATTTGCAGCAGAGTTTCGGAACATAGCCTGTATTCAAGTATTATGAATTATCTGAAACAGAATGATCTATTGACCCAAGGTCAACACGGATTTAGAAAATATCGTTCATATGAAACTCAACTATCTCTTTACTCACACGAAGTTATGAGAGCTATCCACAAGGGTACCCGAATTGATTTCGTATTTCTTGATTTTCATTTCTCTTTTGACACCATACCCCACAAACGGTTCTTAATCAAATTGCGTGGATGTGGTACATCGCCCTAAATTTGCGATTGGATACATGATTTCCTGACAGAGAGGACACAGTTCGTAGTAATCGATGGTAAGGCATCGACTAAGTGATATCGGACGTTCCACAGGGCAATGTTATTGGTCGTCTGCTGTTCCTTATTTATATAAACGATCTGAATGATGTTCAAATGTTTGTTAAGCTTAAGGGACTTAACTCCAGGGTCAACACTCCCTAAACTTATAAACTACTTATGAACTACCATAAACTAAAGATGGGGAACGGTCTCGCGCATCGTAGCATACGCCTCAATGCGCTCGGCCGTTCCGCCGCGGCTCTGAATGATGACGCCGTCATTTATAGTCTAGTAAAATCATCTGTAGATCAAAACCAACTGCAGAACGATCTAAATAAGACATCACTATGTTGTAAAGATTGGCAATCCACTCTAAATAATGAGAAGTGTGGAGTGGTCCACATGAGTACGAAAAGAAATCCGTTAAACTTTGTTTACAAGATAAATCAATCAAAAGTGAAGACCGTAAACTCCACAAAATATCAGTAATTACTATTACTTCAGACTTAAATTGAAAGAACACGTACATAATGTCGAAAGCGAACCAGAGACTGCGTTGTATTGGCAGAATCCTTAAGAGATGCAAAAAAACTACTCAAGAGACTGCATACACTAAGCTTTTGTCACCGTTTTTGGAGTATTGCTGTCCAGTGTGGATTCCTTATTAGGTAGATTTGACGGAGGACATCGAAAGAGTCCAAAGAAGGGCAGCTCGTTTTTTATTATTACGACAGAGGGGAGACAGTGTCAGGGAAATGATACAGGATCTGGGATGGGAATCATTAGAACAACGGCGCTTATCGCTGCATCGTGGGCTACTTACGAAACTCCAATCGCAAACATTCTCCTCCAAATGCGAAAATATATTGTTGACTCCCACTTACATAGGTAGAGAAGATGATCACAATAAAACACGAGAAATCAGAGCTCGAATGGAGGGATTCAGGTGTTCTTTCTTTCCGTGCGCTATTCGAGAATGGAATGGGAGGCAAATAGTATAAAGGTGGTTAGGTGAACCCCCTGCCAGGCACTTAAATGTGATTTGTAGAGTAGATGTAGAAGTAGACTTAGGATATCAGTCCCTAGACTTACAAACTACTTGTACTAATTTAACCTACGGACGACAAATACACGCATTTCCAAGGGAGGATTCGAACCTCCGAGGGGGAACGGTGGCGCGCATCGCAGGTAGCCTCCTCGGTGCGCTCGGCTATTCCGCTGCGGCGATGGTACTCATTCCAGTATCCAGTACTTTATGGGAAGATAAATTGTGGGTTAGCTTCAGTATATGACCATCATTACCAATCACACTGCAACACCTTTTTCGAGATATACGTAGGATATAGTACACTAAAATGGAAAAGAACTTCGGACGCACCACGAAGGAATTACACGAATGAAAATCAAATCGATCGCTGTGATATACATCTACAGGAAACAAATGAGTGACTTACTTCCTTGACTTATTTCCTGTTGCTCCCTCTGGAGCAAAGGGCCTTGACGAAATTCCCTCACACAGTACGGTTGTTGCCCATCCTCTTCAGCCCAGGTCTCATCAACTTCAGAGATTTATGGATCGTCCTCCTGCAGGTCGTCTTTAGTCGACCTAGCTTTCTGGAGCCTTGAGGGTTCCAGTCTAGCGCCACCCTCTCGACTGAATATGTAATGATTTATTGGGGACCTTCAAAAACTCAGCAAGTCGTAATTGTGTTGGTCCAGCTCTGGCCCATCAAGCAAGCAGTTATTCAGGTTTTTATTAACCGATAAAATAACTGGGAGGATAGAGTAGTAAGATATCGTGACATATTACGTCCAGTTGTTACGGTAGTTCCTCAAATACCGTCATGGCTTATTGTGTAGTGAACAAAAACAGATTTGCAAGAAACTACTGCAACGCTTTCACTATGGAAGTCAAATAGCTAAATAATAATTTATAACAATTCCCTTGTTCATGTGAAAGTCTACAGACGTGAGTATGCTATTAATCACTATTTGCAAAGCAGCTATACATGTTAGTTATAAATTACTGTGCAGTTTCTTTTTTCACTATACCAAAATTTGACAGCATAACCTTTTCAAACTAGTGATGTGAATTACCATAAATTAAGTGATTGTGGCATTGAATTAAATTATATGACGTCAGTAATTTTTAAAATATCATCAAATCGCATTCCTTTATTATACAATGTCCAATTGCATGACTGAATATTTTGATGATGTGAAAGGGAAAGGAAGATCACTACGTATTATTTTATCGATCATCGGTTTCGCCGAAAACACTTTGCCATCACCTGCTCTGTAATAGCAATGTAGTTTTACTGAATCCAGTAATCAATAGCATAATGAATACCGATGCTTTACATCCCCCCTATACCTGAAGATATCAAGTTTATAAAAGAACGAGAAAGTATTTACCATGCTGGTGGAAAAGGTGACGAAACTTACAGCGTAACGCTTGAAGCTAAGTGGCAGCGGAAGAATACCAAATACTGCAGTGGAAATCAAGTTTTACACTAAAGAAAGAGAAGTGATATACCCCTAGTAATTATTTCATTGCCGCCTTGCGGCAGTCTTTTAATCTTACTGCGCCTGCCTTGATTTTAGCTGACAATGCCTCAATGGCTGACCGAGTTTTAGGTTTTATGCGCGCAGCTGGATTTTATCATTCTATTTAGTGGTGGGCTTGTGCCTGGTGTCTCAGGCTCCCACCTCTCACCTTTTACTCTGATGATTTTCTTACTACTACCCTGTTTTTTACCTCCGAGTTTTTAGTCTGTGCAGAGTGAATGGCTCATCTAGTATTTGTTTGTGATCAGCCAGCCACTGTTCCCTGCTCTATTTTAGCTTAGTCCAACACTTGGTCTCTCTTATTCCCGTCTTCTTCAGTGTTGTTGAGAGTATCAAGTTCATTGGCACTGTGTGCCCCCTACGCCTCTCTTCTGGGTGTTGAGCTATACTTTATGTTTTCTTTCTTGGATGTCTTGTCTTCGCTAGGAACAGGGGACTGCTAACCATGTAGTTTAGTCCCTTCTAAACCCCAAACAACAACAATTATTTCATTAACAATACGTGTAAAAGTAATATCAGCAAGGAATCTCTAGGCTTTTATTAATAATTCCAAAAAATACCAACTCAGCGGAAACTACACTAGTTTTGTCGCAACGAAAGCAGCTTCTGGGAAAACAAAGAAAATAAATTATTTCTATAGAACTATGACAAAGTGTTGCCAAAGGCACGTTTAGAAATTCGAGTTTTAGACACGTGAGACAGAGGCGTATACCCAAACACAGCAGTTCGGGAGCGTTTCATACCGATTCGACTACAGCAGTGCATAATAATAAGGTAAGAAACACTAAATGAAAATGTTCGTGACTATTTCAAACAAGGAGGTTAGGATGCAGGAAGATGGTATTGAGCTGAAAAAGTGAAGCCATATTCCTAAGTATAGGACAAGTGTTGGTATTGTAAAGCTGATGTTTCATGTCACTCAAAACAGGAATAAAATGTCCGGCGGTTTTGCCGTGATGTACAGCGTGTTAAAAGACTAAAAATTTGCGTTAAAATTAAGTTTTTAAATAACTTATAACGAGAATTTATTAATATTTATTCAAGAAAGTATATTGTTTAAAAGCATATACTTCGCACTGACTGTCAATCAATGCGTTAATACTAAGAGGGTCGGCTTATGGCATAGTTTCAACGGAAAATGGCATTCCACTACCCGCCAATATGGCAGACTGGTTTCAAAACCTTTTTGATTTCACACAAACTGTAGTTAATATTTGATGTTTACATTTTATGATGGAAATGTAAACGTGGCTTAAAATTTAACAAAATAAAAATGTAGGTACCAAAGTAATTCCTGACGTATCATTACATTTTTTAATATTCATAGAATATATGACATCAACTGCGATTGGGCAAAGCTGAAAATGTATACCCAGCCGGGATTCGAACCCGGGTCTCCTGCTTTCTAGGAAGTTGCGCTGACCCCTACACCACTGGGGACACAGTGATCACCGCACCTGCAAGGACTACCTAAGCACGCCTCCCGTCAGATACAAATTCCCAGCTTCGCCCTGCCCACAGTACTAAAACTCGTAGTTTAACTAATTCCCGTAAGAGTAAGGGCTTCAAACTTTGCCCACCCCTCCCCACTAACGATAGGATCATTGCCCGTCACCGAATCCCGGCTACCCCCCGGCTACTGGGTACACATTTTCAGATTTGCCCAATCGCAGTTGATGTCATATATTCTATGAATATTAAATAATAACAACTGCAGGATCAGAAGTGACGTCTGTTCTCTCGCAACAGACGCTACATGTATATACTTTGCATTTTTAGTGTAGCATGTGATTGTGATGCATGACCTTGTTTGTCCTCTGTAACAGATGCGGTGCTCCCTCCAGGGTGGTAAAACTTTAGTTATCATGTCTCAGCGTAGTGTGCAGCGGCCGGAGCCGACCAATCGTAGCGCAGATGGAGACAGTCAATCAGGTAATATCCCGTAACATTGCTTTTGTCTTCGTAATAAATAACTTGTTTTCTTACGGAATATCTAATGTTTTAGTTTGGAACACGTTAAATTAGCTGTGAAAGGCGATGGTATTAATGTACAATAGCGAAATACTCTCTATCATTGTAAGAAGGCACAATTACGAGAATAATTATTGCCGTTTTCTATGAGCGAGAAATATAGTGGTATTCCCACATTGTTCTGTTATTTACTTATGTCACTACACTGAAACAATACGTTTAACGCAACTACAAAAAGATTAAGACCGAAACACCAAAATATTTGTAAGGCCGAACTTCATAATGAACAACACGCTTGAAATTCACTGACAAGATGTCAATACATTTTGGAAACAAAATCGTATAGAGTCATGGGGTTACTTTTTGTGCCGACTGTGAAGTAAACAATGATGTTCGTGCTCTGAGCTTGATAGGTTCACGGTTTAACGGTGTCCCCTGCGTAAATTAACTATCGTCAGAAACGGAACATTTCATAACAAACCTTTTCGTGAGTATGAAGGCACACATAGAAGAGGAGATTTCACTTTTATGCGCTGAGCATGGAGTAAATATTTGATGCTGTTCTTGCTCTATAGTTGACAGGTTCTGGATGTACTCTTGGCCGCTCATTTAATAAAAATACATTTTTGTTACTATAAAGACATACGTCAATTTCATACATTCCTATATTTCGCGAAAACGTCCGCCTCTGTAATCCAGGGGATAGTGTGTTTGATTTACACGCAGAGGACCCGTGCTCGATTCTCGGTCAGGTCGGAGTTTTTCTCTGCTCGGGGACTGGATGGTGTGCTGTGTTGACCGTCATTCCATCATCACCGACATGCAAGTCTTTGAAGTGGCGTCACTAAGAAGACATTCACCACGCAGGCCAACTACGAACCTGATTGGGGCTCTAACGAGAAAAAAGGAATAAAGAAAAACACCATCATCAAAATCAGCGCATGTTATTGGTTGCCGTATACTCTCACATGATTGGGTAAAGTCACATGCAGCGGCCGCTGCTAACACTCCACAGCACGCCACGACACAGTAAGTAAAATTAAACCCCTACTGTTAATCAGTTGCAAAACATGCAAAACGGAAACTTCTCTACAACTACCTACAGTCTAAATAATCCTTTAATGTTCCAGGAATATAAAACTGATACAATTACATACTGATATTACAGTCCAACGTATACGTACAACTGCTGTGGAAGTCTCACGCTTGGAGCGACAATAATGTATCTAGCGGAAAGAGAGCCAACCGTAAGAATAATAATGCTTTCAGTTATGTTTCTATTTCATTAATGAAATACTTATTATATTTCAGCTTTCCATGCCTCAGTACATTGTCAAGAGATATGAATGATCAAGAAATAAATGTTTAAAATGGCGAATATCATTTATGTATTATGAAAGCTACATCATATTCATGAAGATATGCCTGTTTGTAACACGTTGGTTTGGTTGGTTAGATTTTTAAAGGGACTAAACGGCCACAGTTATCAGTCCCTTGTTCCAACCGTAGAGAGAAGAATAAAAAGCACTACGATGTAGTAGAGAACGATGTATTAAAACTCACCAAACAAAGGGTGTAATACGTCAAGACGTAAAAGAACGAAAGTAAAAACGGATAAAAGAAGAGAAAGGTGGAAAGACGATACCAGAGTGTCCTGGCTAGGTGACCACAGACAAGGCAGTAGGGCATCTGGCCGCTTTTGCACATTAAAACCACCTGCCTAAAACGGTAGGCGAGCGGAGAACAAATATGTAATGAAGAGAGTACTAAAAATCCAACGGATCGGTACAACCCACTCACACGAATAAAATTTAAAACTGCGTCAGCCATAGATGCATTGTCAGCTAAAACAAGTTTCAAATCGTCAGTGAGATTAAAATTCCTTCTCTGCGCTGCTACGTCCGGGCATTCCAAGACGATGTGGGCGACTGTCAGACGCGCACCACATCGACACTCGGGAGGATCCTCGGGACGGAGAAGGTGGCCGTGCGTAAGCCAAGTGTGGCCGATACGCAGCCGGTAGAGAACAACAGAGTCCCTGCGGGGGGTCCGTATAGAGGACCTCCACATGTCCGTGACTTGTTGGCTGTTTGGAGGGAGCGCCATTCTGCGTTTCACAGTCCAAGAACTCGGCTGTGCAACTGCGAACGGAGGTCATGAACTGTGATACCTATAGCCAAGGTAGGTTTATGGAGAGCCTCCTTGGCTAACCTGTCAGGTAGCTCGTTCCCGTCGATCCCAACATGTCCTGGAGTCTAGGTAAAGACCACTGACCGCCCACATCGGTCGATGGCATGCAGGGACTCTTGGATGGCCTGAAGCAAAGTATGGCGAGGGAAGCACTGATCGAGTGCCTGTAGGCCGCTGAGGGAGTCACTGCAAATGAGGAACGACTCCCCAGGGCAGGTAGAAATATGCTCGAGTGCATGCTCGAAGTATGGCCACCAGCTCTGCTGTGAACACACTGCACCTCTTCGGTAAGGAGTGCTGTTCGTTATATCCGGCATTTACATAGGCGAAGACAACAAGACCTTCTGCCAAAGAACCGTCCGTGTAGACGACCGTGGAGCCCCGGTACCCGTCAAGAATCGGCGGTGAAGCATCTCAGGGTGGACAGAGTGTTTGGAGCTCTGCGACAAATCCAGTCGAATAACAGGTCGACACCATGGTGGCGTACGCGATTGGAATTTGATCAGAGATGGCAGAGGAAGAGACCCCAGGTCGCTCAGGAGAGACTGGACACAGGCACTAACTGTCAAACCCGACCTCGGCCGCCGTTGTGGGATATGGAGCATGGCGTTCGGAGAAAGTAGGCGGTAGTTGGGATGACTGGGGATACCAAACACATGGGCTGCATAATTCGCCAGCAGATGCTGCCGCCTAATTCGCAATGGAGGCACCCCAGCCTCCACAAGGAGACTGTCCACAGGGCTGGTTCGGAAGGCCCCTGTCGCGAGCCTAACTCCACAGTGGTGGATAGGATCCAACAACAGCAGTGCAGATGGCGATGCGGAACCATATACTATGCTCCCGTAGTCCAAACGCGACAGAATAAGGGCTTTATAGCAACGCAACAGGGTACTACGATCTGCACCCCAAGTAGTACTGCTAAGGCACTTCTGTTTCAGCTGGCGAATATGTGGTTGCCATGTGAGCCGGTCGTGAAAGACCATTCCAAGAAATCGATGTGTGGCAACTACATTGAGTACTTGGCCATCAAGATACAACTCTGGATGTGGGTGGACTGGCCGTCGACGACAGAAGTGCCTAACGCACGTTTTGGCAGCAGAAAATTGGAACCCATGAGAGAGAGCCCATGTCTGCGCCTTACGTATGGCTCCCTGCAGCTGTCGTTCTGCAACACATATGCTAGACGAGCTAAACTAGATGCAAAAGTCGTCAGCATACAATGAAGGGCATATTGACGACTCAACTGCTGCCGCTAAGCCGTTGATTGCCCCTAAAAACAATGGAACGCTTAAAACAGAGCCCTGAGGCACCCCATTCTCCTGGACATGCAGGCTGCTAGAGGAAACACCAACTTAAACATGAAAGGTACGGACAGCTAAAATGTTTTGGATAAAAATAGGGAGTGAGCCCCGGAGACCCCACCCATGTAATGTGGTTAAAATGTGGTGTCGCCGTAGTCGTATCATACGCCTTCGACAAGTCAAAAAATACAGCCACCAGATGGTGACGTCGAAAGAACGCTGTCCGGATGGCAGACTCAAGATGGACTAAGTTGTCCAAAGTCGAGCGCCCCCTGCGAAAACCCCCTTGGCACGGAGCCAGCAGACCCCGAGATTCAAGGAGCCAATACAACCGCCAGCTGACCATGCTTTCTAGCAGTTTGCATAGAACGTTTGTAAGACTGATGGGCCGATAACTGTCTACATCTAGCAGGTCTTTACCCGGCTTGAGCACTGGTACGATGTTTTTCCATGATCTCACTTTTATGAAACGAAGTTGCTCCATGCAAATCCGTGAAGTAGGAGATTAGGTGTTTCTAATAGATCAACAGACAGTTACTGAAAACAGTTAAGATTACGTTGTATCTTTTTCCCGTGATCTGATTTTTATGAAATCATAACTATATGTTGCCCCAATCTTAGTTCAGTTTTCCTGTGAAAACCGCATATAGTATGTTTGCGAAACGTGTTACAAACCCCTCAGGGGCTCAGCATTAATTTGCTGAGTACGGGCTTGGCGAATCCGGGGTCCTGAGCCGTGGGCTGTGTCGCGCCAACAGTCCGCTACACCGTAAGCTCTGTGCGTGCCTCAACGACCATCGTTCGGCACGACGGTGGAACGTTGTACGTTTCAGAGCCCGGGGATCTTGGCTTAATCGCCCGGGTCGCGAGGACGGTACAAACCTCTATAAAAAAAAAAAAGAAACCTCAAACTCAAGGTGTGCTACGTGCCGAGGAGATGCATGGCTGTTGAGGTTGAACAGTCGTTAGCGAGCAACCTCTAAGAAACCTGCCGCACCTCAGTTGTACAAGGCTTACCCATGCAAGCGGTCTATGCCTGGGTGGACCTCTTTTCCCTAGCTGCTCGTGGGACGGTAATGCCACTGTGATGGGAAGACAACGTCGCTCCAGACGCGGTTAAATACTGCAAGAATTTGGCGCTTGAAATCATCAGATAGATTTTTTAACATCTGATTGTGCAGTCTGTCCGGCCCAGGAGCTGTGTCAGGGCAGTGGGCCAGGGCACCGAGGAGCTCCCACTCGCTAAACGGAGCGTTATATACCTCAGGGTGGCGTGAGGTGAATGAGAGGGATTTGCGTCCCATTCGCTGTTTTAACGTGCGAAAGGCAGGTGGATAATTTCCGGATGCAGCGGCGCGAGCTTAGTGCTCGGTAAAGCCTCAATGACAGCGCCTGGATCCGTACATACTGCCCCTTGGATAGAGATCCCAGGAATTGCTGCCTGGGACTGGTAGCCAAAAAGGAGTCGGATCTTCGTCCAGACTTGAGAAGGAAAGGTTCTTGAGCCGATGGTGGACACATAACGTTCCCAGCATTTCTGTTTTGTCCTCCGTATTATCTGCCGAGCACGAGCACGGAGTTTTTTAAAAGCGATAAAAGTCTCATGCGGCGGATGTCGCTTATAGCGCTGAAGAGCATGCCGACGGTCCCGAATGGCGTCTGCGACTTCCGACGACCACCAAGGCACTGACTTTCGCCGGGAGAATCCCGTTGAAATGGGGATTGCGTGCTCTGCAGCAGATAAAATGTTTTGAGTGACAGTCGCTACCACCAAGTCGATGGAATCATCCGGGAGAGGTCCAGGAGTGGCAGCAGAAACGAATAGATACCAATTTGCTCTGTTTAAAGCCCATCTAGGAAGGCGGCGAGGGCAGTGACGATGGGGTAGTGATATGAAGATAGGAAAGTGATCACTACCACACAGATCGTCATGCGTCCTCCAGTGGACAGATGGCAAGAGGCTAGGGCTACAGACTAAGTAAATAGCAGAGAAAGAGCCATGTGCCACACTGAAATGCATGCGGGCTCCGGTGTTTAAAAGACAGAGGTCGAGCTGGGATATCAAGTTCTCGACCTCTCTGCCGCGACCACTGACTACTGCATCACCCCACAAGGTGTTGTGGGCATTAAAATCACCCAGAAGCAGAAAAGGCGGCAGGAGCTGCGAGATCAGCGTAGCCAGTGTGTGTGGTGGTACAGCGCCATCTGGCGGAAGATACAGGCTGCAGATGGTTATGTCTTGTGGTATCCTTACCCTGACAGCCACAGCTTCTAATGATGTCTGAAGGGGCACATGTTCACTATACACAGAGTTAAGGATATACACACAGACGCCACCTGAGATTCTGTTATACACACGCCGATTACAATAATATCCCCTGTATCCACGAAGGGCAGGGGTCCGCATTACTGGAAACCAGGTCTCCTGGAGAGCAATGCAGAGAGCAGGTGTTATGCTCAAAAGTTGACGCAACTCAGCCAGGTGAGAGAAAAACCGCCGCAGTTCCACTGGAGAATTAAAGTGTCTTTGAGCTGATGGGCCATGATAAAGAGGTAGAGCAGTTTATTCCATGGGAACATCTGCTGTCAACCGGTCTGCCTCTGCTGAATCCAGAACCATAGGATCCAGTGCATCAGTCAGTGCGAGATCCTCAGGTGATGTGAGGATCTCTAACTCACCTTCTTAAGTAGAAGATGAAGGATGTTGTGGCTGTGCAGCCACCACGGATTTCTTCTTTCTACGAGTCTTTGGCTTCTTACCCTCTCGCTGCCCTTTTGGTTGGATGGGCTGTGAGTGCTTCTCGGTGGCGTCAGGAGTGGAGGAAGAGCGGGAAGCCCTTCGACCAACAGTTTGGAGATCCTTGAGCCTCCGACCAGGATCCTCTGAAGCACTGCGAGAAGTCTTGGAAGGGGCTGTCCTGAAGGACTCCTTCCGAGCGAGAGGTGCCGGAGTAGGCTATTCCTTCTCCGGCTGGGAGGTGGGGACTGGTGTCCCCGATGGTTGTGGGGGAGTTGCCCCCAAAGCAGGTGTTACAGGAGCGGATGGAGGAGCGCCCCCACCCATAGATGGAACAGCAGCAGAGTGGTAGCCCCTAGGGCCCGTAGAGGGAGGCGGTACTTGAGGAGTTATACTCTGAGGAGGTGTTGAAGATACAACAGCAGCAAAAGATGTAGTAAGGCGCACTGGATGGAGTCGTTCATATTATCTTCTGGCCTCAGAATATGTGAGACGGTCCAGAGTTTTGATCTCCATGATCTTCCGTTCCTTGTGCAGGAGAGTGCAGTCAGGCGAGCAAGGCGGATGTAATTGCCCACAGTTCACGCATACGGGAGGTGGGGTGCACGGAGCGTCTGGATGTGACGGACGCCCACATTCTCTGCACGTAGGGCTGGAAGTACATCGGGACGACAGATGCCCGAACTTCCAGCACCTGAAGCACCTCATACGGTGCGGGATGTACGGCTTGAAGTCGAAACGATAGACCATCACCTTGACCTTATCGGGCAGTGTATCGCCTTCGAAGGCCAGGATGAAGGCACCGGTGGCGACCCTACGATCTTGAGGTCCCCTATAAACGCGCCTAACAAAGTGAACACCTCTCCGTTCCAAGTTTGTGCGCAGCTCATCATCTGACTGTGACAGGAGATCCCGGTGATAAATGAGACCCTGGACCATGTTGAGCGTCTTGTGGTGTGTGACAGAGACGGGAATATCACCCAGCTTGTCACAGGCAAGTAATGCCTTAGACTGGGCTCGGGATGCCGTCTGTATCAAGACTGCCCCACTCCTCATTTTGGAGAAAGACTCCAGCTCACCATACTTGTCTTCGAGCTGGTCGACGAAGAACTGTGGTTTGGTGGACGAGAAAGATTCACCATCAGTACGGGAGCAAACTAAATATCGCGGCGAGTATGCGTTCCTCCCATGGCGTGGCCAAGGAAGGGAACGAACAGGGGTTATAACTAGCAGTATTGAAATCTCCTTTATTACGCTTAGAAACGCCGTTTTCGCGACCGGCCACGCTTTTATTAGCTCGTTTCATTTCCGTCCCACGAGCAGCTAGGGAAAAGAGGTCCACCCAGGCAGAGACCGCTTGCGTGGGTAAGCCTTGTACAACTGAGGTGCGGCAGGTTTCTTAGAGGTTGCTCGCTGACGACTGTTCAACCTCAACAGCCATGCATCTCCTCGGCACGTAGCACACCTTGAGTTTGAGGTTTCTTTTTTTTATAGAGGTTTGTACCGTCCTCGCGACCCGGGCGATTAAGCCAAGATCCCCGTGCTCTGAAACGTACAACGTTCCACCGTCGTGCCGAACGATGGTCGTTGAGGCACGCACAGAGCTTACGGTGTAGCGGACTGTTGGCGCGACACAGCCCACGGCTCAGGACCCCGGATTCGCCAAGCCCGTACTCAGCAAATTAATGCTGAGCCCCTGAGGGGTTTGTAACACGTTTCGCAAACATACTATATGCGGTTTTCACAGGAAAACTGAACTAAGATTGGGGCAACATATAGTTATGATTTCATAAAAATCAGATCACGGGAAAAAGATACAACGTAATCTTAACTGTTTTCAGTAACTGTCTGTTGATCTATTAGAAACACCTAATCTCCTACTTCACGGATTTGCATGGAGCAACTTCGTTTCATAAAAGTGAGATCATGGAAAAACATTTAAATGTACGCTATGCTTGAAGTATGGATGGCATAGTACAACAAACAAGCAATAGAGGCGCTGTAATGCACCAAAGAACTAATAGACGCCGCTGCTGTGAAATAAGTATGGGGTAGGACAGCAAGGAAGCGAAGTCTGTCATAGAATTAAGCAATCGTATCTCTGCGAATACCAACAAACATTGAACGTAGTGTTCTGATATAGCTTTGTGTATTAAATACTTCACGACATTACTTTGCTTCTTTTGGCATGTTACATTTTGTATCAAAACCTTTATAAAGATACATCGTTTCGGAGGATGACTTTTACTTACATTTTGACATTTTTATGAAGATATATCGTTTCGGACAATAACTTTTACTTACATTTGACATCTTAGTTAGGACAAGTGAATTTAAAGACAGAGCGATCCAACAATGATTTTTACTGACTGAGGTCTGGAACCCTAAAAAGCCACGAGCCCAAGGCACGAGCATATAAGCCAGTTTTCAATAAAATACAGGTCGCTCACTCCGGAACCAAACCACGCAATCGTGCGATGTGCGTGCATCGAAACTTCCACTGTCACTAGCCAACTTTGGTTACCTCAAATTCTGATGTACTGCTTACTGACATACTCACCGAGGTCGAAGTACAAAATGTTCAAATGTTTGTAAATCTATCGTACTCAACTGGGTGGTTATTAGTTCGTAGCTTACAAACTACTTAAACTAAGTTAAACTAACCTAAGGACAACACACATCCATGCCCGTGGGAGGATTCGAACCTCCGGTGAGGGAGCCCTCGCGATCCACACCGTCGCGCTCCAGACCGCTCGGCTACTCCCGCGCGGCGAAGTGGAAGTAAACCTCACTAAGAAATTTATTCTTTTAATGTTGTCGTTCTCCGCTTGTCGATGCAAGGCCCATTGAACAAATTGGCGTGTCTTTCCGTGATCTGAAGATTTCAACTCTTGTGCAAGTTGAATACTGCACCCATATATTTTCCGATCTTTTGAAAGGATTTCATGAAGTGAACTTGGTGATTGTTGAGTTTATCAGTGAACCCATTTTCTGGGGGCTTGAGTTCATATTGTTACGCACAATAACAACGTTATCTTCTGTTCCAACAAAACGCCGTCGTCCTATTTTCTTAACGTTTGGAATGTAACCCGTAGTCACAAACTTCCGGCACAACTTCCGCACTGATGATTCGGTTGGAGCAACATCAAATCCCAGTGTCACACACAACGTGGGCACTTCCACTTTTTCCATAATAGATTTTAATTACATGGCTCACTTGTCATCTCCTTCATGACGAAAGTAAACATAAGACAACTATGCTCACCACACACAAGGTTATCAGGTTACTAATGGGAAGGATAGATGATATCATGAAACATGAAAAAACACGTCTGCCAACCACTTTAGTTCAAAATGACACAAGATCTAAATTTGTCTCTACAATACAGGCTATATAAGGTGGTTAGCAAGGAATGACGTAAGATGATTAAAAAGACGCTGCAAATGATCAGAAATAAAATAAATATAATTAGCAGAATATAAATAATTCATACAAGAGTCATGGTATTAAAGATTTAACAAAACACAATTCTAGCCACCTGAAAGAATTCGAACTCACATGAGACACTGTTGCGTGGTACTCCTTGACTTTGATTTGTCTAAACTGTATTGACTACAGTATCGTACGAAATACTATTTCTTAATTATGTCTAACCAACATTTTTGGTGGCAACGATCTTGAACAACAGACAAATTTGTCGGATTACGCGCATTATGAAGAAAATTGCGGATGAGAATAAGAATTTTAAACATGTACTCTTGAGCAACCACCTCTCTACTAACAATAATAGATAATGTCGCTTTACAGAGTTAACTAAATCTGAATTAGAGAACTGACACTCTTAAATGGGTATTTCATTTGGTTAGCAAAATACACTACTGGCCATTAAAATTGCTACACCAAGAAGAAATCCAGATGATAAACGGGTATTCATTGGACAAATATATTATACTAGAACTGACATGTGATTACATTTTCACGCAATTTGGGTGCATAGATCCTGAGAAATCAGTACCCAGAATAACTACCTCTGGCCGTAAAAACGGCCTCGATACGCCTAGGCATTCAGTCAAACAGAGCTTGGATCGCGTGAACAGCTACAGATGACCATGCAGCTTCAACACGATAACACAGTTCATCGAGAGTAGTGACTGGCGTATTGTGACGAGCCAGTTGCTCGCCCACCATTGACCAGGCGTTTTCAATTGGTGATAGATCTGGAGAATGTGCTGGCTAGGGCAGCAGTCGAACATTTTCCATATCCAGAAAGACACGTACAGGACCTGGAACATGCCGGCGTGCATTATCCTGCTGAAATGTAGGATTTCACAGGGATCGAATGAAGGGTAGAACCACGTGTCGTAACGCATCTGAAATGTAACGGCCACTGTTCAAAGCGCCGTCGATGCTAACAAGAGATGACCGAGACGTGTAACCAATGGCACCCCATAACCTCACGCCGTGTGATGCGCCAGTATGGCGGTGACGAAAACACGCTTCCAATGTGCGTTCAACTTGATGTCGCTAAACACGGATTCGACCATCATGATGCTATAAACAGAACCTGGGTTCATCCGAAAACTGACGTTTTGCCATTCGTGCACCCAGGTTCGTCGTTGCGTACACCATCGCAGGCGGTCCTGTCTGTGATGCAGCGTCAATGGTAACAGCAGCCATTGTCTCCGAGCTGATAATTGATGCTACTGAAAACGTCGTCGAAGTTTTCGTGCAGATGGTAGTTGTCATGCAAACGTCCGCATCTGTTGACTCAGGCATCGAGACGTGGATGGACGATCCGTTACAGCATGCGGATAAGACGACTGTCATCTCGACTGCTAGTGATACGAGGCCGTTGGAATCCAGCACGGCGTTCCATATTGCCATCTTGAACCAACCGATTCCATATTCGCAACCAACGCGAGCAGCAACGTCGCGATACGATAAACCGCAATCGCGATAGGCTGCAAACCGACCTTCATCAAAGTCGGAAACGTGATGGTACGCATTTCTCTTCCTTAAACGAGGCATCAGAATAACGCTTCACCAGGCAACGCCGGTCAACTGTTGTTTGTGTATGAGAAATCGGTTGGAAACTTTCCTCAAGTCAGCATGTTGTAGCCGGCAGCGGTGGCCGAGCGTTCTGCTGCGCGTCAGTCACAGTCTGCACGGCCACTACGGTCGGGGGTTCGAATCCCCCGTCGGGCATGGATATTTGTGCCGTTCTAGTTGTATTAGCTAGTTCATAAGTAGTTTGTAAGTTTAGGGACTGATGACACCATAGCTAAGTCCCATAAGCTCTACAAACATTTGAACATTTTGAGCACGTTGTAGGTGTCGCCACCGAGGCCAACCTTGTGAGAATGCTCTGAAAAGCTAATCATTTGCATATCATAGCATCTTCTTCCTGTCTGTTAAATTTCGCGTCTGTAGCACGTTATCTTCGTGGTGTAGCAATTTTAATGGCCAGAATTGGACGTTCACGTCTGACCTGTGAACAGAATAGTGAACATAACATTCGTCTTGCGAAACTGTATTTTCGTCTTACGAGTGAAAGTGGTGATATAACGGCATGTAACAGTGCGTCACTTGCAAGAACACTTGCGTACACGCCAGTAGTGCTTCCCCGTCCCTAGCCGAACGTTCAGTCACCGTGACAAGATCACCACGTGCAATACTACACGCCTAACGAGATGGCGTAAATTCTAGAATGAACTGGGAACACGACTTGCTGTTTTTTCAACGGCAACAGTAACCCAGATCTTACGAAATTAGTTGTGAGTTACCATTCACCCTGCCGTGTTGAGCGTCTCTCGAGGATTTGCTTAACCTCGGACTATGTAGTGGAAATATTGATACAGTGGCTCGGCAGTCGGTGGCGGTGCTTCTGTTTCCGCAGAAGAGCGCGAGGTAAACACGGTGATGTGTTTTGGATGCGGACTGCAGAATAAACAGCTAGCACCGCCGGTATTTGCGCGACGCGATGGCATCCGCGCTCCTGCCGGCAAACACAGGAGAAAACAGCCGCGAGCTCTGCCGGCAAGGAGATGAATCGCCGTGTTTGTTGGTCTGGCTGTAAACATCGGCGGATGCGTCTCTATGGATAGCAATGGACGGCTTGTGGGTCGCAGGAGATGCGGAAGCCGTAGAAAATCAGAATACGGGAATGTGGCGCCAGCCACGGTGAAGGAGCGTGCAGGGGGGCGGGGCAGTGCCGAGCTCTTAAGTACTGTCAGTCACCTCGTGGATTATCGAGGGTCAAGTTTTAAAAACCACTTGTTTCTGTTATTGTGGTCTGCAGTCCGGAGACTTGTTTGAGGCAGCTCTGCACCCTTCTCTAACGTGAGCAAGTCTCTTCATCTCCTCATAAGAACGACAACCCACATCCACCTCAATTTGCGTGCTATATTCGTCTCTTAGTCTCCCTCAGCGATTTTTCGACCACACACTTACCTCCAATGCTAAATTTACCATTCCATGATGCCTAAGGATGTCTCCTATCAATCGATCCTTTCTTTTAGTCAAGGTATGCCAAAAAAAATGTTCTCCCCAATTCTGCTCAGTACGTCTTCATTAGTTACGTGATCTACCCACCTAATTTTCAGTATTCTTCTGTATCCGCATTTTTCAAAAGCCTCTATCCTTTACCTGTCCGCACTGTTTATTGTCCAAGTTTCGCGCCCATACATGCCAACATTCTACACAAAAGCCTTCAGAAAGGACTTTCTTACGCGTAAATTAATATTCGATGTTAGCAAATTTCTCTTTTTCAAAAACGCTTTTCTTCCCATTAGCATTCTGAATTTTATATCCTCTGTATTGCTACCATAATATGTTATTTTACTGCCCAAGTAACAAAAACGCATTTACCACTTTTTTTGATTCGTTACCTAATTTAATTCCTTCAGCATCGCCTGATTTTCTAAGACATCATTCCATTACCCTTGTTTTGCTCTTGTTAATGTTCATCTTATACGTTCCTTTCAACACACTGTCCATTCCGTTCAACTGCTCTTCCAGTTTCTTTGCTGTCTTTGGCAGAATTACGTCATAAGAAAAACTCAAAGTTTTCATTTCTTCGCCCTGAACTTTAATTCCTTCTCCAAATTTCTATTTGATTTACTTCACAGCTTGCTCAATAACAATGGAAAAAGACCACAACCCTGTCTTACTTTCTTCACAACCGCAGCATCCTTGTCCCTTAACTATAATAATAGTTAATGTACAAGTTATGAATAACCTTCCATTCGCTGTATTTTACCACTGCTGATTTAAGAATTTGAAAGATGAATGCCCACGGTTAACTGTAAAATTAACTCTAGCTGAAGGGAGCTAGTTAAAAGCTTACTTTAAACATATAACTCTGGCCATAAAACCAGCAAAAGGATTCGCGTGAGCTACTGACTACTTCCTGCAACAGAATCTTGTGCCCTGGCCTAGAGTTTAGAACTGACTCAAACTTTCTTTAGGAGCAAGAAGACAAAGAGACGGTGGGCAGCATACGTCGTAGATCACGAGAATTACAAACAACCATTAATATACAAGCCACTGCGAACTAAACAATTTCATGAAGGTGGCTGAGAGAACATTTATGGCGCAACGGAATTAAAAATATGATAATATGCAACTGAATGTGTTCTCCGCACTGGTGAAAAACAACAGTAAATAAAAGGGAGAATATTCATAAACTAATATTTATAAAAAGGATAAAATTTCACTGACAATAAATTATTTATTCAGTTCAAACATGAGCGAATGTGGACACCAATTTTATTATAGAATAGAATGCATCTCATTGTACTATTAAATTAATCTGAATTGAACATCGTCGGGGGAGGGATTTACAATCAACAAGCATTCAACCACTCACACGCGCAAAGCAAAGCGAAACTCACCCAATTCAGCGTGCTGATATGAAGCAGAAGCAGGCACCGCTATCGTAGGCGAAATTCAGCGAACCAGGATGTACCACACAACAGAAGAAAAAATAAACTTCGTAGGTCGTTCTGGTCTGTCTATATTTACTTGAGATGGTAGGCGATAACAGCGAGATTTCATTTAAACATATCGTGAGCATCCAGAATTATTGAGACAAACGGCACGTGTCTGCTACATTACATATTTGCACCTCACTGAAGGCGAAGTGCTTAAAGATCGCAATCATTTCACCAAAAACAAGCGGAATCACAGATTACGAAGCAAGAATACAGTGTGAGCAATGGCTAGAACGTGAGTGGCTAGCTATAAACCCTAGAAGTCGGAGGTCGGAGCCACGTGGTTCCGAAAACCAGTAAAAATACAAAAATTCAATTTCTGAAAAAAAAAAAATAGCTACGGCATGCAACCCCTAGAAATGCGTATTATATCATGAGGAAGCTAAAGAAGTACCGATAGGAAGGGAAGGCTTTACAGTTTACAGTTGGGAAGTTTTTACACGGATGGACGAAGTGCAGGTTCAAAAATCAGAAAAGTGGAAAAAATTCAA
The DNA here is from genome assembly GCA_026315105.1 of Locusta migratoria. NCBI lineage: Eukaryota > Metazoa > Arthropoda > Insecta > Orthoptera > Acrididae > Locusta > Locusta migratoria. Next base: position 39,388,576 of record CM048745.1, read on the forward strand.
AGTCGGGGTAAATCAACTAAGAAATACGGCCTGCAGCCCCTATTAATACGTAGTATTTCATAAGCAAGCTAATAAAGGCAGTCGTACAAGGCTAGAAGAGAATTTACTCTGGGGTCTGAATACAAAGTACAAGTTTGGAAACGAAACAACAATTTAAAAATAGACGGAGAGGAGATCGCGAGTTACTAATGGAAATCAGAAAGATACATGCATAATTTCGTGCCTGAAGGGCATAGAAACAGGTACAGTGGTAGCTGAAGACTTTGTTCTAAGTCACACCACGTGGAGTACACATCACTCGCGGAAGGAGGAAACGGAAAAGAATATTTCACATGCACTACACAGAATAAAAATATTCCCATATATTATTCGCGTTCCACAAAGCTAGAAAGAAATTAAAGGTCACCGATTCCCAGCCGTTATCAAACCGAATGAGTTGCATATTCACCGCGTTTACCTATGCAAAATCACCGAAATGAATTTGAATACACTTTCGTACATGATCGGAAAAACTTATCCCGAAAAATGAACCTAAGATTTGAAGCCTAACGAACCAGTCAATGAATCGCTACCATCTCAATGGAGGAAAGAAGATCCAGAACGTCTTACCAGGTCGAAGCGCTGCCACAGAATGTCCTATCCGCCCACGAGCCCGCTACCAGAAGCCGGAAATCCAACTGCAATCGGCAAAACCCCGGGAAAAACGAGGTGGTGGGGAGAGCTAAAACCCGCGCGTCGAACCGAGGCTCGCTAGTGGGCATTGCCAACGCAACTTGTAACTAAAGGGTGGAGGAACCTCTTTGGTAGCATCAAAAGCAGAGGTTGGTAACGACTACCTGTCGACTCGAAGCCATAGATGCAAAGCGCGCAGCCAGCAGCCGACGACGAAAGTTTTCATACATACACTCAGACTGCCATGCTAGAAGATGCTCATACATGCACATACAGAATAAAATAAGTACACATTCACACAGGGACAGTGGCGTCACGGAGAAACCGTTCATATTGCGTTCATTGACACAATGATAAATTATTAGCATTATATTATCCCAGCAATATTACAGAAACTAACATTAAAAAACATGAAATGAAATGCTATTATTCATGCCACCGAACCAGCGGAGTTCTCGTTAAGCAAAAAGGGCTGTCTAGTGAGTTTAGATAATTTACAAAGTTAAAAACCTAGGGAAGATGGCAGACAGCCATCTTTCAAAGAGTGTATTCCAGTCAACATTGTCGGAAGCTTTTTCCAAAACTACAAAAGCTAGAAACGTAGGTTATCCAGTCCTATCTCCTAATATAAGTCGCAAGGTGAGTATTACCTCCCGTGTTCCTACATTTCTTCTGGATCCGAACTGATCTTTCTCGAGGTCAGCATCCTTAAGTAAATAATTCGTGTTAAAATTCTATAACGATGACATATGGTTCTGTAATTTTCACACATGTTTGCGTCTGCTTTCTTGGGAATGGGTATTATTACATTTTTCATAAAATATGAAGGTATTTCGCCTGTCTTGTACATCTTAATCACCAAGTGAAGTAGTTCTGTCATGGCTGGTTCTCCCAGAGAACTCAGTAACTCTTAGGGAATGTCATATACTCCAAGGCCTTGTTTCTACTTATTTTTTTCAATGTTCTGTCAAATTCATCTCTAACTGTAGTATCTCCTATTTCATTTTCATTTCTACAATATTGTCTTGAAGTTCATTTCGTTTGTGGTACACGTCTATATATTCTTTCTACCTTTCCCTTCTTTACTCAGAACTGGTTTTCCTTCCGATTTCTAGATATTCACTCAGCTATGTTTCTTGCCTCCAAATGTCTATTTCTCTGTAGGTGGTATCTATTTTTACCCTAGTTATACATTTTTCTACTGATTTACATCTGGCTTCCATACAATCCTGCTTAGCCACTTTGCACTTTCTTGTGAAACTCATTTCTCAGTCATCCGTACTGTTTTACCTACTTCATTTACCGCACTTCTAGATTTTATCCGTTCATTAATTAGATTTAGGGTTTCCTTGTATAACCAGAAAAATGTCACATTATCATTTCACAACACTATACAGGGTGAATCACTTAACACTTGCACCGCAAATATTGCGGAAACGGAATATGCGATTGATGTGCGGTTTTGACAGAATGGATTGGTAGTCAGGGTCTCGTATTTTTAGCCAATAAACAGATTTTAATATCATTTAGAAAGGGTATTGTTTATGCAAATATACAGTTCTTTAAATGGAACATTGGTTGTTTCCATCATGCATTGTAATTTTTGACATCAGGTGTGTACAAAGAATTTTGAATGTCATTTTGTCACGTTTAGTTTGGCAGCTACAATCGTTCAACGTTTCGGCTGCGGAGGCAGCTATAGCGTAGCTGACTTGCCGAGTGGCTACCCCTGGGGCACGGCCCACTGTCTCATGACCACCGCCGGCCGCGGTGGCCGAGGGGACTGAGGCGCTCCAGTCACGGTCTGCACGGCCAGTACGGTCGGGGGTTCGATCCCCCCCTCGGGCATGGATATTGGTGCCGTCCTAGTAGGTAAGTAGTTCATAAGTAGTTTGTAAGTTTAGGGACTGATGTCCCGTAGTTAAGTCCCATAAGCTGTACAAACATTTGAACATTTTTTTCATGACCACCAGGCAGTCAGCTACGCTGTTGTAGCCCCAAAACTTTGAATGGTTGTAGCTGCCAAACTAAAGTGATAAAAATGTCATTCAAAATGCTTTGTACACAGCTGGTGTCAAAAATTCCAGTGCATGATAAAATCAACCATTGTTCCATTTTTTAAAAAAAGTATGTTTACTTAAGAAATACACTTTCTAGGTATTTTTATAATCTATTTGTTGGCTAACAATACGAGTCCTTGAATACCAATCCATTCTGTGAAAACCGCACATCAATCGCACTTTCCGTTTCCGCAATATTTGCGGTGCAAGTGTTAGGCGATTCACCCTGTATACTAATTTTAAGAACAAACAAAACAGTTTCAAAAACTGGAGGTGGGCATTTAATAAACAAAGAACAAGTACATCCGTATTTTGTGCTGAAAGCATTATCGTTTGAACCGTGGCCCAACCCCTCCTGCCGGTAAAATGTACCCGTGGATCTCGTTTTCGCTAAAAACCAAACCTAATGGATCACTGTAGCTTTAACAGGCGTCCAGGAAGCCTCGCAGATATATCCGCGGATCTTACCGTCAAAAGCGAGTCCATTAATGGCACGAGAGAACGCGACGTACCCATCTGCGAAGCCACTGCACGTGCGGTACCAAATGTCCCGCCACTGCAGCGGGTGTCTGCAGAGTGGTGCACCGTGTGACGCTTCTAGCTTTAAAACTCCCTAATCATTTTCGTTAGGAGCGGCATAACGAGACAGCTCTCGCACTTTCCTATGATGCGGGAGTGATGTCGGAAAGCTAAAATTGCGAAGACGTTCATAAGAACAATTCTGTAAGAAACTGTGTCAGTTTAGTAAGGGATACCACCTGATTTGGTTCCGCTGTGTCAGGCTTAACAAACCTTTGAACATGCCGTAACACCACCATGATAAGATGGGACACCTAGCTGACCGTCCTGCTGGTTCGTATCTTCTAAGTCATCTTCTGTCTCGATGGTGCGCGGTTTTGTGACCACTGTGGCGTGCTGTTTTTCATTCGGTGTGCATGTTGCTAATCGGTGTTTGTTTGGAACATTTCTTTACGTCGACCATGTCCATTTTAAGAAGTTTAATGCATGCATCCCCTAGAAGGTTGAGCTCTGCCCGTCCTTGGACACCTGATGCACATATAATATTTTTACTATCATAACTGCAATTACAGCTTTTCAGAATAAGCATCGTTATTGATTGAAGTAGTCACCTAGCACGCAAGTGCCTCCTTGTAAAGCGTGTTTTGCAAAGCGCCTATACAAAACGGTGATTTTGTTGGACATTCCTTCCGAGCGTTTTGGTAGTAAATCATCAGAAAAGGGTTGGTCTAGTGACGCTTTTCTTACTCAGTTTCTTTAGTCTCCGACTGTGAAATTCATAATTCTGCGACTGGGGACCACAGTCTACGATTTTTGATTCTCCCCGTAGGAGAATCGGTAGAGAATTTCACAGTAAAGTTTGCACTAGGGTGATCCCCGCCTACACTCAGCAGCTGTGGTTTACCTTCAATTTAGGGTCGTCTACTTAATATTTACGAAAGACGCGCCTGTAATGTTTGCACTCAATATTATGTGACAGATTATGATTTATGTTTTCTGGACAGGGACTGTCAAATTTAATTTGATAGTTACAAAGCTATTTGTCCAGATCTTCCGCAGTTTTATTCCAGAGTACTTCATTCACGAGAGGAATACTTTCGGGCAACCGGAAGGAGGAATATGGCACTGATCATAATCAGACTTCTTTCTCGTAGATCGAATGCGTCAGAACCGTTGCTATCCTCCGGTTATCAGACAATGATTTATATAGTGTCACCTATAATTATAAATATTTAACGTAACCGTTTGTCCATGGTCCCCGATATTCTGAGTTCCCGCATTTTTCCCTGGCCGTGCGCTCATTATGAGTATCACACCCAATTGCTGTTGCGGGATGCACTGAGCCGCAGGCCGGATTAGCCGCACCATTAGATACGTTTTTAAATGAGAATAGTGACGCTCTGTTTTAACCGGCCGAGGTGACAAATGGCTGACAGAGCACTGACGTAGGAATTAGGCTAATTGCGCTCTGTATTGTGTTGAATTACGCTGATTCAAAATTGCGCAGCCGGCGGCGACGCAGAATAGCAAAATAGCGCGATTTTTATTTCTGATAAATGTCGAACCGATATGGGGTTCCCAAATGAATGCAATTTTTTCCACGCATCACTGGCATGCAGAGCTTCATTATTCGATAGGCACGGAGATGAGCCGAAATTTGTTTTCAGTTAATTTGTGCACCATCCATATTAATGCGGTCAATAAACCCGGTGCGGGGATATTGTAATTATACTGGGTTTATTTGCACTTAATGGCGATGTGTTTCTGTTTTAATGCGTCATAACGTTGGCCAGAGGCGTCGAATTCGACAGCTCATCAGATATTCAGGGCTGCCCCAACGACGTCACGGACAGCGTTGTAACTGCCAACGCACCGTGAGAAAAGATGTGGCTGGACGCCACGTCAGCAGCGCCACGTACTGTACTACTGTATACATACATCAGTACCTCGGTACCTGCTGTCGATATAAACCCGCCCAGGCCGTAGCAACGTCATGTGAGGGGGAATGACTAGCAGTCTGATAGATCAGTGAAAGAACGCTGTATGTAGCACCCGTGGGCGTGCTGTCGATGAATAGAATAGGAAACCCTGTACTGTATCTGGCTTACAGCCATCACATTAACATTTGAGACTTGCTTTGATACAGCAGGTTAGAAGCAGTAACCGACAAACGGTAGAGCTAGTGTGAGATGCATAACAGATGCTACCAGAAGGTCGGGTTCTAAATCTACATCTACATCCACACTCCGCAACCCACCCGACGGTGTGTAGCGGAGGGTACCTTGAGTACCACTATCGATTTTTCCTCCTATTCCAGTCACGTATTGTTCGTGGAAAGGAGGATTGTCGGCATGCCTCTGTCTGGGCTCTAATCTCTCTGATTTTATCCTCACGATCTCTTCGCGAGATATACGTAGGAGGGAGCAATATCCCGCCAGACTCCTCGGTAAAGGTATGTTCTCGAAATCTTAAATGTAAGGAAGTCGCTTCTGGAGGCATTTGTGTGGGGTGGTGCCTTGCATGGGAGTGAAACATGGACGATAAACAGTGCGGAGAGGAAGAGGGTAGAGGCTTTTGAAATGAGGTACTACAGAAAAATTCTGAAAATTAGGTGGGTGGATCGCGTAAGTAAAGAAGAGGTACTGAACAGAGTAATTTCTGGCATTCCTTGACTAAAAGAAGGGATACGCTGATAGGGCACATTCTTAGACATCAAGGAATAGTGAATTTAGCGTTGGAGGGAAGTATGTGGGGTAAAAATCGCAGAGGGAGACCAAGAGATGAATACAATAAGCAGACGCAAATGGATGTTGTTTGCAGGTCTTATGTAGAGACGAAGAAGCTTGCTCAGGATAGAGTAGGGTGCAGAGCTGCATGAAACCAGTCTCCGGACTGAAGACTACAACAACAACAACAGGCAGTATGAATCCTTATGAGTGGAGAAGTAGGACACAGTTATGTGCAGTGAACAGTTCACTGATAGGGCTGTTCTCGTGTGGCTCGACAGCAAACAATTGCTGTTAACGATAGTCACAGTACACATGCCGATGAAGTAAGCACGACATTATAAGAAAACAGTATAAGACGACACTGAAAGGATAATCCAGTATGTAAATGTGGATGAAAGTCTAAATTCATGCAGCTCTGAAATTGAGTTGTAGAGGAAGGAACGGATGAAAAGATTACGGGAGAATGTAGGACTATAATAAAAGGCAATGACGGCATAATAGAAATTACAGTTCATGTGTAAGACATGTAAGACGTAGGCAATCCTTTACATTTAAACGGATCTGGTCGATTTTAAATTGAATAAGGCAGAAACCACTGGGGGAGTGACAACCAAAAGAATTTTGCAGTTGGTGTGCAGAGTCTAGGAGATGGGTGACATACTATCAAACTTCCCGAAAAATATCCTCCAGGAAATTTTTAAGATGACAAGGGCTGATAAGTGTGAGAACTATCCGACAATCATGCTAACATCTCATGCTTCCGAGCTACTGACGAGAATAATGTAACAACGTGAAAGAAAATTTACAGTATATGACTCATCAACGAAATTGGATCTGGGAAACGTAAAGGAACCAGGAAGGCAGTCCTGATATGGTGCGTAATAACTGAAGCAAGACAGAAGAAAAATAAAGTCATGTCAATATGACGTAGGAAAATGTATATGAAATTCTTGGTAAAATTGGATTAAAGTATAGGGAAAGATGCGTAATAAGCAACATGAGCAAGAACCAAAAGATCAAGAACGAAGTGATCGTATGAAGAAAGGTTTAAGTATTGCACTCTTTCGCCGCTGTTGGAGACATTTCTAGCCTCATTTAAGTGAAGAAGACGCGCGAGTAAGGCCAAGCATCGAAGGAGCCTTGCTACATATTGTCTGGCCACTCACTGTCGGAGGTTCGGTCTGCGTCCTGCATGGGAGTGTGTATTGTTCTTAGCTTTCGTTAGTTTAGTTGCTTAAAATAGTTTATAAGTATAGGGAGCGATGATCTCAGCAGATTGATCCCGTATACTTACAAAATAATATTATTAATTGAAGAACTATAAGATTTGTTTCTTCAGTTTCTCCCGGCGTATTTGATAATCAAAATATCCACGGGTGTACTACCGGTCTATAGTGTCCAACGGGCACTTGAATTAAATGAGTACTATTGACTAATGGATGTGGAGTGAGAGTGAACCGCAAGAAAACAAAAGTAATGATTAATGAGATACAGCGTACTTTTCCTTGTGTTTACAGTCACTGGGTGCTCGAACGAACAGCCGCACAAGCAGCGACGCGTGCCTTCTGCTATTGGTCAGTATTGGCCAGCGATAATTATCTGTGCTGTAACGGGATTCTTATGGGGTGCGAGAGGGTACTCGTGGTGAGATAGGAACTGGACCTGTTATTAACAGTATTTAGCAACATTTGTCAGTTATGACCAGGGCGACCGTAAGTCGCTGGGGACGTATCTTGACTCGGAGTGGAAGTGGAAGCATGAGTGAAACAACATTTACTGACATCCACTGTAGGTGCTTTTCAACCTGGCTTCCGCGGCCTTCAGCGGCCTTGGCTGTTGGGCTGAGGCGGCGGCGCGGGGTGTGGGCGTCCGCTGCCGCCAGCTAGCTGCTGCGCCGGCCACAAGTGCGCTGCCCCTCTTTCCGCGTCGGTGGTGCCGTGTTGGCGCCTCGGAGACCCTTAGCGGGTGTGTAGTCTGCTTCCCGCCCCTCCCTCGCGGTGCCGCGCCTGATGGTGCACCGGCCGGACTTAAACGAGCGCCCTCTGCCTCGGTGTCTTTAGCTGCTCTCCCCGCGGAGGTCACCAGTGCAGGTCACCAGTGCAGTCTCCCGGTGGTACGTAGCGGCACAGAGTAACATGTAACGTATACAGAGAAGAACCCCCCACCTATACCACTGTCCTACACTCTCCTAGTAGTTCCGTAAGATGGTAGCAGATGTCAGGCGGTTCCTCGGCTTTGCACCAGTAGACCACACTAGAGGCGCTTCTCAGGGTGCCTCTCGCATGTCAGAGGGTAGCGTGGAGGCTGAGGGGCGAGAGCTAGCCGCCTCCCCGAGACCACGGCTGTGTCCCGTTGTGCCATAGAGATAGCCAAAACCGATATTTTCAGAGATTGGATCAGAAATAGTCACTCACTGGGATGATCTATTTCTTTTTCATGACTCACCAACAGATAAAAACCGTGAAACGATGTCACATTGCTTTTTGTCATTATACATTTACCTGATTTGGCCATATTGTGAAAGAAGAGTAATAATTTTATTGTAAGTCGTTAGTTGCTTCGATTATTCAAATTTGTTAGTTACACCTTCATTAAAAGTTAAAAATGTTATAGCAGATTGTAAATATTTTTGCAGGCGAAATAATTGGAAATAGGAAAATCGATTATTTTTATACTTTTATACTTTCATTCAAAAAATACAATATTTTTCAGAATACAATGATACTAGTTCCATAGTTACACAGTGAGTAGTTTGCGAGTTTGAGCGAGTTGAATGGAATGTGACAGCGCGAGAGTTCCATGCAGGACAAGGCAACTGCCGCGGCGTAATAGCCGTGCGCACTAAGGACGCGTACTACGTGAGCGACAAAAGCGAGCGACAGCGCGCGCCATTCAGCGACGCAACACGGCAGCTAAAAGCAGCGACATTCGGCGACAGCCTCTCGCTACAAGATGGCCACTAGAACCGATCGCCTGTTTCTAAAATCTTAAGTCCAGCACCAATAAACAGTAAAATAATGATAGCTCCAGAGTAACCAATTTTTTTTTATTTAAGAAATGAGGCGTCCAAAGAGTGATGTCCACTAAATTTACAAAGCGAGGAATGTTCGTGGACTATTCTTTCATCACTTCATTACGAAAAAAAAAAAAAAAAAAAAAAAAAAAAAAAAAAAAAAAAAAAAAAAAAAAAAAAAAAAACGACTGTGAAGATCTCGAGCCAAATTCTTCGAAAATACGACGACGAGACAGATACTTTCGACTGTGTCGTCAATAAGTTTATCTTTTGTGAGTACAAATCATCAACATCTGATTTAGTGTGGAGAGAGTCTTACCGAAAGAAGTAATTAGGTAAATAACTGTGGTGATACTCTTACAGTTGCCGTAGTACAGGGGTAGCGTTCTGGGTTCCTAAATTCTAAGTTTTGCGGTTGCTGGTATGATTTCCATTCCATCTTAAATTTTAATTCCTGTAACTACAACCCTTTCAACTGATATTTGTGTAAAGTTTTGTATATTCTCTGTACAGAGCAATGCAAATTATTTTTAAGTGCTTCCCAATATATTGTATCTTCAATTTAAGACACACACATCCCACTGTACCAAATACATTAAATTCAGAATGAAACATTATAGCGAGATATTTTACTCAGAAACGTTATTTTAGACGCATGTCGTTTGACATCCTACTGTTCTCTCTCTCTCTCTCTTTGGAAACAAGTTTATTATTACTGTCAAAGATTTGACACCAGCAGCAAAAATTTCAAATGGACATTTACCCTAAACTGCATGGTTTCAGAGATAGAAAACATTAATGCACATTTTTATTTTCTTTGTTATTCGGTTGTATAGTCATTGTTTTCAACGTGCCAAAATAGTGTAGATGCATAAAACTCGCACAATTTGATACAGGACACTTGTCTATCAAGTCAGGAAATGCGTGATATGGGCTTACAAAATCTATCTAAGCAACAGAGAATGGCCGGCCGCGGTGGCCGCGGGGACTGAGGCGCTTCAGTCACGGTCTGCACGGCCACTACGGTCGGGGGTTCGAATCCCCCCTCGGACATGGATATTTGTGCCGTGCTAGTTCGGAAGTAGTTCATAAGAAGTTTGTAAGTTTAGGGACTGATGACCCCTTAGTTAAGTCCATAAGCTTAACAAACATTTGAACATTTGAACAGAGAAGGCACATTGCACAAGACGTTGTGTCTCTTGCTCCCTTCATGCAAACTGTAAGTCTTCAAGAAAAATGAGTAGGATCTTTTTCATGGAAATTTTATGTAATTTAATTTTGTACAGTAACACGCTTTTGCTACAGACTGCAGATTTCCTATTATTAAGAAAAACCATGTAACATTAAATAAATATGTTTCATCTACAATACTATTCGGAATAGGACATTTGTCTATATGACGGTTTCTGTTGCATCAGATGATCGTTTTATACTTGCACAACATCTATAGTACTTTTAGTTCGTAGTTTGGGAAACTTCTTAAGCACAAGGCATTGGGGGTTGTTGCATCTCATTGCTGTCACCAGAGAGACTGTTCGGATTCATCCATGACTCACTCCTTAAAAGGATATGGCTCTTTGAACCAGTTCAGGAGCGGACTGCCCATCTCTAGTGTGACGGCATTTGGTGTGGAGGGCGGCTACCTGCGGCTACCTGCCGCCAGTCTGGCCAGTGTGAAAGGGCTGCTTCTGACCTCAGCGCCATCGTGGGACATCTTACAGAACTGCTGGACACCCTCCCTCCCCGCACCCCTGCGCGTGTGACCGGGCCCTTACGGAGTCTTCCAGTCTGTACATATTTGTCTGTGCTATTGGCTGCTACCCCTCGCTGCTGGCGCTCGTGCCCACCAGCTAGGCGGCGGTTGGGCGTGGCCGCGGGCTCTCCTTGCGACCTTCGCTGGTGCAGCCCCTCACTGCCCGCCGACCTCGGCGATGCCGGTCCCGGACAGTCTTCACTGATCGCCCAGGAACTCTGTCTTTACTGGTCGCCGCCAAACTCTGCCAATCCTCGCTACTTGGCCGGTATTTATTCCGGGTCTATAACCTCTGTAACTCACGTTTAGCATGTCGTCAAGTACAGCATGCGCCGGCCATGTATTGCTGTTTACCTTCTGTTTATAATGCAACATGCAACACTCTCATTTGGTCACTTACTCTCGACTCTGTCCCAAACTGATCCCCACTTTACAAGTTCATCTGATTTTCAATCACCATTATTATCCACTCTACAGTACTGATCGTGGTGCCGTACCCAGGCAACTCGTCAAGTTAGCACAAGAAACATTGAATATAACCCACGAATCACCTATGATATGGAATTTAAATTGATAAAACACTTTTATAAACTGTAATAAAATAATAATTATTGAATCGTGTGCTGCAGAACTGAGCGGAGTGAAGCTGTGGCGTTACACTCAAATTCTACCCCACAACACCTGACTAAAGGTGTGATACCACATGAGGAGTGATCACGAGTATAGTGCATGTGCTCCAGCGAGTACCACTATAGTTGGCGTAACTTCTGCGTTATGACTTTTGAGATATAGGTACGTGTGCATGTGTGAAGCAGCAGTATATATTCCTCATTATCTGATGTCTGCCGGGACTATTGTTCAATAGCCAAGACATTTTGTGAGCCATAGATAATGGGCAACAGGCAAATTGTGCTTTCCTCGATTTCATAAAAAAAAGGCTTTTGATGCGGTGCCGCAATGCAGACTGCTAACGAAGATATCACTGTATGGAATAGGTTTACAGATTTCTGATTGGACGGAAGACTTCCTAAGTAATAGAACGCAGTACGTTGTTCTCGACAGCAAGTGTTCATCGTAGACGAGTGTATCGTTAGGCGTACCCCAGAGGAGTGTGATAAGAGTGCTACTATTTTCTATCTATATGAATGATCTGATGGACAGAGTAACTTGTAATTTGTGGCTCTTTGCTGATGATGCTGTGGTTTATGGGAAGGTGTCGTCTTTAGTTGACTGTAATTGCGTACTGGACGACTTAGACAAAATTTCTAGTTGGTGTGAAGAATGGCTGCTAGCTCTAAATGTATAAAAATATAATGTGATGCGCAAGAGTAGAATAAACAATCCATAATGTTCAAATACAACATTAGTAGTGAGCTTCTTGACGCAGTTGCCTCGTTCAAATATCTAAGCGTAACATTGCAGAGCGTTATGGAATGTAACGAACATGTAAGGACAGTTGTGAGTAAGGAGGACAGCCGACTTCGTTTTATTGGAAGAATTTTAGGAAGATGTTCTTCATCTGTAATGGAGACCGCGTATAAAACGCTTGTACGACCACGTCTTGAGTATTGCTCAACTGATTGGGACCCTCATCAAATCAGTTTAAAGGAAGACATGGAAGCTGTTTAGCTATGTTCGTTACAATGCGCGAGTGCCACAGAAATGCTCCGGGAATTCAAATGGCAATCACTGGAGGAATGACGACATTCTTTTGCAGATATTCTGTTGAGGAAATTTAGAGGGCTGGAATTTGAAGCTGAGTGTAGAACGATCTTCTTACCGCTTACTTACATTTCGCGTAATTATGACAAAGACAATATAGAAATTAGGGCTCGTACGGAGTCATATAAAAATTCTTCTTTCTCTCGTTCTGTTTGGGAGTGGAATGTTTAAGGAAAAGTCTAGTACTGCCACGCACTTTACGGTGGATTGCAGAGTATATATGTAGATGTAGAGAAGAATGACTGCACAATGTGTTCGTTTTGTTTGGTGGCCATAAATTCAGTTTCCGGTTTACCCGCACGCACGCCAGAGAGCCAGGAATGCCGTACTAACTCCTTGCTTCCACGGCGCTGCTTAGGTACACGAACTGCAGTCGCGCTGCGGCAACGCCCCCAAACCACCGTCCACAGTCATAGAAACGCCTTTACAGTGCTCGCGGCTCGCCATTACAGCATTGACTGCCTATCGCATGCGTCCACGTTAACACAGGAAAACTACCGTCCGATCACAATTACTTGTTAGCTTGTTGTCACATGTTGCCGCATAGGCTGCCGGCTATAAGGGAGCCTGGAGCGGTGCTGTTAATGTGCACGCGGTGCGGTGCGATGTTGCCAGAGACTTCTGATAATTTTAGGGCGGCAATGCGAGGATCTCTGCGGATGGCTGATTTTAAGCGGTCACTGACCCAACTGCAGCACGTGATGTCTTTTATAGTCGTCTGTGTAATCCCATATTCAACAGTAGTCCAGCTAGAGCAGATCTAAAACCATGGTGGCTTCGTTCACGGCGATTCCAGCAATAGAAATTTCACATACAGCGCTAAATGCTAACTTCAATTTCTCGCTACATTCTTCAACTGCAGATATCCTCACATCTGCTGATGGTTACACGTGCTGCGGTGTTACGAATCAATCAGCAGTCTTACTTAATATTTGTTATTAATAACCCAGGCAGATATCAGTCGATAAAATAGTCGTAGGATGAGAAAAATAGCAAACGAAAACAGTTAATACTACTGAATAGAAAGCGAGGCACTGGATTAAAATTTGTGCCACAGTCGAGACTCGCGCCCAGGACCATCTGCTTCACCCCCTCTGCCGCTCGTGCCTTTATGGATAACGCTAATGGGCGTCTCCATCTGACGTCTATGCTCGGCCGAACTGAATAGGACCGTAGTTCCCGCACAGTCCGGTAGATGCCAATGTACTTGGTACGCGACGCTCTACTGCATTCGATTTTCCTCGTGCTCGTTGGAGCATGCCATTCTCGAAATGCTCGATCGTCTACACTGAGAATGGGGACAAATTAATGCTCCCATTATTAAATGTTCAAATATTTGTATAGCTTATGGGACTTCACTACGGAGTCATCAGTCCCTAAACTTACAAACTACTTATGAACTAGCTAATCCTAAGGACCGCAAAAATATCCATGCCCGAGGGGGTATTGGAACCCCCGACCGTAGTGTCCGTGCAGACCGTGACTGGAGCGCCTGAGTCCCCTCGGCCACCGCGGCCGGCCTCCTATTATCATTCTTTAAAAGCACTCGAAGGTGTATGACACTACGCCGCATCTTTTTTATGGACGTACTTTTATTTTAACAAGGGGTTTCACTTTCCTGCAGAAAAAAAATTGTTTTTTTGTTTCCGTAATGATTCTATTTTGTCAATGTAAGCGGAAAAAACACGGATTTTTTTTACACATTTTAGTGTAGAATATTAGCTTTACAATAAAATATTTACCTTTTCATAATTCGTGACACTCTTTGTGAAATTACTCAATTTTCCTAGACCATTCTCTAACATTGAAAACTCTGACAATATACAGCTTACTGATCGCTAGGATTTAAGTTATGCATAAATAAGTGAAATAGTAATAATGCATTGCCTAAATTGTAGTGATAGGTAAGCTGCACAAACTTTTCATTGTAAAAGAATGTGCTAGAGACCCCACCATGAACCACAGACATTGCAGAGGTGGTATGGAATCCGTGCCTGTACAATACAGTTATCCGATACAGGTATAGGGAGTTTGAGGTATGACATTTCTGTGAGCTCAGCTCCCCCTCCCCCAGACCAAAATCCATGGTCTCCACTGCAAACGTGTGCTTCCTGAAGAGGAGAAGCAGCCTTGTCCGTAGTTGCAGGGACAACACTCTGGGTGATTGAGCTGGCCTTGTAACATCAGCTAATATGGCTTTGTAGTTAACTGCGAACGCCTGAAAGCAAGAGGAAACTACAGCCGTTACTATTCCGATGACATGCAGCTCTACTGTACGAATATATGATGATGGTATTTACCTGGGTGAAATGTCCCAGAGGTAAAACAGTCCCCCATTCGGATCTCCGGGAGGGGCCTACTCCGGAGGCTGGCGTCACCAGAAAAGACAAAACTCGCATTCTACGGATTGGAGCGCGAGGTTAGATTCCTTAATCGAGTATGAAGGTTAGAAAATTTAAAACGGGAAATGGATAGGTTGAGGTTAGATATAGTGGGGATTAGTGAAGTTCGGTGAAAATTGGATTTCTGATCAGGTGAGTACAGGGTTATAAATACAAAATCCGTTGGGGTTATTACAGGAGTACGAATAGCAGTCAATAAGAAAATAGGAATGCGTGTAGACTACTATGAGCAGCGTAGTGATCGCATTAGTATAATCAAGTTAGATATGAAGCCAGTCCAGACCACAGTAGTAAATATTTATATGGCAACTAGCTCTGGTGATGATGAGGAGATGGAAGACATGATTTAAGAGGTAAAGGAAATTATTCAGTCACTTAAGGGAGAGAAAAACTTAATTATGACTTGGGACTGTAATTCAGTATTAGGAAATATAAGGCTAATATGGACTGGCGGAAAGGAATGTACAGTTTTGCACGGAACATAATTTAATCATTAACACCTGTTTTAAGAAGAATGAAAGGCGGTTGGTTATACACGTGGAAGAAACCTGGCACACAGGAAGGTACAAAATAGAATTTATAATGGTAAGACATTGATTCCGCCAACAGGTTTTGTGTTCTAAGGGGCAGATATAGACGCTGACAAAATATTATTCGCTGTGAACTATAGACTAAAACTGTAGGAACTGCCGAAAAGTAGGGTAATAAGGAGATAGGACACGGATAAATTGAAGGAACCGGAAGTTCTTGAGAGTTTCAGGGGGAACTTCAGGCAACAACTGACAGAAATGGGAAAAAGTAACACAGTAGACGATGAGTGACGAAATAGTGAGGACAGCAAAGCTTGAACTAGGTAGGAAAACAGGACCTACAAAAATCCTTGTATATCACAGAAAATGCTGAATTTAATTGATGAAGTGAGAAGATATAAAATGCAGTAAATGAAGCAGATAAAATGGAATACAAAAATGAGGTTGACTGAAAGTGCAAAATAGAAGATTCACGAGAGGATAAATTCTTTAGAAGAATATGTAACAAGGGGAAAGGTAGATATCGCCTACAGGAAAATAGAACAGACATTTGGAGACAATAAAAACAACTCTATCAACTCAGATCGAAAACCAGTTCTGAGCAAAGAAGGAAAAGCTGAAAGTTGGAAAGAATATTTAAAGGGTGAACTACCAAAGAAATGAACTTCAAGACAATATTGTACGAAGGGAAGAGGAAGTACGTGATAATGAAGTAGGTGATACTATCCGCAGAGAAGAATTTGACCTTGGAGTGGACGACACTCCCTCATAACTACTGAAGTCTCTGTGAGAGCTAGCCATGACAAAACTATTTCGCCTGCTGAGTAAGATATACGAGACAGGAGAAATACCCTCAGCTTTAAGAAAAGCGCAGACAGGCATGAAAATTACAGCACAACTAGTTTAATAAGACATGGTTGCAAACTTTTAAAAGGAATTATTTTCAGAAGAATGGAAATTCTGTTAGAAGCGACCTCGGGGACGATTTAGGAGAAATGTAAGAACACGGGAGGCAACACTCCCCTAGCGTCGTATCTTGTAAAATAGATTAACGAAAGGATAACCTATATTTATATCTTTTTTAGATTTGGAGAAGGTTTTGACGATGTTGATTTCAAATACACACTTTAGAATTCTAAATTCAGCATGGATAAAATATAGGGAACGCAGTGTTATTTATATCTTGTACAAAAACCAGACAGAACTTATTACAGTCGAAGGGAAGCATTATTTGTCAAGGGAGTAAGACTTGGTTATAGCCTTTCTCCAATGTTAGATTGAGGAGCCTATGAAGGAAAGCAAGCAGAAATTTGGTGAGGGGATTAAAGTTCAAGGTGAAGCAACAAAAACATTGTGATTTGCTGATGACATGGTTATTCTGTCAGAGACAACAAAGGACCTGGAAGAGCAACTGAACAGTATGGACAGTATATTGAAAGGAGCTTATAAGATGAACATTAAGAAGAGAAAAACAATGGTAATTGAATGCAGTGTAAGAAAATCGATGGTTGCTGAAGGAATTACATCAGGTAACGAAACAATAAAAGTGGTAATCAGTTTTGTTACTTGGGCATAAAGTAGCAAGTGATAGTGGGAGTACGGAGGATATAAAATGTAGAATGACAATGAGAAGAAAATCGTATTTGATGGAGAGAAATTTGCTAAAATCGAATATTAAATTCAGCGTAAGGAAGTGTTTTCTGAAGGCATTTGTGCGGAGTGTTGCCTTGTACTGGTGTGAAACATGGACGATGAATAGTTCAGACAGGAAGAGGACGAGGCTTTTGAAATGTGGTGCCACAAAAAAATGCTAAAGACTAGGTAAGTAGATTGCGTAACTAATGAGGAGGTACTGAGAAAAATAGGATGAAAATGAAGTTTTGGCATACCTTGACGAAAAGAAGGGATGGGTCGGTAGGATACATTCTTAGACATCGAGGAATCGTGAATTTGGCACTGAAGGGAAGTATGTGGGGGTAAATTGCGGGGAGCCGTTCTTATGAGGAGATGAAGAGGCTTGCACAGGGTAGAGTTGGGTGGAGAGCTGCATCAAACAAGGCTCCGGACTGAAGACCACGACGACTACAACTACAGCCACAAAAGCGAAATGTAGCTAGCTAAAGAATATTCTAAATGCTATTGCACTAGTATCTGTAGTTTTTCGGAAGTAAATACGTGTTATACAATGATGTCAATATCACGTTCGCAATTCAACGGAAATGGTGCGACTTTAGCTTACAGTGTGAAACATTGAAGAGACTAAAACGAATTACTGTTAGTGCAGAACATGGTATCGGAACCTCGTGTCATTTTATCCGTCCACGTTTTGGTCGTTGACGACCGATTTCAGTGGAAATTTGAAAGAGAAAAATTGAAGAAATGCAAAAAGAGATCCTCGTAACCGCTCTACGATTTTCTGTTTACTTTTGTATGGCTTCCTAAATGCCGGTAACGTCAAAGATGACACGCTAAATATTTTAGTGTGCTTCAGTGACTAAATAATTTTCTTTCTGAGTGGTCGAATCGCCCTTATTTCTTTCGTTCCATTTCTTACTTTCGTCCTCAAGTTACACAGCACGAATGTATGTGAATTCATGCCTATAGAAGTTTGCAGATATTTGAAATTGAATTTATTTTTCCTAAAATCGTATGCAACAGTGAACTGGTGTGTATGTTTTAACAAATAACGTGATCACTGAAACTTTCAACTGGTTCCATTACTTAATTTTTATTTGTACAATATGCATGAATAATTTGTGTATAGCAGAGCAAACCAGATATGAGTTGAGTTCCGTCATCTTTTGGGACTACACTGTTGGGAATCAGCATCGGCGCCCATGCACACACAGCTACTGTATCGCCTGGGTCGTGCACAGACGGGCTCAGAGCATTCACACTCGATGTAGACAAGTCCGACTGCGGCGCACTCGACCTGGTGCGGGCCAGCATAATACCCAATGTGCAGCTGTCTATACGCTAAGGTTTGGGTGTTCTCCTATGTAACAAGTAGCAGTATTGATCTAACTCACGATTTTCCGAATGACAAGCGCTTAGCTTACCCACTGCGCTACCCGACAGTATTGTACTGGTTGTTTTAATGACAGTAAACAGTGGTGAAAACGCTGAATTTCAGCCTCCGGAGAGCTCCGTTTACCGTAAATCGCACGTAGCTCATCTACTGTAAACTAATGTGTTTATAACACTTAATATGTGACATTAAATCGCGTATTAGTGCTGTAAAAACGTACTTCGCGTTGCTGTCTGTGAGGTTATCACAAGTGATGAAATGCGAAATAAATAGCACCGGTCTATGAATTGGCATCGAAATAAATCTAAAAAGAGTGCCAAACGAGGAAATCGAAGTGAACTGACCAGTTTTCGAACGGTGAACGGTTCGGGCGTGACAGCAGCGCACTGATTTGAGGGAAGCGTATGAACTGTCAACATGCAAGCATTTTAATTGGTCTCTATTGTTGGGTCAGATCTTTCCGCCGTGATCTGGGGTGTCGGCTGTACGCGGTGGACAGCCGGTACAAAACAGGCTGCACACCCGTCGAGTTCCGCCGCCAACCGTTCACATCGGACGCATCAAAAACGAACGGCTCGCTCTTGCGCCAAGACGCACTAGCAGTTATAATAGTAGCTGCTGACATCGGCGAGTCTTTGCGACAGGCAGAGGAAACTCTTGACTGGTCGAGTAGCTAATTTAGACCGGAAATAATACAATACTGCTATGCATCATAGGAGCTCTATCCAGAAGTAGGAGAACAGCATATCGAGAGGACGGCAGCACGAGTCAGTGGATTCAGCATGAGGTGAGGGCCCGTCTGTTGTATGTGGGTCACATTGTCCACGATTCACTTCCATAGCATGCTGTGCTCCAAAAGTAAATTCTCAAAAGTTTCTTTCTCAATTTACGCCAAAGGATGACAGTAGCCTTTCATGTCGCTCTTGTTTCGTCCATCACGGGTTACTTTGCTCCTACATAAAAGAATTACAACATTTCGTCTACTTGCTCCCATTTTGATGGAAATTTTATTAATAATCTCATGTTTTATTATTCCTAGCTCACTTTCCTTTACTTGTAATTTCTAGTGTGAAATCATTACATTCAACATAACCTGTGTTTCGCCTGTTTCATTTTGGACAATAATGTCACAGCGAATCCTTTCTCTGGTATCACTTGACCTTGAATTTTGATGACACTGTTGAACCATTCTTTCATAGCCATCATTTCCTCATTGTTACACACATTAAACATTTCATTACATTCCAGTCCCACTAGATACTACTTCTTTTGTAATAAGAGCTCTTTCTTCGTATTATTATTCATTACTAGTTCTTGTACATATTCCATATTATCTACCTCCCTAAAATATCTAAAATCATGGCCATTTTACACTGTGGAACACTTCTCTCTGGTCAACATATGTGTAGGTGTTTTTCTCACGTCTTGCTTCAATTGCCAGCCACAAACTAAGGATTCTCTCCGGTTTAGGAAACTCAGCTTGCCCTTTTCTCACATGACATCTTGCGAGCCATGGATGAAGGGCAACAGGCGGATTGTGTTTTTCTCGACTTCAAAAAGGCGTTCGACGCGGTGCCACACTGCAGACTGCTAACGAAGATACGAGCTTATGGAATAGGTTCACAGATTGATGACTGGCTGGAAGACTTCCTAAGTAATAGAACGCAATACGATGTTGAGACGAGTGTATCGTCAGGCGTGCCCCAAGGGAGTGTGATAGGACCGTTATTATTTTCTTTCTAAATAAATGACCTGATGCACAGAGTAACTTGTAATTGGCGGCTGTTTGCTGATGATGCTGTGGTGTATGGGAGGGTGTCGTCGTTAACTGACTGTAATAGCATACAGGATGACTTAGACAAAATTTCTAGTTGGTGCGAAGAATGGCAGCTAACTCTCAATGTAGAAAAATGTAAAGTGATGCACATGAGTAGGAAAAATAATCCCATAATGTTCGAATACAGCAATAGTAGTGAGCTTCTTGATGCTGTCGCGTCGTTCAAATATCTAGGCGTAACATTGCAGAGCGGTATGAAATGGAATTAATATGTAAGGACAGTTGTGAGTAAGGCGGATAGCCGACTTCGTTTTATTGGGAAATTTTCTGAAGATATACTTCACCTGTGAAGGAGACCGCGTATAAAACGCTTGTACGACCACGTCTTGAGTATTGCTCAAGTGTTTGGGACCCGCAGCAGATCGGTTTGAAGGAAGACATAGAGGCGGTTCAGAGGCGAGCAGCTAGATTTGTTACCGGTAGGTTCGACCAATGCGCGAGTGCCACGGAAATGCTCCGGTAACTCAGTTGGGGATAGCTGGAGGAAAAACGACGTAGAGTAAATTTAGAGGGCCGGAATTTGAAGCTGCGTGTATTACGATCTTGCTGCCGCCTGCTTACATTTCGCGTGGTGATCACAAAGACAAGATAAGAGAAATTAGGGCTCGTACGAAGACATATAGGCATTTTTTATTTCCTCGTTCTATTTGGGAGTGGAATAGGAACGGAAATGCCTGCTAGTGGTACACATTACGCTTCGCCACGCACCTTACGGTGAATTGCGGAGTATGTATGTAGATGTAGGTGCGCTCACCATCAGGCCAAGCTCATAGTCACTTAATAAGTCGTTAATGTAATTGTCATTTCCGAGCGTTACTGTGAACAGCAGCCAGGCAGCATGAGATTTTAAGATTTTTACGAGAGAGTTGCCCCACTTCCCTGCCTTCGATGTCTTCGGGTTTCTGTGTTTGATATTTTTCCTCAATTTTCCCATACTAATGTATTCTACAGGGTTTTTCTGAAAGCGCGTGCACAAATTCAACAGCACAGAGGGAACGCTAAGCTGAGCAATTTGAGGTAGGGGATCTGAGGTGGGACAAGCCGGCCTAAGGAGATACGCAATAAACTTGTCCACCGCTTCGTCTCGCATCATTGTTTTCCTGCTTATTTACAACTGACATGCTGGCAAGTCTATCCGTACTGCTCTGTTCATTTTCATGTATTTTTTTATTTTTATTTTCTGCAAGTAAATAAGGAGGACGAGCCTGATTACTGAAAACTCATTATACACATTTTGTTTACTTTACTTGCCAATCAGATGGCTCTGTTCTATCATATTTATATCGATGCATGCTTTTGGAATATCTCCACAATTGTGCGATTGGATTCACGATTTCCTATCAGAAAGGACACATTTCGTTGTAATTGACGGTAAGTCATCGAGTAAAACAGAAGTAATATCTAGCGTTCCACAGGGTAGCGTTATAGGTCCCCTACTCTTCCTCGTGTTTATAAACGATTTAGGAGACAATCTGAACAGCTCCCTTAGATTGTTCGCGGCTGATGCTGTTGTTTATCGGTTAGTGAAGTCAACAGAGGATCAAACGCATCTGCAAAGCGATTTAGACAAAATTTCTACGTGGTGCGAAAATTGGCAATTGACACTAAATAAAGAAAAATGTGAAGTAATACACATGACCATTAAAATAATCTGCTGAACTTCAATTACGCGATAAATCAGTCAAACCGTAAGGTCGTAAATTCTACCAAATACCTAGGAGTTACAATTACGAACAAATTTGACTGGAGAGAACACACAGAAAATATTGTGGGGAAGGCAAACGAAAGGTTACGTTTCACTGGCAGAACGCTGCGAAGATGCACCAGCTCCACCAAAGAGACTGGCTACATCACACTTGTGCGTCCTCTCCTGGAGTACTGTTGCCCCCTCTTGGGACCCTCACCAGGTGGGGCTGACGGAAGAAATTGAGAAGGTTCAGAGAAGGGCAGCTCGTTACGGGGGGAAAGCGTCACGGAAATGTTGCACGAATTGGGGTGGAAATCATTAAAAGAAAGACGTTATTCATTGCGGCGTGATCTGTTTGCGAAGTTTCAATCACCGACTTTTAGTTGTGAATCTGAAAATATTTTGCTAGCACCCACCTACTTAGGGAGACATGACCATCCCAATAAAATAAGAGAAATCAGATCGAAAACGGAACGATTTAGGTGTTCTTTCTTACCGCGCGCTATTAGAGAATGGAACGGTAGAGAAAAGGTATGAAACTGGTTAATGAACCCTCTGCCAGGCACTTTAATGTGATTTGCAGAGTGTCTATGTAGATTTAGATCCCAGAAAGTTCTGTAAATCAACGAGAAATCCATTCGTTACTCAGTGCTATTTATCTATGTTTGTCTGTATGCCCTCTATGTGTTCATAAAGCATTCATTCGATTGCAATGAAACTTTGGTGAAGTTTTCACCGTACGCTCACGAAGGTTCCTTACCCAAAAACATAACAGCACGACACATAGCTCAGGAGATATGACGTCATAAATAAAGAGAGGCCAGGGCGTGAGAATACCCAGAGTTATGGGCCAGTTATTGGAAAATGGGAATAGTTAGGGACTTGCAACAAAGTTCGCATGTAATTTCTGGCCGCGGTGGAGTAGCCGAGCGGTCTAAAGCGTCTCGCTGCGGTGCGCGCGGTTGCTCGCCGTGGAGGTTAGAGTCCTTCCTGGGGCATGGGTGTGTGTGTGTGTGTGTGTGTGTGTGTGTGTGTTTGTCCTTAGGTTAGTTTACATAGGTTTAAGTAGTTTGTAAGCTACGGACTGATGGCCACGCAGTTTGGTCCAATAGATCTACAAACATTTGAAAATTATTATTATTTTTTAAATTTCGGACGTTTATGTAGCGTTTTGTAACTGACCGCCCCCCATGCAGAAAATGATGAAACGAAAACAAGTCTACCGCTCACAACAGTTTCGCTGTAGATGCCGTAAAACTGTTGCATCAGGCATGACCTTGGGTTTTGTATAACTGAATTCGAAACGAAGGAAAAAGAAAAAAAAAATCTGTGACAGTGTTTGATTCGAATCAACTCTACGGTTGTGAGGCCAGAACGCTCCTACCTGAGCCACACCGACAGATGCTGCAGCTGTTTTAATTAACGGTACTTCTGCGTACTTTGTAAAACTGTAAAGTCGATTTTCTCGAGTATTTTTGAGAGTTACATCGATCGGTTTTCGCTGATTGTTACTTAAGTTCTGTACTTCACGTACTATAAATATAAAGAAGTTCTAAAATCCAATGCCCATGTGGTGTCCTTATAGGATACGAAACAAATATACACATGAACATTGCACTAATACCTCTTCTTCCGACAGACCTACTTTTGAACTTCAAGATCGTTCAGTTTCCAGAGGTACTTACATTTCCTATTATGATTAACAAGTCACAGGGACAATTTGTTAAAAACTGCAGAGTGGATACGACATCACCATGGTTCTCACATGGACAGCTCTTCATGAATACATGAAGATGACAGTTTTTCCGAATTTTATTTTCGTTTTTAATATGTTGTTGTTGTGGTCTTCAGTCCGGAGACTGGTTTGATGCAGCTCTCCACAATACCCTATCCGGAGCAAGCCTCTTCATCTCCAAATAAGAACGACAACCTACATCTGTCTGAATCTGCTTACTGTATCCATCTCTTGGTCTTCCCCTGCGATTTTTTCCCCACACACTTCCCTCCAACGCTAAATTCACAATTACTTGATGTCTAAGAATATGTCCTACCAATCTATCCCTTCTTTTAGTCAAGGTATGCCAGAAATTCCTTTTCTCCCCAATTCTGTTCAGTACTTCCTCATTAGTTACGCTATCCACCCACCTAATCTTCAGCATTCTTCTGTAGCACCACATTTCAAAAGCCTCAATCCTCTTCCTGCCCGCACTGTTTATCGTCCATGTCTCACTCCCATATAAGGCAACACTCCATACAAATGCCTTCAGAAAGGACTTCCTTAGGCTTAAATCAATATTCGATGTTAGCAAATTTCTCTTTTTCAAGAACGCTTTTCTACCCATTGCCATTCTGCATTTTATATCCTCTGTACTGCGACCATCATTTGTTATTTTACTGCCAAAGTAACAGAACTCATCTACCTCCTTTATTGCTTCGTTTTCCAATCTAATTCCTTCAGCATCACCTGATTTTCTTACACTGGACTCCATTACCCTCGTTTTGCTCTTGTTAATGTTCATCTTATATGCACCTTTCAGCACACTGTCCATTCCATTCAATTGCTCTTCCAGGTCCTTTTCTGTATCTGACAGAATTACTGTGTCGTCGGCAAAACGCAATGCTTTTAATTCTTTCCCTTCACCAAATTTTTCCTTGTTTTCCTTTATAGCTTGCTCAATGTACAAATTGAACAACAATGGAGAAAGACTACAACCCTGTCTTACTCCCTTTCCAACCACTGTATCCCTTTCATGCCCTTCAACTCTGACAACCGCTGTCTGGTTTTTGTACAAGGTTGTAAATAACCTTACGTTCCCTATATTTTACTCCTGCTTGCTTCAGAACTTGAAAGAGTTGTTTTTAATATAAGGCTGGTAAAATGCATATATACCCTGGAAATACCGGGTTTAGCAGCTATTTTACAATAAAATACGGGGGAGCAGTGCCACTAAAGTTTCGCAGAACTCACATGCGTCTTGTGTATCGAGGAAGTACGTTGCAGTGCATTGACTGCTGAAAGGCTTCACTAGCAACAATTTCCTAAGAGGCATCATCCGTCACGCCGAGTGGTGATTTATCTGGATCGACGAAGGCGGGAGGCTGGTTCCGTGGCACGAAGAAACGGGGGACCTCACACACCGGGGATATTTGCCAGGCTGCGGCAGAATCTTGTTCTGCGATGGAAATTGAGGGCCGTCAGTTGCAACACTTTTGTAACATATAGTGCAAATGCAAAGTCCATTGTGTAAATGACGGCATTTGCTGTGAACTGTAACTTATGTACAGAAAAAAGTACACAGTCATGCGATCGTATTTCTTATTATCTCCGACCCTTGGTTTCCTGCCCGAAAATGTTTATTTGTGGGGAGGGTATATTTCGCTTATTGTGTTCACTAACTTTTTGTTCTTTCATTATTCAGTCTTGTTGGTATATCAGGAGTCGCTTGAGTTTATTTGTTTTCGACAACCGGTAGTGTGACGTTCCTGTTGTAGTTTTA
Source organism: Locusta migratoria (assembly GCA_026315105.1). NCBI lineage: Eukaryota > Metazoa > Arthropoda > Insecta > Orthoptera > Acrididae > Locusta > Locusta migratoria. The sequence goes on from CM048745.1 coordinate 39,414,025, forward strand.
TTTTTTGTAAATTATTACTGTTAATGGTATAGTCATTTTATTAGTAGAGACTTAAATTTCCATTACCGTAGTTAATTAGTTAGTTGTAAAATCGTACGACTGTAGTACCAGAAATTGGAAAGCACTTAGGTTATAGTTTCATATTTAGTACTGCAAAATTTTACTACGAGCGAGAAGAATGAGCGCTGCCATAGGTTCGTAATAAGTGGATTTCGGTGCGAGGTTTGTACGAAGTACTGTCCATTTGGGAGAGGGCAGTGGGCAGGCCATTGCGCATTATAGGTAGATACTCTCCCGGAATCGCAATTTATGTATCGAGAATCAATTAATACAGAAACAGGACCGCAAGGCATGGCCCCTTCAGGTACAGTTGCGGAACTCAAAGGAGGAATTGTTGGTTGTGGAGATAGGCTGGGACATGGGATCTGACAGTTGGCATAACGGAGGTAGAAAAAGGAGGTTGTCAGTTCTATGTTCACTTTATAGGAAGTACAAAAACAAGTTGTATGTGGTTACTTAAACAATTACATGATCGACCATCTCTTAAATATAATTATAAACTATTTAGAAAAGCTAATACAATTAAAATAGAGACCTAACGTAACGTAATTGAGGAACAAAGTTGGCAAGCTGTTTATAGTGCTAATAATATAGGCGATAAATATAATGCTTTCCTTAACACATTTCACATGCTCTTTGGAAGCTCTTTTCCACTGTAACGGTCCAAACAAGGGACTACCATTAATAGGTAATCTGTGCGGCTCACGAGAGGAATGAGAATACCATGTAGGAAACAGCGGGAATTACAGCAAAGTGTTAGCAGCAGTCAGAATTAAGCTGCGGTAGTCCGGTACAAGGTTTTGACAAAATATCACTGAGAAGGCAAAATTATGTGGTATGCATAAAGAATAGCAAATTCTCAGGAGAAAATTAAAACTTTATGGTGAGTCGTGGAAGCAGCACAGAGTTGAGGATATGAAGTCAGTGCGAAATGGATATTTATCCGTTATTGATATGTCAGGCATATGTACGGTATTTAATAATCATTTTCTGAATATAGCATTTGAATTAAACACAACCTTATCTCCTACTGGTAATCATATAACTCTTTTAGAAAATAGCATTCCGAGACTGTTGCCTTAGGTTTTCCTCCGTGATACTGAAAAGAGAAAGAGTGCGTTAATAATTAAATTACTTAAGAGTAAGGACTCTAAGGACTGAAATAGTCAGTAGTGAAACCACTTTATAAAAAGGGAGAAAGGAATAATGTAGACAAATTTAGACTTTTTTTATGCCATCAGTGTTTGCTACAGTTATTGGTAAGTCTGTATATTCGAGGTTTATTGATTTCAGTTCCCATAAGTTGCTTTCAAATGTTAGGTTTGGTTTCAGAAATGGTTTTACAACTGATAATGCTACAGCATCTTTTGTCTGTGAGTCACTTGACGCTCTAAATCAAAAACTGAGAACATTAGGTATATTCTATGACTTAACAAAAGCATTTGATTCTGTCGGTGACAAGATATTGTTGCAGGAGTTGGAACATTATGGAGTAAGGGGAGTAGCTCACAATTCGTTCACTTCTTACTTCAGTAACAGACAGCAGAAAGTGATCATCTGCAGTGCTGAAAACGGATGGGATGTCCACTCTCTATGCGGCACAGTTAAGTTAGGGGGGGGGGGCAGGTTTCTGTTCTGGGGCCACTGTTGTTTCTCAATTATATATAAAATGCTTTCAATTATAACAGGTGGTTCTAAGATATTTCTGTTTGCTTATGACACTAGCTTGGTAAGAATGTTGTTGGCAATATCGACAAGGTATCAAATAACGCAGTTAAAAATAAGTTTGTGACTTGTAGAAAATAAATTGAAGGCAAATCGCAGCAAGACTCAGTTTTTATCGTTTGTAACACGATTTCAACAAATACTGACATTTTGATTACACAAAATAAGTACATGATACGGGAGACTGAACAGTTTAAATTTTTAGGTGTAGATCATTCACGTATGGCGTATGGTGTTATTTTTTAGAGTAACTCCTCTGATTCAAAAAGGGGATTTATTGCGCAGAAACGATCCTTTCGAGCACTCAGTGAGATAAGCTTACGTACTTTTTGTCGACCCCTATTTAACAGCCTGAGAATTATGATATTGACCTCTCAATATGAATTTTCTTTGATGTCTTTTGTTGTCAGTAATATTTGATTAAAATAGTGTGCCGGAACCGGGATTCGAACATGGGACCTTTGCCATCCGCGGGCAAGTCCTCACAACTTCACTTCTGCCAGTACCTCGCCTCCTACTTTCCAATCTACACAGAAGTTCTCCTGCAAACCAGTTTGTAGGAGAACTTCTGTGAAGTTTGGAAAGTAGGAGGCGAGGTACTGGCAGAAGTGAAGTTGTGAGGACCTGCCCGTGAGTCGTATCGGGATAGCTCAGTGGTAGAGCACTTGCTCGCCAGAGGCAAATATCCCAGGTTCGAGTCCCGGTTCCGGCATACAATTTTAATCTGCCAGGAAGTTTGATATCAACGCACACTCCACTGCAGAGTGAAAGTTTCATTCAGTATTTGATTACTCCCAAGAGTCAATTAATACGAGACAGAAATCGAATCTGCATTTGGATCTCACGTTCTTCACGCTGGTGAAGAAAGGTGTGCAGTATCCTGTCGCACCCAGTTTTCATAACTGTCACAAGAATTCAAAGAACTTATTAATAATCCACGCACTTTCAAGGTTAAACTGAAAAGTTTACATCGTTGCTCACTCTCTTTTTGAGTCGAGTAATTGCTGGAAGAATTTTAAAAAATCAAGGTAATATCTGTGTAGCGTTATTGTTTCTTTCTGTTTATGGCTTGACTTGTGTGATTACGATTTATTTACGTTACACTTTGTAAGAGCTTCGTGGCTTGTTCCTCAGTTAAATTATGCAGAACATGTAAAATATAAATAAATAAGCATTCACTATGTCGTGTTAAATTTCATCACGCTCTTAGGAAAACACCCTGTATAAATCAAGTTGATCAGTTGATAACCGCCATTTCTCTCAAAGATTTTAGGAACTCCGAAGGAACGCTTTCGGCGGTACAAAAGCGCATGTCTTCCTAAGTTCGTTTAGAATCTGGATATCAGTGGTTCCCATTCCTCTTCCAGTCGCGTTACCGTCTCCTTTGTAGAGGACTTCATTTTAGACTTTCCACCTGACCCCCTCTTATCTGTGCCCAAAAAACTCTTAGTTTTTAAATTCAGCATAGTTCGTTTTCACTTTTCTACAAGCAAAATTAATTTTTCTTATGCGTTTTTTTTTTTTTTTTTACTTTTTCCTGCATCTATTTTGTCTAGTTGTATTGCATATTTATTTTATTCTTAACCGATTTATAATGCTCTATTTCTGTATTCTTCCGAGCGTTTTGTAAATCTTTCTTTCGTCGATCAGTTGAAGTATTTCTTTTGTTATCCGAAATTTTACCTTGTGATCCGTCGTAAATAGGATATTTCCCTTTAACGAAATAATCCTTCAACCCGTTTTGAATGACGCAGGGTAAATACGGAAAATATAAACCTATCTGGTCGGAAGATGTTAGAGCCATTCTCTTATAGTTTTAATTTTTTCGGTAAACGGACAATTAATTTGATGCTCCGGTAATGAACTGAAACAGGTGTGTCATAAAACAGTGAATGTAGTAGGGCTGTTTGTGCAAATATCTTATTCCAAACTTTCCTAATAAGTTTTTTTTTCTTTTTTTTCTATAAGGTATAAAGTGAAATGTAACCCAATGAAAGCACACTATGGGTCAAGAATAATAAAAAAGCTGGTTTGACTCACTTTAAAATTAAAATTTTATTGAGATCTAAAACCTTCTTGATGAATAGTCTTGAAACAGAAGACGTGAAAGGTATAAAGTTGCTTATCTTAGAAACTTGTTAAGAAAAAGAATTGTTCGAAATATCCGGCTTTGTGTATTTTTCATTAACCTACCGACTGATACAGAAGTAGGTGTAAATGTAACAAATACAATAAAAATAAAAGTAGACAAAATAGAATATAACAGACGTATATAGAAAATAAAACGTAGAATAAGTTTGGAAAACATAGTTTCCTTACTGGAAGACAGCGAATTGGTAAATGTTTTAAAAGATGAAAACAACATTCAAGTTCGCCAGATTTAACAATTTATTAGATACGGTGATCGGTTTCGATCTCTGGTGCGATCATCCTCAGAGCTAGTCGTCTCGCCGCACTCTCACCCTCTGGACATCAACAGCGAGACGGGGGATGATCTCAAAAAAATGTTCAAATGTTTGTGAAGCTTATGGGACTTAACTACGTGGTCATCAGTCCCTAAACTTACAAACTACTTATCAACTACTTACGAACTAGGACGGCACAAATATCCATGCCCGAGGGGGGATTCGAAGCCCCGACCGTAGTGGTCGTGCAGACCGTGACTGAAGCGCCTCAGTCCCCTCGGCCACCGCGGCCGGCGATGATCTCAGCAGAGATCAAAACCGATCACCGTATCTAATAAATAGTTAAATTTGGCGAACTTGACTTATCTCCATGTTTTAAAAACGTAAAATGATTCTCTGCATTACCTAGGTTACAAATTATGCTAAAATCGGTAGGTTCGTTTCTTTCTTCGCTGTCCGCTTTGAAAGTGACGAGTAATCCCCGTGATCGTTCGACGGGAAATAAAATAGTATAAGAGTGGGCATCGGCGTCTGTGATGGCCATCTCAGTGTTAGAGACCTCCCAGCCTGGTGACGTACTTAAACAAAAATACATTAAAACAGTCGATGTAGCAGCACAGTACGTTTGTGTAAGTTGGCGGTAACTGCACATAGACGCTTCGCCGCCAGCAGTTGGAGAAGAGAAACTTGGCCGTGCTCGGCGCGATACAGAGGAGCCACTGGAGAGGAACTCGAATGAAATTCCGCCACCTGAAGGGGCCGAAGTTCCCGCCGATGCGCCTGGGCGGCCCGCCACCCGCCGCGCAAACACCCGCACAAACTGCGCGGTTGACGCAGCCAGGAGCCCTATTCTGTATCTTTTCGGCGCCCCAAAGTTCGGTTCGGTCACAGAGCGCGCCGAGGGGTCGAGTTATCGAAGCAGATCCGCTAGTTTATTCTGTATGCCTTTCAGTGGCGTTGCTGTCCGTCTTCGTGGACACCGAAGCTCACGGTGGCGCTGTTACCAGACCCGCTCACATCAGCCAATCAGAAGTGACTGACTGCTTCTCCGCGCATGCGCACTGCTGGCGAACAGGGGGGACGGCAGCCGTGGCCGGCGTTCGCTGCGTTTCCTACCATGAGAGGCAGCCCATCAAAATGTAAAAAAATGGAAGTCGTGTATTTTATAGCATTGGCGACTTAACACGACAGTGTGTTCCGAGAACTACCTACTGAAACTTTTTTAAAAATTTAATTGAAACTTTTTGTCACTGAAAAAGTGAATATTTAAACTTTTATGAAAAGTTGTTTATTCGCGTTACTCTACGTTTATCACACCGTATCTCCTAAACTAAGCGTCGCACAGCAAAATAATTTTATAATTGCCTTCAGTGTTATATGTTGTCGACGTCTGCAAACTTTTCGGCCATTATAGTCAGTGATAGTGAAATAATAAATTAAAATCCCACGTCTGACGCAGAACTTTTACCAAACCAACGTGCAAAATATAGTAAGCGCCAAACTTTTTCCCTTTACATTTTTTGTGGGGGTGTAAGCGAGAAAAAGTTTCGGAAAGGTTTGAATTTATTTTTGCCGTTTTTTGGAAGACGTTAGGCGCTACCGTTTGTCCTAGACGAGAGCAGAACTGTGCGGTTCATTTGCGTGGCGCGAGTTCAACGCGATGGGAGGGAAGACGCGGCGTTAGCAGCAGAGGGAGCGCAGTGCTGGCAGTGAAAAACTTTTCATTTTGGCACTACGGAAGTACATGGAAGTTGCGGGAAAAGAAAGGGATTACATATTAGTCGAGACAGCTCTTAGAAGCGCAAATTAGTCAATGTCTTTGTACTGAAGAAAGAGCTTACAAGATTTTATTAACAAAACAGTTGTTTGACGATACAGGAAAGCTAAAGGAATTTTTTTGTTTCACTCATAACCAGTTAACTGTCGTTAACTGGTCAAAACCTGAAACGCCAAGTTTGATTCCATCTTGAATGAAAGTGCTCAGTGGCTGTTAACATACAGGGATGATGAAGAGCAGTCGGAAATATTTCTTTACTGTCGCAAAATTTGATTTTGGTCACTTTCAGACTCTCATCAGTGCTTAAAACATAGTTTGAAACGTACAAAAATATTCAGTCTTCATATTGAAGATTATGTGATCGTCAACATGAAGGCTGAAAACATTTCTTTTTTTCAAACTGCGGTTCAAGCATTGAGAGTAGTCGCACGTGAATTATTTTTAACAAGACTAAAATGTAAATGAATAAAAATAAAAGTCTACGTTTGTTTCACTCACAGAAATTTCATCTTTCGTTTTATATAAGAGTGAACCCCGATGTCTAAGAAACTACTGCTGGCGCTCGCTCTTACATGTAGATGCTAAAGAATATTGCAGATCATGCTTCTCTTAAACGGATAGAAAAGTATTCCAAACAAGATGACTAGTGAAAAAGTATTTTGCACCGGGGAGGATTCGAACATAAAACACTAAGAGTGGGAGCTTGTCGCCTTAACCGCTAGACCACAGCGTCCTCACAACATACCGCTCTTTGTTTCCATTGACCTCTTTGCGGAATGATTATAGGTCACTTATACTGTTTCTAATTTGTATGATTTCCACTATCTAACTTCACAAAATTCCTATTTTAAATTAAACGTTGTAAAAGTGTTTTCTGTAAGTAATAAATACTCAGTTAGCACGGAAAAGTACAGTAAAACACTACTAAGTACCGTTCAGACACAGCGGTAACGTGCTTGTGGGCACAACAGGACTTAAGATTGCGGTGAAAATGGCTCGTTTTATGAAGATTTTCAATGCAGTGGAGTATCTGGAGTGCATATTTCAGTAAATCTCAAGTACAAATACGAAAATTTGCCAAATACGACGCGACAGCTTTGCGTACGGCGAAAACGAAGGTGACGCCGTATTTGATGGATTTCGTATTTATACTTTCGTAATATGGGAGTTTGCAGGATAAATGAAACGGCGCATTAAAGACATTACCGAGACGCAAATTTTAAGATACAGTTTATTGCAATAGAGTTTACAGAAGTGCTATTTCGTTATATTAAACTCTAGAAGGCTAGCAATTTTAATGAAATATTCTCATAATATCTGTAGACAACCTTAAAAATTAACTTTTTAAAGTTATTTACTACTTAAAAACAACAGATGTATCATTATCAGAATTTAAAACGACACAGCATTGCTAAAATAATAATTTATCTTCGCAATCCAAGCCCACCGAAACGAACCAAACGGCCTCACCGAAACCTCAACGGTTATTGGTGCAGCGCTCGGAATTTCGGTGGCCGTTTCGGACGGTAGCAGGCCTCAGAAGCGTACAGAATAACCATTTTTGCTACCGAATCGAAATTGACGTCACCACCGAGAAAAACACACCGAACCGAACGGTACGAAAGATACAGAATAGGGCCCCAGGCAACGGCTCGACGCGTCACCGGCCGGGGGCAACAACGGTTTCACTGGGAAATTACTTACTCCACCTTCCCAATTTTAAATGTATCTGAGCCAAGGTATTTATACTTGCGTTCTAATTGGTGTAGCTGATTGTGTTACCCAGGACTAACCATAAATCATGTTGCTTTCTGTGACTTTAAACCGAATTGTAAAATGACAGTAGATATAATGAATTCCAAACTCTCTATTAATTTCTCGTTTATTTACATTTTAAGCCTTTTTCGGAAATACTTCTGTCATCAGCTATCTGTAAGTAATATAATGTAATACTGTAGGTATTCCTTATGCAAAAATTTTTAAACATGGGTTATTTTACGCACATACTTTTCTTATCCATACCTTATCGCCGGTGTGTTTCTGGCTTTCTTATTAAATCAACCCCAGAGGGGTAACAACAGTTATTTTGTTGCTGGTAGTAATATTCCAATATAATTTTCGGATTTTTATTACGTAATTTTTACGTTATTATACAAGTGACAGCTCGTTTGACAGATGACAGCGATATTGTATGGTTACACGCTATTTTGTTTATTATGTTGATTATGATTATCTTCGCCAGAGATACTGGAAATTGTGTAGGATAGTTGCCTGTTACATAAACATACGTTTGTTTATCCGTATTCTTGCTGGATATTTGTTATAAAGTTTTCTGTGTAATTTTTTATGTTTGAGGGCGATTTGCTCATTGATTTGTTCGGAATAATAGAGCCAGGAACAAGATAAGTTTTGTTACCTTTTGGCATTGACTTAATAAGAAAACCATAGTCAGACCGGTAAGGTAAGGATAATAAGAAAATCGTTGTACGTAAAATAATTCATCTTTACAAAAAAATTTCATAAGGAATAGCTATAATATTATATTATATTACTTACAGATAACTAATGATGGAAGTATTTCGGAAAATGGCCTATAGTAGTATAAATAAAGAAAAAAGCAATAGCAGCGTTTGGGATTTATTTTACACAATGCCATTAAAGCACTTTACAACACAGCAGGCCCAAAGGACTGTAAAAAGAATTGTAGTTGAAATGAGAAATTAAGAAAACATATTCTCGTTCCTGACGGAGCGAAGCAGCACAGTGGACAATGCTGTAGCCTCGCATTCCAGAGGACAGCGGCTCACATCCACCTCCGGGCTTCCTGCTTTGGCCTTGCCGTGGTTTTCCTGAATCTCTCAAGGAAAACGGCGGGACGGTCGCTTTGAAAGGGCATGGCCGATTTCCTTACCCATCACTAAGACAACAATCCGAGCTTTAGTTCAGTAATGACTACGTAATCTACGGGATGTATTGCTCTCACCGCACTTCCTGCTTTCTGTTGTTTCTGGACAACAGCTGTTCTCGTAGAATAATAAATCTGTAAATGTAGGCCTATCGCTGTTCACTTCAATCTTCAAAACTACTTGATCAATCTTCATGCGGTTTTCGCAGAAAACACGAGAAAAGTTAGGGTCAACATATAGGAATAATTTTATCAAAATCGCATCACGAAAAATAAATAAATAAATAAAGACATCGTAATTTTATGTGTTTTCAGTAACCGTCGTGTCTGTTTGTTCAACTATTAAAAATCTCTTATCTCCAAAAGAGAATTTGCATGGGGTTTTCACAGGTAACTTCAGCGTAACTCTGGACAACATATAGACTGCGTTTCATAAAAATCGGATCACGGAACAGAAGATATAGTAATTTGAAATTTTTTATCTACGACCGTCATGTCTGTCTGTCTCTTTGAAAACGCTTATCTCCAATAATGCTTGGCGGATTTTCTTGGGGTTTTCACACGTAACTCGAACATATCATGCGGTTACATTAAGGCTTCAATAATTAAAATCGGATCAGAGTAAATAAAGATATCATAATTTAATCATTTGTTTAAAAACCATCTGTATGTCTATTTGTTGAGGATAATCTCCAAAAGTACTACACGAACTTACATGGGTTTCCACAGGAAAATTGAGAATAGTTTGGAAAGTAACATAATCTTAATTTCATCAAAACGAATCAGAGGAAGGAAAGATATCGTAATTTGATGTTTTATGTGTATACTATGCTTAGGCCCATAAGTATGGTATAGTACAGCAAATTTCCAAGAGTACTATGCGAACTTTCATGGGGTTTCATAGGTCAAATGAGAGTACCTTGAGGGCAACATATAAGCTTCATTTCATCAAAATACGACCAGGGAAAGAAAAGATATGGTAATTTGTAGTTTCTGGTGTATGCTATTCTTGAATTGCAGCGCAGTATAGCAAAGATTCGATAGAGGCGCTGTTACTTACATAGTATAGCAAATAACTAACAGATGGCGATGCTGCGTTTTTTATTCACATAATTAAGGTGTAATACAATAAAACAAGGGCTACGGTTTTCCTTGTGGCAGCGTTGTTGTGGACTGATGTTGGCAATGGCCGTTGAAACCTTTCTGAAAAGTCAGTCACGTAAATTGAGGGGAATAATTCTTTTTGTTGATAATGAAATAAATAATTAATATTATTGCGATCAGTAAATTAATGATTCTCCTAATGCGAATACTTCGTTGCCAATGTTAACATACTAAACTGTGCCACTGCAAGTAAAATTTAACCCAGGTAGGACACAGAAAATAACGTTCGTGCCTTGCAATGCCATGGAAAGATTGAAAGATAGAAAGTGCTTCTTTCCGCAGTTGTCATTTGAATTTAAAACATAACTACGTTCCTTCGCGTCTGTTCATGTTTTCTTTTACTAACAATTTTTTGCAAGGAAACACGAATTTATGTAGTTTCCTATCTGATTTCAGTGTGTACTTATTACATCTTGAGTGCATTCTGTTTAGGAATGCCTAGAAAACTGTGTAGCACAGTACAGAAGAAACACAGGCCCTGTTAGTTATGCAGTACATTAAAGAACTAATAGTTGGCGCTGCTGCATTTCTATTTATTTATTTATTGAAGTTATGCCCTAGAACAGCAACGAACCACTAAAGGTCGTGTTGGTTTTGTACTGCTGCAGAGAAACAATATATGATCATGTTGTTCGAAGTCCCTCAATAACAGAAGTATTTTGAATTAATAGCCGCTATCTTACCTTTGCAATACAAACGAACATTGAACAGCGAGTTGCTGATTACACTTTGTGTATTCACAGCTTATCGACATTTATTCGCTTCTTTTGACAGGGAATATTTGAATTTAAAACATAACGACATTACTTCACGTCTATCGAAGATATAATTTACATAAGAATACTTCGCAAGGAAAATCGAATTTATGTATTTCTCTTCTGATTTCGGTGTATTCTCATTACATTTTGAGTGCGTTCTGTTTAGGAATGCCTCGAAGATGCCATAGTACAGGAAAGAAAAAAGTGAGCCGACGTTAGTTTTATAGTACACCAAGTAACTAATTATATCGTTGCTACGTTTCCCCATTCTCATAAATTTGGTGTAATATACTACTAGAAGGGGTACAATTTTACTTACGGCAGCGGTGTTGTGTGCTGATATTGGCAATGGCTGTTAAATGCTTTTTCAAACATCACTCACGTAGAATAAGAACAATTCTTTATGTCCACGACGAAATAAAATTTATCATCCTCCTAAAGCGATTAGTTCATTGCCAACGATAGCAACCTAAACCGCTGACACTGCAAGTAATATTTAACTCAGGTAGGACACAAAAAATATTTGTTCCTAGCTGTGCCCCATATGCTTTGCAATGTCTTGGAAAGAAAAGTAGTCTATCATTACCACTAAATTATACATAGAGTAGAAATATCTATGGAGTGAGCATTTGCTTCTGTGCATCTTCTCAACATTAAACTGGAATTACCAACTTTCAGACATACTTGTAAAGCACAGCAATACTAACAAATAAACGTTGATGGCTACGCAGCCCTGGCCACATATTCATTAAATAAGGTGTTAAATCGTAATAATAATAACTGAACACGAAAACTAAAATACCTATTTTCAATGTTTATACTAGAAACGCAATTAAGCTAATAGGATTGCAGAAGTACTTTGCTACTGATGTGGACACAAAACATGAATAGTGTACGTGGTCGTTAATTGATAGAGAAATTAGATGGTTTCGTGTCTATAGGTCTGAAGTCACTTTCTGTATTCCACCTTAAAATACCGTCATATTCCTCACCATTCCAAGACAAAATGAAAAACTGAAGTGCCACCACATTCTGCTCTGCATATCCATCAGTGCTAAGATAGAAATGGCACAGGTAAGTAACATTTTCGCAAATCGACGGACTTTCAGTTTTAAGCGGTTCATTTGCAGTAACAAAGGCACACTATGAAGCTATAATTCCACAGCTGCTAGTTCCATGACGTCGGGAACCAAAACATTGTAATGTCGAAGTCTGCAAAAGACGTGATTTGTCTCCGTTATTTTCCTGAAGAGCAAGTTTGGCATGATTTTCTGCCGCTACCACAAAATTGGAAGTTAGTGTGTAACTTTAATTTCTCCATTTTGAATGGTATGGAGGTGGAAGAGGAGATGGAAGAGGGAGGAGGAAATGGAAGACAGAAGGAAAAGAAGAGAGAGATGCTCAGAGTGGAAGAGGCGTAGACGAAGGAAGAGGCGGAGCAGACGGAGCAGGAGAGGGAGAGAGAGGAATGGGAATGGACGGACGGAATGTAGAAAAGGATTGCTTTTCACAAGGGCATTAAGGCGTCGTGTAGTCTTGAGTCGGTAAACGCTCAGATATTTAAACGCCATGCAGAAAACGGATAAAAATCTATTCAGTCCACTAGCCTTACCGCATTTAGTCACCGCAACGCAAAGCTTGGTACTGATGTGCTTGATGTATTTACTCGATGAGTCTATCATCGCAAGAATCCTTTCATTAATACTGAATTTCTTTTAATATCAGACTTTGCCAAGGTGAGGCGCGGCCGGGCTTAACTAATACGGATAAAATCCCAAACTTCCGATCACTGACTCCGTCACACTCGTCAAAAGCAAGGTCCAATAGCCGTGATGCTGCAGAACCTTATTGTAAAATGACGAAGACGTTCAAACTCGTGTTCAGTCCGGTGCATGAGTATTTCCTGGCGCGGAAACGAAGCATTCCATTTCTTTGACGCGACCGGAGACATTTCACACAGAAGCGTCCGTCTAGCTAGCAGTCCCAGCGCCGAATAAGGACAAACTGGCCGTTGTGATCGTCTCGACCAATGAAGCCCTCGATTAAACTCTAGTTGTCCTCGAGTAGCTCCACTTTTGAACGCTGCCCTGAACCGGTTAGGGACATGGTGTTCAAGATTGTTGACTTTGTTCTCCTTTCATGAGTGTGCTTCTCCTGGACATTTGCTTCTACTTTTTTTTAGTGACAACGGTCAAGATACGAAGTTCTACTTTCAGACTTATTGCTTACTGTACATTTATTCCTACAGTTAGACCAATTATCGACGCATTCAAGTCGGATTTTGTGTTTATTGCACTACGTAAACTGCAGCCTTTGTTGTTTAAAGAGAAGTATCTCTCACGTTATTTCCTATATTCTGTTGTCTTCATGGGAGTCTGTTCTTGATTATTGAAGCCTATTTGTTCACTAATCTTAATAACAGTTCTTTTAGCAATATAAATGATAGAATCGCAAAAAGTGGAAACTGATGGAAACATTCACTCACAGTGGCTCCTATGAACATTCCAGACAAAGGTGATAGTTTGGTGAAATGCGTAGATACAGGTACATGGTACCATCGTTTGCCCAAGGTAAAAAAGTGCAGACTGTTATTTGTAATGCGATACGAGGAAATATTTTACACGTGAATACAGCAGTAACATGGGACCAGAGTGTGATATTACAGATACAGGGGAAAGCTGATTGTTTCCATGTGAAAGACGGGTTTAGCCAGGCTGTTGGGTTCCCCAGCCGGCCGGCTAACGGTTTGTACCGAGTGAATGGACAGGCAGTCAGGGTTTCCCTAATGTGCTGGGAAACCGGAAGCGTTCTTGTCTGAGTGAAGGCGTCTATTCCAGATTGCAAATGAAATACAATGTAGCCACACTAATTGTTCTAAAAATCCATCATATGACAAATATAATTATGTGAATGGATTCACGAGTCTTGAGAGAATCAAACGCTGTAATTACATTTTCAATATCCCTTACAGATAAAAAGCCGAAAATTTCAGTACTATAATAATAATATTCTAAGACTTACATTTACAATTACTGATATGTAGTGTTTACGAGTAACAGATTAAGAAGCGAATGGGCAGCATTGACCTCGCTACCTATCTTAAAAGACGCACCACGTTATTTCCGTATTCTTTCAATTTTACTCTCTTGTTCTGCTATTCGTTGAGATAATAATATTCTTGTGCCAGAACATAGATTCCTCCACAGAAACACAAAACATGAACCCAGCAAAGCGCTTTACATTTATAAGTGTATTTTATTATATTTAATATTATTCTTAGTAATGTTCGTTTAATGTTGTAGACTGCCACATAAATATTTCATCATCGACTAAAAATAGTTAATTTATATATACACAATTATAAGTATTTGTGGACAAGAACTGAATATATTTGTATAAAAAGCCATGATAAATTAAATATTAATTGTGTAACTATATTTCGATGGTGGTAGTATATTTGAACAGTGACACGCCACGCTTAATGGCTGTCTGAACAAAGAGCTTCAGTCTCAACCGTTTTTAGTATTGTTAAATATATATTTGTTTGTTAAATATAAACAACATTTGTAGGGAGGTGGTCAAAGCATTTAATTCTGTGATATTCAAATGTATAATATTTTGGAAGGGAAATTATAATTTAAAGATGAGGTGTTAGGATGCGCGGAAGGATACAATTTTGGGAGCAGGTAGAGCACGTTTTCGAACATTTCGGAAGGGACTCGTAGCTTGGTCGTGGTGGTGAAAGGTTGTGACGGTGGGCGGTCTGAAGCCGCGTTACGAACTTGTGATTTGAAGAGATAGGCATGTGTAGACTTAGAAAATTTACGGGACTGTGACTGCAGAACTTAGTCTCTGGCTGAAAAGTGATACACTATGCACAGTAGTAGGGCTGTGGAACAGTGATAATTCAGCAATCGTGCACTCGTATGATTACAAACTTTGTTTTATAACAAATACTTTAATCGCGGATTAATTTGGAACTGCAATTTTCGATGGACTACACTAATTTACGGGCGATAATTTGGAACTGTAACTCTCAAGTGCACGTGATACTTATTGTGCCTCTCATGAACAGTAGTAGGAGAAATATTCAGTCATTTACCGAAGTATAAATTAGGACCACCTCCGCTTTTCATGTCTAGTAACAGTATAAACTCCATTTATAAAGCATTACTTCGTGAATGAATCACTTCTTTATGAAGGCCCCAGGCCCGATCAGAAAGTGGTCCCGACCGAGAGCATTCAGCAGACAACAGGATTTTATGATAGGTCGTCCATCAGAAGCTTTGTTGCTGTTTAACATCAGGACAGACCAGCTAGTCACCCGCTGCTAGCAAGAAGCTGCCTCTGCGCGACCCAGAGTTGCAACACATTTTTAATGAGCACCATAAGGGTTTAAGACCGAATGCCTTATTGAGTGGAAACTATGTAGCAGAGACACCAATACGTTGGCAGAGCGCTTCTCATTGGCCGTCTCGAGCAGGTGCATCTCGGCTTCAAATCTGTGAGAATATCTAAATATATATAGAGCTGACCAACCCACCGAAATACTCTCCCTGTCTGCCTCCTTGGCGAACACTCTCTGTCTGCCTGCCTCTTAGGCGACAATGTGACGCTACCTCGAGGTCATATTTGCGACCTAGGATGCTGCGCCTCTGTGAGAATAATTAGTGGCTCGCTGAGATTTTGCCTAGCGGCACAAACAGCAATCAAAAGTCCTCATACGTGAGTTGCATAATTCACATGTAATTAAGTCCCTATCACAGTGGCTATTTTGACCATCCACAATAATTGGTTCATGTCTTCAGACGATAGCGAAAAGTCACAATGGTGTAATAGTTTTCTTAACCGGCTTACCCTGCCAATTTTGACAAGGGAAGGTAGCGAGGCTTGACTTTATCATGATCCATAGGAATTTTTATCTGATTTACTTCAGCTACAGATGGAACCCAGTAGTTTTGATAGGCAGGCAGTGAATGGTGTTTGTGCCATTATATAAAGCTATTTTTCTTTTTGCAAGGTCACTGCTATGCAACGGCATCGAGAATAGAACGACATTATTCAGTCCAGTTAACCCGCGGTCGCTCGCGTATATTGTTGTCACGCGATAACTCCCGTATTAGATTTTTTCTAACAATAAGATCTTGCACCTTTTTATCTCTTTGTGCCAGAAAAAGACACGATTATACAATAAATCATTTCTTTGTTATTACCTAAGCATTATAAATTAGTATAAACATGGTATGGATCATGTCATTTGACGACTTCGTGGATGTTTGCAAGAAGAGCTATAGTGCCGGCGCACTGACAACGATAGACGAGATGTTAGAACCAGTCCGCGGAAGTTTCAAATTCAGGCAGTATATAGCAAACAAGCCTGCAAAATATGGCATCAAGGTACATGCGATTTGTGATTCCAGAACCCTTTATACGCTACATATGGAAGTACACGCAGGCAAGCAGCCTACTGGGTCATATCAAGTAGCAACTGATGCAGAGCATGTGGTGTTACAATTTATTAGACCGATTGACAAAACAGGCAGAAACGTGACGATGGGCAATTATTTCACATCTATACCACTGGGTAACAAAATGTATGCCAACCATAGATTCTCATTAGTAGATACTCTACGGAAGAATAAAAGAGAAATTCCAGCGGAATATCTGGACGTAAAATGTAGGCAACTGAAGAGCATCATTTGGAGAAAAACCAAGCAACAACTGCTTCATTTGCTCATGCGTGTCAAAAAAAGAAAAAGAAAAAGAACGTTCTAATATTGTCCACCATGCACAGAGACGAATCTGTAGACGCTGACAATGGCGAAGCGAACAAACTTGAAGAAATTACACTCTACAATCTCAAAAAATTAGGTGTAGATGTTGTCGACCGTTCTAAATGCAGAATATTGTGTTTCAAGAAGAAACCGATGGCCCCTTACACTGTTTTTCAGTTTTATATACTTCCATATCCGACACAGAATGTCATGTACCTGTATAAACAATTGCTTCATTCAATTCGTAAAACTCAATAAGAATATCTACTTTGCTCATAAAAGACGTAACATGTGCTGAAAAGTTTCAGGACAAAACAAACAGACACAGCCGCATGATACAAGTAAAAAAAGAAACACAGACTAAAAGTGAAGAAGGCGGATTTCCACGGAAGGAGAAAAAAAAAGAAGAAAAAATCTAACACTGCGCACCACTTCAAATAATGCCACAACTAACAAGCTATTGTTGAAATTTGATTGTCGAGTCGCAGATTAATTGAATCACGAGATATGAAAGAATGCATTTCTAGACGGTCAGTTCATTAACTTTGAAATGTGATGGAATATTTAAGTAAAATCGTAAATATTAGATTTTTTCTAACAACGCAAGTGATCGCGGGTTAAATGTAACAGCATCTTCTGTTTCAGTTCAATTATAGTATCGAGTCTGGGCAAAATGTCTCACCCATGCTCTGATAGTAACTTCTCTTCTGATAATTATTTAGTTTATATTTGCAGTTTGGGGTATCAAAATGATACCGTAACTGTAATAATCCTATCTTCCATTATTAATTTCAATAATTTAATTTTTTTTTAATTTCATTCGCATTTGTTTTTCCGATTTTCAAAGATAATAAACTTTTACCACTCAGTCAAACAACACTTTTCATTTACTGATATCTAGTCTGTGAGTCACGGCAGATCCACATGCTGTGCCAACCATTTCGGATACACACCATTTCAGATACGTCATTGAGGGTAATACAAGTAGAAAGATACCATCTCGTCGGTTGTAGAGACAGGCCGGCAGCATGTGAACTTAATGTGCTGGAGCCACAAGTGAGAGGCCACTGCGTGCGCAGAATCCTGCACTGGGCAGCACTCGCGCGACTGTGGACTGCCAGTATTGCTGTTAGGTAACCTCCAACGATATCTTGTGCCCATACCACGCTCAGGAGGTGTGCTTTGCCAAGGAAATGTGGTCTGACACGATATTAGCAGGAATGGTATCTACATACACACTCCGCAATCCAACGTAAGGACCGAGGCGGAGCGTACACCGTACCACTACTAGGCATTTCTTTCCTATTCCCTCCCAAATAGGACGAGAATCAAATGCCTATATTCCTCCGTACGAGCCCTAATTTCTCATGTCTTTGTGATCACTACGCGAAATATAAGTAGGCGGCAGCAAGATCGTACAACACTTAGCTACAAATTCCAGCCCTCTAAATTTCATAAACAGATATTCACGAAAAGGACGTCGTCTTGAATTGAATTGCCGGAGCATTTCCGTAACACTCGCACATTGGTCGAACCTACCGGTAACAAACCTAGCTGCTCGCCTCTGAACTGCTTCTATATCTTCCTTTAAACTGATCAGCTGCGGGTCCCAAACACTTGAGCAATACTCAAGACGTGGCCGTACAAGCGTTTTATACGCGGTTTCCTTTACAGATGAACAACATCTTCCCAAAATTCTCCCAATAAACCAAAGTCGGCTGTCCGCCTTACTCACAACTGTCCTTACATGTTCGTTCCACTTCATATCGCTCTGTAATGTTACGCCTAGATATTTGAACGACTTGACAGCATCAAGAAGCTCACTACTATTGCTGCGCTCGAACATTATGGGATTGTTTTTCCTACTCATGCGCATCAAATAATATTTTATACATTGTGAGCTAGCTGCCATTCTTCACACCAACTAGAAATTTTGTCTAAGTCATCCTGTATGCTATTAGTCAGTTAAAGACGACACCCTCCTCTACACCACAGCATCATCAGCAAACAGCCGCAAATTACAAGTTACTCTGTCCATCAGATCATTTATATTGATAGTAAATAATAGAGGTCCTATCACTCACGCCTGACGATACACTCGTCTCTGAAGAACGCTCGTCGCCGAGAACAACGTACTTAGGAAGTCTTCCAGCCAGTCACAAATCTGTGAACCTATTCCATAAGCTCGTATCTTCGTTAGCAGTCTGCAGTGTGGCACCGTGTTGAACGCCTTTTTGAAGTCGAGAAAACACAAGCCGGCCGCGGTGGCCGAGGAGACTAAGGCGCTCCAATCACGGTCTGCACGGCCACTACGGTCGGGGGTTCGAATCCCCGTCGGGCATGGATATTTGTGTCGTCCTAGTTCGTAAGTAGTTCATAAGTAGTTTGTAAGTTTAGGGACTGATGGCCCCGTAGTTAAGTCCCATAGACTATACAAACATTTGAACATTTGATTTGAAAAACACAATCCGCCTGTTGCCCTTCATCCATGGCTCGCAAGATGTCATGTGAGAAAAGGGCAAGCTGAGTTTCACATGAACGATGTTTCCTAAACCCGTGCTCATTCATGGAAAAAAGCTTTTCCGTTTCAAGGAAATTTACTATATTCGAACCTAGAATATGCTCCAAAATTCTACAGGAAACTGATGTCAACGATATTGGCCTGTAATTGTGTGGGTCAGTTCTCTTTCCTTTCTTATAAACGGGAGTCACCTGCGCTTTTTTCCAATCACTAGGAACACTGCTCTGAATTAAAGATTCGCGATAAATGCCCCCTAAGTAGGGGGCCAATGCCTCAGAATACTCTTTGTAAAACCGAACTGGTATTCCATCCGGACCAGCAGACTTCTTCGTATTTAGCTCACTCAGCTGTTTCTCTTCACCGGAAATACCTATTACTATGCCCTCCATTTCGGAATTAGAACATCATGGTACATTTGTACGATCCTCCTGCGTGAAAGATTTCTTAAAGGTTAAATTTAGAACTTCAGCTTCCCGTTTTCTTTCTTCTCTTACTGCCCCGGAATGATCAACGAGTGGCTGGATAGTGGGCTTTCAACCGCTTATCGATTATACATAGAACCAGAACTTTTTCGGGTTCTCGGAAAGATCTTTTAGTAAGGTATGGCTGTGGTGATTATTGTATGCTTCGCGTATCAATCCTTTTATAGACGCACGAATCTCTACTAACTTTTGCCTGTCATCATTTGAGTGTCCTTTTTGAATCGAGAGTGCAATAGTCTTTGCTTTCTCAGCAACTTTCTAACATTATTATTATACCACGGTTTATCTTTTCCATCCTTAATCGTCCTTACTGGCACATATTTCTCTAACCCTTTATTTACAATGCACATACATTTAGTCCACAATTCCTCTGCATCCATAGTCCCGGAATTAAACAATGCCCATTTATTTTCTAAGTGCGATTCTAACATTTGGTTATCGGATCTTCCCAACAAAAACACGCTGTCTCTACTCAGACATCGTTAATAAGGTCAGGCCTGTTCATAGATATAAGGTCTAAAATATTTACATTGCGTGTGGGTTGCCGGTTTAACTGACCAAGACAGATTGACTTGAGACACCACTGTGGACTGTTAGCTGTCTACATGTCAGACCATACAGTGGCCGCGTTGATTACATATGTAATCCACCTGTGGAATATTTTAAGCGGTCCTGGTATGCACGCTCCTTGCTTCCCATCAGTAAGCGTGAATGACTGCGAATGCGCTGACGCATCTTTCAATCTAAATCACATTCCCTGGCTCATAGGGATGTCCAATGCCTGTGATATGCAAGTATAGCAAGTAACAGATTTATTCTGATTTGTATTTCACAATGTTTTAGACATTAGGCTTGGTATGACACATATTTATGGCATAACGATTATGATTCTGTAATTTATGATGTCACACTGTCTATAGGTATGCATGTATTTCTGAAGAAGACGGTTTTATATCCGTCTAAACCGTGATCAAGTTTATCAGAGTGTGAGACGGGGGCTGTAATTAGTCTATTTTTCATACTAACCTTGTGTTACTGTACCTTTTTCTTTACGATAATTATTGAAATATGTAACATTTTTCTTTGTAGATCTTTATTTATTTTGGTGTCTGTGCCTTTGGGGACACATCAGGAGTGATGGGCTCCTGGGATTGTAGTACATTACACAATTATATGAAAATTTCGGGATTTTAATGTTTATTGGCGCAGCTTGGCTGCTAAAAAGTGGTTTTACGTGTTGGGCACGGTCAGGCCGCGGCAGAGCAGACACGCTCTTGGGGGTCTCGCCCTCCCACCAACTTTCGCTCGCCTTCGGGGAAGGACGAGAGGGGCTGGCTAGACCTGTATGGCGCCGACGCTATAGGAGGCGGAGTATGTGGAATGCTTTACAATGCTGGCCCGCGGTTTACGGTGGGCGATAGCAGGGACTGCCTTTTTAGTCTTTCCGCCGTTTCGCAAGAGAGGAATTTGCCGAACAATAGCAGAGTGTTCTGGAGCCCAGGCGGTTTATGGAGACGTATTGCCCTTAAGTGTTATCTGAAAAATCTTCCTAGAAAGCAGCAGAGTTTGAACACAGTTAGTGTGACAAATGGTTAGGTTGAGAGGAAAGCTTTCTGCCTGTCTGGCACCCCAGGGGTTTGACTCCAGCGGCTGTATATATAGCACAACGTTAACATTTTTAGGTCGTGTGACCGTAGCTAGGAGCAAGGTGAAATTCCTTGCAGGGCATTCACCCTGGTAAAGGTGAAATCCGCGGGAAGCGTTGGTGGCGTGGGCGGAGCCTCTTGGCAGCCGCAGAGAACGCGTCCTGATTCCGCAGAGTATTTTAGTATGTCCGCTAAACAATTTGTCAACGGCGCTGCGCCATCCGATTGGTTTGACTATTAGCCGTTAGCAGATATTGGTGCGTCTTTTCGCGCGTGGGTGTGGCCGCCCGGCACTTGCCGTGAGCTGCGGCAGAGCGCGAGGATGTACGAGCACTCCGGTTTGAGCGTCCGAAGTGGACGGACGTCGGTAGACTCCTGTGTGAGCGTCCGAGGGGTAAGGACCTCAGGACGGTCTCTTGTGTCTGAGCGTCCGAAGCGTACGGACCTCGGGAGACACGGAATACTCCGTTTAGATTCGCGGGGAGGACATTGTCTTAAACTGCCCTCTGGTTGGACTTGTGTGTGATTCCGAAGATTCGGGCCTTGTAGAACTTATGTTTACTTCGCGGACGTTACATTGTCCTGTGGTTACACTGTGAGCGGCCACAGTTTAGTTTTCGTTTTGCTAGAAGTCTCTATTTGAGCATTCGCGCCTTTACGGATCGGGCATTGTTTTTACAGATCTTATTACGCAAGTGACTGATCGATTTGTGCCAAGGGGCCTTTGTGTCACCTATGCAAAATATTGATTAGTCTACTAGCGTGATAGAATCGCACAGCAACTGCATAGCGACGCCGACGCAGTGACGCTGTGTTAAGTTACATGTCGACCCTGCTTAACAGGTCGCAGCAATTACGGTCGGATAAATTATTTCAGCTCATCCACTCCCAGCGCATGCTGCCTGCGAGCCTGAGACGCTGCCGTCAATGATCATCTGTACGGGTAAGGTGACGTACTTGCTGGAGGGTTATATGAATCAGACTTGTTGGATTTTGTCCCTTATTTTATTCTTTTGAGATCTGCCTATTTACTCTGGAGAGCTTAGGGTTAACGATAATTTCAAGCCCCTGTATAACCAATCTAATAGCATTCTGTTTTGCAAAACCTCCGACCTTTGACTCAGGTCAGTCATTTTTTGTGTCTCAATGTTTTAAGATTTGTAAAAGAATGTGTGAATACCATTATCTGTTTTACATGATAGGAAATGTCATCTCAATGTTTAATTATAATAAATTAATTTTGAGCAGATCGTCTTTCATTTAAGAACGTTCCTTTCTCACTATTTTGGAGGGGAAGCAGAATTCGTAACAAAACAACTATCATTGCAACTGGTTGGTTGATTATTAATTTGCTAGCCTGTAATTTGCCACCTGTGGAAATTCAAATAAACCTCGAACAGTTTTTCGCGCCGCTGGATTGCTGGCTGTGGCTGCCTCACGGAAGTCGTCAAAGTCGCTGGTCTTGCACACTGTAGTAAGCGCAACATGTTAAGTATTTTCGAAAAACATTTTTTTTGTAATCTCATTTTTTCCACTTATTTGTTGGAATTCGTATTACATAATTTCATTATTGTTTTAAAATGTGTTAATATTTTTAATAATAGTATAATTTCATCTAATTTTCGGAAGTTGTGGATCACAGGCAAGAAACGCGAATTCTGGCATGAAACCTCTGGCTCAGCGGAGATTAGAGAATATATATATGTTGCCATGAAGTTTGTACTTTAAAATAAAGGACTTGTTTGAAAAGAGCCAAAACTTGGGGAATGGCAGGAGGATTCTGTGGCTCTCTGCTATGACTGCGGTAGATCCGGAAGTAGAAATACGAAAAAAGTGTGTAACGCGTGGAAAAAACGTGTTTGTCCCGGTAATTTCAAGTCGTCTGTATTTTTTGTTCAGAAAGTCATGATTAGAGTTGTTCTTATAGATAAATGTGTTTTTTAAAAGTGAATCAAAGCCACTGATGTTACCTTACTTAAAATTGTGACCTGCTGTGAAATATTTGTTGCTTTTTCGAATATGAGGTGATGTGTTTATTTTTTGTTGACAATTTTAATATATATTACTGTGGGCAATACAAAAGCACTCAATAAAATTATTTGAAGATGCAATGGCTGCTTGTTTCTAGTTGAGAAAGTAACACATATATGTAATCAACGCGGCCTCTTACGTCTCTTCTTACAAGAAGACCACATGGATATCGGATTTTAGAATTTCTTTGAATTTATGGTTTGTGAAGTTCAGAACATAAATAACAATGAGTCAGAGCCGTATGACGCAACTCTCAAGCGTCGTCGAGAAAATCGACTCTGAAGTTTTACAAGTGCACATAAGTACTAATAATTAAAACCAGTTGCAGCTACTGTCGGTATAGGTGAGTTGGAAGCGTTCTGGGCTCCCAACCATGGAGTTGGTGGTTTTGAATCTTGCTGTGACGATTTTTTTCATTGCTTTCGAATTTTGGGCTCTCTAAATCGAGGTGTTAATGTCAGTTTTTGTTTATGTGTATGTAGACGAGCTGAAGACATTGTCGCCACCAAAAACGATGGTTCAGTAGGTTAGCTGCTTGGAAAGCCATTAGTTGCTATGGAGATGATTTTTCCAAAAACAGTGTCGTAGCTCTTCACAAACTGAACAATCAAAGACTACCGTCGTCAGCTAATAGTGAAGCCAATACCGTATAAAAAAAATGTAACTTATGTCTTCTGTTTCAAACCATCATCTCTATATATAAAAATGAATGTTTCTTTCCTCCATGGTGTTATCGGTAGTGATGATACCTTTGGGGCGTTTTAAAGATAGAATTGATGTCAGTTCGTGGCATTTTTGTGTGTTACAAACAAATTGAATCCAGAGATGCCTCCATTGTGGCGTCATAATATCGGTCGGCGTTCGAGAAACGCAATGACGATTAATATAGCGCTAGAGTAAGTTGTTGGAAGTTTGTAAAATAAATCTTGAATCGCCGTGTTCATCCCATGGGCCGTTGTACGTGGCGTGTTCGAGAGTTTGTAAACCATATGCATTGTTCATTTTCTCTCCGGACGGAAAGACAAAACTTATAGTTCATCGACAAGCGTTACAATCAATGCAACACAAACACATTCGAAACGCTGTATTCCCATTCGACTTATTGTATTTTTTATTTCATTCTCCCAGTCATTTTCAAAATAAAACATGAAAGTTGTTTTTCGGCGTGAAATGGATTTAGCTAGAGGGGATTTAGACGCCGAGAGGAGGGGGGGAGGAGATGGATATGGTGTGGAGTAGGAGGGAGTGGTGTGAAGCCGAAGGTGGAGGAGGAGATGGACGAAGGAAGGGGGCAGGAGGGGATGGGGAATAGAGGAGGGGGGAAGGGGTAGACATAGGGCGAAAAAAATACATCAGCGTATACATATATCCCATACACATTAGCTACTGCGAAGCGTTGCCAGATTTGCTAGTTATTTTATAAAATACGGAAAATTACGAATAAACAAGAATACGTATATTTTGTATGAAAATTAGCATTAGATATTAAAATTATGTAAGTATTCGGACACAACGAAAAAAAAAAAGAAAAATAATCTCGCACTGCAGTACTCGAACCACCAACTCTTTGGATGCAAAACTAGAACTCTACCACCTGAGCTACAACGACAGAAGTTGTAACGGATTTAATTAATGGTAATGACGTGTACTCGCAAAACTTCAAAGTCGATTATCTAGAGAATTTTTGACAGTTGAGTCGAATGGCTTTGGCCGATTGCTATTTGTGTTGTGGACTTCACACCAATCTAAAATCCGTAACCCATGTGGCCCCAATGTTAGAGCGGGATCAATGTAAGTTTAATGAGTACACACACGTTCACTTTACTACTATTCAGTCTACGTGTCCTTGTTACATTCTCGCAATTCCCTCGTGGAGACAAATCGTGGGCATATCAATAGTCAGTGCCACTAATACTGTTATATCATTTCCCAGCTAGCCCGTGCCACGATTGTAGCTCAGCACAGGGTTACAGCGTTACGTGTTTCCGCTGTGCGCCGCAAACAGCCGCAGCCGCGCACAGTGATCGGGGCCCAGTGCCCGCGCGATTACTGCCGAGTGGAATGCGACAATGCGGGCGCCACCGCCACAGCCACCGGACCGCCACCGCCGCGCCGTTTAAATCCAATCCCGGCGACCGCGGCGACCCCCACACATCCCCCCCCCCCTCCCACACATCCACACGTCACGCTGCCGCCCGGCCGACCAGACCGGCAATTGTTTCGCAGCGCTGGCTCCAAATTAATGCGCGCTGCGGCGTGCGGTGCTAATTTGACGTGGCCGGCGTGGGCGGCACACGAGTTGCACCTCGTATTTCACTTTCCATTCCCAGGTTTACAACTCGGCGACCAGAAATCAGAAAAAAACGTAACTATCGTATAATAGATATAGGAAAGCCACGATTACTGCACGAGATATTTAGGTGAACATGTTAATATCCCTTCCGAACTACTGAAATATTCGATATAACCTGCCTCGATGATACAAGTCGCTAGGAATATGCCAACACTGTTCGTTCCTTCTCATGATTAGGTATATGGCAGAGACTTCCATTCAATTGCACTATCTCAGAATTTTCCCATCCACTCAAAACTTATTGTCCTAACATATGATATACAAGAAATTTTTACATTTACATATTATAATATAAAAAATAATGCACTGCCAAATATTAAGAACCCAATACCATCGAACTCAATTGAAACTTTCGATACCAGTAACTTTAAACACCAAATACACTGTGACAGTAATACAATTACACAACCTTCATTGTTTCGGGGATCGTCACGAAGTATTAATACAACATATCCACATATAATATACACTACTGCCCATTAAAATTGCTACACCGAGAAGAAATGCAGATGATAAACGGGTATTCATTTGACAAATATATTATACTAGAACTGACATGACATTACATTTTCACGCAATTTGGGTGCATAGATCCTGAGAAATCAGTACCCAGAACAACAAGCTCTAGCCGTGATAAAGGCGTTGATACGCCTAGGCATTGAGCCAAACAGACCTTGGATGCCGTGCGCAGGTACAGATACCCATGCAGATTCATCACGTTACCACAGTTCATCAGGAGTAGTGACTGGCGAATTGTGACGAGCCAGTTGCTCGGCCATCATTTATCAGACGTTTACAGTTGGTGAGAGATCTGGAGAACGTGCTGGCCAGGGCAGCAGTCGAACATTTTCCGTATCCGGAAAGGCTCGTACATGACATCCAACATGCGATTGTGCATTATCGTGCTGAAATGTAGGGTTTCGCAGGGATCGAAGGAAGGGTAGACCCACGGATCGTAACACGAAATGTAACGGCCACTGTTCAAAGTGCTGTCGATGGGATCAAGAGGTCACCGAGACGTGTAACCAGTGGCACCCCATACCATCACGCCGGGTGATACGCCAGTATGGCGATGTCAAATACATGCTTCAAATGTGCTTTCACCGCGATGTCGCCAAACACGGATTCGATCATCATGATGCTGTAAACAGAACCTGGATTCATCTGAAAAAAAAATGACGGTTTGGCATTCGTGCACCCAGGTTGGTCGTTGCGTACACCATCGCAGGCGCTCCAGTCTGCAGCCATGGTCTCCGAGCTGATAGTCCATGTTGCTGCAAACGTCGTCGAACTATTCGTGCAGATGTTTGTTGTCTTGCAAACGTCCCCATCTGTTGACTTAGGGATCGAGATGTGGCTGCACGATCCGTTGCAGCCATGCGGAATAGATGCCTGTCATCTCGACGGCTAGTGATACGAGGCCGTTGGGATCCAGCTCGGCGTTCTGTATTGCCCTCCTGAACCCAGCGATTCCATATTCTCCGGAGTCTTAGATTAAAACCAGACTTGCTTTGATCTCTGAGTAGTCTATCCAGGCAACCTGGCACGTCGTCTACAACTATTATTGGACTTTGGAGTTAAGTTGTTGCTTTGCTTGGCCATGTCTACTTATTTGCGTCAGTTGTCGTCATTACCTCCTGGCTCGCCATGTACTTGCCCGTCTTTGTGTTCACTTCTTACCTTAGGGTGATTAGCTGAACCCCAGCGGTTTTCCACACCCATGTCCTCGTGAATATGTGTACTTCAGTGACCGATAGTGGCCGCCATGCTTGATAGCAACAAGGCCTTCTGTTTGAGCAGCTATTCGCTCATAAAATATGATATTATATGGTTTCTTAACTGCTATTTGCTGATTGTAGCATACATGAATGTCTCTGCTGTTTCTTTTTCTTCTGGTTAAATTTACAAGACTATTACCTCGTGACCTGTCCGGGGGACAGTCGTAATAATAGGCGCAGTGTTTTCGTCTATAGGCAAATTATGCCAACCCGTAGTCGTATTTTTGGGCAATTTTTTGAGCTCCCTGTAACTGGCTTATGCTGCTGTAAGAATTTTTTACTGATTTAATTGCTGCCCTTTAGGCAATTTGAAGCCTGTTATAAATATTAATGATACTGGTTATCAAAAATTACGTTTTTGGGAAAACTAGTGTTACATGGTCATTTTTATTTCCCGTTTGCTTTAATAAACATTGTTTGCTGGAAGTAGTGACGGGCGCTGATGACCGCGATGTCAAGCGCCCTAAAGCTCCAATGACAACAACAACATAGAAATACTGAATGTAAGGTAACCCAACCCATATCTTCCTACTTCCGCATTGGTCTATCCTTACATATATACTGCTTATATTAATTCAACTAGAAAATCAGTAACCCCTTCGTAATTGAACAATTTCTCAAATGTCTTTCGACATAAACACCTTTTTTTCTCCCAACGTACTTGGACACAGCTCTACAGTGTCGACAACACAACACAAAATTAGTAATCGAAGCTGTGAATCGAGTATAAATGTTATTGACGATGTTACGACATTGTCTTCTTAGACTTCAATGCAAGAGGTGTTCTTTGGCAGCGTGTCTCACGAAGAAGACCGAACAAAACAATTAATTACACTCTTTAACGACATTTAAGCTGTTTGGCTATTGACATTAACAATGTTAATTCACATTTAAGATTTCGATTTTTAGCACTTTTTCTACAAATTTAAAATTGTCGAACGTTCTAGAAGCCGATGTCAGCTATTTTTAAATTTAACATCAGCCTGAAGGAGTTGCCATTAAGAAATTCCTTTAATTTCTTTTTAAATGCTAGTTGGTTATTTGTGAGATTTTTTATGCTACCTGGTAGGTGACCGAAGACTTTTGCGGCAGCATAATTCACCTCTTTCTGTGCCGTAGTTTGATTTAAGCTTGAACAGTGAATATCTCCTTTCTCCTAGTGTTGTAGCTATGGACACTGCTGTTACGTTTGAACTGTGTCGGATTGTTAATAACAAATTGCTTGAGTGAATATATGTATATAGTGAAGCTACAGCGCATATCCGTAGATCCTTAAATAAAAGTCTGCATGATGATTTTGGGTAGGCTCCAGCAATTATTCTGATTACACGCTTTTGTGCAATGCATACTGTTTCACTTAATGTTGAATTGCCCCAGAATATGATCCCATATGAAAGCAATGAATGAAAATAGACATAGTAAGCTAATTTACTAAGATGTACATCACAAAATTTTACAATGACCCTCATAGCATAAGTAGCTGGACGCATACGTTTCAGCATATCTTCAATGTGTTTCTTCCAATTCAATGCATCGTCAATGCGAACACATAACAATTTCGTATATTGTACCTTAGCTACAGATTTATGTTCAAAGTTTTAATTTATTAATGGTGTGATGCCATTTACTGTATGAAACTGTTTCTACTGGGTTTCATCAAAGTTCAATGAGAGTCCATTTGTAGAGAACCACTTAATAATTTTCTGAAAGACATCATTTACAATTTCATCAGTTAATTCATATTTTTCAGGCTTGATAGCTATACTTGTGTCGTCAGCAAAAAGAACTAGCTTAGCAGCTTCGTGAATATAGAATAGCAAGTCATTAATATATATATATATATTAAGAAGAGCAAAGGA
Organism: Locusta migratoria; assembly: GCA_026315105.1. Lineage (NCBI taxonomy): Eukaryota > Metazoa > Arthropoda > Insecta > Orthoptera > Acrididae > Locusta > Locusta migratoria. The sequence continues at coordinate 39,443,263 of CM048745.1, forward strand.
CCCGGGACCGAACCTTATGGGACCCCATTTTTTATAGTTCCCCAGTAACTGGTGGTGTTTTCTCGTTTTATAGTATTAGAAAGTTGTAAAACACATTGCTTTTGCTGAACGAAATGCAAGAGTTAGCCACACGTACCTCCCGCCCTAGTAGTGGCAGTCAGTAGAGAGTTTGCCTCGGCTCAGTGAACAGCGACAGGTAGCGAGCGGCTGTGGAACGCGCAGCTGTCTGCGCAGACCGCGGCGGCCGCAGACACGCGTGGCCGCGATGTCCGCACAACTTGCTGCCGAGTTGAGACCAGGGGGAGGGACGGTAGTGTTGGCTCGTGCGTGGCCAGCCCCAGCCGCTGCCGGCTGCCGGCCACGGTTCGTTTCGCTTAAAACTTCCACTTCGTTAATACGAACCCGCGCCGCGGCCGGCGCCGCCCTCTTTTTTTTATTTTTACCCCCCTCTGGTTAGGCTTCGCCTTTTTCGTTTTTATTTCGCAGTGGCGACGGCGGGGTGAAAGAAGTTTACACAGCAGGTGCAAGCTGCGCGCTGCAGATAGCGCGCCGGTCGCCGAACCTCCCCCCCCCTCCCCCTAACCCCCTGTCACCTCTCCAGCCCTGCGGGTATTTCGGCGGAATTTTTTCTGTCGGAAAATTGTGAGTGGCGCGGCTGCGTTTTACTGGCCTGTCGCGAACTCTGTTAGGAGCAGCTGCTCAGCCGCTGGGGCGCCGCGTGTCGATAGAGAGAAAAGCCAGTCACACCAGAGGCGGCTGGCCTCGGGGGCCACAGCGTACCGGTTGGTCTCTCTCTCTCTGTCTTTCTAAAAAGTAAACCATTTTTATTTCTCAGTCTCCTTATTTCGTGTTGCTTTCTGCCCAGTTTGAAAGTTCGAGCTGCCAACATTTCACAGACTTCTCGCAAAGCGTTTGAACTGCGCTTAGTGGAAGTGACTGTGACAGATGTTTGACTTTTTGTTTCCTGTGTCTAAAGTCGACATCGAACTCCAGCTGTCTCAGAGTGCGAGCAAAAGATGCATTATACTAGTGCATTTTCTCCAAGTACGATATATCATATCAAGAAAGCGACACTGAAATCCAAACGGAAGAAACCGCGATTCTGTGCTTAAATAAACCTGTTATTTCTGGAAGACAATACTACGAGTTGTACCTTTCGACATTGGCACATTAATTGGAAAAGAAAAAGTCGTACTGGCGTATTTTACGGCCCACTTTAGATTTGACTGTAATTTGATGATTTTTGCGAACATTGCGCACAAAAATAATAAAAAGATAAATAAAAACAATATTATGGATGATCGTCATAACATCTATGCACCAAACACGTAATATTCTTTCTGGCCGTATTTTAACAAACAGTCAAACTTATTCTATATCTCACTTTTTAGCTTTGAGAAATACACTTTTTTTTTCTTTTTTCCGTTAAAATATTATCACCTGTCTTGCTTTGGAAGTTTGTTCTAACTTTCTTTGCCTGTACCGGTTATAAATGACTACAGCCTGGAAGAACCGTACCGTACATATAGCATTCGGAAATCTGTCACATGACAACCCTCGCCCGAAACTCCTTTTCCTTAGTGTTACTAACATAGTTTTTGTCCAAAATATTTTAAAAGGAGAGGTTCTAGTAGCTGGTGGCTAACAATTATGTCTGTAAAATTTGGCGGCGTTCGGTTGAACGGTTAGACCTAAAAAGTGGGAACACGATACAGACAGACAGACATCGTCAAATCGCCGTTATTTTTGCAAATATCTCTGAAATTATGCGAGCTGTAAAAAAATCATAAGAGAGCAAAGCTTAAGGTAATTTTCTTCTCTACATCATGCAGTTTTCGTGTACGATGAACGGTTAAGCCGTTACTTTCAATTAAATTTCGAGCTGTCAAAAGGCGATCGCAAAAGCTCACTTTTAGTGTTACTGCCAGGACCTAAGGTGGTCCTGGATGCAGCCACACCTGCACTCACTTCGGCCCTTACCTCCGTCCCCCTGTCTCCCCTGTCTCCTCGTTACCTCATTCCTCTCCCTGTGTAATTGGCCCTCCACATTTCTATTTCCTTGCAGGTGTCTTGTTGTCTGCTCCCCTTCCCCTTCTTCTCTGCATATCCACCTCCTCCCTCTCCCTGTTTATCTCCTCTCTAATTCAACTTCCTCCTTCTGTATCTCCTCGTAACAACTCTGCACCACCGTTCATGTGCTTAATTGTGCGCTTCTTCAGGAGCCTATACTAAGGTTCTATTCATCACACACATACGGGGTAAACAGCTTTGCATATCCCTTGCCGTAATGATCTTTAACATATATTTAAAGACTGGAAACAGTGTAGCTATCCTACAATACAGTGTCAAGATTTCAGTATCATACAGTTCCGGGAATGCATCCAATTGAGCAAATTGGTCGTTTTTTGCACATAACCTGTGGTCTTTGGTGGGCTTCAGACAGCTTACAAAAGCACCATTAATGGGCCGTTCCTGAGAAAACCACGAAAAATCATGATTTTTGGGGACGAAAACCACTGATGGATTGGCCACTTCAATACTTTCTCATCATATTAAGGGTATATGAAAGAAGGGGCTCATCGACATTTTAGAAATTTTTCATGAGAAGAATTGAAACATTTAATTCCACGTAGAACCTGTGTTTTACAAACTATTCATGTCCCTTTATGTAACGTGTCTCAGAAATTTTATTGTAAATGATGAAACATAACATTAATAGTACCGATAACAAATAACTTCATTGAAAGAGCTGCACAATTTTACATCACATCATTCTCTAAATTCTTTCACCTTAACTTTCAATTACAATACATTTATGAACTGTTGCAAAATCTTGTCATAAAAAGGACACAGCTACTTGTGTGCAGTGAGCCTGTTTCTTCTCTGGAAAATGTAGATGGGCCGCTTCGGTCGTTCCCTGTGTGGGACTTTTTATTTTGTCATTTTCTGCGTAAGGAACACCTTTTCTCATAACAACAATAGTCCTCGTTGAAGTACACGCTGGTAGAGGGATCAGCATTTCTAAAAATTGTCAATGAGCCCCTTCATTCCGTGTACCCTCCATATGCTGTTGAGATGATATTCTGCAACTACTTTTTCAATTTCTTCCATACCTTTATCCGTTACCAAGAGCAGAGGTTCAAACTGATAGCACTTTTGTACAAAACCACAAACGCGATTTGGAGCCGAATTAGCACCGTGATATCTCAATAACTAACAATAGCAAATTTATGAATTTGTGAAAATATCTGCTGTGGCCATTTAACTATAGTCCGATTAAAATTACTTGCTAGCTGACGAATGTGTGCTGTACGCCGGTCGCGGTGGCCGCGGGGACTGAGGCGCTTCAGTCACGGTCTGCACGGCCACTACGGTCGGGGGTTCGAATCCCCCCTCGGGCATGGATATTTGTGCCGTCCTAGTTCGTAAGTAGTTCATAAGTAGTTTCTAAGTTTAGGGACTGATGACCCCGTAGTTAAGTCCCACAGATTGTACAAACATTTGATTTTGTGCTGTACGTAACGCACAAACGTAGCGGACATTTAAAAAATGTTGTTCAGGGCGCTGTTGTAAGAGTCGCCAAGAAATAAAGGCGGCAATGCGAGAGGCTCTCACCGTAGGAAATGTTGAGAGATCAGTGGGAGAACTGCAGCAGGGGGCGCCCTGTGTAGTCCCCAGTTCAGTACTGTGTTGTACCCTAACCATACGTGGTGTAGGCACCTTTGCATCCGTCAAAACAGCGTTCAACCATCTCCAGCAGAACTAAAATCATGATACCTTCGTTCACGGCGAATAAAGCTTACTTTTTTGAGCAAACTCAAACAAAAAATTTCAGATACAGCGCTAAAAGCAAACCTAGCGCTGCTCGGCACTTAATTACTGGTTATTAACGAGACAAGTGGATTCCAATCGAAAAAAAAGTCATAGGATAAAAATATGGCAGATACGTGAGAAGGTATTATAACTTAAACAATTTAATTAATTAATAAAAACAACAAAGTACTTTTGATGTAGAAATTAAAACAAAGGCGCACTTTCTCATTTGCTTCAACGTTAGGGTATAGCTATAACAAACCCGAAGTACAGCCTTCGGAGAGGTCGTTTTCACGTAAATCATACGAAGCTGGCAAGTACTTCCACAGTTAAATTAAATTAAAATTATAAATCCGTTGTTATCTTCTTCTTTTGCGAGTAATTTACATGTAGTTAGAGTTTTCTCCCTGAAATGTTCTTTAGTCACTGTTATTTGTTTGTGTCATACATTGCAGTATCGGCGCAAGTAATACTTAACAAGATTTGTCATAACCATTAGAACCTTTTTATAATTAGCGGTAATTAAAAATATGCGCTGCTCTTCTGCTGTCAGCGGAGTCAACTTAGAGAGAGTCGCTGTCCAAGAGCTAAGTGACAAAACGAAAACATTCATCGAAATTTTGAATGTTTGATGTTCCTCCGTGCCGCAAAACTAATTTTGATCTGGTTTCTAAAAGGATAGGATTTTGTTTCTCGTAACGGAAAGTCTGTTCTATTTCACTGTCAAAGAGCAATATTAGCGTTATCTCAAAATTGTTGCGCAAAGCCTTACCCCAATATTGGCAAGTAATACCGAACGGAGGTTTACTTACATTCGCTTTTATAGAAAACAGACTCAGAACAACGGTTTTCTTCTTCATGATATTATTTTTATATAATTCTTTTGTTACATGCTATTATGTAAACACTCAGTATTATCTACATCAAATTTGTCATGAAATAATTTTTTATTCAATGACATAAATATCTTTCATTCCAGATGCCATCGTTTCGGCTTTCTCATCCAGACAGGAAGTTAACACTCACGGAAGTGCCTAGTTGTAGACATGTTCGAGGAACGTAAGTAAAGCTGACTGTTAATAATGGTGACAGCAAACAATGGCAAAACGACGGCACGTTTCCTGTCAGAACTGAATGCGCGCCACGCGTTCCATTCGCTCGCTCCGCTGACGGATTTCATTCGAATGAAAACGAATGAATCATAATCCTTGTGCTGTGTAAAACTACAGCCGGCGGAAACGACTGTTTTCATTTGGTCGTTCCGACTGACTCTTTCCACTCCGAAAAATGAATGGGTTCTCGAACAGAAACGTAAATCGACGAGCGCCTGTATCGGACGTGTTCCTCTTTGGGTCGCTCCCTGCACTGACGCTTGCCCGGCCTATTCAGACACTGTTATAGGAGTACCTTTCAGCGTTTACTCGCTCGCCACACAGTACACTACTCCCTGACAGGGTAGCCGTGGAGCGGGCGTACGTAGCGACTTCCGGCTGGGAGGCGGGCGCCAGTTCCTTCCCTTCGCTTCGCAGCCAGCCATCTGTTTCCATTACGCCGCGACTCACACAAAGCTCGCTAAAACGCCGGCGGTAGCTTGCAGCCACGCAGCCAGCTGTGCATGGCGTCCGCTCGATTGCCGCCTTAGGCGATCACTCACCATGTACAGTTGCTTCCTTTTTTATATAGTTTGAGGGACGCTATTTGTTTCTATTAGGAATATAGTGTTCTGCTAGAACACGCTATGCTCGTATAAACATGACATCACGCTGCAGCAGCAAACATTTGAGCTCCGTCTCCACTATCACGTCCGTTCAGTAAATATCCCATCAGTGCGAAACGCAAGTTCTTGAAGATAATACCGCTTCGTATGTGGTACTTCATTCCCTACTCAACAATACAGTGTGATCTCAGTCGTAAACCAGCAAGATATAGACAACTTGTCTCTTTCATTTTAAACTGTAAAATATACCTACGGGTAAATACAGACTCTGATCGTATCTTACTGGTTACAAACTGTACCCTAAAACGAAACAAATTAGAAAAAAAGTAGGTATATAAGGAGTGGGACTGGCTATATTGAAGGAACGAGAAGTTCTCGGAAGTTTCAGAGAGAGCATTAGGCAACGGCTGAGTGAAACCAAGTAGATAACAACGGCTATCTTTGAGAAATGGAATAGTCAAGACTGCATAATAGTAAACAGGCAAAAAGGCAAGACGTACTAGAAATCGTTAGGTATCACATAAGATACTGAATTTAATTGATTGTTGTTGATGTCTTCAGTCCGGAGACTGGTTTCATATAGCTCTACACCCTACTCTATCCTGAGCGAGCCTCTTCATCTCCTCATAAGAATGGCAGTTTACATCAATCTGAATCTGCTTACTATATTCATATCTTGGTCTCCCTCTGCGATTTTTACCCTACACACTTCTCTCCAAGGCTACATTCACGATTCCTTAATGTCTAAGAATGTGTCCTACCAATCGATACCATCTTTTAGTCAACGTATGCCAGAAATTCTTTTTCTCACCAATTCTGTTTAATACCTCTTCATTAGTTACGCGATCCATCCACCTATCATCACCATTCTTCTGTAGCATTACAGCAGTGTGTTCCAGTTATTGTCAAAAGCTTTCTCCAAATCTACAAAAGCTACAAATGTAGGTTTGTCTTTCCTTAAAATATTTTCTAAGATAATCCGTAAAGTGAGTATTGGCTCCCATGTTCCTACATTTCCCCTGAATCCAAACTTATCTTCCCTGAGGTCGGCTTCTACCAGCTTTTCCATCCTTCCGTAAATAACTGGCGTTAGTATTATGAGGGGAATGTCGTCTACTCCTGGGGTCTTGTTTTGACTTAGATCTTTCAGTGCTCTGTCAAATTCATCTCTCAGTATATTATCTTCTATTTCGTCTTCGTCTTCTTTCTCTTCCGTTCCTACAATATTGTTTCTAAGTTCATTTCCTTTGTAGAGCTACTCTAAATACTCTTTCCACCTTTCAGCCTTCCCTTCTATGTCGAGAACTGGTTTTCCATCGGAATTCTTTATATTCATAAAACTGCTTTCCTTGTCTCCAAATGTCTGTTTTATTTTCCTGAAGACGGTATCTGTTTTCCCCCTATATTCGTCTGTACACCTGCATTTGCTTTCTAGCCATTCCTGTTTTGCTATTCTGCACTTCCTGTCAGCCTCAATTTTTAGTCGTCTGTACTCCATCTGACTACACAGGGGAGTTTCGAAACAAATTTAATGTATTAGAGCTGGAAGACATAAGCTCGCAAGTGCTGTGGACAGAAGTAGCCAATACTGTCAAGAAGGCCGCAGAGAAACATATCCCAAGAAAAAGAATAGCAGGAAGGCCAGATGGCTATCAGCTGAGGTACTGCATGTCACAGAAGGACGAAGGAAAGCAAAAATCAAGAGAGACGGATCATATTTTAGAACTACAGCCAGATATTTTGGAGAGCGAAGTCCAGTGGGCCCTGGAAAATATGGCTAATAACAAAACTAGTGGACATGATGGAATTCCAGACATGATGGAATTATTTAAAGACATTGGAAAAAAATACAGTGAAAGTACTGCACTCTGTATGTCAGAAAATATGGCGCACACAGCAATGGCCATAAGACTGGACAAGATGAATATTCATCCCGATTCCAAAGAAGGGAATCTCTAAGGAATGTTCCGGTCACTGAACAATTGCACTTACCTCGCATGCTAGCAAGGTCATGATGAAAATATTACAACACAGACTTCGTCAATATCTAAATCGAGAGCTGGGTTTAGAAAAGGGAGAGGAACCAGAGATCAAATTGCTAACATTCGGTGGATTATGGAAAAAGCCAGAGAAGTCCAGAAAGATGTATACCTTTGCTTTATTGATTATGCCAAAGCCTTTGACTGTGTCGATCACAACAAATTATGGGACGTATTTCTGTCAATTGTGGCCTAAGGTTCCCTCTAAAATTCTCAAGAACTCCAGGTTCCTTTAATTTAATTAATACAAGAGGAAATATATTTAAAAAATACAGCAAAGATATCAAATACAGATGACCAAACAATGAAATTGACATGTAATGCAAAATAGCTAAGTTGGAGTGACTACACGACTAATGAAAGTCCTTACAACCATGTATAATTACGGGAAAGACAGTTTACTACGTATAGAAAATTACAGAGACGTTTAGAGAAAAGAAAATCAGCAGTGAATATCAAGAGTTCAGAAGGGAAACCGGTACTAAGTTCAAATGTTTCTGAATCTAAGGAACCAAACTGGTAGGGTCATCGGTCCCTAGACTTACAGACTACTTGAAATAACTTACACTTAAGGCAACACTAACAGCTGTGTCTGGTGGAGGGTCCTAACTCCCGGCGGGGGCGGCTGCACAATCCTATCATGGCGCCTTAGACCATGCAGCAACTCCCGCATGGCTCAGTAGTAAGTAAAGAAAGGAAGGCTGATTAAGAAGGGCGAATGGATGGAGAGGTTGTCCAAGGGAAGTGGAAGTAGGTGAAGATAGGACATACTACACTGGAAGAAGATTTTGAGATCGCAGCGATAGATGAGACAGACGAAATGCCTACAAACGTCCAAAGTCAGATTATATTTCAACAGCAATCAGGCATAGTCAGGTGAGAATATCAAAGACCTGTTGGTTGGATAAGTCACGTTTTCAAAATACCAACACGGATTATTTAGAGTAGAGTGGTAAAGGCCACCTCTGGGAAGACCAGTCACGAGACAACATTGACTTTTCGATTTATATTTTGAGGAACGGAAAACTACGTTATATGCAGAAACCTGTCAGAGAAGAGAAATGGTTAAGAAGGGACCAAGAAAAGGTTATAGTTTTCCCCAGTGTTTTGCAATCCGTACAAGGAACAAATAGTGAAGTAAGACAATGTGAAATAGCTACATAGAATTAATGTTCAGGAACAATAAATAGAAATTTTCCTGTTTCTTCGTTATTATGGTACTGTAATTTTGTCTGAGAGAGCAAAGGACCTGAAAGACCAATTTAATAGAATTGACAATATCTTGAATGGAGGATATAAGGTGAATATTACCCAGATGAAAATAACAGCAGTGGTGGGCAGTCGAATTCATAGGCGCCGACTTCTGAAATTCTTGGGGTGTGCTCAGTGGCGTATCGATGGGGAAGGGGGGAGGAGTTTGCTGCCCCCCCCCCTCCTCGACAGGTGTTTCTAAGGAAAAGAAACAACAGCCTCATACAAACTGTCATATCATGTTTGTCGGTTCCAATAGATTCAAAACCCATTGTTACACCCCACCCAATTCGGTAAGCAGGATGAAAAATGTCACGATTTACACTAACACGATTCCTTGAAGACAATCGACTTAAAACATATTAAGCAACAGCGGCGCCATTCCAGCGATTTATAGATAATATTCATGATGGGGTGAGAAATGACCCCAAGATACTGAGGGTTATGCATATCGTAGGTAATAGGCAAAGGTATGCCACCACATATACTTGGGGGTTTGTATGCGAATGTCACACTATTTTACAGTATCTGTTCAGGCAGGGACATGAGAGTACAGCTTAAACTCCTACCAGTGGAAAGAGCAGGAATCATATCTAATGTCTTGCTTGTCAAAAGTAGATTTGTTTATTACTAATATGTCATCATTTTAAAGGATGCACTGTACGAGGATAATTAATTTATTGAAGGAACAAGATTACATACAGTAATCTGTCAACCGTAGAGCTCGGTTGCAGGAACAGAATTTAAATTTGTCTATTATACCACAAATTCCGTGGTCATTCTTAGGTTGGAACAGAAGAGTAAGGCTGAAATTACCAAACCAAACATTCGTGATGAAAACATTTTTAAATTTCATACCTGCTGTGTTCTGATCAGCTAACTATAATTAATATGCTCTACTCGAACTCTTTCTTCTTTGACAACCATAACACGTGCACATCACACAGTGTAACTTCAGTTTCACACTGCGCAAAGCTCTCTTGCCGTATTTGTCAAATTTTGTATTTATACTTCAGCATCAGATGCTGTACGGCAATGATATTCGCCACAAAATGAGTCAATAAATATATCACAAAGGAAAAGTAATACCAAAATTTTCAGTGGGGTATGCCAAATAAACCCACTCAAATTTTGGGGTATCCTTGAGCGACCGAGCATACCCGCAGTCGGCGTCTATGGTAGAATTGTATACTGCGATTCTGAGGGAAAACGATTGGCTAACGAAACAAGAAAAGCAGACGAGTTTAGTTCTTTGGTAAAATAACTTATCATAGTTATAAAACGCGGAATCGCTATGGGAAGAAAATTATTTATTAACATTAAGTATTAATTTAAGTATTAACGGAAAATACGACATTAACTGCGCGTGGGTAACGTTTAAAACGTGTACGCAATCGGCATTCCAACCCCGGTCTCCTGATTTCTAGGCAGTTGCGTTGACTTTTGTAATTTCGTTTTTATTTTTTAATGTTTTTAATTTTTTTAAATTTTGCTCTATGGGCTACTTCCGGTCGCTGATCGTGTTCCCTGTTGTTCGATGCGTTCTTCGCTCAGCTTTTCTATTTCAGAAGGCGTTCTGCCCTCTGAACGGGTGCGCTGAGCCACGGCGCCTGGCATACCTGCACCACTGCCCTGTTCTTTCGGACAATATTCACGGAACGTATGACATTAACTGCAAATCAGTTTACAAAAACCACGAGTTTGAGTTCTAGTGGACAGCGTGAAGTCGAGAATTTGTATCTGACGGCAGGCGTACTTGAGTAATTCCGTACAGGTGTGGTGACCGTTGTGTCCCCAGTGGTGTAGGGGTCGGCGCAAAGACCTAGAAAGCAGGATACCCGGGTTCGAATTCCGGTTGGGTACACGTTTTCATCTTTTTAATTGGCAGTTAATGTCATACATTCCGTGAATATGAGTAGATCAAAGTGGCGTCGGTTGTTTCGGACATGTCCGAAAGAACAGACACCATATATAATTTAAGTTTCAGGACGTCATAAGGTGTTTAGTATAACCCCCGTACGGAAATGTTACGCTCACGAAAAGCATTTCAGACAAGGCGAAAATAGAAGCTTTCGGAATGATATGCTGCAGAAGAAAGCTGAGATGGGTAGATCGCATACCTTATGAGGAAGTACTGGAAAGGTTTCGGGAGATAAGAAATTTTTGGGGTGACTTGAATAAAAGAAAGATCGATTGACTGAATACGTCGGAGACATCAACGGAAAGTCAATTCAGTGTATGGCAGGGAGCGCGGGGTAAATATTGCAGTGGTCGACCGCGGTATTCTTCAAATGTTTGTTAATCTTAAGGGTCTTAACTGCGGGGTCATCAGTCCTAAACTTACAGACTACTGATGAACTACCTTATTCTAAAGAGGACACAGATATCCATGCCCGACGGGGGATTCGATTCCCCGACCGTAGCGGCCGTGCAGAAGAGCACGATATTATGTGTACTAAGTTTCAAATGGACACGTGTTGCGTCCTTATTTACAGACGAAGAAGCCTGCACAGCATATAGTGTAGAACTGCATCACTCTTCGGACTGGATGTAGCAACCTCTGACATCTGTGTGGCTAATAGTGTGCGCAATGCAGTTTTATGTTTGCTATGCCATTGCTTGTGGGCACGATAAAATGGGATTTTTAGTATTTCATAAAACTATGTCGTTGAGACAGCACTACTGATGCCCCTGAATATTCGGGGCAAAAGGCACCCAGTAACTGAGAATGAGAGCACTATGTGACCTCCACCAATCTTCAAACATGACGCCAAACGGTTTCTAAGCCTTATCTCGATACGGGGAGGTTGTCTGTGACGGACTTAAATGTATCTGCATTTCATCAACTACATGACAATAATTTTGGATTTGTTGATATAATCAGCTAATCAACTGGACATACACAGTTTATTAGATTCCACAATATAGATTGCGGTAATGGTAATGTTATCTTCTTCAAAAGATGCAACAGAACACGTTACGTTACATAGTCAAATTCAAGTGTTTGTAAATATCGGACCAAACTGCGTGGTCATCAGTCCGTAGCTTACAAACTATTTAAACTAAGATAAACTAACCTCAGGACAACACACACACACCCATGCCCCAGTGAGGACTCGAACCTCCGACGGCGAGCAACCGCACGCTCCACAGCGAGGCGCCTTATACCGCTCGGCTACTCTACCGCGGCGATAGTCAAGTAAATTCCACATCCGAAAAAAAAGACGCAGTTTTCAATGACGCTGACTGCAATCCCCGTTCTCTGAAGTTTGTTTGTGGCAGACTTTGAGGAACGCGCAGTAGCGTCGGCAGCGTTCGAAACTGCACGTTTTTCTCCGTTGTGGGGACGATGACATTGTTCTCTGGCGGCATAGTGGCGAGAATTTAGACGAGTTTCTAGAAGATCTGAATTCAAATCACCCGAATATTCTTTTCACGATGGAGGTAAAACGATGGCTCCTTTCCTTCCTTGGTCTTATGAATAGGAATGAAGGTCTCTGTTTACATTCTACTTGGAGTTCTGCTCGCTCCCTTGGCAAAAACAGAGGATCGGAGTTTTTGGTATACCACCCGCTGGTTATTAATGTGTGCCATCGGCTACTTCTGACGTTAGTCAGCCTTGGTTAAGTGATGCTGTTGATGTTTAGTGTGTGTGTGTGTGTGTGTGTGTGTGTGTGTGTGCGCGTGTGTGCGTGCACGCGCGAAGAGAGAAAGAGACAGAGACTGAGGTCTTTTTGTAATTATTATTCAAACCGAGGTTTTTATATTGACTCGTACAACGTTATCTCGCTGCATCGCTGCATTTGTTCCTTGAAAACGGCGGTATATATATATGTCGAAATATCAGTGATTGTAGATGTTACCAAACTGTAGTCCCGTAAGTTATTTGGAAACTGATGATCGTGAGGGTGATAGATGTTGAACGGCAGCCGTCACTTGCAGAGCATCTGAGGGCTCTCGAGTGTGCTAAAGGTGCTCCAGTTCACAACACTAACTTTTTCCGCTTACATTAATGTCCTGCAACTCTGTACCCTAACATCTCAAAAATGTTCAAAAGTTTGTTAAGCTTATGGGACTTAACTACGGGGTCATCAGTCCCTAAACTTACAAACTACTTACGAACTAGGACGGAACAAATATCCATGCCCGAGGGGGGATTCGAACCCCCGACCGTAGTGGCCGTGCTGACCGTGACTGAAGCGCCTCAGTCACCTCGGCCACCGCGGCCGGCCCCTAACATCTCTTCAGAACGAATATTTCTCGCGTTATAACATTTCCTTCTTCCGTAGACATATTCGTTGCACCAGAAACCTCTGTATTCACTTGACTGAAGTACACTAAATCAAGAGCGAGTCCTTGCATTTATGGTTTTAGGTTATCTAGCTCCCCTGCCACATTCGTTCACCTGACGTTCTTCGTACTCTCAGTGATGGTTTTCGATACTTTTTCTTATTTTCAACTCACTTTGGCAGTCGGTTTCCAAGGATTCGTAGATTAGATTACATACATTACATAAACTCATCCACGTTTTTCGAATGACACAGTTGAACGTAGTACACATGGGACAATTAACATGACAGCTTCTTCACTGATTACAGAATACTTAGGATAGCCGTGCGTTTCCAGCCTCCATGGGACTGCGCGGCCGCTTCCGCTAGAGGATCCAGACTTCCTTCGGGCATTTGTGCGTGCGTGTTTGTGTGTGTGTGTGTGTGTGTGTGTGTGTGTGTGTGTGTGTGTGTGTGTGTGTGTGTGCGTGCGTGTGTGTATTGTCCTTTGTATAGGATTAAGTTACTTTAAGTCTTTAAGTCTATGAACCGATGACCACAGTACTTTGAATCCAAGATTAACAAACATTTGAACTTTTGAGAAAGTGCAATGTGTCAGTAAGGAAATTGCATAGGTCAGAAGGTTTAGTTTTCAAAATAAAGTTTATATATGAGTGAAATGATAAGGTAACAGATTGGATGGAAGTAAAGTAAGTTTGACAACCTTCAATTACTTCAACTTTTTGTGAGACTGTCAGGGCATTCATGGATTATGGCTACCCCCAGGAGTGCAACTGTTTGTTCGAAACAAATCGACAGCCACGAATGTCTTTCTTCAGGACTCCAAACATATGGAACTGAGGAGATATTGGAACTGCATGCATGATGTGTAAGGGCTGCCCAGCCAAATATATGCAGCGAATTGGAAATACCCTCGGCAACATATGGCCGAGAACTACCCCGCAACAAGGCGATGTCTTTTATACCACGGCGCAGAAGTTTCGCGGCAGCCGTTACGCATCTCCCGTAGAGTTCCGGTGCGACTTTCATATTTCTGGAGTCCCGAAGAACGACTGAGAGCGAGCGCTCGCCTGGGTACAATCGTCGCTCTGCAGTCGACTGCAAACAATTTTTCATAAATTTCACATTGTCTCACAGCAGGACGAATGTGTCAACAGTTTTGTCCGTTATTTCTTATTTATATACCAAGCAGAGTTTCCGTGTGTGTGTTTGTATTTCATTGCAATCTATATTTGTACTTCAATGTTGTAATTTGGCGTAATTGATTTTCAAACCAAGAGTAAGGTCGCTGTGGTTGTAAGTATATTTACAAGACACAGTTAAGGCGATATAACGACATAAACAATAAAATGCGCGAAAAACTACTGTAACAGGCGAAAATTTTGCACACTCTTCCTAAACCTCTTGATCGTTTACATCTAAATTTGGTTCACATATTTCTTACCGTGAGGTAACAGTTACTGTAGCGGTAAGAAGCAGTTTCACATATAATTGACGAGATATGACGTCATAAATAGATTCATGATAAACCACCAACTCACGCAAAAGGTTGTAATGTGCAACATATTCATTACGAACTGTATTCGCTTGCAGCTTCCATGTTAAGCATCTGGAAAATAACACTATTGTGTGATACACTGTTGAGGAGAAATGACGTCATAAGTATTGAGCTACCTTAACGGTGGATTGCGATGTATATAAAGGCAAGTCGTTATATGTGATATAGAGTGGCATTGTGTTTGGTATAATGTAGAGTTCTCGTGTGTTTCTCTATTTGCATTGTAGCTGCGCGGAATGTCCGCGCGGTCTAAGGCGTCGTGCTGCGGACTGGACGGCTGTTCCTGCTGGAGGTTCGAGTCCTCCCCGGGGCGTGTGCGTGTGCGTGTGCGTGTGTGTGTGTGTGTGTGTGTGTGTGTGTGTGTGTGTGTTGTTCTTAGTGTGAGTTAGATTAAGTAGCTTTCGAAGTCCAGGGACTGATGACATCAGTTTGGTCCACGAGGTTTACAGACAACAGAAATATACACTTTTGTTCCGCTTGTTGTGAAACCTTGCACACTTGAGATTCAGAACAGGAGGAAAGTCAGCGTGTACATAAGATTTTGTGTGGTGACTGGTGGAAGTACATTAGCAACGCACCTCAACAAAATCTACAAATTTAATCCGGTCCTCATGAAATTTTCTATTCATTAACATTCAAACTGAGGGGGACGTCACTGCTTACATCAAATTTCGTACGATATATGGCGAAGGGTACGGTACACAGAATTCGACGTAATATGAAAGTATGTGCTTTTTTCCCGTTTCACAGCTCAGCATGGTAGTTATTAGATATATCCTTGTCATAGACAAGAGGTAGGACATTGACGGACAGAGTAGGAAATATAGGAGAGTAGGAGATTGATAGAAGAGATGAGAGGGGAAGATGATCAGAAAAGGGGGAGGGGGAAGGAGTGAATAGGAAAATAGCCTGGCAACTCCTGGTTTTCAGCTAGTTATACATAAAGCAATTTGCCCGTGTGTTTATATTGCATGTAAATACAAAGTTCTGTTGCCATGTTCATGAAAAATTGGACACTTTATCTTCAAAACAAAAGAAAGGCCACTGCAATATAAAAATTCGTATGGTGCATGGTTCTGAGTACTTACGGACGTCGACAAAATCTACGGTTTTTACTCCGATCTTTATAAAATTTTACATGCTTAATCTGCACAAGAGGAAACCAGATTTCATACGGTGTATGGTACCTTGCAGAACACGTAGTCACCACTTCACTGATCACCATGGAAGTTAACAAAGTTGTATAATTTTTCAGAGACGGAGGAAGCAATGGAGTGTAACGGTGGAGGACGAAGTAGGCAGAAAGACGATGGGGTGATTGGCAGGAAAGGTGAGGGTGGAGATGGGGCAGAGGGGTAGGAGGGAAGGAACAGAGAGAGAGAGACAGACTGATAGAGAGGTGGGGGAGAGCAGATGGACAGAGAGAGAATGAAAGAGACTATGGACAGGGAGAGTAAGCCGGAGGTGGAGTAAGCTTTCACCTAGTTACGTATGAAGTAGAGTGTCCTTGTGTGTGTTTGTATTGCATCAAATCTACAGTTTTGTTCCGATTTTGATAAAATATTACGCACTTGGCCATCAGAAGAATAGGAAGGTTACATAATATTTCGCACATTGCATGGCGGAAGGTACTTAACAATAAATTGGAAACACTCTACACAACAGGGCGTGTAGACTGCTTCCGTAGATACGGGGAAAAGTGCGCGCCCCACAGCGTCCCAAGCACAAGTAGGAACAACTAACTTCCGAACCATACTGTCCAGATGTATTGCAACTTTTTAACAATTTTTACGTTCAGACTTTAATGATATGACCTTTATAATTTAATACTTCATTGTTTTACACCATCAGTGTTTAGAAACATAAAGCATTCTTTTCTTTTAATAATCTATGTCATTCTGCTTTAATACAGATTTCAAGATTTCTAAATTCAAATGTTCAAATGTTTGTTAAGCTTATGGGACTTAACTACGGGGTCATCAGTCCCTAAACTTACAAACTACTTATGAACTACTTACGAACTAGGACGGCACAAATATCCATGCCCGAGGGGGGATTCGAACCCCCGACCGTAGTGGCCGTGCTGACCGTGACTGGAGCGCCTCAGTCACCTCGGCCACCGCGGCCGGCCAAGATTTCTACAGTATGACCCATTAAAGTCTGCACCTTTAATATTCCCACAAAAATGAAAATATTTTCAAGTACCACAACTCACTTTTTCAATTTCAGTTAGACCCATGTTTTCTTAAATCTCACCCTCCACCCGGACACCCTGCCTGTTTCCTGTCTCACTCTCGCAGCAGTTCCCCTCCACGCCACGCCCTCGTTTCCTTTCCTCCGTTCCCCTGCGTGTCCTTTGCCCCCACATCCCCCTACCTCTACCTGAAAAAATGTAACAACAGTAATTGTCACAACGCAGACAAGACGAATTGCGGTGGCCGCGGTGGCCGAGGAGACTAAATGTTCAAATGTTTGTATAGTCTATGGGACTTAACTACGGGGTCATCAGTCCCTAAACTTACAAACTACTTATGAACTACTTACGAACTAGGACGGCACAAATATCCATGCCCGAGGGGGGATTCGAACCCCCGACCGTAGTGGCCGTGCAGACCGTGACTGAAGCGCCTCAGTCCCCTCGGACACCGCGGCTGGCGCCGAGGAGACTGAGGCGCTTCAGTCACGGTCTGCACGGCTACTACGGTCGGGGGTTCGAATCCCCCTCGGGCATGGATATTTGTGCCGTCCTTAGTCTTAGCTAGTTCATAAGTAGTTTGTAAGCCTAGGGACTGATAACCCCGTAGTTAAGTCCCATAAGTTCTACAAGCATTTGAACATTTTGTAAGCATCTTCAGTTACTGTTAAATGTAAATGTTATTCATTTCATAAACTAATTATTGTAAAACTGTCG
This sequence comes from Locusta migratoria, assembly GCA_026315105.1. Taxonomy (NCBI): domain Eukaryota; kingdom Metazoa; phylum Arthropoda; class Insecta; order Orthoptera; family Acrididae; genus Locusta; species Locusta migratoria. The sequence goes on from CM048745.1 coordinate 39,460,841, forward strand.
CTTAGTACATGATTAGCTTTTATCTTGTTTTAGATACTAAATATAATACAGCCGGCCGCAGTGGCCGAGCGGTCTGTGGCGCGCCAGTCACAGTCAGCACGGCCGCTACAGTCAGGGGTTCGAATCACCCCTCGGGCATGAATGTTTGAGTCGTCTTTAGTGTAAGGTAGTTCATAAGTAGTTTGTAAGTTCAGGGACCGATGAGCCAGTAGTTAAGTCCCATAAGCTCTACAAGCATTTGAATTCACGCCAGTCCAGGACAGCCAACGTCAAAGCCGGAAGTCGGCGGCTGCCGGCGGTACCGCCTCCCTCTTGCTGGGTCGGCCGTGTCTTTAAGTAATGTGGAGAGCACATCTCCAGCCGAAACCGTCGCAGTTCCTGGAGGTTGCAGCATTGCGAGGACGGCGTGCCTGAGGTTTCGCCAAGGAGTAGCACGCGCTCCCCGTGACCTCGTGAGCAGCGTGTCTTAGCCAGCCGCGCTCGACTGATTAACCGAGCTTGGACGCACTCCGCGCTATCGCTTTATTTACGCCACCATATTCGGGTGTTGCGAAACGGTATGAGGCGTCGTAGGCACCTTGTGTCGCCTCCTGTTTCTGTGACCGTTCGCGTTACCCGTGGTTAGCTCTATTTAATTCCGTTAAGCTTAACAAATATTTGAACATTTGAATATAATCCAGAAGTACTGAAACGTGTAAATGAAAAACATCAATTTGCAACTTTTGGCTGACAATAAGATAATAAACTGTTTATACAGAATAGTTTAAATGTATGTTATTAAGTATAAAAAGAGCAATCTTCCTCCCCCACCACCGCTGTTTTCCAGGATTTTCCAGCTTCTGGTGGCTTCCCGCGCTATCCCCAGTGGCCACTCGGTTTTCCTGAGACTGGACTTCATCCGTCTCTGTAATCGTGTTTCGGGGACCACGTGGGTCCGACTTCCGTCTTCCGGGGTTTGCAGCTAGTCGCCCGAGTCCACGCCACGTCTCATATAAAACCAGTACCTAGATCAATTTCTAACAGACTGCAACTTAAGAATCCACCGTGATTTTGTATAATGAATCCGATATTCAACCACTTCACCTTCATTGGAGTGCGTTCATGTAACGTAGCCGTGTGTCGCCGTTAGCGTGTTTGCTCAGATGTGATTTTACTTGCTATACACACGCACCATCTCAAAATAGGCACGACAGATCAGAGCCAGCTTCAAAGTGTTATTGTATATTCTGTTTCGTGACACCTCCCACTTGTTGAATTTCACCTACGATAACGGCGCCTGCTTCCGCTTCGTCTCAGCACGCTGTTTTTGGTGAGTTTCGCTGTGGCATTGCGTGTGTGAGAGAGAATGAGTGTTGTTTGTGAATCCTCCCCCCAGTAGCGTTAAATCATTTATAATTTAGGCTGGGCACCGTCCGAATTAAGCCATGTGAGAGAGGCATTTTTATTGTGTTAACGAAATTGGTCCCCCATTTTGCTTGTTTTCTATCTGAATAAACAAGTTTGAGATCAGTATAATCCATAAGTTGCCTATAAATTGTAGTTTTTGAGCACCTTCCCTCTTTTATTTAATATTGTTCTTCACAAGTGCTGAAAACTTACTCAGATGCAATTCTTATGTCTAAATTCCGTTGCGCCATAAGTGTTTTCTTAGCCACCTTTGTAAGATAATTTTAATTGTGGTGGCTTGCTTATTAGTGTCTGAGTATAATAAAGTGTGAGCTGCTATGTATATTGACCACAGTAGTATTAACTTCCTTTTATTGAAGTAATCTGTTCTCAGTTTGGGCCAGGGAACAAGACTTTTTGCAGCAGGGAGTAACCAGTAGTTCACACGGACCTTATTTACTATTTTTTAGTGACAAAGCATGGCTCTTGTTACGTACAGTGGTCGACTTTTAATATTCGTAAGAGGGGAAGTGTGGTGGGAGGATAGAAACCGGTTCGGAGGCTTTTTATCCATGCAGATCTATCCAGTGGCTGGAAACTACAAATGACGATGATGATAATGATGACAGAGGAGACACCGTATGTTTACACTTTGTTCAATTACATACTAAGATTCAATTTGAAAACACGACATTGTATGTTAAATTATCTGTTTACTCATTAATATGATGACTGACTTATAATGCAGGATTTTTTATAGATAATCAATATAGCTAAACAAACATACCGATCTTCGGAACCGCCAAGTGTTCTGGAACAAAATTATATAGTCGTAAGTATGATCAGTGGATCAAAAACTGGATTATAGTAAAGATGTATTAGAAGTGAAAGGCGAATTCGAATGTAAGTTTGCGTCCCTGCGCAATCGGCGAAAAAGTTGAATTGAAAACATTGTCCTCGCAGCTGTATCTGGAAATGGAACAACTTCACCAGGCTGCGAGGGACCGGGTTACTCGTCGCCGCGGGCCACACTGCAGCCGTCTGAGGACAGCCCTGTGCTAAGTTGTCGCTACTTCAGGCACCTCCGTCCAGCATGAGTGCTGTCGCCTGTAAGCGCAGGGTGCGCCATGGGAACTCATAACCTGTTCCATGCGTATTCGTCACAAATGCCGCCCATATCTTCCAATGTTCTCTGTAGCGCTGTGTCACAGTGGTGGACCTGTCCTTCACCATATCCCAAACTTGTTCGATTCGCGACAAGCGAAGTGCAACACTCACAACGTGACATGAAGACTACATGGGTTTCGGGTTTTAGAAATTTTTGATATTTATGGTACAGAAGTTCAGAACTGAAATAACAACCAGCCAAAGCCATTCAACGCAACTCTCTAAAATTCTCAAGAAAATCGACTTTGATGTTTTGCAAGTACATGTAATTACAAATAATGAAATCAGTAGGAGGACCTGTCGGTGTTGCACAGTGGGTAGCATTCTTGCCGCACAACCGCTGTTGGTTTTAATCCTGCCGTGAACAGTTTTCTTTTTCCTTTCTTTTCTTTGTGTTCACAATTTTCATATCTAATGGTAATTTTTCCGACAAATGCGTGTATTTATTTATTCGTAATTTTTTATATTCTATAATGTTTACTTCATAGAGGTTCTAAAGCAATTTACTCTCTCAGAATCAGTTATATAAAACATTTTGGGATTTCTAATTCCACATATTGTGGCAGTTTTTGTCTATGTGTATGTAGACGAGCTAAACACCTTGTCATCACCTAAAACGATGGTTCAGTAGGTTAGCTGCTTGGAAGGCCATTAGTAGCTATGGAGATGATTTTCCAAAAACAGCGTCGCAGTTCTTAACAAAATGTACGATCAAAGACAACCGTCTTCAACTAATAGTAAAGCAAATACGGTGGTTATTGCCACCATAATTATTAAGAACCTTTTATAGACTATAGAAAATTACGAATGAACAAAGGTACGGACATTTTTTCGTAAAAATTACCATTAGAGTTGTGTAAGTATTCGAACACAGTGAAAAAAATTAAAAATCCTCTCGCGGCAAGATTAGAACGACCGACCCGACGGTTGTGACGTAAGAACGCTACCACCTGTGCTACACCGACAGGTCCTCCTACTGATTTAATTATTTGTGCTTACATGTCCGTGCAAAACTTCAAACATTAATTTTCTCGACAATTTTATGCAGTTGCGACGAAAGTATTTGGCTGATTGGTATTTGACTTCTGAACCTCACGTACCATAAACATCAAAAATTTCTAAAATCCGATAGCCATGTGGTCTCCTTGTGAGATCCTGTGACGCGAAGCAGAAACAAGTGGTCCTGAATTTTCTAGCTGGGAATTGGCGTGAGTGTGTCGTAGAGAAATGATACATCAACGTGTGGCAGGGTGTAATTCTGATGGCTCAAACTGATGACAGTGCTCTGGATGGGCGTCGAGTGTGGTTTGCGGTCGTACCCGTTAGCAGGCTTTCAGCTGGCGTTGTGTGACTTGTGCAGATGTCACCGTCTGCAAGGCCGTTGCGGTCGGGGGTTCGATTACCCCTCGGGTATGGATGTTAGTGCCGGCTAGTGTAAGCTAGTTGATAAGTAGTTTGTAAGTTTAGGGACTGATGACGCCGTAGTTAAGTCCCATAAGCTTTACAGGCATTTGATCTGGACTCGTGCAGACGCATTCACTGTGATGTCGCTCTCTGTGTCTGCGTCGAACCGAAAACCGGCCATCTTTTTCAAAGAAAACGTCCTCGTATTCGTCTGAGGACACCATCTGACAACATTCCTGGTCCGAGTGACGTCGTTCTATACACTACCGTCGTTCAGCGCCTTTCTGCACATGAGAGAAAAGGTAGGCGGAGAAGGTTCGCCTGAACACAATGCTGTAATAAACAGCGACGGAGTGTCCCTCCCGATAGTGTACGTTGCGTTTCATTGTCCTGCTTTTGCGCCAAAGCCAATGAGGATGTAAATCCGTCGTTGGACGCCATTCGGATGAGGTGTGCGACTTCTGGGGGTTCCACGTGGCGCTGCCTGCTGCATTCCGTCGTGCTCCGCGGCCTTCCGTCAACCATTCTGCACACAGAAACAACTTGTGCAACACGAGCACCAATCTCCTGGGTGGTTGCACGAATATTCTTTCATGCGAACAACACGCTGGCTTTCGCAGTTACATCTACATCTACATAGATACTCTGCAAATCACATTCATATTTTTTCTCTACCGTTCCATTCTCTAATAGCGCGCGGGAAGAAAGAACACCTAAATCGTTCCGTTTTCGATCTGATTTCTCTTATTTTATTGGGATGGTCATAGGTGGGTGCTAGCAAAATATTTTCACATTCAGAACTAAAAGTCGGTGATTGAAACTTCGCAAACAGATCACGCCGCAATGAATAACGTCTTTCTTTTAATGATTTCCACCCCAATTCTTGCAACATTTCCGTGACGCTCTCTCCCCCGTAACGTGAACCTTCTCAATGTCTTCCGTCAGTCCCACCTGGTGAGGGTCCCACAAGGGTCAACAGTACTCCAGGAGCGGACGTATAAGTGTGATGTAGCCAGTCTCTTTGGTGGAGCTGGTGCATCTTCGAAGCGTTCTGCCGATGAAACGTAACCTTTGGTTCGCCTTCCCCACAATATTTTCTATGTGTTCTCTCCAGTCAAAGTTATTCGAAATTGTAACTCCTAGGCATTTGGTGGAATTTACGACCTTAAGATTTGACTGATTATCACGTAATTAAAGTTCAGCGGCTTTCTTTTAGTGGTCATGTGTAGTACTTCACATTTTTCTTTATTTAGTGTCAATTTCAAATTTTGGCACCATGCAGACATTTTGTCTAAATCGCTTAGCAGTAGCTTTTGATCCTCTGTTGACTTCACTAACCGATAAACGACAGCATCGTCCGCGAACTCAATGGACGGTACAGTTCTCTGTACACCTCCGAAGTATCCCGCATGACTATTCAAGTCACAGTGATACACTACCTTCCGTGTATCGCTACAACGAGAGGTACAGGTACTTTTATTTCGTGAGATGGTGTTGCTCAGAGATATCGATGTTGACACTGAACCTGTAGACCGACACGGTTGAATTGTTAAGTCATTTCTGCGCAACAGACTAATGTACGAGTCCTGGAATAAGAACTTCTTATGTCCAGTCTTTGAAGGCAAAAACTGTAAAAAAGAAACTCTATCCGTACAAGCCTGGAAAGGTCCAGCAAGTTCCGACAAGCCGCCATGTCATCCTCTGGTGTTAGCGGGCGCGGTACGGAGTTGGACGCGTCCAGCGCCCCCACTTCGCCCGTTGTGTCTGTTTTAACAGAGTTGTGTTTCCTTCCGAACATGAGTGTATTTACATACTGACCCCCCTCTACTAGCCCTTCGAGTTTGCAACGGCAATTTCCAAACACCCTGTATCCTGATCGCAAATGGCGTTCTAGCAAAGCTGTGCACACGTGGAGCAGAACGTTCGAGCGCGCGCGGCAGCGGTCCACAGCGCTCCTCCCTGGTCCCGTGCAAACAGCGAGTGGGGCGGGCGCTGCGGCGCCAGCCACCCAGTGTTGACCTGACGCGCGAGTGTTTTGTTTCCGCGAGTGGAGTGGAGCGGCACCGGCGGATAATTCCAATCAGTTCTGCCAACTTCGTCAGCGCCGTCCGCTACAACGGCCCGTAATTGGCCGGCCTGGCGGAGCGTCCCCACCCCTCCTCCCCCTCTTTCAGCCCCCGCCCCCGCAATTTCCTCGGCCAGCCATTCAGTTCCCGCCCCTGCCTAATCTCAGCTGGCGATGACGTCCTGCTAGACGACTCGCCATCAGGTTCCTGAATGGCAGCCTCTCCATCGTGCAGCACCGTTCTGAGAGTCCGATATTACCTCACGTACCGCGCGGGCGGGGCACTCAAGACACTAATTAAATCTCGACATCCGAGCGCCGGTGACGAACGAGGTGCAAGGTCCTCTACTTCGGTTAAGTCTTCAGTTGAAGTCGACTGATACGAAATGAGAAGACAAAAATTTTTCTACTGTTTTTAAATCTATCGGACTCAACTGCTTGGTTATTAGACCGTAGCTTACAAACTACACGGTGTCTCACGAAATACGCCTGCCAGGCATCCGCGGATCGCGCGGTACGGCTCCCGGCCGCCGCCACCGCATCCGCCGGCCACGGCAACGCCCGATTCTCGGATTCTATTGTGCTGCGGGTGCATGCACTGAGTTAAAGTCTACGAAACATTGCCCTCTGAGTAACCTAAGCTTACCTTTATTTACAGTAGATGTTAAAAATTATGTCCCTCTATGGAAAGAACGGCCTGACATTTCTTGCACACATTTGCGAACACTCGACGACTTTAGGCTGCCGAAATCTGGGAAATGACTAGTCAAATCTCTTTTCTCGATACAATAAATTATGACAGATATGTGAACAACATCCTGCAACCATTTCTTTAAGAACTTTTACCAAACGAAAGGCTGTACAGTTATTTCATGCAGGACAATGCAAGACCACACATTTCCAATACTTCTATGTCACCAATACGAAGTGTTTTTCATGATAGGATACTTGACTGGCCTCCTCGTTTTCCAGATCTAAATCCCTGTGACTTTTATCTTTGGGGAATGTTAAAAAACAAGGTGTATGCAAGCAATCCCATTACACTCGAAGAGCTGGATGACAGGATTCGACTAGTCATTTGTCAGATTTCCGCAGCCGAAATTCGTCGAGTGTTCGCAAATGTGTTCAAGAAATGTCTGGCCGCTCTTTCCATAGAGAGACATCATTTTAAATATACTCTGTAAATAAAGGAAAGCTTAGGTTACTCAGATGGCAATGGTTTTTAGATTTTAACTCACTGTATGGGCCCGCGGCACAATAGAGTCCAAGATTTGGGCGCTGCTGTGGCCGGCGAATGCGGTAGCGGCGGCCAGGAGCCGTATCGCACGATCTGCGGACGCCTGCCAGGCGTCTTTCGTGAGACACCCTGTACTTAAACTAAGGCAAACTAACCTAAGGACAACACGAACACCCATTCCCGAGGGGGGACTCGAATCCCCGACGGCGAACGGCTGTGCGCACCATAGCATGGTGCCCCATTGCACATGGCTAACCCGCCGCGGCAAATGGGTCGACAAGACGATGGTGGTAGTTTTACAAGATTGGGTCAGTGAAACTGGTCGAGGAAGGTTGCGTTCTTGTGAACCATTTTTGTTTGAGAAAGGCATGGAAAGGACGAGTCATTCCGCTAGAGTAGTTGTATGCGACGAGCTGATATGTACATTGTAATACACGTCAAAGCAGGCAAAAATATAATTCCGGTGTACAACATAATCGTAAAAAAGTCATTAAATGCAAAATAGACAACCACATAAATAGGAAAATGTATAAATTAAAGTAATGGTAAACGGGAAAATTTCCACACCAGCGACATTCAAATTTCCAAATTTAACTCTTCATGTCCTGCCAAACCACAAAATTGAAAATCATATATTGTAACAAGAAAATAAAAATAAAACAATAAAGTAATTTTAACACTTATAACAATAACCAAAAATGAATTTTCCAACGCAACAGGGGAAAAAATGAAAAAAAAAAAAAAAAAAAAAAAAAAAAACCTCTCATACAGGTTGCGAACCAGCTACACCGCATACATTACTCTGCAAATTCACCGAACTAATCAGTGCACCACAGAATTTTCGTTATATAGTTCTTCGTATACGTTGTGTTAGTGTATTTGTGTGTTATGATCTCTTGTTAAATTGATGATCTTTGATAAATTTTATACTTTTCATTGCGTCCCTATGACATAGCTCACTGCAAGACTTAAATACAATACGGCCAAATACGAGAGACATATTTCCGGCCGCGGTATATTAGCCGAGCGGTCTAAAGCGTCTCGCTGCGGAGGGCGCGGTTGCTGGCCGTGGAGGTTCGAGTCCTCCTTCGGGCATGGGTGTGTGTGTTGTCCTTAGGTTAGTTTAGCTTAGTTTAAGTAGTTTGTAAGCTACGGACCGATGACCACGCAGTTTGGTCCGATAGATTTACAAACATATTTGAACATAGTTCCGTTAATAGCCGTCAAGTCTTTCCTATGTTCACTACCGCAAGAGTTGCAGGGATTACAGATGCATGGACAAAACGTTGTCTGAAAATCATAGGCTGACGACTTAGGACTTCTAGTAAGGAGTGAACTTGAGCTACAAACCGCACTTGAGATTATTAAGAAGTATGAACTTGCATCTACTGCTATACTTAGCAACGTACAGTAAAAAATCACCATTGGAAGTGGCAATAACGTCAGAGCGGAAGGACAACTGACGGACCACTATGATCGGGGATTCGAATCCCTTCTTGGGCATGGATATTTGTGCGGTCCTTAGTATTAGTTAGTTCATAAGTAGTTTGTAAGTTTAGGGACTAATAATCCCGTAGATAAGTCCCATAAGCTAGACAAACATTTGAACATTTGAACAACTGACGGAAATGGACAAAGTGAAATGTCTAAGTTCAGTTTACACACGGAATACACGACTAACGGCTGCGATAAATTACAAAAGAATATTGATAAGTATGAGAGCCGGAATACAACTTCACAGCCTGCGAAACCTCGATGGAATGCAAAACGTTAATACATACATAACAGCCAAAGTGAACTCCTAAGTTCTGCCATTACGCAAAGAGATGGGAAAGAGAATGCTCGCAGCACTCGGCCACTTCGTTAGTAAAGGTCAGATTTTTAAAGTCAAATATGAAACCCTTACACTAATGAACAAAGATCGCGGCATTAATCTCACAGGTGTTTACAGTAAGGCATAGGCGCTTTACATCTGCAAGGCCTACCAACAATGGAAAGTTTCTGGACGAGAGAGTTCCAACCAGCATGGACCCGCCAGTAGATGTAGCTGTATCATCTCAAACATTTTCTCAGTTAAAACCGAGAAACGTGATAGAACAGAAGTATAATCATTTTCACTGGAAGAAGATATAGGAGAATATCCACGACCGACATTTTCCTACAAATGTAAGGTCAACTTGGTATTTAGCAGTAAACGGGAAGATACCGACGACTGCGTGGCTATATACCATACACATGGCGGAATCACCACATTACATCATTTTTAACTTGATAGATAAACACTAGCACAAATTTATATCTGATAAAATGAAGGATATTTGGGGTTATGTTCGGCATGTACTGTCACTTGTGTTACGAACATCAGATAGTACTATAACACCAATGAAACTATTACACCACGAAGAAGTGCCATACCCAAATGACAAAAGGAATGCTGTCAACTGGATAATGGGACTTGCAGTATTCTTAGAAGAGAAAAAAAAGCAAAGAAAACTTTTTGATGTATCTGACAATACAATACCACCAGTTAGAACAGACGAAAGATTATCGAATACAATATGCGAATTTTCTAGATGTAAATGTCTTCATAATTTTACTTATCATTTATCAATTTCGATTTTTTTAGATACAGTAAAAGCCTCTTAAGTTGCTTATAGATAATGACAAGGAAATGTTTTGCGTTCATAAAAAGATGTACGTTTTATTGAATTTTCGGTGCATTTTAATTCAATGCCGTTCCTTATATTTAATAGCTTTGGTATAATGGGACAATGTTGTCTCCAGGAACTGTATTATTTGTTAATAATCATCCTTGTCGTTCGGAACGACGCAGTAGTTCCACTGCTGTTCGTAGCAAGTTTCTGAGGCCGTGTGGACGCGTGCAAGTTGGGTGCTACTTGTGTCGCACTACAGGGCAGGGTCTTCCTGGGCAGGCCGCCAGAGGAAGGGCCTACTTGCCCGCGGCAGGCTGCTAGCGTGTGGCTCAGGGCTTCCTGGAGGCCACGGCAGAGTAGGCGCGCGCACTGAGGCGCTGTGCTGCGGCGCGCGCGGCCGTTCGCCGTCCGGGGTCCGAGTCCCCCCTCGGGCATGGGTGTATGTGTTGTCCTTAGGTTAGTTTCATTTAGTTTACGTAGCTTTTAGGCTAGAGACTAATCACCAAGTAGTCAAGTTCCATAGATTTGAACATTCGAACTTTCTTGAGTGTCGGTTGCACTTTGACCACAACATTATTTTACCAAAAGAAAAAGAAATGTTAACATACTATCGGCAGAGAGGTGATTAGAGACGTAGCACAAGACGGGACTGTTTTGCTAACGATTAAGGATGCAATATCCTTCATTGATTTAGGGCAATCACGGAAATCCTAAATCAGGATGTCCTGAGGCGAGTCTGAGCCGCCGACCTCCTTAAGGCGTGTCCAGTGTGCTGACCACTGCGCATGGAAATGTGTATGCCAAGTGTACTGCGATATTACTCGGGTCACTTTTACGATGTGTCTAAGCTTACTTTCATTGGCGCTAAGCTCCACTACGCTTAGAAAATAGTTAGTCTATAAGGTAAAGCTGTCGACAATCCGAAGATTAGTTTGATCACCATAATGCTTTACTAGGCATGATCCTTTTTGCAGGTGGTGTGCCGTTGCCTTCCTCCGACCTTCGAAATGACTTAGCCAGCCAGATGTAGTGGGACCTAAAGTTTAACGTGGATTCCGAACAACGGTGTTACTCGATATTTTTCACATCTGCAACATTGCCAGAGGTGGAAAGAAGTGGAAAGAGACAGATGAAAATCCCAGGACCTGGCGGGGATAGAATCCGTGATCTTTGGATTTATAGTCTGGCACTGTATCACTTTGCTACCGAGCCACTGTTTGCGAATCAAACGGTGTAAGTCATTGGAAATTTGGTAACGGTATTCCCCGTGTGTTGTGATAAGTGGACTGCATGCTTCGTTGCTTTGACAATTAAGCCGATTTCGGCTGACTGAACTTCATTTAATCCGGGAACTGCGGATGACCATTCCAGCCTGCAGAAGGACTCAAATTTTGACATCAGAGGAGTTACAGAATATTTGTATTACAACAGTGTAAAAACACCTGGCACGCCTGGGTTATAATGTATTGAAAGCTTAAATGTTTTGAATATGTAATCTAAAGTGTTTTATTTCATATTTTAGTTTAACTGCTCATTTAAAATTGTAAGGCGTTGAGTTAATTTAACCCCATTTATTGCTTTTAAACTTTCCTTTGTATGTTTGTTATTCTATTGAATGTTTTGAATATTATCACTGTTAGGCCGCAGCGGAGTGGCCGAGCGCATTGAGGCGTTGTCCTCGGACGCGTAAGGCCGTTCCCCTACGGGAGGTTCGAATTCCCCCTCGGGCTTGGATGTTTGTGCTGCCTTTAGTATGAAGTAGTTTATAAATAGTTTGTAAACCCCGCAGTTAAGTGCCATAAGCTTAACAAACATTTGAACATTAAAGTTAAGGGGAGTTTGTTAGTAATCACAGTCTTGTGCCGTATTCGTTTGAGATTAACAAGATGGCTCTGTAAAATGAACTTTTACTGTTTACTGACAAATTTTTGATTTGGCTGACCAACTCTTGCCAGTCCCCACCCCCCCGCCCTCATGCCTTTGCTTAGCGCAAAAATATCTTTGTTGCTTAACAACTTTTGATTTTTAATTCGAGTTGTGCAGTCTATTCGCTTTTCTGAGTTGCTTAATTAATCAGCGACCCCTAGGAAGTAATTTGTAAGCTGATGCTGCCCACAGTCAGGGCTGAACAGGAAGTTAATTCTGAATCCCAGTAGCTTTATTAATCTCATCTCCCCTGTAGACTGGGGCAATCTCTTTTGAAACGGCCCCCTAGGATGCGGCAGCTGCTGACAACGTCAACGCGAAGACCAGCACGAATACAACGTAAGCACTCATCGACTCAGCAACAATACGGAATCGCGTCGTCGTATCGGTAGTGAGTTTTAGGCGATACAAAATTCGTTACTTTCGTTGTACGCATTGCGTCAATATGAATCATGCTAGCGATTTCATAAAACATTTTTAAACTACCTAAGCTGGGCCACGCTACGCTTTGGGTAGTTTGACCTTCTCTGCATTTAAAATTTATTGTCCGTGTGTTTGTGTCTTTGTATTCCATACAGATCTACAATTTTATTCAAAGCTTGATGAAATCTTGACCTTCAAAGCAAGACGAAGGTCTATGTTGATTTATGGATAAATTACAACATAGATTTCAGGAGATTAACTAAGAAATGCTCGAAAAATTGCTGCATCCCCCGACAATTTTGCACACCTTCTCGTAAATCACAGGATTGATTTTAACCGCATTCGGTGCACAAGGTAACACGTTTTGGTGCATAAGGTATCAATTGCTGTAAAGGTAAGAACCAGCTATGATACATCGCTCCAGAATCTTTCTCTATACATCTTATAGCCGGCCGCGGTGGCCGAGCTGGCTGAGGCGCGCCAGTCACGGTCTGCACGGCCACTACGGACGGGGGTGAAAATCCCTCTCGGGCATGGATATTTGTGCCGTCCTCAGTATCAGCAAGTTCATGAGTAGTTTGAAAGTTTAGGGACTGATGACTCCGTAGTTAAGTTCCATAAGCTATACAAACATTTGAATATACATCTTATAAAATAGACTGTATGTGGGTATGTACTTCAGGAAATACCACGTAATAAACAATGAGTCGCGAAAACAGCCGCATCAGACGATAATATTCTACATCTGTTCCTAAACTAATAGACCGATTTCAACCAAATTTAGAACAAATATTCTTATGGTTAGAAATCATTTGCTATGGTTGCAAAAACCACCTACGATACACGGTTCAAACGATATCGTGTAATAAACAATGAAAACTGCCCCATCTTGCGACGCGTGATACTGTGATTTTATTCATCAATTATTCGACAATTAGAGCACTTAGGGAATTGCAATAAACTTTGAACATCATTTAAAATCATTACGAAACATTTTCTCGCTGACAACCCGAACAAAATGATGAAAGGAAAAAAGTTCATCGCTTACTACTTTTCCGATTTTCATGATGTATATCTACGGCATTTGGTATGACGTTACAAGTTATTACTTCTACTCTGTAAATTGCATTCGCGAGATATTTCGCAGATAGTACACGTAATCACCACCGAATGTTCCGTCGATACTATATTACAGTTCGGCATATAGTTCATGAGATAGGAAGTCATAAACAATTTGGTTGTTGGAAAACCGCATCATCACGTATGCGGCTTCGATTTATTACGTCTTTACCACTATCACCATTCACGACATAGTTTGCAGACAATAGGCACATATATCCAGACAGCAATTATTAGAGTCTAACGTCGTGAAAGGGTCGCAGTGGTTGGGAAGGGGTGATGGCAGGGTTGTAGCCTTTGCCCGATGTTATTCGTTCTATACATTTCGCAAGCTGAAAAGGAAGCAAGGAGAAATTTGGCGAGGGAATTAAAGTACAAGGAAAGATAATAAAAACCTTGCGCTTTGCTGACGACATAGTAATTCTGTTAGAGACAGCAAAGGACCTGGAAGAGCAATTAAACGGAATGCATAAGTGTCTTGAAAGGAAGGTGTAAGATGAAGATTAACAAGAAGAGAACATTAAAAAAGAGTAAAACGAAGGTAATGGAATGTAGTGTCAGAAAATCAGGCGATGCTGAAGGAATTAGGTTACGTAATGAGGCAATAAATGTCTTAGATGAGTTTTGTTATTTGGGTAGCATGATAACTTCTGATGGCCGGAGTAAAGAAGATATAAAATTCAGAATGGCTATCAGAAGAAAAGCGAAATTTGTTGACATCCAATATTAGTTTAAATGTTAGGAAGTCCTTTCTGAAAGCTTTTGTCTGTAGTGTAGCATTATATGGAAGTGAAACGGGGACAATAAGGAGTTCAGTGAGAAAGATGATAGAAGCTTTAGAAATGTGGTGCTACAGACTAATGATGAAGATTAGATGGGTAGATCACGTAACTAATGAGGAGGTGCTCAACAGAATTGGGGAGAAAAGGAGTTTCTGGCATATCCTGACTAAGAGATGGGATAGGTTGGTGGGACAGTCTGAGACATCAAGGAATCGTCAACTTAACATTAGAGGAAAGTGTGTGGGTCTGAAAATCATAGAGAGAGACCGAGCGGAGAATACAGTAAGCAGATTCGAAAGGTTGTAGGTTGCCGTTCATATTCTCAAATGAAGAGGCTTGCACAGGACAGGGCAGCGTGGACAGCTGCATCAAACCAGTCTGCGGACTGAAGACTACAACAACAACAGGCACATATACCACTGAATGTACCTTCAAATTTACATCATAGTACGACAAACGTTTTAGGAGACATGACATGATAAACAATCTAATTTCCGAGTAACTGCTACATCGTGCGCTGTTCTTCCACATCTCCTCCTAAAATAAAGGAACGATTTCAGATAAACGCGGTACAATATAACTTAATCAGACAACAATCGCTGTGAGCTGAAAAACTACCTACTACACTTAGCTCAGGAGATATGACTTTGTAAACAATGAGTCACAAAAACTTTCCCATTACGCGGCGCGTGATTTAGGAGACTTCATTCATCCACTATTTATTCATCGCAGACAGTTTTCTAATATTACATTCTACAAATCTGGAATATTGTATTACTGTAGGACACATAGTCCAGGATATATGATGTAAGTATTGAGCTCCATGAAAACTAAACTTGAATGGACTGATAGTCAGGTAGAAGCCGATGTACAGAAAGGGAAGAACGAGATTGACTAACTATTGCCAATAGTCAAGTTTTCAGTTACAGTAATGTTTTACATAATCTATATTTATTGCTATTTTTCTCTCTCTCTCTTTTTTTTTTTTTTTTTTTTTTTTTGATACTGCACCTATAATTTTCTTCATTATGTATATTTCTTTGTTTTACTGTTTCTTTTACGAATTTTTTTCTACAGACCACGCTGTCGGCAGGGTGTTGGACACTAACTTTTTACGAAGTTTCTAATACAACACTGTAAAAATGTATTTATATCCGAAGAATACCGCGCTAGTAATATATAAAGTAGATGTCCGTGTGTTTGTATTGCGCACAAATCTACAATTTTGTTCCAGTTTTGTCGACATTTTTCACGCTTGACATTTTAGCGAAAAGGAAGGTCACTGTGGTTGCAAGCATTACGTTTAGAGCATAACACAGGACGTATAACGTCATAAACAATGAAATGCGCTCAAAACTGCTGCATCGCTCGAAAATGCTGCACGTCTCCTCTTAAACCACGGAACCGATTTCAACCAAATTTGGTGGATATATTCTTTACTATGAGGTAACAATTTCTGTAGAGGTAAGATGGACCTATGGCACATGATTCAGGAGATATGAAGCGAATGGTGCGTACTCGTGCGGACTCGTCAAAGTCTACAGTGTCATTTTGATCTGCATCACATTTTGCACACTGTCCACATTGTGTGGAGGGCGCTATACCTACTTACCTTGATGGAATCTACGATTTAATCCTATCTAGATGCAATTTTGCGTACCCAAGTTTCAAAAGAAGAGTAAGGTCACAGCCTGCATCAAATTTCGTACGGTGCATGGTGTAGGGTGCGTAACAACAGACCACCGCTATGTGACCAGACGCCATGAAATAATGCACGTTTTCACCGATTCACAGCTCACAGAGGGAGTAGATGATGGGCAGGTAGCAGGTAGAGAGGAGACAAGACGTGGGAGAGACGGACTGAACAAATAGATACCCGGGCATCACCGGGTTTTCAGCTGGTATTAAATAACTGGAAATGGAAATAAAAGAATTCTTGCGTAGATAGGTTCGACGAGAAAATACATGACGCAAATCAATACGCATCGTTTTCTAAGTTAATGTCAGTATGTGGAACTGAAGCAAAGGAAGAAGAGAGATGTGTTCTCAGATAATCACTGTTCACTGTAAACCAATGGATTGACCTTTTTTGTTGGTTTCCTTTATTAACTTACAGATCAGGCGGTTTACGACTATGGACCGTGGAGCGTGTGGCTGGCCTTGAGTAAGGCAATCGTTTTCCACGTTCCTTTCATCTATCCCCCCTCCCCCCTCTCTCTCTCTCTCTCTCTCTCTCTCTCTCTCTACACATCCTCCGCTTCCTCCACTCTCTATTCTTCCTCCGGCTCTGTTCATCTCCCTCTTCCTTTGTCTTTCGTGTTCTCCCTACCGCCCCCCCCCCACTCTCTAACAGCACCGCTGCCTCCCCCATATGTCATCCAATTTCCACTTTCCCTCGTCGTAGCTGTTAAAAATCCACAAATTTAAAATTCTTCTGCTCATGAGACCGCATCGTCAAAGCATAAAAAGTTACCGATATTTCGGCCCCTGTTGCAAGCGGCCAAAACTTCGGTGAATTTGATTTATTGACCATGCGGTCCAATTCCCAAGAATATTTTATTGACAGTAAAAATTAGGAACTTACTTCATAGTTTATAGTAACAGGGCAAATGACGAAAACGTTTCTCTCTTACATAAAGGTAAAAGAGACGTATAAACAAGGCTACTATGAAGTTTTTTTTATAGTACAATGTTTTCATTTCCATTGCTACTTTGTCCACTTAGCATGCTGCAAAAGAACCATGTAAGCATGACTGCCCGTAGAGCGCGATTTCTACCACAGCTCCTGGTCAATACGCTAGTCAGAATTTGGTAGCACTTCAATCTCGATGTATACTTATTATGGAAGCTAGAGACTTTATTGCGTGATACGGATAGGATCTGGTGTGCATTTAAGTGTAATAAGTGGGAGGGTAAGAATTTTATTTATGTTTCCATTGCGATAATTGCAAACGTTTTTAAAGGATATTCAATTGCACTACTCGGGTCATTCATACAATGATGGCTTTCATCACGAGCGGATATTACAGCTACTGATGATTCTTCCAGGTTACGTAGCCGTGCTTCTTGAGACACTTCTTCTGCTGACGTTTCGTCCAGACCCGCGCTGGAAATCTCCAGAGGTTATCCTGGGGGTGCTGAGTCTGGCCGGCTGACAAGTCGGACATCGGAGAGCGGCGTAAATACTGTCTAACCTGGCCGCGATGAGGTTTTCGCTTGATCAGCAGAGATAATCTTTGTGAAAGATAAAACTTAATTATCGATTCCAACCAGTTAAAGATAAAAACAAAGATACTTAGTCTGAAGAGCCACAATCCTTATATCAGTAAGTTTCATGGATTCTAGCTTCCTTTCAAAATTGTTCCCACGCTTACGTATTTCAACTGTTTTTCTATAGTCGCGGCGGAGCGGCCGAGCGCATTGAGGCGCTATGCTACGGAGCACGAGGCAGTTCCCCGTCGGGAGTTCGAATCCCCCTCGGGCATAGATGTTTGTCCTGTCTTTAGTATAAGGTAGTTCATAGGTAGTTTGTACGTTTAGGGGCTGATGACCCCGCAGTTAAGTCCCATAAACTCTACAAACATTTGAACATTTGATATCATATTTTTGTAAAATCTTCCGGATCTGATCGGTAAATTTTCTGATAAAGGGGAGGAAAACCGTTTTCTTCCACCTCTGTGTTTTATTGTAATCTTTTGTCGAAGATTATCTCTGCTAACCACAGAAAAACTGATCACGCTCATTTTAGAAAGTGTTTCTGCCGCTCTGCGACGTCCATCTCGTCATTCGTCAAAAAAAATAGCAATTGTAGAGGAAACAGTGAAGGGGTGGGCACAAGAACTCACGCACCCGTTTTCACTTACACAATAAGCGGAAAATAACATTGTTAGTTATTACCAGCAGACGCAGGCTGCATAATTACAAGCGGAGAATGGGTGTCCTCATTTCGTGTAGAGCCACTTAACGAAATACATAGAATTGAATTTTAATGAAGCTGTAGGACATACAGAAGCTCATACGGTGTGGGAAAGTCTGCTATTATTCCCTAAATAAACTGGTGCAGCATTTACCGGCAACAGCAGCAGGTGCACTCTGTATACATCTCGATTCTCGCGGCATTAACACTCAGCGTGGACTGTTGTTAACCTTGTTTTAAAATTACACAAACGAATGAAAATACTCGCATGCACAGTTTCGGAACAAAGTCGAGGCTGGAGGACACGTCGTCCGGCGTGGTGCCGGAGAGGGAGAGAGAGAGAGAGAGAGAGAATTGATATATTGCAGAGATTACCGAAACTCGGTTGTAAATTGCGAATACGTGCGTTATTAAATAAGCGCTGAAGGTACCACAAGCATCTGATGTTTACTGCAAATCGGAAGGCTAAAAGACGATCACTGTACGTAACAAAAGCCTTGTTTTATGACTAAAATTAATAAATGAGGTCCGTGTGAACCACTGGTTTTACCCTGCTACAAAGCCTTGCTCCCTGGCCCAAACTGAGAACTGACTCGTTTCAAATTACTTCACTACCAGGAAGTTAATACTACATTGGTCAATATACATAGCAGTTCACACGTTATTACACACAGACATTAATAAGCAAGCTACCACAATTAAAGTTATCGTAGAAAGGTGCCTAAGAAAACATTTATGGCGCAACGGAATTTAGACATAAAAATTGCATCTGAGCTAGTTCTCAGCACTTGAGAAGAACAATATTAAATAAAAGAGGGAAGGTGCTCTAAAACTACAATTTATAGGCAACTTACGGATTATAGGTTCCATCCACAGCCTCGTGAACAAACGCTGAAGTTGTTCTAATCTCACAATTTTTTCGAATTATACGGATTCGAAAAAGGATTAATATTACATCAAGTACTGAAGATCGAAATGATTTTTTCTTTACAAAATTTTCCTAACAATTTTTGAACGTAATGAAATAATATGCACATAGCTCCCGAACGGTTTGCGTTAGGAAGATCAAACTTCATCGGTGGCCGCAGGACATGGAGGGAATTACTACCTGGACTTTGATGTGAATGTGGTTTGGTTTAGAGACGAGGCATACTCCATTTTGGATCGGTTCATCAATAGCCAAAATAGGCGCATTTGAGGGACGGAAAAGCCGTGTTTCGCGTTCTGGAAATCTCTGTACTGTCAACGGGTGGCCGTGCGGTGTGCAGTGTCCAGCCACGGGATAACAGTAGCGACGTTCCTCGATGGTGGGGTGACTGCAAAACGGTGCTTGAGAACACTGGAAAATGGTATCACGGCCATCAAAAGTGAGCCTGATTTCGGCAAGGTGTGGCGCATGCAAGACGGTGCTCGATTCCATCGTATCACGAAAGTGTTTGGTGTCCCGCAAAAGCACTTTGTGGACCGCATTGTGGCTCTGGTATATCCCGAGATCACTTTTATGCGCTTCAATTGGCCACCACACTATTCCGTGCATCTTAACACAAGAGATTCCTCTTTGTGGGGCTGTGTTACTGGTTAGGAGCGCAGCAGAAAGCCCGAACAACTGCTGCGCCACTCAGGAGGTAGTCGACAGCGTCGGCGACCCGACACTCCGGCGGGTCACGCACAGTCTCGCTGCACGTCTGCACCACACCATCGCCATGGAAGGCAGGTATGTCGAACATTTCATAACATGAAGCTGAACGTGCTTACGTTCGTTAGATGTTGAGTACAGTATATGAGCGCCTTAGGCTGTAACTGATTTTCAGTTTTTCATGTAGTTCAATAACTGTAAACTTTATTTTCAATCAATATTGCCAGAAACCTCTGCTTACAGAAATATTGCTAATGAAACATATAAATATACTACATAGCGCTTATTTAGTCCAAAATAAGGGGAAAGGAATAAATCATTCATCTAACTTCACTCTAATTTACCAAAACTTTTTGCGCCATAGTATAAGTTTACATTGCAACGTGCTTGACAAAAAGCGTATTATGACATTTGTATACCCATACCATCGTATGAAATATAATAAGTGTGGCTTCTGTCATTGGACTGCTTGAATCCGAAATAGATTTTGACTGTTAAAACCTAGTATTAGTAAGGGGTGCAAATGTTTCTCTGGACTTCCTCTGAGCTCTTCATCATGTGGGTAACTTTTCTGTATTGTGCGTCATTGTAATTAATTTGGGCAGAGTGTTTTTGTTATCATTGACTGAAAATGTAATAATGCGCGAATGTCTTTGAATTGTGTATTAGTTTCCTATCATGGTGTCGATGTCTTTATTAAAATGGCCCTTTTGGTGGAAAACTACGTTTTGCGCGGCAACGACACAGACCACGCGGTCGTCTTTATGACGCAGTGCCATTACAAACGCGGTTTTGTGCAGCTATGACCGTTGGAGGTTCGAAATGTCCCGCGTTGGTTAGTGCTACCACTTCACGTGGCTATTACTATCGGAAGAAAGCGCTGTCATCAAAACCATAGATATAAAGCTACATGCTAAACTAAGAAAATAGCAAGCGAAAAAGATTTCCCAGCCACCATAAAGGTGAAATGCAAATATTAAACATAATAATACCTCATTTTCCTTTATGTGAAGATAATGTCTACTCGTCAATGCCACCTAAACGCTTAGACCAATTCGCTATGGGATTACGTTTGTAGAGGCCATGTCAAAGAAGAGACGTTCGCTCACTGACCAAGCTAACGGTACTGGGCAAAACTGGAGGTGGCACCTATGCGTATTATGAAAATGTTAAATGTTTGTAAATCTATCGGACCCTCCGCAGCGAGGAGCTTTAGACCGCTCGGCTACTCCACCGCGGCTATGGATACTGAATTAGCAGTTTTGCTATGGGCGCATCTCTAATGACCACAGTGTCTACGGGTCATGAAACTGTAACCTTCTTCCTCTCTTTCTGTTCCTGTTACTACACAATTTGAAGGTAGAGAAATGACCGTACAGTGCTACAGGTTCTAGTTGCCCAGCAAAGTTTGAAATTGAACTGAACCACAGAACCATGCACTGGGTTTTCATACGCAGGAGATGTTCAGGTACACTCGTACATAAAAATAGTATATGCGTTCAACAGATCGTGTCGACGCCAGGGGTTGTTACCACAACGCACAGGGAGTTCGTGGTATCGAACGCTGATGATGCTATGGAGACCCTTGCTGATGGGGTAGATATGATGGATGGTTTTAACAACAGAGAGGAAGGTTCAAGAGTATACAGAAAAATATTGTTTTCTTAATAACAAAATTGTTACGAGGTACTATTTGAAGCAATGTATAGTAATTCTAACAAAGTAAGCCGCGTTACACATTATTGCTGAAGAAACGAAAATACAGGAAATACTATTTACGAGAATTTACCTGATCCTTGGTTAGAAATCTAGTGCTTTACATCTGGAGCAGCCCTGGAAGGACTTGCCGAATTCACGAAAGACTGACAGTGTATGGCTCTCCGAAGTTTGATAAACACACTAATAAGCACGTATGGACTATACGGTTATACTCCAAGTACTTTGCGGTAGCTCCTACTTAGTATATGAAGGGGAGTAAATTATAAAGGACGCGACTACAGCTGCTAGTAGTACAAAAAATGTATTTGCAATTGCGAATATGCTGTCAGTAAATAGTCTAATGGAGGTTTCTGCATATTCGTCTTATTGCGAATAAATTTCTATTGTGTGTGTGTGTGTGTGTGTGTGTATGTGTGTGTGTGTGTGTGTGTGTGTGTGTGTGAGAGAGAGAGAGAGAGAGAGAGAGAGAGAGAGAGAGAGAGAGAGAGAGAGAGAGAGAGAGAGAGACAGAGACAGACAGACAGACAGAGAGAGAGGAGAGAAAAGTTGAAAGAGGTGATGGATGCATGGCAGGAGGAGATAAACAGAGTTAAGCGGGTCAAAGCCCGCTATCCAGTCACTCGTTGATCATTCCGGTGCAGTAATAGAAGAAAGCGAACGTAAAGCTGATGTTCTAAATTTAGCCGTTAAAGAAATATATCACGTAGAAGGACCGCACAAATGTGCCATCATTATATAAATGTACTAACTTCGAAATGGAGGACATAGTAACAAGTATTTCCGGTGTAGAGGAGCAGCTGAGAGAGCTAAATACAAAAAAGTCTCCTGGTCCAGATGGGATACCAGTTCGGTTTTACAAAGAGTATTCTGCGGCATTGGCCCCTTCCTTAGCTTGGATTTATTGCGAATCTTTCATTCAGCGCAAAGTTCCTGGTGATCGGAAAAAAGTGCAGGTGACTTCAGTTATTAAGAAACAAAAGAAAACTGACCCACATAATTACAGGCCAATATCGTTGACATCACTTTCCGGTAGAATTTTGGAACATATTCTCAGCACGAATATAGTAAATTTTTGCTTGAGTCGGAAAAGCTTCTTTCTGTGAATCAGCACGGGTTTAGGAAACATCGTTCATGTGAAACTCAGCTTGTCCTTTTATCACATGACATCTTGCGAGCCATGGATGAAGGACAACTGGCGGATTGTGTTTCTCTCGATTTCAAAAAGGCGTTTGACGCGGTGCCACACTGCAGACTGCTAAAGAAGATACGTGCTTATGGAATAGGTTCACAAATTTGTGACTAGCTGGAAGACTTCCTAAGTAAGTTGTTCACGACGGCGAGTGTTCTTCAGTCTTGCCCCAAGGGAGTGTGATAGGACCGTTATTATTTTTTATCTATAAAAATGATATGATGCCCAACAAACAATTTCCCACCTACAGGTGCAAGGCAATGTGAAAACATGTACTGTGTAGTTATGTTAGTAACTAATACCTGTATTCCATTTAGTGTTAATGTATTTGTGGAAAATAAACACTTGTAACAAATGTCAACGTGTTACGAATTTTGTGGAATATCAGCACTCTCCAGGCGTGTCAGCAAACTGCGTCACCAGTTATTTACGAGGTGTGCTGTGGAAGGGTCGGTATAAATTGGTGAAACACCCTGCAGTTGCTTCTGCGACCTAATGTGGTAGATGGAGTGGAGACTCACTCGCTCGCTCCTCGTTTTGCTGAAGCACAGACAAGGGAAGTGCTCGACATCAGTCCAGCGCCACGCTTTCCCTCATCTTCTACCTCCCCCCTCTCCACCACCTCTGAAAACCGCCCTCTCCCGCTGCCACCTAGCACATCCGCAGATCAAAATTTATCCCTCTGTACTGTTCTACTGTACTCAAATGAGGTTTAGGCTTTTAATATTTGGTCTTAATCCACTTCATTTAATAATAAACATTAATTTTATACCATTAAAAGATTTTTTCGTAAACTGCCATTTTTCACGCTTGTAATGAGAAATCTATCGGTCTTAGAGAAAAAATTAATAGGACCTTTTCTGTAGGAAATTTAACGTACTGTATGGGGAAATATTTTCACTAGAAACCATAGTTTTCGAGTTATTTAATAAAAACGTGAAAAAGTGACCTTTAAACGCCTCCCCCCCACCCCCAAATGTTTCAAGTGTTTGTTAAGCTTATGGGACTTAACTACGGGGTCATCAGTCCCTAAACTTACAAACTACTTATCAACTACCTTATACTAAGGACGGCACAAATATCCATGCCCGAGTGGGGATTCGAACCCCCGACCGTAGTCGCCGTGCAGACAGTGGAGCGCCTCAGTCCCCTCGGCCACCGCGGCCGGCCCCCCACCCCCACTCGAACGTTCACACCCTACAGGTCAGGACTTTTAGTATGTTCTTCATGACACTCCACGCTACCACTATATAAAAATTTACGACTACACGAATTTTTCCCCCTAATCGCCATTATTCGGTCTTCGTTGACTGGTTTTATAAGTATGGTTCGTTCGCGGAAGGCTCATGTGTTCTCGTGGTTTCGCAGACTATACTAGTGTTCATTTAGATCCACATCTACACACATACTCCGCAGTCTACCAAAAGGTGCGTGGCGCAGGGTACCTAGTACCACTACTTGTCACTTGCTTTCCTGTTCCACCCCCATATAGAACGAGAGAGAAACGAATACCTGTATGCATCTGTGTGAGGCCTCATCTCCTTGATCTTATCTCCGTGGTCTTCGTGCAATGTAGTATGGCGGCAGTAGAATCTTTCTGCAGTCCGCTTCAGATTCCGGTCCTTTAAATTTCTTTCTGTTCCCTTTGGGACTGAAACCCTTTTTGTGTGTGCCCGAGTCCCTGTAACCCACCAAACCACCCAGTCCACGCCGCATAGTCCTCCCTCCTGCTACCTGCATGTAATATGGATTCTCGGAGCGAGGGGCGCGTTCTCGATAGAGGCGGGCAGGGAAGAAACACCACCGAAAGACAAGGCCGCCACTCTCTCATGTGACGTCACAGAGAGCAGGTCGAGATCGCGTAGCTTACTGGCTGACCTCTGTGGCTTTGTGCGCCTCTGAGCGTCTGCAGGCTGGTGATGCTTTATTCCTTCCAGAAACTCTCGCCACAACAGTTTATTAGTGCCATGCATGATAGAGTCTAAAAGTCTACCATCAATAAATTTAAGAAAATAAAACTTTTGAAAGATTCAGAGAGCACGTTAATTGTTTTGATAAATTTCGACACCTGCAAGGAAAAAGGAGGAAATGGAACGAGACAAATGTGGTAAGGGAGGTTCGACTAGACTGAAATAAAAGTATATGATCAGTAAAGAACTGTAAAATATTTAACGTGTCATGATCTACATAACTGACACTTAGATAGCCTAAAACTTGAAACTTCCTGGCAGATTAAAATTGTGTGCCGAAACCGCTCCTCGAACCTGGGACCTTTGCCTTTCGCGGGCAAGCGCACTACCGACTGTGCTATCCTGACACGACTCACGATGCCGCCTCACAACTCTACTTCCGCCAGGACTTCGCTTCCTACTTTCCAATCTTCACAGAAGCTCTCCTGCGAACCATGGAAGACTAGCACTCCTGGAAGAAAGGATATGGTGGAGACATGGCTTAGCCACAGCCTAAGGGATGTTTCCAGAATGAAACTTTCACTCTGCAGCGGAAAGTAGGAGGCGAGGTCCTGGCGGAAGTAGAGTTGTGAGGCGGCATCGTGAGTCGTGTCGGGATTGCACAATCGGTAGTGCGCTTGCCCGCGAAAGGGAAAGGTCCCAGGTTCGAGTCCCGGTTCCGGCACACAATTTTAATCTGCCAGTAAGTTTCAAGTTTTAGGCTATCTAAGTGTCAGTTATGTAGATCATGACACGTTAAATATTTTACAGTTCTTTACTGATCATATACTTTTATTTCAGTCTAGTCGAACCTCCCTTACCACATTTGTCTCGTTCCATTTCCTCCTTTTTCCTTGCAGGTGTCGAAATTTATCAAAACAATTAACGTGCTCTCTGAATCTTTCAAACGTTTTATTTTCTTAAATTTATTGATGGTAGACTTTTAGACTCTATCATGCATGAATATTCCTGTATGGCACTAATAAACTGTTGTGGCGAGAGTTTCTGGAAGGAATAAAGCATCACCAGCCTGCAGACGCTCAGAGGCGCACAAAGCCACAGCGGTCAGCCAGTAAGCTACGCGATCTCGACCTGCTCTCTGTGACGTCACACGAGAGAGTGGCACACTCCGCTGCAGAGTGAAAGTTTCATTCTAGCCTAAAACTTGTCCGACAGAAAAAGAAGTAACAAAAATTTTAAGCGATTTGGTGGACCTCTAAGCTTGTTAAGCTTAAGGGACTACACTGCGGGATCATCAGTCCCTTAACTTACAAACTAATTATGAATTACCTTATACTAAAGGCGACACAAACATCCATGCCCCCGGGGGGGATTCGAACCCCTGACCACAGCGGGGGCTGGCGTGTCGCAGACCACTCGGCCACTGCGGCCGGCATGCTACATATTACATTATCGTACATCGCAGGATCTCCGGCGATCATAACTTTTTCGATCATTTAAGGTAAATCATGGAAGACATCATAGGGTTAAGATCTGATGTGACTTTTACCACATACCGAGCATAAATTTCCGATCACATTGTATTCTACATACGTTCATTAAAATCCTACACCAAATAAAATTGAGTAATATCCCTTACAAAGAAAGTTATTGGCACTTAATCTCGGCGTGTAATCCGAAGCGGTTGTACGTGGCGTGTTACTCCACCAACAGTAACTTTGAACTACTTCCTGCGGTATCAGAGGTAGCTTCTCCTCCCCGTGACTTAATAAACAGTGTTGACCTATGCCCTCTAGACGTGATTGTATGGGACTAAACCCATAATTATGGTTTTAAATTTTCGACTTTTGGCCAGCTTTTCAGACCTTTCACACCACTGTGTGAACGTGGCGAGTGGCGACGGCACAACACTAACCGCCTGGCACTTGCGGCGGTGTACGTCGTAAGTCACAAGTTACACCCTGTCACACTTTTTCAATGCAAGATATCACAATTTAAGCGCACGTTGTAGGCAAACTGGGCCATTTCAGAAAGACTATTACGAAAAATGATAAGGTAAATGGCTTATTGACAAACAAATATTCCAAGTAACACATGCGAAAAAAAAATCTGGTGAATTGGAAAATAATTTCTTTCCGCTGAGAGAAAACCAAATATTTTGTTAAAAAACAATGTTTGTTAAACTAAGATGTGTAATGTTTTATAGACCCAAAGATTTTGAAGGCAAAAAATTCAGAGAAGTAGATATATTCCACTTCGCCTCCCAGTTGGGGCCTCCTTACCTGGCCTCCGCCACAGACAAATATATACAGACGGGAAACCTCCGTAAGGGCCCGATCCTACGCTCAGGGGTGCAGGGAGCGAGGGTTTCCAGCAGTTCCGTAAGATGTCCCATGATGGTGCTGAGGTCAGAAGCAGCCCTTTAAACTGGCCAGAGCAGGCGGCAGGTAGCGGCTGCCCCCACCACCACCTCCCCTCAAACGCCGGCACACCGCACACAGCCGTGGCCTCGTGGCAGGCGGCACGAGCTCTCCCCTCAGCCTCCCCTCCATGCTACCCTCTGACGTGCGAGATGCACCCTAAGCCATAAAGCTCTGTATAAGGAAAGTATGGCCATTCCTTTCCGCGCCGCTTGCCGCCGTCTGCAGCTCGTGATTGGCAGGAATCCAGTCACGTGGTTCTTTCCGCCATCTTGGTCCTATACGTTGCTTGGTTGTCACGAGATGTCTTGTTAATTTCGTATGTTTGGGTTTGAATAATGCCACAGTGTTGTACTTTTGGGTGTTCTTAACAAGCGAAGAAGGGAGGTAAACATTATAGTACTTCCATAAGATATCAGAAATGCAGGAAGATGAACAGTCTGACTGATGAAAGTCGTAAGAGAAGACTTGGAGCCCAGAAGCGACCTTCGGTTATTCTGCTAATTCATAACATAAATTGATAGGTTAAAGATTCACTGACGAATGCATCACGCATCAGATATCTATATAATTTTAACTTGAATAAATTTGTGAAAAAAATTCCTGCACAATATCGTGAGGTTAAATTATTCACGCGCCGTTGGTTTTATCCGCAGGTTTTTTCCGAAAACATACAAATTTTGGTCATATTAGTGAGTGAAATAGATTCTCATTTAAACATGAAATTAATATATAGTTCCTGAAGCAAGCTTTTCTCATTCTTTTGCATGTGTTAAGTGTATCGTTGCAGGAAACAAAGAATTGAAACAAGACAAATATTAAGACATTCAAATGTAACTGGCGTTGTAAAGGCACATTTAATTTCTCTTTTTGGTAAAAGTCATGTAGTGGGTATCCCCTTGTATTTTTTCTTAGTTCATGTAAGATATAAGTACATAATGCACAAGAAAATAATCATTAAAGACTTACCCATAATCTAAATGGTTTTCTTCATTTACGCTATGCTACAATGACGACATGTTCCCGGTCTATTCGAATACTTGACTACGGTACAGGTCTGTCTCAATTTATAGGTGTACTCCTTAGATCTGGAGCCACAAACCAAGCTGTTTTCTTAATATCGGACGATAAGTATTACGTAGAGCCGGCAGGTCCGCATGGACAGAACTACGCGAAGTTCCCGCATCTGTCCATCGGATATAACACCCTGTACCTCGAGAATGAAAAGAGTTATGGTTCTGCTCTCGACGTTAAATAAAATTTCGATATCTTACCTACATTTCGTCCGCAGCATTGTATCTGCTAAAATCAACCATACGCAAAGTCTACGCAATGCGATTTTTCCTCTGCAAACTCTTCGAAATTTTGATATAGCACGGAAACTATATGAAGTAATGAATAGAAAAACAGATAATTATCGATTGAAAATATCATCATGTAACAGTTGAAGAAATAAAATTTTTTCATTGAAACGTTTTCTCAAAATCGGTTAATAAGTATTGTTAAGCGCTGGGGACGTTGTAGCGGTCGGTGCGTAAGCAGCAGCGGAATAGGCCCAGCATGGCTGCCGCTGGCAGGCTGGCCATACTTTCCCTATACAGAGCTTCACTAAGCCAGAGAACGGCCTGACACCTGCTAGCATCTTACGGAACTACGAGGGGAGCGTAGGACAGTGGTTTAGGGGGGGCTGCTCCTCAGTATATGTTACTCTGTGCCTCCGCCCGTCTTGTCCCGGGGTCCCGGCCGCAGCCCCCGGCGATGCCACCGGCTGTGCTCTGGCGGTGCTGTGCGTTTTCCGCGTGGCCCCGGCAGTTTGCAGGGGAAATGAAAACAGCGGTAATTGTGTCCACGGGCGTGTTTACGCTCGGCTGGCTCATTACTCGGGCAAACACTTCCGCAGCCGCTGGTTCATTTGCAGACGCCGCTTCCGGGGCATCGCACAGTACAGCTAATGGACGCCACCATTTGTTCATTAGTGCCGAACCACCCAAAACACAAAGCGGCAACTCGCCGCCTCCAATAAAAACAACGGCCCGACCGCACCAGAGCCGATGCTGTGCATGCTTAACGCCTTCTGTAAGCGGTGCCACAATGATACCGCCTTGTCTTGCTTGTTTTCGTCTCACACAATATACAATTTCAATAATTCAGTGTGGTATTTTGTAGATGAAACAATTTAACAAAATGTCTTACGGTGCTGTTAATAATGTAGGAAAAATATGAGCGAGCCGTATGTTCTATAACGCCGCATTCGAATTTATCATTCTTCAGCGCCCCATGTCTCCGATTCTCTCGATCACAGACATAAGGAGTGAAATATTTTGGAATACCCTTCGCCTAGTGATCACTTGCCTAGTGACCATAGGCCTACACTGAAGAGCTAAATAAACTGGTACACCTGCTCAATATCGTGTAGGTCCCGGTGAGCAGACACAAATCCCCTGACACGACATGGCGTGGACTCGACAGATGTCTGAAGCAGTGCTGGAGGACAGGGAACTGACGCCAGGCATCTTGCAGGGTTCTCCATCCGTAACAGCACGAGCGGTGCAGATCTCGTCCGAACAGCGCGTTGGAAAGCATCCCAGATACGCCGAATAAAGTTCGTGTCCTGGACGTCCGGTAGCCAAAGGTGATGTTTAAACTCAAAAGAGTCTTTCTTCCTGGAGGCACTTTGTAGCAATTTTCGACCTGCGCGGTTTCCAATTGTCCTGCTGAAATTTCCCTAGTCTGTCAAAAAGCACAAAGGAAGTGAATGAATGCAGGTGATCAGCCACGATGCGTACATACGTGTCACTCGACTGAGTCATCTCTTCCGCGTCAGTGAGCTCTTATCACAAAAAACTGCACACACCCCGCCCAACTACACATTCTCCACCAGCTTGAAAAGTCTCCTGCTGATATGGACAGTCCATGGATTTATCAGGATGTCTCTCTACACGTACATGTTGAAAGACGACCAACTTCCATATATTTTTTGTATATTTCTATAAACTTATAATGTCCCTAGATTATCATTTTGTAAAACGTCAACCACACTCTTCTCAAGGCTTGAGGAATAGCTTCTTTATTTCATGTGTTAAAAAATTAGTTAACATTGCTAGGTTTTTCTTATTTTGTTATGTTAATACTTTTTCAATTATATTAATGAATGTGGCATAATTGTGGCTTCTCCGCTACGCCACTGTCCCTGTGAGAATGTGCAATTGTTTTACTTTTAAGTGGGTGCGAGAATCTATGGCTGTCTGAATGTGGGGAGGGATATCTCACTTTGCAACGTTCTCTCTGGCTCAGTATCGATAGCTGCTGATACTACCAAAGAGGTTTCTACACCCTTTGGTTACAGTCCAGTCAGCGAGCCTTCTTTAGCGCGGGTAACACAGTCTGTCCGCACCACCGCTGTTTCCCCGGATTTTCCGGTTTCGGGTCGTTTCTCGCGTCCTTTGGCAGTTTCCCGTCTCATGACCGCTGGATCTTCATTCTGCTCTGGTCATCTGGTGAGGTAAGGTTGGCTGGAGATGATTGCGTTTCATTGACTAGCATGTTTAACTGATATTCGTGAACTTAGAATCAATTGATGGAATATGTTTTCCTATCGTATGCGGAAATGTATTCTCGTTTTTCAATTCAGTGATTTCCATTAGATAAACGCAGTCTATGTGATTCTAATTACAGTTTGCTAACGGCCTGATATGTTAAAACCTTTTGTGATCATCTGGCGGTATATGAACTCTGTGTAAATACTTTATAGCTTTGTGGGGCCCGATTTCTAATAGGTGATGTGTTCATTTTTGTACAGTGCATGTAAAAATCTTCTCTTCGTTTCCTTCTGTGAGTGATGTGTGTTCCACGTGGTTGGTTCATATAACAAAGCATTCAGCTTCCACTCTTGTTCGTTCAATGCCCATCAGGCAAGTAACTATGTAGGTACCCTTCTGATTTCCACTAATTTTTGTCGATCTTCTCTCTCCCCACATTTTAACTTTGCTGTTTCTTCTCTGACTTGTAGTACGAACTCTGTTTTGTCAGTAATTCTCTCTGAGTCTTGTAAAACCACCTTTGTATAGCTTCCTTATGTAATTCTAAAATTTCTATGGGTTGCATGCATTCATTCTTAATTTCATTTTTCCGACTTTGTAAATATTTCACTTTTACGAGTTTATTGAAACTGCACTTCATCCGTCTCTGTAAGCGCTCCCTTTCGCGTGTAGCTGCACTTCTTTCGCTTTTTCATGTAATTCTAAACATTTCTATGGGTTGCATGCCGTAATTCTTATTTTTATTTTTCCGACTTTTTTAATTATTTCACTTTACGAGATTTGGAGACTGGACTTTATCCATCTCTGTAATCGGTTTTCGGAACAACGTGGGTCCGACTATCGTCTTCCGGGGTTTGCAGCTAGTCGCCTGAGTTCACGCCACGTCTCATATAAAACCAGTACCTAGATCGATTTCGAACAGACCGCAACTTAAGAATCCACCGTGATTTTGTATAATGAATCCGATATTCAATCACTTCACCTTCAGTGGAGTGCGTTCATGTAACGTAGCCGTGTGTCGCCGTTGGCGAGTTCGCTCGCGGTCCAATTCAGATGTAATTTAATTTGGCTATACACACGCACCAACTCAAAACAAAGTGTTTTCGTATATTGTGTTTTGTGCTACCTCCGACTTGCTGAATTTCGCTTACGATATCGGCACCTGCTTCCGCCTCGTCTCAGCACGGTGTTTTTGGTGAGTTTCGCTTTGGCATTGCGTGTGTGACAGAGAATGTGTGTTGTTTGTGAATCCTTCCCCCAGTAGCGTTAAATCATGTATAATTTAGGCTGGGCACCGTCTGGTTCCCCATTTTGCTTGTTTTCTATCTGAATAAACAAGTTTATGTTCAGCATAATCCGTAAGTTGCCTGTAAGTTGTAGTTTTAGAGTACCTTCCCTCTTTTATTTAATATTGTTCTTCACAAGTGCTGAGAACTAGTTCAGATGCAATTTTTTCTGATATTTAATTTCCGTAGCGCCATAAATGTTTTGTTAGTCACCTTTCTAAGATAACTTCAATTGTGGTCGATGGCTTATTAATGTCTGTGTGTAATAACGTGTGAACTGCTATGTATTTGCCCACAGTAGTATTAACTTCCTGTTATTGAAGTAATTTGAAGCGAGCCAGTTCTCAGTTTGGGCCAGGGAACAATGCTTTGTAGCAGGGTGTAACCAGTAGTTGACACGGACGTTTTTACTAATTTTAGTGGTAAATCAAAGCTCTTATTACGTACAGTTGTCGACTTTTAACGTCCATCCTCTAGATACAGTTGAAGACGAGGCTCATCAGACCAGGCAATACGTTTATAGTCATCAACAGTCCACTGACGGTGTTTAGCGGCCAGAAGAAGGCGTAAAGTTTTGTGTAGTGCAAACAGCAACGGTATACCAGTGGGCTTTCCGCTCCGACAGTCCGTACCGATGGTCTCTGCACGCTGATAATTGTTGATGACACTTCTGCCGCACTGAAAGACTATCTTCAGTCGATGTTGGTCTCGTTGTTGCAGGATATTTTTCTGGCCGTAGTGATGTCTGGGATTTTATATTTTAGTAGATTCACGATATTTATGGTGCATTCGTGAAATGGTCATAGGGGAAAGTGCCCTGCTGATAGTTACATCGGAGACGCTGTGTCCAATCTCTCGTGCACCGACTATAATACGAAGTTGAGACTCACTTAAAACGTGGTAACTCTCTTTGTAGCACCAGTAACCAATCTATCGCCCGCGCTACATTCTTATTATATAGGCATTCAAATGTTTGTTGATATTAAGGGACTTAAATGCGAGGTCATCAGTCGCTAATCTTACAAACTACTTATGAACTACCTTATACTGAACACAGCACAAACATCCATGCCCGAGTGAAGATTCGAACCCCCGACGGGGAACGGCCACGCGCATCGGAACAGCGCCTCAATGCGCTTGGCCACTCCGCCGTGCCTATATAGACACTACCGACCGCGGTGCCTGCCTATGACTGTTTACATATATTTGTGTTTGCATACGCACACCTACACCAGTTTCTTTAGTAAAGTAAACGGCTCGTGCTCCATTTCGATTCTTCTCCGGCATGTGTCTCTAGTGCTATTCATCACAGAGTTGTGATGTGTTTTGGAGGTCCCTTGGCCTACTGATCAGTTTTTAAACATACTTCATGGAGCACGTGGAAACTGAGCAAATCGGTTAGTTTTTACACCTTACGTGTGTTCTATGGTACGCTTTATACGGCGAATAAAGTCACTGTTTATTCATGGGCGGTTTCTGAGATAACCATTTTTTTCTTCCAAAACCAGAAGTTTTGGAGATTGCCACTTCCATACATTCTGTTCATTACATATAGTCGAAATGTTTGCCAAATGTTGATATTCTCAACCTATTTTTCCTTTTCAATTTTTTCGAAATCTTCATCCGTTACCTAGATCCAGAGTTTCAAACTTATCGATATTTTCTTTGTTTGAGATTGAACAAAATCTACAGGTTGTACAGCTGTTGGTACACTTGCATATTGATACAAGAGTGGCAGGGGAATGAGGTAATGCCATACAAAAGTACACGGGACTGCAGGGTGGTGACAATGGCTGTAGGCAGACTGGTCGAAAGTGTTAGCACAATTGTTGACATGAACGCAAGCAAAGAACAGGAGTTAGGTGTACATCGTATCCAGGTGGCTTGGCTTCAGGGTGCCGTGGTGCCGTGTGCGTTGTATAATTTAACTCCATAAAGTGCGTAAACTAGGAGATTCGAGAAGAGTGCATATCACTGCAATGCGGTCTGTGTCTCAGACAGACCGATCGCCCCATTGCATTTTATGTTATTTGAGAGCAGTGTTTCTCAACCTGTGGGTCGCAACCCCCAGGGGTCGTAAATTTTTACTCGGTGGGTTGAGGCGGGGGGGGGGGGGGGATCAGGAGATTCAGTAATACAAAAATGTATGCGTTAATGAAATACATTTAATATTAACTTTCATAACGAATTGAATAAGTCAAAGATTGTATTATACACTATCGGCCATTAAAATTGCTACACCAAGAACAAATGCAGACGATAAACAAGTATCATTGGACATATATATTATACTAGAACTAACATTTTCACGCAATTTGAGTGCATAGATCCTGAGAAATCAGTACCCAGAACAACCACCTATGGCCGTTATAACGGCATTGATGCGCCTGGGCATTGAGTCAAACAGAGCTTGGATGGCGTGTACAGGTACAGATGCCCATGCAACTTCAACACGATACCACAGTTCGTTCAAGAGTAGTGACTGGTGTTTTGTGTCGAGCCAGTTGCTCGGCCACCATTGACCAGAAGTTTTCAATTAGTGAAAGATCTGGGGAATGTGCTGGCCAGGGCAGCAGCCGAACATTTTCCGTATCCAGAAAGGTCCGTACAGGACCTGCATCATGCGATCGTGTATTATCTTGCTGAAATATAGGCTTTCGGAGTGATCGAATGAAGGGTAGAGTCACGGGTCGTAACAGATCTGAAATGTAACGGCCACTTTTCAAAGTGCCGTAGCTGCGAACAAGAGGTGACCGAGACGTGTAACCAATGGCACCCCATACCATGACGCCGGGTGATACGCCAGTATGGCGATGACGAATACAGGCTTCCAACCTGCGTTCACCGCGATGTCGCCGAAGACGGATGCGACCGTCATGATGCTGTAATCAGAACCTGGATTCATCTGAAAAAATGATATGTTGTCGTTGGTGCACCCAGGTTGGTCATTGCGTACACCATCGCAGGCGCTACTGTCTGCGATGCAGCGTCAAGGGTAACCGCAGCCGTGGTCTCCGAGCTGATGGTCCATGCTACTGCAAACGTCGACGAACTGTTCGTGCAGATGGTTGTCGTCTTGCATACGTCCCCATCTGTTCACTCAGGGATTGAGACATGGCAGCACGATCCGTTACAGCCATGCGGATAAACCGCAATCGCCATAGACTAGAACCCGACCTTTATCAAAGTCGGAAACGTGATGGTATGCGTTTCTCGTCATTACACGAGGCATCACAACAACGTTTCACCAGGCAACGCCGGTCAACTGCTGTATGTGTATGAGAAATCGGTTGGAAACTTTCCTCGTGTCAGCACGTTATAGGTGTCGCCACCGGCGTTAACCTTGTGTGAATGCTCTGAAAAGCTAATCATTTGCATATCACAGCATCTTCGTCATGTCAGTAAATTTCGCGTCTGTAGCACGTCATCTTCGTGGTGTAGCTATTTTAATGGCCAGGAGTGTAATACGGTGTGTTAATGATGAATAAGCGTAATTCTGACAACTGTTTTCAGGAACTATTCGCCGCGGTGGATTGGTCGAGCGGTCTAAAGCACCTCGCTGCGGAGCGCGCGGTTGCTCGCCGTGGAGGTTCGAGTCCTCCCTGGGGCATGGGTGTGTGTGTTCGTCCGTAGGTTAGTTTACCTAGGTTTAAGTAGTTTGTAAGCTACGGACTGATGACCACGTAGTTTCGTCCGTTAGATTTACAGCCATTTGAACATTTTTTAAACTACTCGATAGGTAAAAGAACATGATACCATAAGTAATTGTAAAAAATTAGAAAAATGAACGCCTTCAAAATGTTCAAATGTTTGTTAAGCTTATGGGACTTAACTACGGGGTCATCAGTCCCTAAACTTACAAACTACTTATGAACTACTTACAAACTAGGACGGCACAAATATCCATGCCCGAGGGGGATTCGAACCCCCGACCGTAGTGGCCGTGCTGACCGTGACTGGAGCGCCTCAGTCACCTCGGCCACCGCGGCCGGCTGAACGCCTTCTTTACAAATTGTCTGTATAATGGGATGATTGTTAATGAGCATAATACGCGTGTGCGTCTTGCCAGGTATGATCTCTTTAAGCAAAGATTCTTTTGGAATCATCATCTAAAATAGGACAATGTGTTCCATTCTGAAAAATAAACAAAAATTATGTCCAACAATTTAAAAGAAAGCTAAAGCAAAAGAAAGAAGATTACATTTGTACATTTGTTTACTTTCAGATAACATAATTTTGTTACGGTTCGTGAGGAGGGAAGGGGCACCTGAGTATTTTTATCTGGAAAGGATCGCATATTATTCGAAAAGACCGATAAACACTGATTGAAAAAATAGATAACCCCATTCTCCGCTTTGAACAACTGTTATAAATGTAGGAAACTGACGAATATGTGCAGGTAACAGAAATTAGTCATTTCGGTACCGAAAAATTTGTTGTTTCCTGACATCTAATTACTTACGTCGCTACAAGGCTATGAACAGATATGGCGGGTGTACGTGAAAATTATGTACCACTTGGTCATTAAATTTTATATTTAGATCCTGTAGGTATCCGAAATAAAAATAATTATGGCAGGACTGGAACATCGATCCTACACTATTTACGTGATGTCAATCAACAACGCTACCGATATTTTTTTCTTAGGGTGGATTTTTTACTTACTTGCTTGTTTTCGGCCATGGGATCGTGTTTGTCTTGGACGAACTGTTAGTTCTTCGCTGAGTTCTTTTTTTCTTTTTCTATTTATTTTTCTTTTTCTTTTTATAACAGAGGGCGGCCAACCTTCCGACTGAACAGTTAGCCACGGCGGCTGTCGGAAATTTCGCCTTTACTGAAGGTAATTAACTGCTCTCTAAAACTTCAAAGCCGATTTTCTCGAGAATTTTTTTAGATTTGCATCGAATGGCTTTGTCTGATTACAATTGGAGTTCCCAACTTCACGTAATCTTCTTACAGATAAAATACTGATTCCGTATGATTGTGTGTTTGTATGTTTGTTATTCATACAAATCGTAATTTGCTTATATATGGGATCTTATTTTGAATTGAAATTAATAGAATGCCAAAACGGCAATTTTATTTTTTATATGTCTTGATGACCAGTTTCTATGGAGAAATGAATCACAATGTATACAGATGCCTAAAACGTAACGCTAATAATCACATTTCACATATCAATTCAATACCTGGTATTTTAGAGCATTTACGCCTTTATAGAAGTGCTTGACATAGTTGTTAGTACAGACGGTGAGTCAAGTATCAAATCAGTACAAGAATACACAATGAAATTGTCCATAAGATGTGCTGTTGTCTGTCGGAACCACTTGTTAAGACTGGCTAACGGCGATGCAGTTACAACACAGATACCTACAATTGCCATTAGAGTGTGCTACTTCATGTAAGTGTATTTCACCTCATAAGAACATCGATAAATTAAAGAGATGGATTGCAATAAGAATGGAATGGACAATTCACTGCTAGTACTGGGTACTCATGCCAATACCTTATAACAGTAATTCTCTATATCCCGCAGACAATAAAAATGACAAGGGATGTACATCAACATCACGCTGGCTTTAGACAATCTGTTCCTCAACAGACAGAATTCTCAGATAACAACATGTTCACGGTGTTCTCACTAGACGTTAGTTAGTACAAGCAATACGATAGTTATCCCATATTTCTTCGCTTGTTTATTCTGGTTTCCAGTCCTACAATCCACATACTATATTTATGCGATGTAGGCACTTCAATGCGAGTGTTTAAACTCGCATACATATTCAGGGAATATGGAGAGGGGCTTAGCATGAAACTCGAGCTGCAGATCAATTGACACGTCACGAAATCCGGATTTGCCACAGCGGAACAAAGCCGCTGCTGCAAGCTTGCGGATGGACGCATATTTTTCTCCGCTGAGGTGACGAGACGATCGGCAAACTATATCTGTATGCACATGTACACGGATTTACCGTACAAGTGTTTGAACGAGTTCCAACCAGCGCACTGTGGTAGAATAGAAAAGACGTCCTCCATATTTTGAAGTACATTGCAGATACCAGGAAATCCTCGGTTATTAGACTCAAACCATAAAAAAATCGAGTAAAAATATATAGGCACCATAAATTATAGATTACCAATTTTGTATGTACAGAGTTTTAACTAGAGATGTTATCACAATAGAAATATATGTCAGCAACGTAAATGCCACATGTCTCTAACTACGTGATTACCTCGCGTAATATTTCATCATGCAGTGGTATGTTCGTATCGTAATTTATTATTATTTTTTACACATTTTATACCTTTTACCCAAGTAACCATATCCGCACTTTTCATTTCATCGGTTTCATTTCTCATTTCGGATCATGTAACGTATGTCGTTACTTGCTTAAATACCATTATTTTAGATATTTGAAATTATCAGCAATGAAAGTATAAAGCAAGTAATCAATTTTACTTCTTGCAATTTACATATTTTACAAACGATGTTAGGTAAGTAAGCGAATATATGAAAAATGCCTCTATCTAATAGCAGTTAATTGTAACTTACAGATAATCTCAAGATGAACTAAAAGCGCGAAACACGGCATTGACAAACAAATTTAAAAATTGGAATATAGATGTTCTCTGTTCCTCGAACAGCTATGAGTCAATTTATTATGAATTTTTTTGCTTTTGTATCCGTTTATTTATGTTATTGTCAATTACTATTACGTATATTTTGTACCTTATGTGTAGCTTCGAGGGTTTAATCAGTGAAGGCAGGAAAACAATGCCTACTTTAAATCCTTGGACATCACAGAAGGTATTCAATTGGTGGAAGAATAAAATACAAAATTGTAAAAAGTAAAGGAAAATTTAGAAGTGTAGAAATAAAACGGCCAAGAATATGTAGGAACAGGTACAAAAATAATTCAAGATTCTAGAAGTATATCTAACACACGTCATTTGGAGAATAGAGAAGCATATGTATAAGTATCAAATCTAAATCGAAAACGAATACTCTATAGACTGGCTATACCAAGAAAATGAACACTTAGGTGTCATAATAGAAAACGTAGGGGATGTGGATGAATATGGAGATGGAGATATAACAAGGAGAGAAGCTATTAACAGACCTATGTTGAAATAACGCCCTGGAATAGAGAATATATCCTTAGAATTACAAATATCCTTGGAAGAAACAGACATGGCGAAACAATTTCAGGTAGTATGCAAGGTGTATGAGACCGGCAAATACTGCCCAGACTTCATTAATAAAAATTCCAGTTCCAAATAAAGCAGGCACTGAGAGGAATGCGTAGTTAAATAAATAGCTGTATTATTTAGAGAAGAATAGAAAACTGACAGAAGCCCGCTGCGGAGAGGGTGAATTTTGACTGCAGAGTAATGTAGCAGCTCGACAGGCGATACTCTTTTCTTCGACTTCCCTTAGATGCTAATTAGGCAAATCTACATTTATAGCCTTCATACATTTACAAGGAACACCAATGAACGCGATTGCCGGGAATCGCGTAAAACCATTCTCAGGATAATAAATGAAGAAAAGGTGAAAAAAAGAAAGAAGCCGCGGTCTGCGTCATTTTCTAGATAAACTTTGCATTCTACTGTAATGGGGATAACAACACAAATATCTTGGGAAGGACCAGAATAGAGAGAAACAAAGTAACAAGATATCAATACCATAGCAGGAAAATTGCACGTTATTTGACGGCGTTACACTTCCTTCAATAGTGCAGCACCCTCTGCTTATAAAACACAAATAACCTATGTATCTGATGTATATTTTTCAAGTCCTAAAAACGCAGATGCGCAGTTTCTGTGAAGTGGTTGAAGCAAAGCGGAATAAGACAATGGTCATGCTTTAGTAGAGCCGCATTTTTAAATTCGAAATTACTTTCCCATTTAAGCAGTTCAATGTCAAAAGCCATACTTTGGCAACATAGGCTTATACGTTGGTGCCGAAAATTAGTTTATATCAGACTGAAGTTTTATGATATATCTCTTCCACTTTTTTAACCACTTCAATTAAGTTTTGCACCTACACTTTCAGGTTTAATATAAACATTATCAATTATACAGGATATGTGTATTCATATTAAAGTAGAAGTTTTTCGGCGCTGCTATTTTAAAATGTGATGATATATTAACGTTATTGAAATTTCCCCCGTATGGCATTGATATTTGCTAGTTTCTCTCTGCTGAAACGTCAATATTGGTGGAATAGAAAGTTTTGTATGCTAATGAGCCAGACTACTATTCTTTTGTGTTAGAATATTGCTCTAAGCGTGGTTTCGTGCGCGCACCTTGTTAGAGAATGTTAACTGCAATACGCTTTTTATACTATTCGGAAACTAAAATATGAGAATAATGAAAGAAACGAACCTTGACAGGTATTTATCTAAAAGTAGATTAGAATAAGTTTGTTAAAACAATCGTTCACGCATTTTTAAGTTCTTAAAATAATTTAATAATTGATACAACTATTTGGACAATATGAATGGAAGTATCAGAAGGAATGGGGCGAAAAAATTTAAAAATGGAGAGAAGTTAGAGTTCATACCCTGATGTCACTCGACACGAAGGAAGCAGATGGATCTCATTTATCTTGACCACTCAAAATTCAAAATATATCTGGGACAAAGCTCATGAATGTAAATATTTTGAAACTTTGTAAAAGGAAAGTATATATGTTTTTAACCCAAACTTATTTTAAATGGATATCCTTTATTACTTCATGATCAATCTGTAGCATGACAAATCACATAAACAACGGCGTTGATGGCATCGGATTACGCCACTTACGTCCCGAGATACATTTCATACATTTACAAGGAACACCAATGAACGCGATTGCCGGGAATCGCGTAAAACCATTCTCAGGATAATAAATGAAGAAAAGGTGAAAAAAAGAAAGAAGCCGCGGTCTGCGTCATTTTCTAGATAAACTTTGCATTCTACTGTAATGGGGATAACAACACAAATATCTTGGGAAGGACCAGAATAGAGAGAAACAAAGTAACAAGATATCAATACCATAGCAGGAAAATTGCACGTTATTTGACGGCGTTACACTTCCTTCAATAGTGCAGCACCCTCTGCTTATAAAACACAAATAACCTATGTATCTGATGTATATTTTTCAAGTCCTAAAAACGCAGATGCGCAGTTTCTGTGAAGTGGTTGAAGCAAAGCGGAATAAGACAATGGTCATGCTTTAGTAGAGCCGCATTTTTAAATTCGAAATTACTTTCCCATTTAAGCAGTTCAATGTCAAAAGCCATACTTTGGCAACATAGGCTTATACGTTGGTGCCGAAAATTAGTTTATATCAGACTGAAGTTTTATGATATATCTCTTCCACTTTTTTAACCACTTCAATTAAGTTTTGCACCTACACTTTCAGGTTTAATATAAACATTATCAATTATACAGGATATGTGTATTCATCCTTTCAGCTACTACTCAAATACATATTTTTTGACAGAGATGGTTACACAACAGAGTAAACCATAGATGTAGGTACTGAAAGAAGTTCCTATAACATTTTCCATACTAATATCGATACAAGACAGGTGAAACACTATTAATAAATTTGTACAGACTTGTTTCAATATCTTGGGATGTAATTGGCGTATTGCGATGCAATCAACATCATCATGTGATTTGTCATGCTATAGATTGCTCATGAAATAATATAGGGTAAGGTAAAGCAGCCAACGATCCGAAGATTGGTTTTAATACCACAGTGCTTTACTAGGCATGGTCCTGTTTGAAGGTGATATGCCGTTGCCTTCCTCCGACCTTCGAACTGACTTACCCAGCCAGGGTGGCTATTTAAAATAATTTTGTGTCAGAAACAGATATGCTTTCCTTTTAGAAAGTTTCAAAATATTTACATTCATGAGCCCCTGCCTTACATTGATACCAGTGAAAGTCATTTTACACAGCTGTTGTTGTTCCAGAGATGTTGTGGGTGGTCAAGCTAAATGATAGAGTCTATGTATAAGGTGCTGTGAATGAAGTAAGAAACAAAGCGATTGACAGAGGAACGATGGGTGGCTAGAAACGCTATAAATGAAAATACAGACCCATGAAGAGTTGATGAAATCAAAACTGAGTGTTGGCGCCAAGAGGGGCAGGAATAGCAACTACTACCCGCCATGGCATTGAAGCTAAGAGGTTTCTGGCACATCCTGATGCTTCTACTTATCAAATATTTGTAAAGCGTATGCTACTTAACTGCAGTGATCGTCGGTCCCTAAACTACTTATGAACTAACTTATGCTGAAGACAGCACAAACATCTATGCCCAAGGGAGGGGGGGATTCGAACCCCCGACAGGGAACGGCCTCGCGCATCGTAGTCTAGCGTCTCAATGCTCTCGGCCGCTAATCGCCAGAACGGATTTGGCGGAGGAGCGTCTGGTGTATCAGGATTCTGTCGTTCCTCAGTCATAGACTGGCGAGATCGAGAGAACAGGGAGAGCAAGGCAGCAATTCCATCTCGTGGTATTGGAGATGGCGGGCCACATATGGTATCGTATTGTCTTATTCTAATGTGATCATCGGCAATCTCCACAGGTATGGGAGGTTCGAGTCCTCCCTCGGGCAACAGTGTACTTGTTGTCCTTAGCATAGGTCGGTTTAAGTAGTTCGTAAGCCAGAGTAGTCAAGTCCCACGGATTTACAAACACTGGACGTAGCGCTGGCCAGCTACAAGGCGGGGTGCGCCGTAAGCCACAGTAGCGGAGCCAGGGGCAGTGAGAGCTCTGCGCGCGCTCTCCCACCGCCGTGTCAGCTCATCCGACCGTCGGCAGCGCCAGGCAGCAGCCGGCCCACTCAGTGCTGACAACACCGAAGGTGGGCCGCTAGCTGCGGCCTTCTGACAGCTCGAAATTTAATTGCAAATGACGCCTTAACCGTTCATCTGAGACGAAAATTGAATAAACGAATTTGTAGAGGAGAATCTTTTCCTTGCTCTCTTTTTCCAATAAATCGAAACGTTTGTGATATATTTACAAAAATAACCGTGATTTGAGACTGTGTGTCTGTCTGTAACGTGTTCCCACATATTATGTCGTGCCGTTCTGCCAATCGGCTCTAAATTTTACAGACGTATTTGTTGGCTGACAACGACTAGAACCTGCCTCTAGAGGCATATGCCATATCTCGGCTATTATAGGCGTAAGATCGAAAAAAATTCAAGTCTACCTGTTCAAATTGGATATCGAGGAATATTTGTTAGATTTTTTCCCCCCATATTTTGACTCTGAAAGTTTGTACAGAAGTATGAAGATCTATTTCTCGTTTCTGTACCGTCTTTATTGTCCTGCTGTAAGTGATTCGAAGGATGGTATTGAGGTTGATATTTCATCTAGGGATGAATACATCGCAGTAAAATGTCGTTTTATATTGAAATTAATATATATATATATATAAATAACACCACGAACCTGTTATGCTGTCGTCACAGGCGGAGAGGTGATACTCCCACGTGGGGCGTACAAGGAGGCGGATAGGGGGGGGGGGGGGGGTCTTAACTGGCTTGCCAGTGCACTTAAGCGAAATAAAAGAGGTCTCCCGGACCAAACGCAAACCCTCCTGATTGTATCTCGAGCAACCCTCGGAGCGTTCCATCACTCCAACCTAACAAATTTTAAGGATTATTAGTGGAAAAGAAAACAAATTACCCCTCCGGTCGCAAGTAGGCATTTCGGATTCTGGAGAGCCTACACTTTCTGCTCTTGTTTTACCAAAACAACTCAATAGCTTAAATTCAAGACGAAATACAGTATAGGAACACTGAACATTAATTTGCTCGTCAAAACAGGAAAACGTTAAGAACTGACTCAAGCACTTGAGCATCGTAATATCCAAATTCTGGCACTACAAGAAACCCGCTACAATAATGGAAGGTCTTTAGAAACAGGCAACTACATAAGTTTTTAAAGGAAAACCAGCAAAGGATATCTTTGAAAAATGCCACTGATCGGGTATACCTTTTATTGTTAGAAAAAGTATAACGGTATCCGTAATAAATTTCAATTCTACGTCCAACAGCCTCTGAACACTGATGATAAAATGTAAAAACGAACTGTATACGCTAGTAAATGCTCATGCTCCAGCAAATATTGACAATAAGAAAAATCCGATCAAAGTACAGACCTCCTAGGAAGAACTAGAAGGAAAACGTCATCATCCTGCTCGTGAATTTTAACGCACAGCCTTAAATACAAGAACGTCATTGGTGATTATCCAGCATATAAGACGACAAATAACAATGGAATAAGACTTGTGGAACTCCGCCAAGTCTTCAACCTCAAAACTAAGACTACACACTTCAAGAAACATTGGAAGGTGATGAAGACGTGGAAAGCACCAAATCAGCTCCTTGGAGAGTTGCAAATTGACGATAGCCTTTTCTAGAATTTAAGACAAATCAAAATATTAAGGTTCAGAAAGGAGCCAAAATAGATTCGGATCACTATCTTGATAAAACCAAAATTAAATTCATCCAAATTTCAGTAAAAAATAATAAAAAACCTACGAGAAAGAATTTTGAAACTAATAATATTGATGCAGATACTAAAAATATTTTCAAATCAAAATTGCAAGGGGAGACATGGGAGGAATTGAAGTCTCAAATAATGAAGGCAGCGGAAGAATCTCTTCCACCTAAAATTAAAAGGAAGAATATCTAGTAGAAGGAGAAGTGCAACGACGCATTGGACAGGAGACAAAAGCTTTGGAAAAACATTAATTCCAATCCGACACAAATCAACCTAGAAAGGTTCAGAAAAGGTAGAAAAATAACATCCTACACAATTAGAACAACACAAATCAAGAGACTATTAACAAACCTTCAAAAGACACCTGAATGGGAATGAACCACCCAGTTTAAAC
The DNA here is from genome assembly GCA_026315105.1 of Locusta migratoria. NCBI lineage: Eukaryota > Metazoa > Arthropoda > Insecta > Orthoptera > Acrididae > Locusta > Locusta migratoria. The sequence continues at coordinate 39,505,527 of CM048745.1, forward strand.
TTTCGTGACAAATCAGGGAAATTAGGTACAAAAAACCAAGAAAGTTGCTATATTTTAGCACATTATTTCAAAGACCTTCTCAATTGTACAGTGCCACCAGAGAAACCGGAATTCAAAACTACAGAAGAAATTCCTGCAGAATCACATCCACCTTCTCTAGATGAAGTTCGGCAAGCTATAAAATCCCTCAAGAGCAACAAATCTTCTGGTGAAGATGGAATCACAGCTGAACTTTTTAAACGAGGCGAGGAAAAGGTAACACTACAACTCGGTACAATTATTAAAGAAATTTGGCGAACCGAGAAGATCCCAGAACACTGGACGACGACAATTATACGTCCACTCCACAAAAAGGGTGACAGGTCAGACTTGAACAATTACAGAGGGATTTCCCTTCTATCCGTTTCATTCAAGGTCCTTTGCAAGATATTATTGAACAGAATTGAACCAGTTCTCGATGCACAAATAGGAGAATATCAAGGTGGATTTACAAAAGGGAGGAGCTGTTCAGAGCAAATTATAAATCATAAAAACATAATTAGAACACGCGCTTGTGAACCACATGTTACAACATTTATTGATTTTAGAAAAGCATATGACTCAATTCACAGAGAATGCCTCATTAGAACTATGGAGAATTGATAGGAAAACTAGAGAGGTTCAAATGTTCCTAAATCGATGAGACTCAACTGCTTGGTTATCAGTCCCCAGCTTACAAACTACTTAATCTGAGGTAAACTAAACTAAGAACAACACAAACACCCATGCCCGAGGGGGGAATCGAACCCCTCGACGGCGGACGGCAGCGCGTACCGCAACACGGCGCTCCAGCACGCGCGGCTACTAGAGAGATTGTTAAGCAAACATTGACAGATACAAAGTCCAAGGAGAAATTTCGAGGCAAGATTTCAGACCCTTTCAAAATCCAAACACGTTTGAGACAAGGGGATGGACTCTCCCCAATCTTATTCAACATCACTCTAGAAAAGTTAATGAGGGTGACAATGGCGGAATACACACAAGAAAAAGTGAAGGGAATTTCTTTTGGAGGATAAATGCACTAGCTCTTGCAGACGATATTGCTCTACTGTCCACGAATATACCAGATGTATTTCAACAAAAATCTTAGAAAAATCTGCATCTAAAGTTGGTTAACAAATATCACAAGAAAAAACTTAATTAATGTCTAACAAATATAAGGAAGTCAACAAATTCCACATAATTATTGGATGCATCGAAAGGGTCAAACACTTTAAATATTTGGGAGAAACAGTAACGATAACTGGCATAGAAAAAGAAGCTGTCAGACTAAGAGTAGCTAAACTCAGGAGAGCACAAATTTTAACAATGAAGTTTTGTAACAAAAGATACTTATCTCGAAATGTTCAAATGTTTGGAGAGCTTATGGGACTTAACCACGGGGTCATCAGTCCCTAAACTTACAAACTACTTATGAACTAGCTACAACTAAGGACGGCACAAATATCCATGCCCGAAGGGGGATTCGAACCCCCGACCATAGTGGCCGTGCAGACCGTGACTGAAGCGCCTCAATCCCCTCGGCCACCGCGGCCGGCTATCTCGAAATGCGAAGTTATTGCACTACAAGACAGAGACAAGAAGAGAAGTGCGATATGCAGCAGAAACACTGCCCCTCCAGAACAAAGGACTAGTAGATGAGCTTGAGAGAAAGCAAAGAGTAATTCTGAGGAATCTTCTTGATGGACACAAAAGAATTGGTGAAACATGGATAAAGATGAGAATGAGAAGGTCTATCAATTTATTGAACCAGTTACAACGGAAATGAGAAAGAGAAGACTTATGTTCGTCGGTCATCTGGTGTGAATGGATGACAGCAGATTAACGAAGAAAATCTTCAATTTAATTCAACAGAGGATAGCACCCAACTGTCGGTTGCAAGGAATAAAGAAAGACCTCGTGGAACTTGGATTCACAGAAATGGACGTGATGAATAGGGACAAGTACAGAAAGACATTAACTTAAGTCGGGGTTTTTCAAGAGGCCCCAAGAAAGAAGACCAACAGGAAACTGACAGCTGAACATCTGGCATAAATGGCAGCAGGGAGAAGAGCAGTCCTAGAGAAGAGGAAGAAGAAACTGAATATGAAGTAAAATTTGTAACGCGGTCCTTAGTTGGCCAATTCCTTTAAATAAATAAATAAAACATAAAATAAATGGCTCATAATTCAAATGCGCACAACAAGTATCTTCATTATTTCCGTAAATAAATTTCTTACGAAAAGTCTTCCTGGAACACCTAAATTAAAAATGAATTACAAAATAAAAAATCGCACTGTCCTGCTTTGCCGTCCACTTCTGTAAATATTTTGTATAAAGATATAATGAAAATATAAATAATATATAATAAACAATACAGAAACATTTTACAAAATATTAAACATCTTATCACTTTTAAATATTTAATTTTTCATTATTTCATTTTGTGTTATATATTGTTTATTATTTTTACATATTTTATTATTTTATATTACTTTTTGTCGGAAATAGTTTAAAAAATTCGTTAAACTCCACGAACACATAACCTGAGCCATAAAAAACACCAGTACTTTTTTGTGGCGAATCTAATTTAGTAAATTATCACATTTTTAAGTTCTGTTGTACATCCATCCATTATTCGTTACATCATGCCACCAATGAAACACACAAACTTCTTGGGACAACATGCCATATTGTGGTGCAGCAAATATCATCTGCCTTGTACCTCTATGTCCCAACAAATTCTATGTTATGCTGTGACACGTGCCATATCATACCATTAAACATTGCGTAGTGATGCGACACATGAAGGCATGTTGTGAAGCGACACGAATCTTGTCTATTTGTCCCATAATACAAAAATGTTCAAATGTTTGTAAAGCTTATGGGACTTAACCGTGGGGTCATCAGTCCCTAAACTTACAAACTACTCATGAACTGGCTAATACTAAAGACAGGAGAAGGTGCTGGAGGAACTGCAGCGGTATCTCCACCTCAGCATCCGCTCCTCCTGACGCAGAATACAAGAGATAAAGGAGGGGCCGTGTCACCTCTTCCAGTACGCTGATGACACGCTTTCCTTGCCTTAGCTCCCACCCTTGCCCATTCCAACTGCCTTCTCCGAGAACGAATTGACCTTTTTACCATTTGGTGGCTCCTGTCTATAAATCCTACCGTAAACCGTGCGATCATTGTTGGTTGCACCACCTCTTCCTAATATATAACCTTTATCCTGTCGAACCCTCCCCTGCTCCCCCTCAATCCTCACTACTGTTGCCTTTGCTTAACTTACAGTGATCACCTTTCGGAAAATTTCCGCATCCCTACCGTGCCAAGGACCCCACTTCCAAACCTCCTGTCCCAACCTCGCTACCCCTCCCCTCCTGCAAAACCTGTGGTGGGGCTCACCCTACCTATTCCTATATGTGTAAATCGCGTCACCCTCCCGCCAAAGAAGAATTCACTGTTCCCATCCATCCTACCGATCCTGACATCCCAACCAACAACTGCCTGTGCCCACGCCCATCTCCCCACCCCCACTGTCGAAGACATCATCAGGTTCCTCACCAACGCCCTCACACCCTTCTCCAAGACTCCCTCGCCACTTCTCCTTTCCAATCTTGATGTTAAAGCTACCATATCTACTTCTCACACTGACAGCTTCCAGACCCTAGTTTACACCCTATCCTTCCCCTTCTCTCCCCTTGATCCTTTAACCATTTCATGGCACAGCAACAAGTTAACCTTCTTTATGCCAACATCCACTCCCTTCCCACCAATAAACTCTTTCTTATGCACGCACTTTCCCAATACTGCGTGGATGCCTTTCTCGTGAATGAAACCTTTTTCCTTCCCCACCACCATGTCACAACCAACCCCTACCATCTCCACTGCTACAACTACCCTCACACCACTGCTCGAGTTTGAGTGATTCTTGGCCGCATCCTCTCCTTAATATGCGTTATGAACACCTTATCCTTACCTTGTTCCTCCGTTGCCTTACCATTAACTGTACCACCATATACCTCCACTCTCGCATCCCTGTCCCCTCTGAATTCCTAACGCATATTGACTCCTCCTTTTCGACCTATGTGATCACTGCTGACCTCTATATCCATTCCCGCACTCCCATCAAACTCCACCGTGGCATCAGTTCCTTCCCACCATCAGGGGCCACGTCATTCCCCTAACCCACTATACTCGCACTTGTAGCAAAACCAACCCCAAAGTCGTCATCGTTTCACCCAGAATATTGGGGTGCGTCACCACCGAAGTCCTTGATCCTATAGGTGGGACCACATCCCTGTTCTCCACACCTTTACTGAAAATGTAGATCACTCCAACAAACCTCACCCACCCCAGCCTGCTCACCTCGTCTATGATTATTCCCGAGCAGACTAGGATGCCTTATGCCTTTTCCTCACCCATCATGTAGAAAACCAACACCTTCCCCGCCACTCCACTGGTGACGTTGACCACGCCGCTTCCTTCCTCCAACAGACGTTGTCTGACGCCGTCCAATCCTACATTCCCACCAAAGCCAAACACCCTCACTATCTCACCCTTCCCTAACAGGCAGTCATACTGCTACTGGGATCCCGCCGCCTGTACCATTGCTTTCTCCATACCTGTGACTTGGATACACTCATATACCACCAGCAACTACAGTGACATGTGCACAGTCTTTTGAATGCCAAAAAATGGCAGGACTGGTGACAGACAGTTACACGGCTTAATGCCCACATCTCCATTGACTCCTCCCAGTATTGGAAAGCCATCCACTGCCTTACTGGCTCCTTCCCCACCCCCACCTATCGACTCATACATAATGACAAACTCCTACCCAATGATTCCAGTAAGGTGACCATTATTCATTTTTCCTTTTCGACATCTTCACCATTCTAGAATCTTCTCACAACGATTATTTCCTTTTCCCAGACATTCATGATGAAACGGACGTCTCAATCCCATGCCTCACTCCTGACTTCCAGTACAATGGACACATTCAAGCACACCCATACCCACACATGATCTACAGCTGACAATCGGCACCAAACGTAACACAGCTCCCGACCACGACTCGTATCACCTATTGTCACCTCCGTGAATGCCCCCTTCCTTACTTCACCACCCTAGCAACCCTCTATACCACCATCCTTTACATCAGTTACTACTCCCACCTGTGGAAAATTTCCCAAGTTCCTCAAACCTATGAAACACCCCTCATGTCTCCTCCTACCATCCAATTTGCCTCACCCTGGAGTTCAGCAAGCTAGGTCTTCAAATCCATCCTATCCCATCACATCCATCACCATCTCCGAGTTCACCACCTTGTCCCTGACATTCAATATCGGTTTCATCTTTCCTTCTCCACCAATGACCAACTCATTTGCCTTGACAAACTCCTTCGCCTTACCCAATTCCTCTCCCTCCAGTTCAATCCCGGTCATGCAGCCTTCTTTGTATCCCTAGAGCTCGAACGGCCTATGATTGGGTCTTCCGCATTCTGGCATGCTCTTCAAACTCCAAATCCACACTCTTCCCATCCACTTTGTCCAGGTCACTGCCTCCTTCGTCTCCTACTGCCCTACCTATGTTACCATCTGCAACACCAATTCCCATCTTTTCTATTCCTCTGCTGACATGCCCCAAGGTTCCGTCCTGTCCCCCTCCTTTATCTCTTGTATACTGCAGATATGCCTAAGCCCTCCCCTCATACACCTATTTCAATACGCTGATGACACGCTTTCCTTGCCTTAGCTCCCACCCTTGCCTGTTCCAACTGCCTTCTCCAAGAACAAATTGTCCTTTTTACCACTTGGTGCAACCAGTGGCTCCAGTCTATAAATCCTTCCATAACCTAGGAGATCATTGTAGGTTGCACCACCTCTTCCTTCTCCCCTGAGATTTCTATCGTACCCTCCATAACCGTCCTATCCGCCTTATTCCTACCATCACGTACCTGGGCTTTAATATAGATCGCACCCTCTCCTTGACCCCCCACCTATGCGCCATCCAAGAAATGGCCTGCTCTCGCCTCCGCCTCCTCAAACTTCATGTTAGCCGAACCAGAGGCCTAAACACTTCCATCATCATCTATATCTACATATCCCTCATCAGACCAATCCTCCCCCATGGATCTCTGCCCCCATCCGCCTTGCCTTCCGCATCCCTTCGTACCCTCCATCCCCCACGTGGCTCCTCTATGACCTCATTCCCTTCTCCCGCCTTTTCCGCTTCATTGAGCACCTCCGTTTTCTCTACAGTCTACCGAATATCCCTCACCCGATTGTGCATCCTCCACTCACTGAACCCACTGCATTGCTGCGCCATTTCCACTGTATACCTCTGCTCTCCACCTGTCCACTGTCCTTACCATTTCCTGTGGTAATTTCTGCACCATTCCCTTCCCTGACTATTCCCTCCGCCCAGACATATACCTGTCGTACCAGCTGTGACCCTCCTCCTTCTCTGTCCCCCTCTCTTCCTCTCTCGTTGATCCCTCTCTGAGGGCCCCACTCCCTTCCGTCCTCGCTCTCTCCCTACTCGTGCCAGTCCCTTCGATAGCCTCCCATCCTGCTCCTTACAGCTTCCTGGCTCATCTCACCCTTCCTTTTCCGTATAGCCCTGTGGACCTTCCTCTCTCCTGCCTCCTGCCCACCAGATACTCCCCCATCTTCCTCCCCCCTCCAACCCTTTTTCACTCCTCCCCTTGCTTCTTCCCCATTCTCATTGACTATATTCATTAAACGTGTGTGTGTGTGTGTGTGTGGATTGTCTGTGTTCAATCAGAGTGAATGAGTTTATTTTTAACAAAACTTGGAATGGCCATTCCCACAGCTGACGCCTGCGTATTATAAATATCTGCGTGCATCAGTGCTACATTGTTTGTGTCACTCTATCATGGTCGCTATGTATGTTTCTACATCCTTCAATTCACTCCATTTTGTTGGATGTTAGGAGTATCGTCAAATTTCTTACCTTTCGAAGCGGGTTTGAGTCTGGGTAATAGGAAGGCGTCTTGAGGAATGACATCTAGGGAGTTTGGTGTATGTTCAAATATAACCACAACCTTTTTTGCCAGGAAATGTAGAGGATAGTGGCTATGTATGGGCGATCGCTGTCGTGCATCATCCAGCATGCTCGCCGGATCTCAGTCCTCCACACTTCTTTCTATTCCCCAACTCAAACTCACTTTCAAAGGAAAAATATTTGAGGATATTTTTGACATGAAGAGGCTTTTGAACAGCATATAAAAGTAAAACAGTGCATTGAGGCTTTCGAATACGATTCCAAAGGAGGACTTTGCGTAAAGTTTCCAGGACATGTATCGCAGAGCTCAGCGGTGCACAGTTAGGGGAGGTGACGGTTTAAAAGGACAGTAAATTAACAGTAAGTTCACCGTCTATCTACAGGACTACTGACTGACCTTTATTTCAGACTGTAAAAAGATTAAAAGTGTTGTATGCTACAACTCAGTAAGTTGAAAGACGATCGTAAATTATTTGATGTATCTAGATTAGCATTTTGTTAAAACTAGAACCCGCTCTTTTCGAGGCAAGAAGAATAACATTGTTATTTCATATTTTTAAATATTAGTTTCTGAAATGTTAATTGTTATTGCTGGATTTTGTTATTTTCATGATGTATTGCTGGCCGCAGTGGCAGAGTGGGCAGCGGCACGCCAGTCATGTTCAAAAATGTTCAAATGTTTGTTAAGCTTATGGGACTTAACTACGGGGTTATCAGTCCCTAAACCTACAAACTACTTATGAACTACTTACGAACTAGGACGGCACAAATATCCATGCCCGAGGGGGGATTCGAACCCCCGACCGTAGTGACCGTGCTGACCGTGACTGGAGCGCCTCAGTCACCTCGGCCACCGCGGCCGGCACGCCAGTCATGGTCTGCACGGCCACTACGGTCAGGGGGTTCAATGCTCCCTCGGGCATGGATATTTGTACCATCCTTAGTATTAACTAGTTCATAAGTAGTTTGTAAGTTTAGGGACTAATGACCCCGTAGTTAAGTCCCATAAGCTATACAAACATTTGAACATTTGAATAATTTATTATTGTGATTATAAATGTGGCACTACGCCACTACGCCTGTGAGAATATGTACTTGTTTTACTCTTAAGTGGATGTGCGAGAATCTAATGGCTGTCTGAATGTGGGTAATAATACATCGCTTTGCATGGTTCTCTCTTGCTGAGTCGATAGTTCGTCGTTACCAACCCCTGCTGATGTGACCAAAGAGGTTTCTACACCCTTTGGTTACAAGCCAGTCGACGAGCCGTTCCCAAGGCTAGTCTAGCGATCTTATCTCCCCACCACGTTTAATTTGGGTTATCCTTTTTCTGGTAGCTTTCCCGCCTCCTGGCCGCTCGGACTTCACTTTGCGTTCGGATGGTGGTTGGTTCTGCTCTTGTGTCTGCAGAGATGGTAGCGATTCGTGTCTAGCATATTTAACTTATACTCTTGAACTTAGATTCATTTTTCAGAATATTTTTTTCTGATTGTGCACAGAATTGAGTTCTAGTTTTTCAATCCAGTGATTTCAAATAGACAAAATTGGTGTATGTGTTACTAGCTGCAGTTTGATAATAGCCTGGTATATTCAAACATTTTGTGATTATGTGGCGGTGTAGGAACTCTGTGTAAATTTTTTCTAGCTTTGTGGGGCCCGATTTCTCACTGTCAATATGTTCATTTGTGTACAGTGCATGTGAAATCTTTCTTATCGTTTCCTTCTGTGAGTGATGTGTGCTCCATGTGATTGGTTCTTAGAAAAAGGCCTTCAGCTTCCAGTATTGTTTGTTCCATGCCCATCAGGCATGCGTGTATCCTTCTGACTTCCACTAACATTTCGCGATCTTCTCTCCCCGCCTACTTTAATTGTGCTGTTTCTTCTCCGAACTTGTAGCTTGCTCTCAGCCTATGTCAGTTATTCTCTCCGAGCCCTGTACAACCTCCTTAAATAGCTTGCTTATGAAATTCTATGTATTTCTGTGGGTTGCATGCCTTAAATTTTATTTTTATGTTTCCGACTTTGTAATTATTTCACTTTTCCGGGTTTTGAGACTGGACTACTTCTGTCTCTGTGAACGCTCCCAATCGCAATTTTGCTGCATTTCAGCAGCTTTCTTATGAAATTCTACGCAGTTCTAGGGGTTGCATGCCGTAGTTAATTTTCTTTATTTTTCTGCAATTGAATTTATACATTTTTATCGGTATTCGGAACCACATGGGTCCGAACTCCGACTTCAGGGGTTTGCAGCTAGTCACCTGAATTCACGCCACTTCTCATTAAACCAGTTCAAATCAAATGTTTGTAGAACTTATGGGACTTAACTACGGGGTCATCAGTCCCTAAGCTTACAAACTACTTACGAACTAGCTAAGACTAAGGACGGCACAAATATCCATGCCCGAGGGGGGATTCGAACCCCCAACCGTAGTGGCCGTGCAGACCGTGACTGAAGCGCCTCAGTCCCCTCGGCCACCGCGGCCGGCATTAAACCAGTGCCTAGATTGTTTACTCTCAGATTGCAACTTAAGAGTCCGCCGTGATTTTGTATAATGAATCCGATTTTTAACCACTTCACTTTCAATGAAGTGCGATCATGTAACGTAGCCGTGTGCTGCCGTTAGCGTGTTTGCTCGCGGTCTAATCTAGATGCAATTTAACTTTGCTATACTCACGCACCATCTCAAATCAGGCATGACAGACCAGAGCCATCTTGGCAGTTTCATTGTATATTGTGTTGTGTGGTATCTCCGGGTTTGCTGACTTTCGCCTACGATAGCGGCACCTGTTTCTGCCTCGTTTCAGCACGCTGATTTTGGTGAGTTTCGCTGTTGCATTGCGTGTGTGTGAGTGTTGTTTGTAAATCCTCTCCCCCAGTAGTGTTATGTTCTGTGTAATTTATGATAATTTCAATGTTGGGCATCGTCAGTATTAGATTCTGTAAATGGGATGTATTATTATTGTATTAACAAAATTGGTGGTCCATTTTGCTTGCGGTCGACCTGAATAAACAAGTTAAGTTCAGTATATTTTTAACTTGCCTATAATTGTAATTTTCGTGCTGAGAAGAAGCTCAGATGCAATTTTTTGTGTTTAAGTTCCGTTGTGCCATAAATGTTTTTCTTTAGCAACCTTTATGAATTAACTGTAATTGTGGTGGCTTGCTTATCAACGCCTGTGTGCAATTTCGTGTGAGCTGTTATGTATATTAGCCACTGTATCGTTATCTTCCTGTTATTAGAGAAATTTTGAATCACGTCAGTTCTCAATTTTGGCCAGGGAACAAGGTTTTGCAGCAGGGAGTAGCCGATAGTTCACAAAAGTTCAGAAAAGGTACCTTTTGCTAATTTTACTGCTAAAATTAAGAGTATACTCTTATCTGGGTAACTCCTACTAGAATTAAGCTTTTATTTCGTACAGTGGCCTACTTTTAATGTGTCAAAACAAAACGCGATATGTTCATAAATGGAGCCATTCCAGCAGGTGATAATGATATAGTAGTAGAAACAGAGGCACAAAAGTGTACACAGGTCACACATAATGCCAATGTAATCGATGTGATTTGAGGCTTAATGTATTGTAGCACAGACCGCTTTCAACGTTTCCACATTGTTATAAATGAATATTATTTAAATATTATCTGACGATGCCTCTCGACGGCGATTCTCGCGCTCAAAATATGTTGCAACCGAGGCTGTGCTCAATCAAAATGAATAATCAGTGATGAAAGCGCTCGGGACTGAATAACACTGGAGTGAAGCATCGCTTTACTGGGTGCCCCGTCGCCCTCGCTCGTAATCAGGTCGGACCCTTTTAACAGCTCGCAGGTGACCGACCGAATCCGGCCAGCCGTCGATCGCCGGTAATCCGGTTTGGCGACTGCCTCCGCGAATGAAGCGGCCAGGAAATGTTTGCGCCGCTAACGAACGCGCACCAGCGCCGACATCGCGCCCAATCGCCGACGCTTTCTCTCGCCGCGCCGCGACAAATACGCGACACCTGCAGCCGCACGGAAGTGGTGGCTTTCCTTTGTCCGTGAATGCTACTGTGTACCGAGCTGGTTAAGCAGCTTTTCGCGCAGCTTTTTCGCACGTATTGTGTGGGCGAAACACGCCATCCGGTCGAGTTATAGGCCATCTCTTGTGTTCAACGTCAGTGTGTAACAAACACTCACGGGCGTCAGGTAGCAGGTGGCGCTAGTGGAGGGGATACAAAGCGTGTTGGGAGCACACGGAAACAGGGCACTTGTTGTAGTAATGCGGAGGCTGAGCGATTCATCCGACGTCCAAATGGATACCATCATTGACTGTATAATAATAATAATAACAATAATAATAATAATAATGTTTTCTGTTCGCAGGACCAAATTGAGGAGTAAGACTCCATGCTCATGGAACAAATCAATACATGAAGTTTAACACAAGAATGGTAAAGAAAAACTTGAAGTAGTCCTATGCACCCGACAATCTTAAGACTAACTGAAAAGAATCAATAACGAAAAAAAGGAATTAGCTTAATTTTTTAACTTTTCTAGGAGTCCTCGACAGAATAAAAGGAGTGAACCATGAGGTAACTCTTCAATTTATATTTGAGAGCGCGTGGGTTAGTGCTAAGATTATTTAGTTCTTGTGGCAGCTTACTGAAAATGGATGCTGCAGAATACTGCACACCTTTCTGCACAAGTGTCAATGTGGTGTGATGCAAATGTAGATAAGACTTCTGTCTTGTATTGAACGAGTGTAAGCTACTAACTCGTGGGAATAAGCTGATATTATTCACAACAACCGATATTGAAGAAAATACGTACTGTGACGCCAGTGTCAGAATTCTCAGACTACTGAAAAGGGGTCGACATGACGTTCGTGCACACCACATATTGCTTGAACCACCCATTCAAATGTTCAAATATTTCTGAAGCTAATGGGACTTAACTGAGTGGTTATCAGTCCCTTATGAACTACTTATGAACTAACTTATACTAAAGATAGTAAAAACATCCATGCTCGATGGAGGATTCGAACGTCCAACGCGGGAGGCCCCAAACCGCCCATTTCTGAGCCAAAATATTTATTTTGTATCAGTGGAGTTCCCGCAAAAATAACGCCGTACGTCATAAGCAAATGAAAGTAGGCTTAGTAGCCTTCGTGTTGAAAAATCATTTATTTTAGATGTTGTTCTAATGATAAATAAAGCAGAATTCAGTTGTGGAACAAAATCCTGAACATGGACTTTCCACGAAAGCTTATTGTCTACCTGATCATCTAGAAATTTGAACTGTTCTCACTTACATTCGTATCAAGTGTAATCAAACTGTCAACTTTCGATAAATTATTCGTTAGAAATGGTATAATCCAAGTTTTACTGTGATTTAAGATCAATTTTTTTCTACAAGTCATGAAGTTATCTCTTGAACTGAGTTATTTGATTATGTGTCAATATTACAAACAACATCCTTCACTACCAATCTGGTATCATCAGGTAACAAAAGTATATTACAGTCACCTGTTATACTCGAAAGCAGATTATTTATATAAATAAGAAACAGCAGCGGACCAAACTGTGCCCCATTTTCAACATTGGGCAGAATTACCTTCTGCTGTCTGTTATTACGAGCCCTTCAGAAACGGCAATGTATCGATATTCCATACATGGCAAACTGGCGCTGTACAGTACTCGTACCGAAGTATCTGTGCTGCCACAGCGACGAGCGACGGTGGCGAAGACATGTAACTGTAGAGAACTGGCAACTCACTCTAGAACAACCCCCGAGGCTACCAACCTTGTGTCCTGAACTTCTGTTCAGCAAGCATTACTTCTGGGCATCCGCAGTAGACGTCTGTTTGCTGGAGCAGCCTGATAGCGGTTCGTTGGCGACTTAGAATGGATTTTGCACTGTTGTATCGAAAAATAAACGTCGAGTGTCGGCAGGACGGATGTTCAGGTAATCACGTTTCACGTTCCATCGGGCACATAACGTGTACCGCGTCTGAAACCGAATACCGAAGCGAGCGGGGGAGCGCTAAGCCCGCCCCACACGGAATGCGGTCCGCCCAGCTCTCCCTGGAAGGCGCGAACGGCGCGCGGCTTACACAAGCTGCCTGGCGCTCCAGAAGATTCGCAGCGGAAGCCGGCAGGCATCATTTTTATAAAAGCGTTGTGTGGGAACTATTTGCTAAAGAAAAAAAAAATTCTCACACACCTTATAACTGCAGTCTTCAGCTACACGATGAAATGACCATGATTTTGTTAGTAACCATAGTAGTTGTGGTGTTTACGGATTGACTATAGAACTTCAAGATATTCACAAATTTTGCACTGAAAAACAAGTCGCTATGAACGTACGTTTGGTTTGTTAGGCGATATGTTTCTGTGCATGAAATACAGACTTAATTATCGTTGGTACTTAGAAGGACATCGCTATATCTCACCAATCTCGAGATGATGGATGGTATCTGAAACACTTTCTCCAGATCCCACGCATCAGCGAGAAAAAAAGCTTGTCGTGGTACTTTGTCCTGTTTTTCAAGTTTATTTTCTTTGCCTGTTCTGGTTTACGTAAAATAGAGTGACGGTGTCAATTCGCCGTTATTTAAATATCTTTTGCGAGTTATGGAAATATCATAAGTGACCAAAGTTGTCAAGAATTTTCTCCTCTACAAAAGCATGTACTCATCTTTCGTGTCAGATAACCGGTTAAGCCGTTATTTTCATTCAAATTTTGAGCGGAAAGAAGGCTATCGCAAAGGCCCATTTTTAGTGTTAACTACCGTAACCAAAGGTGCGTCAAAATGAAACAAAATTTTCGTAATATCCGTTTCATCTCATAAGGGTTTTAGGTATTAAAACAAATATTAAGCAAATGATAGCACTCCATGGTATAAAAATAAACTGGTTAAATGATTTTTTCCATCCCTCAATTACCTGAGAAGTAATGAAAACCATGAAGAGCACGTAAGATACCATATTTCAACTTATATCGCTACGCACAGTGAAGTGTTGTGCTATTGCAATACAAGTCTGTTTTTATTTTGTCGAAGAAATTAATAAGCTGTTTTCACCTTGATGGTAACTTGATAGACTTCTAAAAGTTGTATGTTTCGCATTTCTCATTGCCGATTTTTTTTCTTTCAGACAAATTGCTTCTTGCCATGTTAAAATCTACTTATGCCGCGGTGGAGTAGATGAGCGGTCTAAGGCACCACGCTGATGACCACGTAGTTTGGTCCGATAGATTTACAAACATTTATATACATATATATTTCACAAATTGCGAAATTTTCCGATATCTGCTGCTCTTGTAAAAATGAACAATCGTTCTCAAACACATTAAAATTCGCGCCTGGCCGGAACTCGAAGCCGGGTCTCAAGATTTTCGGCCATCCGTGCACGTTACAGATCGATTTAAAAGAGCAGGACATGTCGGAAAATTTCGCAGTTTGTGATATACATACCACTTCTGCAAACAACGTCTGTTCCACTGGAATATCTGCTTCTTATGCCAAAATACAACAGTTTACATATATTCATCTCACTACTAATGGTACTGAGGGCAAAAAAGTTAGTAGTACATGAAAATGCCCAGTGTCACTAGAAAATTGAACGAGTAACCTCTTCAATGACATTGTAGAAAAACACAGAACAATTTTCGTTTCAGCAGCTATCGAGGGCCGTTAAAAAGTTGATTATTTGCTTGAATAAAATGCAAAGTTGCTTGTATATTGCACTTCAAATGGAAGTTCAGTGTATTAACCATCTGGCAAGATACTCTCCTCCCAGCGTGTTCACCTTTCATGTTCGTTCTCCCTACAGAAGCATGTTACTATACAAGTTATGATGCCAACGAGAGGCACAGATCTTACGCTGCATCTTTGATTCAAATTTTCAATGGAATCCTCGAAAGGCTCTTGAGACACTGCCCGTTGTTGGTTACAGTGTACAGTGCTTTCATTTGGTGTATAATGTAATTTCCATACAATTTTCATGAGTTTGAAGTTTGATGTTTGTGTTGTCTTTAGTATAAGTTGGTTTATAAGTAGTTTGCAAATTTAGGGACTGATGGCCCAGCAGTTAACTCACATTAGCTTAACAAACATTTGAACTTTTATTTTTTGAAAGTACACAGAAATTTACAATCTGTTAATAAACAGTGTCACAAGTAAGAGAACCAACACGTTAGTCACTTAAATTTTCAGATGGTTAACTAAAAGTCAGATGCCAATCTGTATATGTTGTGATGTGGTCAACAGTGGGAGGAAAAATGAGCATTATTATCGTAAGAAGTGTCAGTTGGGGTCTACCGACCGCTGTTGGCAGGCGGGACGCACTCCGCCCTGGTGAGGCTGCAGCACTGAAATCACGAGAAGCCAAACAGTGCAGCGCTGAACACGTGCGCGAGATGTCACGGGGCCCGGTGGTGCCTGTGGAACCTTCTGAGGCCCATAACACTGATTTCAGTGTAATTTTCCCCGTAAGTCCTTTTAACGCTGCTGTTGCTTTCAGACTTCTTATGATAATTGCTCTTTTTGCACTGTTTACCACATCAGAACACACAGTGATTGGCATCTGACTTTTAGTTAACGATCTGAAAATTTAAGTGACTAACGTGTAGGTTCTTAACAGATCGTAAATTTCTGTGTATTTCCTTGCCACGTAGTTTGCAAAGGATGCTAAATATTCTCTCTGTTTGTCTTTATCCATAACAGGTAATATTCAATACCAAATTTGTTTCTGTATGATATTACATTTTGCATACAGCTTGTTTGCTCCATTCGTAAGTACTAAAATTTGATCAACAGCAGTACCGTTTGCATTCAGTATGAACACCTAACTAATTCAACTGACTTATAAGTTGGTGGAAACGATATCGTCGTAAGCTATTCTCCCTTCATATGCATTAAGCTTGTTCTCAATTTTCAAGTTATTATATAGTTTATGCAATAGCAGACGAACGTCGTTTATGCTGCGCTAATTGAGCAATTAATGAACTCAGAAGGAATTTGTAATGAGATTCGCAGTCTATGTTCTAGTTTAAAACTCAATTTTGTTCCTTCTAAGAGATCTCTCCTTTGCGCTGTAATTTGCGCAACCTTCGCCATCTCCGAAATTTAGGCTTTCAAGTAATTTTCCTTTACTAGTGGCCATACTCAGTATCTACGGGTATATTTCAGGGCAGAAAATGGTTTCACAGTCTTCTGGGAATACTCAGTTACAATTGGCCTTTCTGCCATGAATTTTTCCCTCCATTAATGTTTTGATTACAGGAACAATTGAGGAAAGTTGAACAGCTGTCAAGTTTATTGATGGCCTATGAATGTAAAAACTGTAAACTCCATCCCTGAGGTGTCAGAGGCCCACCGGGTACCGACCGACCCCCTCCTCCTCCTCACCAGGCGCTGGCGTGGTCGGCGCCCTGCACTGCCGGCCGCGGCGTCTCTTTTGGTGATCGCAGCCGCCACTTCTGAGCCAAGTAGCTCCCTCAGTACAGCTCTCAGTGGCTCCGTACTCCCTGCTTGGCAACAGGAAGAAGGTGACCCATCCAAGTGCTAGCCGAGCCCGACAGTGCTTAACTAACGGGAACCGCTGAACCCTCTGCGGAAAGGCCGATGGCGGCACATACGTGTAACAATCACAAAAGCTATAACTATTGCAAAAGAAAGATATGGTGCATAGAGCTTCATTTTTTGAGACTGAAAGAAAAGTCGCTTTCTACGACAGGTTGCCTTTAATCTCTATATATAAAAGGCAATATCTCGACTGATTTACTGACTGACTCATCATCGGCCAGCCCGAACCATTGAAGATAGAAACTTGAAACTTATAGAGGGTGTTTATCTCACTCTGTAGGCGTCATTTGAGAAGCGATTTCTCGTTATTCCAAATGTTCAACTGTTGAAATGGTTGTATAGCTTATGGGACTTAACTACAGGGTCAACAGCCCCTAAACTTATAAACTCCTTATGAACTAGCAAACACTAAGGACGGCACAAATATCCATGCCCGAGGGGGGATTCGAACCCCCGGCCGTAGCGGCCGTGCAGACCGTGAGTGACGCGCCGCAGTCCCCTCGGGCACCGCGACCGGCCTCGTTATTCCGTCCGTAAGTGGGTGAAATGATTTTTTGAAAATACGTTGCTATTTACGCAATTTTGAAGTAAGATTTCGGATTTTAATTCAGGGTTCTAATTTAAAAGACACTTGTTTCGGAATTTTTTGAAATTCAACCAATAAAGAGGTAAAATAAGTGACGCAAAAAAAATTGCTTTTCAAAAATATGTTGCTGTCAACTCAAATTTTCAGCTACAACTACGAAACTTCGGATATGGAATCTCGACAGCATTAAAAAAATAAATAAAGAAAGAAACCGCGAGTTTCAGTATTTTTGGAAATTTAACGAGTAAGGAGTAAAATAGGGTATGAAAATTCTTTTTGAAAATACTTTGCTATTAAGTCATTTTAAATCTAGAGCTGAAAAAAATTTATATTTGTATTGTTGGTTACAATTTAAAAAATACGAATTTCGGTATTTTTATAAATTCAACCATAAATAGGGTTAAATTGGACGGGTCATGTTTTTCAAAAATCTGTTGCTATTCTGACTATTTTGAAGGTAGAAGTACAAATTTTCGGATTTGGATTCGGAGTTCGAATTTAAAACACACGAGTTTCGGTATTTTTGGATATTCGACCAATAAGAGGGTGAAATAACGGATGCAAGAATTGATTTTCAAAAATATGTTGCTCTTAACTCAAATTTCAAGCTGTAACTACGAAACTTAGGATATGGGCTCTTGATCAGGATTAAAAAGACACGAGTTTCCGTATTTTTGGAAATTCAACAACTAAGGGGGTAAATTAAAGTATCAAAAATTCTTTTCGAAAACACATTGCTGTCGAGACAATTTTGAACCAAGAGTTGAAAAAATTGGTATTTGTATTGTTCGTTAGATTAAAAAAAATTAAAAAAACGTGTTTCCCGTATTTTTGGAAATTCAACCATCAAGGGGGTTAAATTGGACAGGTGATGTTTTTCAAAAATCTTTTGCTATTAAGACAATTTTGAAACTACAACCACATAAATTGGTGCACGTTTCCTTGGTCAGAATTAAAAAGACACTTGTATCGGTATTTTCAGAAAATTAATCATTTTGGGGTGAAATAGGGGATGAAACATTTTTTAAAAATATGTTGCTACTAAGTTAATTTTGTGCCAAGAATTACAAAAAATATTTGCATACTTGGTTGGAATTTAAAAGAGACATATTAGGGTACTTTTCGAAATTTAACTATTAAGGGGTGCCATTGGAGGGTTACAAGTAGTGAAATCAAAGAGACTTAAAAGACTTAACTATGGGGTCATCAGTCCTTAAGGCTTACAAACGAATTAAACTTAGACCAACTTATGCTAAGGACAACGCAAACACCCATGTCCAAGGGGCGAATCAAACCCCAGACAACAAACAGTAGCGCGCACCGCAGCATGGCGCCTCAATACACACGGCCATTCTGCCGCGACTACAAGTAGTATCACGACATTTCATTATGATAGTACTTAACCTGTATCTACGAAAATTTATATTAAGAGGGAGAAACAACTGGTGCAGCCCAACCATGCCTACGCATGCGAAGCAGCGGGCATTCAGTTTTATTTGTGCTATCTTGCTGTCCATATTGACATGTTCGTGGTGAGAGGCGTCATTCACAGTGCGACAATGATCGCTCTCATCCTATCAATAGTCAGGAACCTGGCTTTGGATTTGGTACGTAATTCATCTCCTCATAGTGAGCAAAATTCTCCTGCCCTCATATTTTTCTCATAAAAAGACAAGAGAGAATCTTTGAGGGACACCTTAAAGGAGCGAAAGGTTGAGGAGAGGGGGATGTTTACTTCATGTCACCTTCTGAGAATATTTCTAGGCAGTCAGGTATATTATTTTAAAATTCTCAACATATTGCTTATTATTACTAAAGACGTCTTCTAGGGCAGTACATAGATTTATTAAATTTTGCAGTAAAACATAACCCAAAAATTTAAGCAGCAATCATGACCTTGTTATTCAATGCCAATTTCAATGTTTTTAGGTCCTGGACTGCATTCACACATCAGTAACTCTTTAAGAGGTGTGTTGTCAGTAAAAGGCAACACCAATTAACAAAAAATTACTTAAATTTTTTTACGATAGTTGTAAGGTGCACTTTTTGTGTTAACACGCATTTTTATTGGCAGAAATCTTAGAAGATGTAACAGAATCACTAAAGAGACGCTTACGACTGACCGCCTGTCAGGGAATACTGCTGTACGGTGCGTGATCATTATTAGGTAGGATTGACGGAGGACATAAAAAAGAGTACAAAGACAGACAGCTCGTTTTGTATGTACACGATACAGGGAGGAGAGTGCCATGGACATGATAAAGGAATTATAATCATTACGACAACATCGCTTCTAGTTGCGGCGAGATCTCCATAATAAAATTCGTTCGCCGAATTTCCTCAGAATACGAAAATATAGTTTAATCCTACCTACATAGGGAGAAATGATCATCAAAACAAAATCACAGAGATCAGACTCTGCCAGGAACTTCAGTGTGGTTTACACATTGACTATAAAGATGCAGATGTGCGTTATTGAAAGTGTACTGGGATTTGTACGATTGGTCCTAAAAGATGTTTTCAGGTTGTAGACTATTTTCTACATCAATAATAGTTGAAAAGTGTGTTGTCAACAACAATTACCAGAGTTTAAAATGTGTTGAAATGTTTGTAAAGCTTATGGGTCTTAACTGAGGGGTCATCAGTCCCTAAATTTTACAAACTACTTATGGACAAAATAATTGCGAAGGCTAAGCCTGCACGTAACAAAGATAACGTATCATTACTTTCCCATAAAGCGCATACAAAGAGAATCATGCGGTACGCACACATCCCTGTCCACTAAAGTCAAAAGTTATTCAGTAAGCACCTAACCCGCCTGACTGGGATAGTACAAATTTAATACAAAATAAGTGTACTTACACGTATCACAACATTATACCCTTCTTTCCAAACAACCATACTCAGTAGATTGCCACAACCACTCAGTTAAAATAATTACGGGCTACTGTCCTGGTGATGCGACGGCTGTTAGTTTTGTATTGAGAAAATTCAATAAGTACTACCTAATGTTGCAGACTCAGTCCGCTAATAAGAAAATGATAACAAATAAAGTACAAAAATATTTAATTAACAGCGGACCCTCACGGTCATCTAGCCGGTCAGAAAGCTTGTTAATGGAAATTTTGTACTATGTAAGATATGAGACAATTTAAGCCACGGTAGGGTTATGCCTTGCTGCCGAGCACGCGGTTGCTCGCCCTCGGAGGTTCCAGCCTTCATGGATGTGTGTGTGTGTGTGTGTGTGTGTGTGTGTGTGTGTGTGTGTGTGTGTGTGTGTTTTGTCCTTAGAGTAAGTTAGTTCAAGTAATATAAATTAAGAAACCCTGAGACAGTTTTTTTGTCTCGGATATGTTCAAGTAATTTGTATGTCTAGGGACTGATAACGTTAGCTGTTTTGTCCAATAGGTTACAAACCTATGAACATTAGAATTAATTTAACAGTTATGTGGACGGTTTCCTTGCAACCAGAATGAAAGAGAATCGTATCAATAATATTCTTATTAAGAAACTACCATTTCTTTTCATGGATGGATGGATGCTTAGGGTGTAACGTCCCGTCGACAGCTTGGCCATTAGAGACGGAGCTAACGCTCGGAGTTTTTGGGTAAGGATGAGGAAGGAAATCGGCCGTGCCCTTTTGAAAGGAACCATCCCGGCATATGCCTGGAGTGATTTAGGGAAATCACGGAAAACCTAAATCTGGATGGCCGGAGGTGGATTTGAACCACCATCCTCCCGAATGCGAGTCCAGTGCGTTACCACTGCGCCACCTCGCTCGGTTTTCTTTTCATGAAAATACATTTTTAATAACTATAGTAAAGCTACTTATTTTTGGTAGTCTGACTAGTTTCAGTATCCACTTATTACAGGGAAGAGTGTATTTTAGTGGTGTAAAATTCATTTTGGGTAAAAAATGTATCAATAATGTGGTTTATATGTAATTCCCCAAATGTAAGTTCTTCCTATTGGAATACAAAGTGTCGAACGTTGGTTTACTTCGTTTACTTCGCGATCTCTGATTAAATTCAGCGTGAGATACAACGTTCACTGCAACAAGAATTGCCTTTGAATACTGAACTACAGTACGCAAGAAATAATACGTAACATGGGGAGGCACTGTAGAGATGTTTCAATAGACGTTCTTCCGCACTTAAGAGCAAAAGGGAAAGAAGTGCCAACAAATGTTACAGTCGGACGTACTCTCTTCCGTGTACTTCACAGTTTGTAAGAGAAGAGGCGTAAATGTAGGAGACCCGCTCGACGCTCGACGCACCTCACATATAGGTCACACGCTTCCTCTTCTGAGCAGGAAGTCATCCACGAGCGTGAGGGCTCTGAATAAGTACCATGGCGACCTTATCTGTAAAATGTGCTACGAGGTCCTGCGGTGATGCCAGGCAGTTGAGCACAGTTGGAGCCAACGCATGAACCTCAAACTGCAGTTTGCGCCTACCCTAGTACAAGTTTTCTGTATCACACACTAGGGAGAAGGTGCACACATCAGTCCGCATTTGCAAGGCACCTGAAGACACACAATTACAAACTAATCTCTGTTGAACCGCAAAGTAATCAGAAAAGTCAGCAAAAAAGTACCTTCTGAGTTAACAAACAAGTAAAACAGAAACGAAAAACCGTAAGTGAGCATGCTAGGTAACTCACGGTAAAGAGGAAACATCTTAACAGATGCCACCACAAAACTATCTTTCCGATTTCTCTCTCTCTCTCTCTCTCTCTCTCTCTCTCTCTCTCTCTCTCTCTCTCTCTCTCACACACACACACCCAAACAAACAAACAAAAACAACAGAGATAGCATTAGAATAAAAAGGAACGAACAACAGGTCAATAAGCAAGTAAAGCATCCGATGTTAAATAAACACGTTCTCCAGACAATTCGTAGTATAAATATGAAATTATTGTCACGCCATTTTTTCTGTCTTCTAGTTCATATAAACCACAGTGCTAAAAAATAACCGAATATTTCGACATGGAAAAAAGACGAAAACTTGTGAGAGTGGTGAATGGGCGTCTCTTATCCTACGCACACTCCACGGGCGAGACGAAATATCAACTGGAAATTATAAATATTAATTTGGATAACCCGGAATATCGTGTGTTACAAATCTACAAGTTAAATACGTAATTAAGGCACTATATTTTATTACAGAAGACCCGTTTAAAATCACTTTAGTATAAAGAGCAAAGAAGTAGGGATATTACACAAAATTGCGCCAAGAAAAAGATGTTTAATTTATAAAACTATTGATAATATATTAAATTTGAACAGAAGGTAGTAGTGTTTTCGTTTTGCATTTTGTCTATCCAAATGCTATGATTTCATTTATCGATTGTAACTTTATTTTAGTTCACTGTTGTCATTTGGGTTTGCATATTGTCTTTTCGTTATTTGGAAATAGTGAGTGGAACTATGGAAACTAGAAAATGGAGTGCCAAGTGAGGAAACTTTTCATTTCCAACATTTTCAATGTATTCATCTGTTTTAATTCAGTAGAGGGCCGGCAGAAGCGGAAGCACGAAGAAACAATTGTGCCGTCAGAGGAGGTAATCGCATTTCACAGAGTACGGAAAGGAAATGATTTTCTCGTTTCAACGACAATCGATCTTAGTGACTCTCGACTGCGAGTAAGTACGTTTTAAATTCATTAATACACAATGATTGACGTTAGTGAACGCGAGAAATAGGTAGACATGATAAACTTTGTTCATTCAACCCCATCCAACATTCGTATGCAATAGAAAAGGTTCTAAATTCGGGTGTACAGACACCGCATGACCTAACAAGAAGAGTCAACGACTTTAATAAAATATTTCACGGACATTCTATATTGAAAATAAAATAACACTCTAATTTTTGAAAAAATCAAGGCAAAGTTGACGATGGACAATCGTATTTTCAAAGCTGTATATTTAAAGAACGGCTAAAACGAAACAGCTTTTATATGTTCCAAAGTTATTAATCTTCAAATTATGAAAGCTTTAGTTTGTTCCTGCTGCAGCTTGGATGAAAACA
The DNA here is from genome assembly GCA_026315105.1 of Locusta migratoria. NCBI lineage: Eukaryota > Metazoa > Arthropoda > Insecta > Orthoptera > Acrididae > Locusta > Locusta migratoria. The sequence continues at coordinate 39,528,757 of CM048745.1, forward strand.
AACGTATACAGCCACTGTTTCCTGCCGATATCCGCTAAGAATTTACTCCTTTCACTTACGGCATGTGCTACTCTAGAGACACTAATGAAGGTGGCACACGTCCGGATCGTGGACCCCGGTTATGACCTTGGCACTCGAAATGTTGTCCGACGTATCTGATAGCATTCAGATATTTGGCTCTCATCAGGAAGCGTGAAAAAATATATCTATATAATCGCTTTACTTCTATTTTAATCGTCATACACACTGTAAGAATAGTCCTACACCTAAATTCTTCACGGCGAATTAAACCTCGTTCCGTCCTTGTTGTTCACGACTACAGCCTCTCTACATCGACAACTCCTTGGCGACTGAATATAACGTGTTCACATTGTTACATATCGCTGTTGACGTGATCCTTTACTTGACAAGAGGCAGATAAATGTATTTTACATATCAGTATACTGTCACGTGCATCGACGAAAATAGCGGCTGATACACAGCCCTGACTGAGGTTTGAGCCGGTGTACGCAATCTGGCCAGCCTCTTCCCTCGTGCCCCTCGGCTACGTCAGTTCTTCACTGAGCCACGAGCCATCGGCTGGACGCGCCGGTGACCAGTCGGTCGGCCACAGTGCTCGGCCGGCTACTTACGTTCACGTTCATCCACGCTCTAGCAGTGATACTCAAAAACTTTAATAACTCGAAAATTATTAACTTTAGAGCCCATATTATACTCATTAAACCCGTTTGTTTTAGATATCTTCGATGTATAGCATAACAAACAACATACCGCAATGGAGTAGCCGAGCGGTTGCTCGCCGTCGGATGTTCGAGTCCTTCCTAGGGCATAGGTTAGTTTACCTTAGTTTAAGTAGTTTGTAAGCTACGGACTGATGACCACGCAGTTTCGTCCGACAGAATTACAAACATTTCAACATTAATCTTTTATTATTATATATATATATATATATTTACGTATTTATTTTAAACAACGTTGTGCTTCATCAACTTTGACTTTGATCGTTTCAAAACTACGGAGTGTCTAGCAAAAAGCCAAAACACATGTCTCTTGATTTTCAGTGCATCCGTCTATGCAATATTTGATCTACGTCGGAGACCCATATATCAGACCCACTAATCGTGAGTCAAAATCACAAAACCTGCGGGTTGCCGAATGTGCATCTCTACTTCCCTTGATCATATTTATTCTGTGTAGTTACTGGTAGGGAAAAATGATGTCTTTATAGTAATATAACGGAAAGGGAGGAGTGGTTTAGTCACCCTCACACAGATAAGGAACAATTTCCCGAACAAAGCCGCATCCACAAAAGGAGACGTTATGCTTCTTGCGAGACGGCGACGGTGTGGTCGACTACGAATTCCTGTCCCGATATGTAAGCTTCCTTACAGTACTGTTAGAGACTCTGACGTCTTGCGCGAGCAGTCCAGGAACAAGGAAGGTTGCGTCAAGTGGCACTACTTCACAATAACCCTCGCCCACGAATAGCACTGGGTAGGTGATGGGTTGAGATGTCAAAAATTCAAATGTTTGTAGAACTTACGGGACTTAACTACGGGGTCATCAGTCCCTAAGCTTACAAACTACTTATGAACTAGCTAAGACTAAGGACGGCACAAATATCAATGCCCGAGGGGGGATTCGAACCCCCGACCGTAGTGGCCGTGCAGACCGTGACTGGAGCGCGTCCCCTCGGCCACCGCGGCCGGCGGTTGAGATATCATTCTCCACTCCATTCACCTCATCAAATGTTTGTAGTACTATGGGACCAAACTGCGTTGGTCATCAGTCCCTAGACTTAAAAACTCCTCCCGAGGGAGGATTCGAACCTCCGACGCGGGAGGTCGCGCGACCCGTAACATGGCGCTCCAGACCGCTCGGTTACTCCCGCGCGGCTTCACGTCATCTTCAGCGCTCACATTTTTATCTTTTGCCGCGCAGGAGTGGCAGAGCGCATTGAGGCGCTATGCTCCGAAGCGCGAGGCCGATCCCCGTCGAGGGTTCGAATCCCCCTCGAGCATGGAGGTTTGTGCTGTCTCAAGTATAAGTTAGTTTATAAGTAGTTTGTAAGTTTGCGAACTGATAACCGCGCAGTTAAGTCCCATAAGCTTAACAAACATTTTTTATTTTTTTATTTTTTATGTATTTATTTATTTTTTTAGGCTCTCTGTACAACAATTTTCAAGGAATTACCCATATGGGAAAAAAATTCTCTCCGAACATGGGTCGTCAAGTTATTCGTCTCAGAACCTGTCGCAGAACAGACAAGTGACCCTCATATTGGTAGCTTGTTGTAAACAACGAAGGAGAATTTATTATCCATAACAGTAGTGTTATGGAATGTAAACACCATCGAAATATTTGTGAAAACAGACCTTTTGCACAGAGTGATTCGAAAAACAAATTATAAATAATTGCGACCTGAAGAATATTTACATTATCATATAGTTAGATAAAAGCATTCGAATGCTGGAAGGTATAAATTATCTTCTGTGACAATTCCAATTATTTTAATGTTGCAGCTCGTGTACTGTGGGGACTCATTAACGGCTGGAAAGCTTGGAATAATTTCGGAACTATTTTCAAAAAATTGATTGGTTGCGACATCTAGTTTCGAGTCAACGACAATTTAGAGTATATTAAAAGGTAACGGTTGTTCTGCTGTGTATTACTTCAGGCTTGGAGACAGAAGTGCCTTTATTCTACCACGGATTGTTACACAAAGCCATCGCCGAGTAGGTACTAAAATTAATTAACTGCCACCTCACGTCGGATATATGAATTACTTAATTAGTAAACAGCGGTGAAAATTAACGTCAACTTACACGGTTCGGAAAGATCATAATTTCATACTGGACACTAAACACACCAAGAACTGCAGTGAGCTAAAAAAGCCAGAGGAGTTTCAGAGATATTCATCTTCTTTCTTTTGAGTCATTACACATTACAATGATTTCGTGCTCACCACGAATAGCTCGTCAAGTATCACTTCACTACTTGATATTGGTTGTGGTGGTAGCGATGAGGGGCACTGGATCTGACATTATGGTATCTGGAAAAAAAAGGGTCAGGTAAATTTGACGTCACTGTGTGTGAGAGACAGTGAGTGGGAAGAAATGTGAAGTCACCCGAGTAGAGGGGAAGGTGGGAAATGTAGGAAGAGAAAGTTGACGAGTAGGCTGAAGTGAGTGGAGCAGAGGTGTGAATAGATGATTGTAGATGTCGTGATTGTTGGTTGAGTCATGTATATGCAGACCAAGTTAGGCAGTCACAAGCAACCTTTTGGACCCTATCTGTTGGCTGTATGTATTCCATGACCGTCTTCGGCTACATGTTTTACCGTATAAGGCTTTCGCTTATACCGTTACAGATATCCCCCTGATGTCGTAACACATCTTCCATCATCCTATCCAGTTTTATTGTCAATATTTGACGTGTTTTTCCTTCTTCCTCCTGCTTACAACCTTCTCATTCAAAATGTTATATTGTAACCTACACTGCAAGAAATGATAATCAGTACTATGTCTTATAGTTAACCAATTCACTATTGACCTATTGTAGGAATAGTGCCTATGGAGTAAAATGAGTACATTTACATTTCAGGAAGTGCAGTCGGTAGCGTGGTACTGGCTGTGGACCCACGCTGAAACACACACATTACAGTCGACCCAAAACACGACGATCCCTGGTGCTTGCGCCAGTCGGCTTTGCGCGCCGGCCGCGGCAGCAGACCATTGGAGTAAGTCAAACGCGAATGTTGCTCTGCGCATGCGCACGTCTGGCTGCACTGTGCAGTCTTACCAGTTCTGTCGACCGTTATCTATACTGTCCGGCAGCGAGCTAACTACTTGGCAACATGACTGCATTCCGTTTCCGAGGCCGGTGTGGTCTCCCAGCCCGGTAGGCGGAGCCGCGGATCATAGTGTTTCGGCCAGACTGTAGTACAAGGTGCAGCCTTTACGGGTGACAATGCAGGCGCTGGCAAGGCGTACATACTGACGGGTAATATTGTCTTTGGGTACGTATTTCCAGTCCTGCTCGACATGTCCAAGACTAGTGGGTTAACGAGTAGAAGATAGCCCGCACATGCTCGATTCGAGACAAGGCTGGAGATGGTACTGGTCAGGGAGTGCAGTCTTGCAGAGGACGCTGTACATCTCGCGAGTTGAGTGGGCGAGCAGTATCCCGTTCGAACAATGCATCACCTTTGTGCTGCAAGAATGGTAAAGTAAGGGGTCTGATAACATTCTGCACCCATAAAGCGCTGGTCACCATTTGCTCCATAAACACCAAAGGAGGTCGAGATTTGCAGCTTATCGCGCCCCAGACACCATAGCCTGGCATGGAGCCATGTTTTTGGGCGAATGAACGTTATGAGACAGTGCTAGCCGGGTTTACGTTGTATGCACAAACCACCATCAGTTGCGTGCAGGCAGAGTTTGTTTACATCATTGAAGACCACGACCCGCCATTGAAAGCGGCCCTCTGACGGCTCCAGTCCAGCCGTCACGTCAACAGTGTAGCGTGTGCGCTACTAAAGGGTTTTAACAACTGCGGCGGAATAGCCGTGCGCGGTAGGCGCGGCCGTTCGCAGTCGGGGAGTCGAGTCCCCCATCGGGCATGGGTGTTTGTGTTGTCCTTAGCTTAGTTTACCTTAGTTTAAGTAGTTTGTAACTTACGGACTAATAACCAAGTAGTTGAGTCCGGTAGATTTACAAATATTTTTTGGGTTTTTAACAGTTCGTGTTGATACTTCCAGGCACAGAAACATTTGATCTATATTATGGTAGGTGTACGATTTTCCACTGCTGCCTCACACTACGACGGTCTTCTCAAACACCTCTGCTGTGTGGGCGCCCAGAAGCTCGTCTTTGGGCATGTGGGTATTCACGTGATCATTGTAACCAGCATCCTTGCGTGACAAACGCAGCACGTATAGTTCGCGCAGAAATTTTAGAAAGTACCATCAGCCTTTCGGAAGGCCACAGTTCGACACATTTCGACATTATCTGTTGGTGGACGACGCTGAAACGCTTATCGGTGCCATCTCCCAGCCGGCATCTGCCGCCACTGAATGAAACAAGACCTCGTCTTTCCAGGTATGTTAATTTTTTCCCGGCAGTGTATTTCGGGATGGGGAATGCAAATTCTGCTGTGATATGTATACTTTGGTGAAGGAAAGGATATTTTTTTATTGGAGAGGTGCATCAGACCTGTAATAAGACTAACTCCGAAAAAGGAAACTCAGGCTTGATTATATGCACAGCAGTGGTATGCAGTGTTCGCCTTCTCCAGCATCACTGGTCTACACTGGCGTGAGCCACTGTCAGTGCTGCGCCTTCTCCTCAGGACAGCCGGCCGCGGTGGCCGAGGGGACTGAGGCGCCCCAGTCACGGTCTGCACGGCCACTACGGTCGGGGGTTCGAATCCCCCCTCGGGCATGGATATTTGTGCCGTCCTAGTTCGTAAGTAGTTCATAAGTATTTTGTAAGTTTAGGTACTGATGACCCCGTAGTTAAGTCCCATAAGCTTAACAAACATTTGATTCTCCTCAGGACAACAACTGCTGGGGATGATCTCAATGCTGGAACCTCCAGCCTTGAAGCAAGTCGTCGCCCTCGTGGCTTACGTTGTTAACGGTACTGCCAGCATGCCCTCACCCCTGCTACCAGTCGTCGCTATCCCCATTTTCACCGCCCTTCATGTTCTTCAGCCAGCAACTAACATTTCATCTCTGGTTTGTGATTGCCTAACTTACATATACATGACTCAACCAACAATCACGACATCTACGATCATCTATTCACACCTCTGCTGCACTCACTTCAGCCTACTCGACAACTTTCTCTTCCTACATTTCCCACCTTCCCATCTCCTCGGGTAACTTCACATTTATTCCCATCCCAATCTCTCTCTCTCTCTCTCTCTCTCTCTCTCTCTCTCTCTCTCTCTCTCTCTCTCTCTCTCTCTCACACACACACACACACACACACACACACACACACACACACACACACAGTGACGTCAAATTTAGCAGACTCTTTTTTCCCAGATACAATAATGTCTGATCCAGTGCCCCCCATCGCTATCACCACCACCACTACCAAGGAGTAAAGTGATACTTGATTAATCACATCTCAGTCCAGTAGTGGAGGCACCGCCAGCAACTAACATACCATCATCAACATCAAGTACTGTTGTTGTGATATCTTCTACATCATTAACTTCATCCACACCAGTTTCAGTTAAGAAAAAGAAAGCTGTAGAGCATCCTATCCTTCTCATCTGACATTTCAGCCCTAAATGATCCTTGTAACTCACCTAAGTTCATATACATCATGTCTTCCTGTCACCAGACCTAAGCACCATAACCTATGTACTCCATTCCTAGTGTAACCTCCACACCTCTGCCTAAATATTCTTTCCTCCTCTAACATCCTGACGTTAAATTCATCAGCGATAAAACACTATCCCTTGAAATCAAGTATTTTCCCAAACTCAACATGAAAACTTAATATCACATGAAGTCTCCAAACTACCTTACTCAGATTTACAAACCCATCTGCTGCACAAACTGCCTTTAATAACATTTGGTCTACGTGCCTTCATGGTGCCACTCAGCCAACCGCGTCCCAAAGTCCCCAGCGTCGCCCAACCCTCAATGATGTCATCAGACAACAGAAAATCCCATCATATACACCGCCACTCTCGACCTACGTTCTTCACCTGTATTTTCTACATGTAGCATAGACCACCTACTACATAACTGAATCTACAGCTACCATCTAAATTACAAAATAGAACCTGCCCGTTCCAAAATCCAAACTTGACATTGCATAAATGCTTTACATACAATGACCACCTCACTCTGCATTGAAAAAACATACCCACCTGCGCCAATTGCACAGGTTACCAGCTGTACAAGCACTGTCCCATCCTTCAGCACCCAGACTGTAATACCAACAACTACTTCAGATTCTATAAAGGACATTCAAAAAGAAACGAGCCCGAATCTAGAACGCGCAAACCAGTGGCAGTAGGTCAATATCGTGACATGTATAACGAGGTGTGGTTCGTATCAGTGTGTGACAGTTTCTAGAGGGCAAGTGCGCATGTCACGTAACTATATAAAGGTAGCAGCAGCCTGTATCAATCGTCCAAATCCGCCAGTCGCACTGAAAACAGTGACATATAGGCGTCACAAGAAGAGCAAAAACGTGTTATTCGTTTTTTGACAGCTGAAGAACTAAGGAGAACGAACGTTTATCGACGAACGTCATAAGTGTACCATGAACACTGCCTGTCCCTTGCAAGGGTCAAGGCGTGGCAAAAGCGCTTCAGGGAAGAACAGATGTTGCTATCTGATGATGCACGTTCTGGAGCAGCATTACCGATGACATCGCCCAGCTGGTTGAGGTACTCTTCACCCAGGACCGTGACAGTGGAAGCCGTAGCCACCGTGGTCAGACTGAGCGTCGGAAGAGTAATAGTAGTAGTAGTTGTTGTTGTTGGGTGTTTAAAGGGGACTAAACTACTGTGTTATCAGTTCTCTGTTCCCAGCTAAGAGTTTGCATCCACTCGGAAGAGTTCAGACTATCATGAAGGAACGACTGCATTTGCGCAGAGTGTGTCAAATGGGTACCCCACAGTCTTAAACCACACCAGAAGCATGCAGAATGGCCCACTGCGCTATGCCCTTAAAAAGTCTCTGAGGAGCAAACGATTCACCTCGAACGACGACATCCAGTTGTAAGTGCGAATCTGGTTCACATCGCAACCCAGGGAATCTTATGAGAGAGCCATTCACCGCCTTGGGTCACAGTGGGACAAGTGTCTCAAAAGCCAGGGTGAATACATCTTACATACAGATCCCGTTACTGCGTTTATGACGCTGGCTTGTTTCTTCTTGAATGCCCGTTATACTTACCCATACAAATCCACTACAATTTTCCCAACAACGAAAGTAAACTGAAGGTCCGAATCCGCCTTGTCGACACATCACTTCATCGAAACAACTCCCTCCATCCTCCCATGGTCCCATGGCTGAAGACATCATCCGTTTCATCACCACAGTCCTACAATACAAGTAACTACTACAAAAAGTTCGTCCTTCATCCTTTAAGCGCCGACATATCCTGTATCAAGCCACCCTTCACGTCCGTTAAGTTTTCCATTTAAATAACACTACCACCTACTCTCAAAACCAGTCCTATTTCCTGTTCTCCCGAGTAGCTTACAGCTTCATCCTATTTATAACGTTATAAATAAAAAGTCTGAGACTATATTTTGCACAGCGTTTTAGACTTCATTTTACCAATACTACACTGAAGAGCCGAATAAATTGGTACAGAAATGCATATGGAGACACAGAAATATGTGAACACTCAGGGGACAGCGCTGCGGTTGCCCACATAAGACGACAGTTTCTGGCACAGGCGTTGCAGCGGTTACTGCCTCTACAATGGCAGGTTATCGCGATTTACGTGAGTCTGAAAACAGACCTATATTCAGCGCAGGAGTGATGGTACACAGCATTTCCGAAGTAGTGGTTAGGCGGTGATTGATGCATACGAGAATTTCACGAGTGCACCGTTAATGTCGGGAATCCGGTGATTTCCGTGCTAGGACGTTAATGTCATCTTTGGGAGCTGAAGGCCAACTCGTATACCCTTGCTGACTACACGACACAAAGATTTACGTTTCGCCTGGGACCATCAGCACTGACATAGGACTACTGATGACTGGACATATGTTGCCTGGTCTCACGAGTCTCGTATCCAACTGACTCGAGCGTATGGACTTGTAGAAATATGCAGACAACCTCACGAATCTATGGACGCTGCATGCCATCAGGAGACTCTTGTAGCTCATGGAGGCTCTGTAGCAGAGGGCTGCGTGTACAGGTGGAGTGATATCTGACGCCTGATACGTCTAGATACGACTATTTGATCTACATAGGTAGAACTGATCATCAGAATAAAATACGAGAAATCAGAGCTCGAATAGAGAGATTCAGGTGTTCTTTCTACCCACGCGCTATTTGAGAATGGAATGGGAAATGAATAGTATAAATGTGGTCCGATGAACCCTCTGTCAGGCACTTAAATGCGATTTGCAGAGTATCCCATGTAGGTGTAGATGACAGGCGACACGCACGTACGCATCATGGCTGATCACCTGCATCCATTCATGTCCATTGTGCATCCCGACGAACTTGGCCAATTCCTGTAGGACAGTGCGACCGCACACATCCAGATTTGCTACAGAGTGACTCCTGGAACATGCTTCTGAGTTTCCCTCCTCTGGACACCACATTCCGCAGACATGAACATTACTGAGTAATTTTGGATGCCTTGTAACATTTGGAAGAGATCTCCATCCCACGTACTCTTAAGGCTTTATGGTAAGCATGGTGGCATTCCCCCAAGCGCTATGTCAGACATTAGTCGAGTCCATGCCGTGCTGTGTTGCAGCTCCTTTGAGTGCTCCATATTGGGATGTGTATCATGTGTTCAAAAGTTGGCGATACGACACTTGATCAGAGAGCGGCATGTTGAGGGATGAATTACGGCGTCGCCGTGTGCAGCAAGTGGACGCAAGGAGCTCTGCTAGAGCCGTCGGCCGCCGCCGTGTATCGGCGCTGTGGCTGCAGCTGCGGCATGAATCACGCAGTGGGAGGCCGCGCTCGTCGCCAGTCGCCAGCCGCTCTGATTTACTGCCGCGGGTCGCGGGTCGAGACGACGGCCGTCTCTGCGATGCAAAAAATGAGATATGGCCGCGGCCGCAGCTGCAGCCGCGGCGCGGAGACAATTTATACCGCATCGCAGCGCCGCTGCCGCCATTGCTAGCCGGTGCTCCGGCACCCCACCGAGCGGCAGCCAGTTCGAATCGTGGCGGTGGGAAAAAATCACGTCAGCAGAAGTAACTCCAGCTACGTAAGTGGCAACCTGTAGTCGTGAAAACCTGATATTTGTGCGCTGATCTCTCCTGGGGTCAGGTCTGAACGACTGTTGACTTGTTGTGAACTCTGTCCAGTTTATAAAAGCCAACACTTTTCAGATAGATAAGATGTTTCTTGACTTTCGATGACGTTCAATACGGTTCTGCACTGGGGTCTGATGAACAAAATACTAGCGTGCGCAACATCAAAATGGAGAGGTTTGTCCAACGCCGCTCTCTCCCCACTCCCCAATATCGACATCGATGGAGCTTGAGAGATGTCAGCCCATATCTCATCCGATTTTTTTATTCTATTCATTGTCGTAGCTTATCTGCAAAGTGAAACCGGCATCCTAACGGTGCGGGCTACATTGTCTGTGCGAAGAGAATGAGAGTACGGTTCCCCAGACCGAGGGCAACTGGTTGGTGCCATTATTGTGTGTCGTGTCTGGGAGAACCTGAGACCAAAACCGGGAGTATTCCATCGTTTATTGCACCTTCTTTTACGAGATGGTATCGGCCTTCGTGTTTTAAGCTTAGATTCCCCTTTCTTGACAAGCACGGAAATTACTCCAACAGTGAGCGTTTACGCCAGTTTAGGTGGTAACACAGTCCAAGGGTGGGAATACCACTAGCTGTGTCGGCAGAACGTTCGAGAGCGCGCGAACGTTTCTGATTGGTTTTCGTGAATCTTAGGGGCAAGGCCACGTCTCGGGAGGGTGGTGGTTGTAAAAGGATCTGGTCTCGCTGCTTAGCTTCGGTTGGAGAACGACTTCTCTCTTAGCTGCAGCAGGAGGAGCAGCTTATTACGAGTTCAACATTGACTTATAAATTTGTACTACCTTGAGAGTCCGTTCTGAAATTTGAGCATTCTGTGTGAGTTCTGGTTGACCATTAATAAGGCCAGCCTGCCTCAACTTGTGCTTCGTTTGCACAGGGAACGATTTGCTCGGGATTCTGGACTCACCTTTGCTTCCAATAAATACTGGTGTAGCAATACACGCAGTTTGGAGTGGCATAGACTTTGCGGAATCACTGTGAGCTATCGAGTTTACAGCGGCTGGTACTGTAGGAGTAATAGCTGCTGTGTTGCGAAGCAAATCATTGTTTCTGGTGCCGCGAATATTTTCAGCAGCCAGCCACCAGCCGCCACCCCAGCTGAACTTCGAGAACACGACTCTACTCCATGTTTGGTAACGTACCGCCAGTATTTGCCTGTGTCTGAGAGAAACTTGTAACGTGTTCAGGAACTTGTGGAGAATAGTAATACTTAGGGACCGCACCAAAATATTCAGCGCTCGCTTTCTATATAGTCATCGTGTCATGAGATTTGTTTCAGTCACTGGGGAGTGGGGAAGGACTTGTCAGTCACTGAAATTTGAAAATTTTGTAGCACACATTCATGTAACACTGAAGTAGAATTTTGTCCAATATTAATATATTTGTCGTTCAGGCACTTCCCAAGTTGACATGTTAATTTTATGTCAATCTGACTAATTGTTTTTGAAGCAAATGGTATATTAATTTATTAGCAAAGAATTGTGTTCCGAGAACATCATTCATAACAATAGATTTCCGTCGTTCTTTTCTTTGTCTCTCTCAGTTTTTCATTTCTATTTTTTTATTTATTTATTTATATTTTTTTGCTTCTAGTGATACCTTTGTTCTAAATTTTGAGACTGGACAAACTTGAATAAACTTGAGAACTGACTCGCCACCTTCGAAAGACAAACGCTCGTTTCCCCTACAAGAGTAAATTAGCTACACCCCTGATCAACTGTGAGAAGATTTCAGATGTGAAAGGTTATTCCTTGTGAGCCTAAAAGTAATGTTACAGAGCCTTTACTTTTCTCAATAAATATAAATAATCTACTAAGTTATATCGCGGATTCTTGCGAAATAAACTGTAACATAACGAGAAGACTTCACGATGAGAATTTGTATCGAAATGCTAGAGGACCTGCACCATACCTATGCCTGATGCATACAATGGCAAATGACTTGTCACAATAAAAAAACGCATGTTATTAGAAATACATATTATATATTTACGAAATAGTAGAAGAATCACTGCTAACAGTTATACCCATAAAATACCTGGAAGTACTAGTAAGGTACAATTTGAAATGGAATGAACACATTAAAGTAATCGTCGGTAAGGCAGATGCCAGACTGAGATTCCTTTACAGAATCCTCAGCAACTGTAATTCCTTAACAAAGGTAGTATCTTTCAAAACACTGTTTCGATCAACGGTAAAGTATTGCTCATCACTGTAGGATTCAAAAATGTTCAAATGTTTGTAAAGCTTGGGACGTAACTGCAAAGTCATCAGTCCCTAAACTTACAAACTACTTATGAACTAACTTATACTAAAGACGACACAAACATCCATTGCCAAGTGAGGATTCGAACCTCGGACACGGGAGGCCGCGCGATCTGCAATGTGGCGCTTCCGTCCGCTCGGCTACTGCGGAATCGCGGCAGATTGGGGTTGACAGAGAACATAGGGCGGATCCACAGACGGGCTGCACGTTCCGTTATGGGTTCATTCACTGAAGGTGAAAGTGTCGCCGGACAATCGCTACATATGAGCAGGATGATAGACATTTAACATCACTGCAAATCACTGTACGTATCCAAAATCTTGCACAAAAACAAGAACTGCCAAAATTACCGCAAGGAGCGCCATGCGAGAGGCGTTCAACAACTTCGAAAGCCACGTTCTGTGCACTGACTTGGCAGAAAATCAGTAAACGGGTCGATTGAAATATCAACAAACTCTGCGAGCATAATGACGTTGAAAGAGAGGATAGCACACAAAGGTTCGAAATTGTGACAGGAACATTACACTATAGTTCCTTCGGTAAGCCACTGCATGGACGGCAAAATTGCAGAAATAAATGTCAGAGGGATAAAAAAAAGGAACTGAAATCTCTCTCAGTTGTGACCTAAAGGGATACGAATTTGATTTTAAGTCAATTTTACTACAGAACGTGCTCCACTTCCTCGTAATTGCACCGCAGGTCTGGGTCATTTCAGTTTTCAAAAAAGGTATTGAATCAGATGCGAAAGATATAGGCCTAAATCTCTGACTTCGGTCATTTGTAGAATTCCTGAACACTCTCTGTGTTCGAGTGTTATGACATTTCTGGAGATCAGATACCTACTCTGTAGAAATCGACATCGTTTCGAAAAGCAGCGATCACGTGAAACACAGCTGGCGTTATCAGCCACAAGACCCAGATCGTAGAATGGGGTACTGCGAGTGGTTTTCTAACATGATGCGCAATGATGAAGAGTTGGCAAAGATGATTGTGTGGTCTGATGAGGCACAGTAAATCGCCACAATTGCATCTACTGGGCTGCCGAAAATCCGAACGTCCATGTAGACAAAGCCGTGAAGGTGTAAATGTGTGGTGTGGGTTGTCTTACCGGTACATCCATTTTACCTGCCATCCGAGAGTTTTATGGAAACGGAAAATTTTACTTTGAAGAAGATGGTGCCCCAACCCACTATCAAAATCGTGTTAGGGCTTATCTGGACGAAAATCTATCAGGAAGTTGGATAGGCCGTAGAGGTGCTGTGGACTATCCACCACGTTCCTCAGACTTAACTCCTCCTGACTTTTACCTGTGGGGAACACTAAAGGAAGTCGTTTACTGACAAAAGCCAGGCACATTGTATGAACTTCGAGAATCCATCGTACATTCGTGTGCAGATATCCAACTGAACACGTTGGAGTCAGTAGTTCGGGCTGCAGTTCGACGGGAACGTTTGTGTGTGGATGTTAATGGTGCCGGCCGCGGTGGCCGAGGAGACTGAGGCGCTCCAGTCACGGTCTGCACGGCCACTACGGTCGGGGGTTCGAATCCCCCCTCGGGCATGGATATTTGTGCCGTCCTAGTTCGTAAGTAGTTCATAAGTAGTTTGTAAGTTTAGGGACTGATGACCCTGTAGTTAAGTCCCATAGACTTTACAAGCATTATTTTTGTTAATGGTGCCCATTTAGAACACCTAAAGTGATATCTTTAATTTGGACTTTCACGAAAAATGAAACAACTCCGTCAGTTAGTTTCCAAGTTATGAGCCTTTAGCAGTGGATACGTTTTTGGACCCCTCTGTATAGTGGACGTTTAAGATAAAAACATACAGTAACTCATTACAAAAAATAAAATAAATTTATTTTCAAAAATTTTGTACCCACAAAATTGTGTGATTTGCGCCTTCACTAAAAATTTTTATGACCTGCATCAAGTTACAATAACATACCTTTGAAAGAATTGACATAATAAAATCACATGATCATATAAAATCAACTGGTTGTCAGATATGATAGTTCACACGTCAAAACAAGGATATTAACAGCTTGTCAAGAAGTCTTCCTTGTAGACATTGTAAGTGTACTGAAAGTTGCCGACTGCTGGTGCCTCCTTCTGTAGAAACATGGAACAAAAACACTGTTCACACGCCACCACCCGGCACCACAGCCATTGTGGGATTCAGGCCTGAATTTCCTAGCGTGAATCACAAAGAAATGAAGCGAGTAAAACCAGAACCGCACAATTGTTCCTGCGGGGCATGAAGGGTTATACGAGTACTTTCTAGTTGCTGTTAGGAGGAATGTAACGTAGCTCTGTAGCATCCACAATTTAGTACGTGGATAATAAAGATCACCCGATAAGTCGTTTTCTTTTGTACGTACCAGTAAGAATCGAACTTGGTTCGCTAGTAATAACCAAGGCAGATAATAATTTTTTAACTTTCCTTAGGTTCTACATGTCCAGAAACTTGTAAGATTTCGTTGCCAAATGGACTTACATCTTGCAACCACACGTTTTCGGCGCATAATTCTTTGATGTTACGTACGGTGCCCTATTAGTTACAAATAATGCTGTCACCATTAACCTGGCTGGTGACCATGTGCTCGGTGCACGCGGTGTGAGCGCCTGGGCAGAGTCCTCGCTAGCGGCTGCCGCAGCGCGCGGTACTCACCCTCCAGCAGCGCCACCAACACCAGCATCGTCTTCATGGCGGAAGAAGCAGCGATACTTCTGCAACACAAGGAACACCACTGCACGTTAAAATACGTCTAGGATCTCACAGGCTCAGTTATATGTAATTACCAGGCATGCTAACGCGTCCTTCGACTCTTCTTCGCAGTTAATCTTACATTCTTTCAGATACATTTGACTCCTGTCGCAAATGATGACAGGCAAAAGTTAGTAGAGATTCGTGCGTCTATAAAAAGATCTATGCGCGAAGCATACAATAATTACCACAGCCATACCTTACCAAAAGATCTTTCCGAGAATCCGAAAAGCCGGCCGCGGTGGCCGAGGAGACTGAGGCGCTAAAATCACGGTCTTCACGGCCACTACGGTCGGGGGTTCGAATCCCCCTCGGGCATGGATATTTGTGCCGTCCTTAGGATTAGCTAGTTCATAAGTAGTTTGTAAGTTTAGGGACTGATGACCCCGTAGTTAAGTCCCATAGACTTTACAAACATGTGTGAATCCGAAAAAATTCTTTTCCTATGTAAAATCGATAAGCGGGTCAAAGCCCACTGTCCAGTCACTCGTTGATCATTCCGGAGCAGTAATAGAAGAAAGCCAACGGAAAGCTGAAGTTCTAAATTTAACCTTTAAGAAATCTTTCACGCAGGAGGACCGCACAAATGTACCATCAGTTGATCAACGTACTAATTCCGAAATGGGGGACATAGCAATAGTTATTTCCGGCGTAGAGAAGTAGCTGAGAGAGCTAAATACGAAAACGTCTGCTGGTCCGGATGGAATACCAGTTCGGTTTTACAAAGAATATACTGCGGCGTGGGCCCCCTACTTAGCTTGCATTTATCGCAAATCTTTAATTCAGCGCAAAGTTCCTACTGATTGCAAAAAAAAGCGTAGGTGACTCCCGTTTATAAGAAAGGCAAGAGAACTGACCCACACAATTACAGGCCAATATCGTTGACATCAGTTTCATGTAGAATTTTGGAGCATATTCTCAGTTAGAATATAGTAACTTTCCTTGAAACGGAAAAGCTTTTTTCTGTGAATCAGCTTTTGTTTAGGAAACACCGTTCATGTGAATCTCAGCTTGCCCTTTTCTCACATGAGATCTTGCGAGCCATGGATGAAGGGCAACAGGCGGATTGTGTTGTTCTCGACTTCAAAAAGGCCTTCGACGCGGTGCCACACTGCAGACTGCTAACGAAGATACGAGCTTGTGGAATAGGTTCACAGATTTGTGAGTACATGGAAGACTTTCTAAGTAATAGAACGCAGTACGTTGTTCGCGATGGCGAGTGTTCATAGGAGATGAGTGTATCGTCAGGCGTGCCCCAGGGGAGCGTGATAGGACCGCTATTATTTTCTATCTATATAAATGAGCTGATGGACAGAGTAAGTTGTAATTTGCGGCTGTTTGCTGATGATACTGTGGTGTAGGGGAGGGTGTCGTCTTTAACTAACTGTAATAGCATACGGAATGACTTAGACGAAATTTTTAGGTTGATGCGAAGAATGGCAGCTAGATTTCAATGTAGAAAAATGTAGGGTGGTGTGCATGAGTAGGAAAAACAATCCCATAATGTTCGAATACAGCATTAGTAGTGAGCTTCTTGATGTTGTCGCGTCGTTCAAATATCTAGGCATAACATTGCAGAGCGATATGAAATGGAACGAACATGTAAGGACAGTTGTGAATAAGGCGGACAGCCGACTTCGGTTTATTGGGAGAATTTTGGGAACATGTACTTCATCTGTAAAGGAGACCGCGTATAAAACGCTTGTACCACCACGTCTTGAGTATTGCTCAAGTATTTGGGACTCGCAGCAGATCGGTTTAAAGGAAGACATAGAAGCAGTTCTGAGTCGAGCACCGAGGTTTGTGACTGGTAGGTTCGACCAATGCGCGAGTGTCACGGAAATGCTCCGGCAACTCAATAGGGGATCGTTTGAGGAAAGACGACGTTCTTTTCATGAAATTCTACTGAGGAAATTTAGAGGGCCGGAATTTGAAGCTGAGTGTAGCACGATCTTGCTGCCGCCTACTTACATTTCGCATAGTGATCACAAAGACAAAATAAGAGAAATTATGTCTCGTACGGAGGCATAGAGGCATTCTTTTTTTCCTCGTTCTGTTTGGGGGTGGAATAGGAAAGGAAATGCCTAGTAGTGGTACAGTATACCCTCCGCCACGCACCTTACGGTGGATTGCGGATAATGTATGTATATGTAGATTGCGTTAGATGCAAGTAACTCCTGGTGTGCCGACAGGCACACAGTGCACGAGGGTTGCTACTTAGATAGTGGCATCTTATTATTCACTACCGATAAAGGTTTGCATCCGCTACTGTCCTTCAAAGTAGTCACTAGCGTTGTGCAGGACACGTTGCCAGCGATGTGGAAATCGTTCTATATCGTTAGCAGAGCCTGTTCTGTTGATAGTACGAATACAGTGGTCTACAGTTCTAAAGCGAATGCCATGAAGTGGTTCCTTCATCTTCGGAGTCGAATAAAAGTCCCAAGTACCTAACTCCGCGGAGTATTGTGGATGGTACAGTACTTCCCAGCCCCATCGATCGAACAGAGCAGCCACAGCTTGCGCTGTATGCGCCCGCGCATTTTCGTGCAAAATGATGGGCGGATTGCGCAGAAAGTGTTGCCGCTTCTTTCGCAAAGCTACAGTATGCACTTCTTCTTCAGAGATGCTATGACGACTGCCAGATGCTTGTCTGCCACAGTTTTACGACCTTCGTTGAAGGATTTTACCAAACGTGCCACTGTTCCGTACGGCAATTCCGATTCCCCGCACGCCTCTTGAAGACGTTGATGACACAGTAATGCTGTACGACCCCTGGCACATTTTATCTTGATCCAGCTCCGTTGTTCCTGTTTCGAAAACAAAATGACACCGGTACGTTAGTGCGCTCCATCACATGTGGCTGTGTTGTGCGCAAGCTGGTGACGTGGGACGGGCGGGTCCATTTGTTCGGTGGACAGGTATATATGTCTACAGCGAGTGCTATCAGCGACAACAGTGGATTCTATTGGATGGGTTCTCCAAATAAGTGTTGCCACTTTTAAAAGAAGGAAGGAAGGAAGGAAGCTTGGAGTTTAACGTCCCGTCGACAGCGTGGTCATTAGAGACGGAGCTTACGCTCGGAGTATTTGGGTAAGGATGGGGAAGGAAATCGGCCGTGCCCTTTGAAAGGAACCATCCCGGCATATGCCTGGAGCGATTTAGGGAAATCACGGAAAACCTAAATCTGGATGGCCGGAGGTGGATTTGAACCACCATCCTTCCGAATGCGAGTCCAGTGCGTTACCACTGCGCCACCTCGCTCGGTCACTTTTAAAAATCCCAACTCTCGTATATACAATTATCAGTGAGAACATTTCTTGCTGCCGCTGTAAAGCCGTTCAAGTGGCAGCACCTTACGAGTATCAGCGAGCCTGCTGTCCGTGTGTAGAAAGGCGCGTGATCTATTTGAGAGTGACCGAGAAGAAATTGTGATCGTTTGGGGGCTCGGTACGAGCTTTTAAAAAACGAGCGACTTGTCGGGTGTTTGGGGAGTGTCGTGGTGTCTTCAAGGAGAGCAAAAACGTAGATGAAACCACGTCCAAAACGTCGCTGCCTTGGCCGGCCACCTCTCATTACAAATCCGGACGACACAGGCAGGATAGACTGCCAACACAGGCGGCGGTCAGAGGCGGAATTAACACCAAAGTTTAATGTTGGCCAGAGTAGGCCTACAAGTGTCTCTCAGCACACAGGGCACCCGACACTCGTGACGGCGGGCCTCAACACACGCATTTGACAATGTTAACGCCACTGCGGAAATGGCCACGTGGCCATCGTGACTGGGAGACGCTACAGTGGCAGCGCGTGCACTGCCTGAAGAGTTCCCACACCTTATTCATCATGTCTTTGGGTGTGAGTGATTACGTCGTCCTCAGGTAACAGCTCCTTGACACCTGTTGTACCGGACAGAAACAAGGTGACGGTGGCTGAAACACATTACTGGCCATTAAAATTGCTACACCAAGAAGAAATGCAGATGATAAACGGTTATTCATTGGACAAATATATTATGCTGGAACTGACATGTGTTACATTTTCACGCAATTTGGGTGCATAGATCCTGAGAAATCAGAACCCAGAACAACGACCTTGATACGCCTGGCCATTGAGTCAAAGAGAGCTTGGATGGCGTGCTTCAACACGATACCACAGTTCATCAAGAGTAGTGACTGGCGTATTGCGACGAGCCAGTTGCTCGGCCGCCATTGTCCAGACGTTTTCAATTGGTGAGAGATCTGGACAATGTGCTGACCAGGGTAGCAACCTAACATTTTCCGTATCCAGAAAGACCCGTACAGGACCTGACACATGCGGTCGTGCATTATCCTGCTGAAATGTAGGGTTTCACAGGGATGGAATGAAGGGTAGAGCCACGGGTCGTAACACATCTGAAATGTAACAAGCACTGTTCAAAGTGCCGTCGATGCGAACAAGAAGTGACCGAGAAGTGTAACCAATGGCACCCGATACCATCAAGCTGGGTGATACGCCAGATGGTGAAGACGAATACACGCTTCCAATGTGCGTTCACCGCGATGTAGCCAAACACGGAGGCGACCATCATGATGTTGTAAATAGAACGTGGATTCATCCGAAAAATGCCATTCGTGCATCCAGGTTCATAGTTGCGCACACCATCGCAGGCGCTCTTGTCTGTGATGCAGCGTCAAGGGTAACCGCAGCCATGGTTTCCGAGCTCATAGTCCATGCTGATGCAAACGTCGTCGAAAAGTTCGTGCAGATGGTTGTTCTCTTGCAAACGTCCCCATTTGTTGACTCAGGTATCGAGACGTGGCTACACGTTCCGTTATAGCCGTGCGGATAACATGCCTGTCATATAGTGATACGAGGCAGTTGAGATCTAGCACGGCGTTCCGTATTGCCCTCCTGAACCCACCGATTCCATATTCTGCTAACAGTCATTGGATCGCGACCAACGCGAGCAGCTATGTCGCGATATGATAAACCGCAATCGCGATAGGCTACAATCAAAGTCGGAAACGTGATGGTACGCATTTCTCCTCCTCACACGAGGTATCACAACAACGTTTCACCAGGCAACGCCGGTCAACGTCTGTCTGTGTATGAGAAATCGGTTGGAAACTTTCTTCATGTCAACACGTTGTAGGTTTCGCCACCGGCGCCAACCTTGTGTGAATGCTGTGAAATGCTAATCATTTGCAAATCATTGCATCTTCTTCCTGTAGATTAAATTCGCGTCTGTAGCACGTCATCTTCATGGTGTAGCAATTTTAATGGCCCGGAGTGTATGTTATCGAAAACATCAACTCCATAGTTGCAGTGGAGCTCTTGCAACGTAGGGCCAAGAAGTATCCTACATCGGTTGCAAACCGGCAGCAGTGTTCCATCTAGCGCACGGCCACTCCAGCGCGGCTTTCGGCCGTACAGTGGTGGGTTGCAATTGACGTAAAGGCCCCCCAACTACATGCAGCAACGTACCAAGCACCCATTGCTTCAGAGCGAAGACGCTTCGCTTCCGTGTCGTTTTAGACGTGGCGGTTATTACGTACCAGGTTATAGTGTTCTGACTGGTCAGTGTAAATCATCTGGCCGCGGTGGAGTAGCCGAGCGGTCTAAAGCGTCCGGCTGAGGAGTGCCCGGTTGTTCGCCGTGGAGGTTCGAGTCCTCCCTGGGGCATGTGTGTGTGTGTGTGTGTGTGTGAGTGTGTGTGTGTGTGTGTGTGTGTTGTCCTTAGGTTAGTTTACCTAAGTTTAAGTAGTTTGTAAGCTACGGACTGAAAACCACGCAGTTTGGTCCGATAGATTTACAAACATTTGAACATCTGGTAGCACGTGAGAGGTTCATATACTTCATTCGGAAACGATGCTGTAATATAATCAGAACACGCACATCTGCTAAATTTTGCGAAATGCAGGAAGATCTACAGCGTCTCGAAGGTGATCCACAGAATGGCAATTTACATGTTTCAGAAACAACATGAAATGTATTGCGAATACAACCTTATAGTGTGTCTGTATAATTACGTAATAATCAGTTGAAGCAGTTACTTCCATAAAGATCCCTGTGGCTACTGAGCATCAGAATCTCTCTGTGACCAGTGTTATGCTGTGGTGTCTCAGGAACAGGGGACTCGTGAACGCGCGGTTTAGTCCCCTTAAAAGTAGCTCAACAAGAACAACTTTCATAAAGCAATTGGTAGTATGCCTGTGGAGCTATTCGGATGACCGTTAAGCGTGAAAAGATGAAAGATGTCAGGCTGAAACTCACTACAAAGATCCACAAAAAGTATAATCCATTAACTAAAGAAGTAAATTACGAAACACTTGTTTAACTCATATACTGCTCGCCAGCGCGAGTACCAGTTAGTATTAATAGACGAGGTGGAAGAGGTCCAAAGGATCCTTGTCTGGTAAACTGGGCTATATGTTGTGGGGAGATGGTACAATACAATCCACAGAAAACAGCATAACTACCCATGAATTTCCGAAGAAAGCCACTACATTGCAGAAACCAGTAAGACAGTTAAATTCTTCAATTGTGCAACTAGTTGGGTGTTCTTTTTATCAAAAATTAAGATAGTTGGTGAAGATTGACGGAATAGGCAATAATCCATGGCCGTCGTTTTTGGAAAGCCTCTCGAAAAAACTAGTAACTCGCCGCGTAGAAATTGGTGATATGTGTACTTGTTTATCTGTTTTGGCAAAGCGTGTGGCAGTATGAAATCTGTCTGTCCATACAGTGGTTGGACTGCTGCAGAAGCGACTGTCTGATGCTTATGTCAAAGCTACACCACAGTACCTGTGTTTCCCTATAGTTTACGCCACATGGCTTCAGAGTTTTGAACATTTTGTAGCATTTTATGTCGTCGAACTTCTTGTTTGTTCGACAATTCGTTCGGACGTACTTTTTTTACTTTCATTTATTTACTTTCTTCGAGTATCAAGCACATGGTTAGTTCAAATGAAATGTTTGTAAATCTATCGGGCCAAACTGCGTGGTCATCAAACTACTTAAACTAAGGTAAACTAACGTAAGGACAACACACACGCCCTTGCCCCAGGGAGGACTCGAACTTCCGATGGCGAGCAACCGCGCGCTCCGCAGCGAGGCGCTTTAGAGCGCTCGGCTACTCCACCGCGGCACACGGTTGGTACTATCTCTCTAACAATATGCCAATCTTCCAATAACAAAATTAATTTTGTATTTATTATAAAACTTTTGAACTTTGACGAAAATATTTCTTAAAAACAACGTTCGTGGTCCATATCCTAAGCAAAATGTTATCAAAGACGTCAAACCTTTTGCTCAGAGAAGTGCAGTAACTCGAATTGGCATAGAATACCGCAGTAACACTGAGGCATTTCTTGGTCGTCTATCACTACAGAGGTGTTTATGGTTTATGAACAAGCAACTCAGTTGTGTCAGGAAGTACTGGAGAGGATCCATTTGAGGTGATCTAGGAAGTGGAATAAATCGCGGAAACTGTGAACAATGTGGTTTAGAACAGTGGCGAACTACGGTTGGCGCGGCGACGGGGTGTCATCCATAAAACTGCCGTCTCTGTTTGGCAACAAAATCCATGAATGGCTGCAACGTTAACCAAGTAGACGAACACAACAATTTCCAGTGAATGATAGGTTTATGTGGACCACAAGACCGATGTAAAAATATCTGACACCGTTATAGAGCCACCATGAACTTGGGGGACACTGCGCTCTTGGCAACTTGGAATCAGGGCTTCGTGGTGTCTGCGCCACACTGGAATCGTACCACCAGCTCTTAGCAAGTCAGTCGTCTAGGGCCCAACCATATGCTGTTCGGCCACGATAACTTGAAGATTCGCGCGGTGGCTGCCGGGAGCTGCAGGAACATACTCTCTGCCGCGGGGAGAGGAGCGGTGGGGGAGGCGTGCCGCAGTGTTGGAACTGTCACACTACCAGTGTGAGGGGCATTGTAGCGTCGGTAACACTTGAAAATAAATGAATACCTTTCAACTAGTGCCGATTTTCACCGCTTATGGCAGCAGCAACAAAATCATCAAGTTGTCGTGACGAAATAGTAATTACGAGTTCAGGACAAACGGTGCAGTGTAAGGCGTGCTGTTAGCAAGGGCCGCGCGGTCTGGAGCTTCACGTTGCAGATCGCGTGGCCTCCCGGGTCGGAGGTTCGAATCCTCCCTCGGGCATGGATGTCTGTGTTGTCTTTAGTATAAGTTAGTACTGTGGTGTCGTAACCACCAAGGCAAGGTTGGCACCACACAACGCAAGAAGAAGTAAGCGGCGGTCGCTGCCGGTGGCCCCCAGTAACATGGCGAGGTGGCCGCCACGCCCTCCACAAGTCGTAGCGCCACCGCCAACCGACTTTAGCTAAGGGATAATGTGGGGTGGTAAATGAGAGGTGTGGAAGACGTGCCCTGGGAGAGTGTTGCCCGGGTATTTATTTATTTATTTATTCCTGCCTTTTTTCAGGTATATATTCATTTACATCAGTGCTGTATGTCTGCAAAATGTCTTGGGAATACAATTTGTAGCAGTAAAGAAGTAATAGATTACAACTTGGTGCGTTATGGGGCGGTTCTCCATGAACCTTACAGTTTATGTGCTCGTATCTCATGAACTACGTGTCGTACTGTGATACAATTTCGAAGGTAGATTCAACTGCATGTGTGTATACTGTCTGTAAAATTTCTTGTGGCTACAGTTTGCAGTGTAGAAATTATAAATTGTAATGTCATACAGAATGCCGTAGTTTTACTCCATAAACAGCGGAAAAGTAGTAAGCAAGAAACTTTATTTCTTTCATAATTTTACTATGGTTGCCAGGGCGAAAAAGTTTAATAAAGGTTTGAAATTATGTTTAAAGATTGTTGCAAGTCGCTAAGTACTGTCATTCTCATACAGTATATTTCGAAAGTCTCGCCGCATTATATGGCACTTTTTGCGATTTCTATTGGTTATGACGTAATATATTTTGTACCATGCACTGTACGTGATTGTTAACCATGCAGCAATTGTTACCTCACGGTAAAGAATCTGTTTACCAAATCGATCCAATGGGTTAGGAAAAAATGAGCAGCATTGTTGCAAAATGCAGCAGTTTTTCCGCGTTTCTCATTGTTTATGACGTCATATCTCGTGAACTATATATCGTATGTAATTCTTACACTTACGGCGAGCGTCCTCATGGATTGAAGCTTATGTATACAAAATTTCATAAAGAGTGGAACAAAACTGTGGATTTGTATGCAACACGTACAAACATACGGACACTCTGCTTTATATATAAGATTGTATAGACTCGGCACGTCACGGAGATCTTGTGTACCATTGAGTGTTCAGTTAGACACGAACAGGACAGTGTACCAAGTCTGATTTTTGTTACCGTTTTCATGAACTAGCAGTGACTGTGAAAAGATGAGTACTGTTATGTTCTTTTCTTTTTTTTTTTTTCAATGTAAGAATTTCTGTGTAAAATAAAAGCGTGTTCTGTTTTGAATGCATCGTGTCTCGGTCAGTACCCTTGCCTGCCACTTGCAGCTTCCTCAAACTGCCATTAAGCAATCCACGCCAGAAAAGAAAGTAGGAACTGACCGACGACGAGAAAGTACGAATATAAAAAATACATAAGTCCCATAAGCTCTTCAAACATCTCAACATCTGTTAGCAAAGGTACTAGAGTCGGTCGTCTGCTGCAGTAGGCCATTAACACCAAACTGCCAATAAGTGTTCTAACAAGTGCGTTCGACGTACGTTCAATACTTATTTCGTTGTATTCACGTTCTTCAAGTGGAGTCCGTCTGTCACTTCATTGTCCATGGTGAGAGGTAACGCCTGAAATCTGGTATTCTCGGCACACTACGGACACCTCGGATCCCGCAATACTGAAGCCGTAGCAATTTGCGAAAAGGAAAGTCCAATTCGTCAACCTCCAGGTACCATTCCGCGTTCATAAACTTCCGTCTCGCGCCATAATCAGTCGGAAAACTTTTGACACGAATCACAGAGTACCTATGACAATGCACCGTATATTGTGTAAATATCGCTACCCCGTGTCTTCGCTGCTTCAGTGTAGAGTAGCTTTTATCGTTGCAGTGTACAGCAGAGTAAAGACCTGGCAAGTAGGAAGGAGCCGTCAGAGGTGGAGGCGGGCAGTGTCGGTGATGTGCTAGCAGCCACTGGAGAGCCTCAAACTGTGCCGGCAGCAGCAGCGGAGAGCAACTCGTCTGCCGTGAGGAGGTGGGGGGGGGGGGGGGGGGGGGGGCGGCAGACACTCCGCGGGGAGCGCTTCTGGCGCAGGGCAGCCAACTATCCGCAACTCGCGAGACACAGTAGCGGGCCGGGCCGCGCCGCGCAGTTGCCGCTGCGAAGAGAGCGGAGCAGGTAGCGGCGCCAAACTTCACGGCCTGTTTCCTTTTACATGGCTCTCTCAGAAACCTAACCACTGTAGGACAACGTAACTTTCAAAAGCCACGGGATACACTGGCGGCAGTATCACGTACATTTAACAATTCAAGTAATAACAATGGACACAACGATGAAAGTACATTAAACTGATATCCAGAACATTGCAAGACGAACATGAAATTCAAACAGTTGGAAAACTCTCATCGTAGTTTTGCAAAACTACGTGACAATAATCAGTACTCCCGCTACCTATGATTCTAAATTTGTTTGTAACTACTGACAGTGATCACTTTTCGACGATACAAATACACCAGAATAAAATGTGGAAAGCGGTATAATAAAAGCATAAACAAAATTTCGAAAATAAGTGACGTTCATCGTTTTCCCCCCATGTCTTCATATAGAAACGAATGTTTGTTCGTATTCTGTGCACTATAGATTGCGACGAAATTTTTGAGGGCGCGCGAGAATCGGCGCGGCTGCACACGCCTTGCTCCACGTGGAAGGTTCCAATGGCCCCTCGGGCATGGGTGTGCCTGTGGTTCTCAGCGTAATTTAAACTAGTTTTTAAGTCTAGGCACCGATGACCTCAGTAGTTCTGCATTTGATTTGAAGCTTTGCGGCGGCCGTGGTGGCCGAGGGTCACGTCAGTCACGGTCTGCACGGCCATTACGGTTGGGGGTTCGAATCCCTCCTCGGGCATGGATATTTGTGCCGTTCTTAGTGTTAGCTAGTTCATAAGTAGTTTGTAAGTTTAGTGACTGATGACACCGTAGTTAAGACTCATAAGCTATACAAACAATTGAACCTTTGCAGCCGCGTGGGAATGGCCTCGTGGTTCTAGCCGCGACCGCCCTAGACGGAGGCTCGAGTCCTCCCTCGGGAATGTGTATGTGTCTTCTACTTATGTTACGTGAAGACAGTTTAAATATTTGCAAGTCTAGAGACTGATGATCACAGCAGTTTGCCCCCAAAGGTTTACTAACATGTGATTTTGAAACTTTACGCACCTGATCTTTAAAACCGTCGCCGTCTACATAAAATTTAATACGGTGAATGACGGAGGGTACCTCGCAGATAAGTTAGGCGCTACTTCACCGACCACCGTTAAAGTTAAGTCAGTTGTAAGTTTTTCACAAATGGAGGCTGTTGATGCGATGAGAGGGAGAGAGAGAGAGAGAGAGAGAGAGAGAGAGAGAGAGAGAGAGAGAGAGAGAGAGAGAGAGAGAAAGAGAGAAAGAGAGAGAGAGAGAGAGAGAGAGGAGGGAGAGCGAGGAGAAGATTGACAGAGAATGTGAACAGAGAGGAAAAAGAGAAGGAGAGATGGAGTAACTTAAGACTGCAATAAATAAGTACCCCTGTATTTTATTCAGATGATCATTTCTACCTATGAAAGGGGGAGTCAACAATGTAATTTCGCATTCGGAGGAGAATGTTGGCGATTGTAGTTTCGAAGCAGCCCACGCCGCAGCGATAAGCGCCGTTGTTGTAATGATTCCCATCCCAGATCCTGTATCATTTGCGTAACGCTGTCTCCCCTGTATCGTGACAATAAATACGAGCTGCCCTTCTTTGGACTCTTTCGATGTCCTCCGTCAAACCCACCTGACAAGGATCCCACACTGGGCAGCAATACTCCATAAAAGGACGGACAAGCGTATTGTATGCTGTTTCTTTTGTAGTTCTGTTTCATCTTTTAAGGGTTCTGCCAATAAAACGCAGTCTCTGGTTCGCCTTTCCCACGAGATTATCTTCGTGTTCTTTCCAATTTAAGTCAGAAGTAATTGTAATTCCTAGGTATTTTGTGGAGTTTACGGCCTTCACATTTGACTGATTTATCATGTAAACGAAGTTCATGTGAACGACTTCACACTTCTCATTATTTAGATTCTACTGCCAACTTTTACACTATAGTGATATCTGATTCAGATTGTTTTGCAGTTGGTTTTGATCTTCAGATGATTTTACTAGACGGTAAATGAAGGCGTCATCTGCAAACAACCTAAGAGAACTACTTAGATTTTCTCCCAAATTGTTTATGTAAATAAGGAACAGCAGAGGACCAATAACACTACCCTGTGGAACGCCCGATATCACCTCTGTTTCAGTCGATGCCTTACCAACGATTACTACAAACTGTGTCCTCTCTGACAGGAAATCTCCTATCCAGTCGCAAATTTGGGGCGATATCCAACTGTAGTGTTACTACAATTGGAGAAATTCCAACAGAACTAAAGAAATATTGCACAAAGAAATTACATTAAGTTTTTTGAAGTATTTTTTTATGCTTAAATAGCGTGGTCGTACCGAAGATTGGAGAGTGGGATTTATATCAACAACGCACACGAAAGGAAGAAGAGGTGAGTGCAAGAACTACAGAGGAAAAACTGTTGCTAATGTTTTTATCAGTCTTTATGGAAGGATTATTAAACAATTGCGCCTCGGTTCCACAGTGGTATAGTGCCAGACTACAAATCCAAAGGTCGCGGGTTCGATTCCCGCCAGGTCCTAAGGTTTTTATCTGTCACTTTCCACTTCTTTCATTTCTGGCAGTATTGCTCATGTGAAAAATACCGAGTAGCAGCGTGGTTCGAAACCCACGTTAAACTGTAGGACCCCCTATAACTGGCTGGGTAAGTCAGTTCGAAGGTCGGAGGAAGGCAACGGCATACCACCTTCAAACAGGACCATGTCTAGTAAAGCACTGTGGTGTTCAAACCAATCTTCGGATTGTTGACTGCTTTACCTTACATTATTAAACAATTTCTTCAAACAGAATTTAAGTAACTGGAGGCTGAGGAGATGGTTGGCTTCAAAGCATGCAATAAATATTGTAAAGAAAAAAGTTGGAAATCTACCCATTCATTTAGTATTTGTTGACAAAGAAAAAGCGTGTGTTATCTTCGTGTTAATTGTGGAAAGCATCAAATTCATTTAATATTAACCCTTCATAATTAAGGCAATCCTAAACTTTTAGCAACAATGAAAGTAGAAATTTTTCTGGACTAGAACGTTCCGTTGCGTCAAAGATGCAGTTTGCCACCAACAGTTTGTAAAATGAATATAGAAAAGTATTGGAAAATTAAACAAGAAAATGTAAAATCATGGGGATTCCAGTAAATAGTATAGTAATATGTTCTTTACAATTTGCTGTTTACCAACTAATTTTGTCACAAGATAGAGAAGATATAGTGTACATTACAAGAAAATTAATAGTAGTATAAAACGGGAATAAAATTGAATAAAACAAAATGTAACTTGGTAATTGGTGACACGAATCAAGATTTGAAACTGGAAGCAGGAATGGGAACTATTAAACATCCTGTACACTACAAATATCTACAACTCAGTATCACAGAACATGGCGAGAGGAAATTAATTCAAGAACGAATTCTGGGAATCTTACATTTGGAACAGTAAGGAACATCGATGCCAGATAGAATATTATGGTATGGATATACAAAAAGGTTGTGAAAGTAGAGATTATCACAGTGAATTATGGAGAGGAAGCCGCCGTGGAAAATGAAAGAAGGGGCCACATTGATTCAAGGAATTCAGACATAAGAAGAGAATACACTGAAGAAATTTTGTGGACAAACTGTCAAAACTGGAGAATGAAAAACAAATTTGATGAATAATCTTGAGGTACCAGAGAATGTAAACTTAATTACGTTGTGAAACAGAATAATGATAATAAGTAAGTTTACAGTTGTATGGTTTTGCAAATATTTAATAATCTATATAGAATTTTACGAGAGAATAATTTGATATTTATTTTTAATCTGTGTATAGAAGCTCTGTACCACTTAGGGACTTTTCAGTTAACTTTTTTGACGACAGATATATTCGATGTAACCCCTGAATCGACGGAGCTCATTTTCTTCGCCTCTACCCGTATAAAGTCGGAACTGCCAATCCAAAATTAAAAACTTATATTATCATTCAATGAAGGATTTCGGTATACAGAAGAGAGCACGAAACTTCAGTGTTCTTTGCTGTCGGAACCTTTATGACATGTTCAAAACACGTGGAAAAGATACAATATAATGAGTAAAACACCTACGAGGCGACGACTTTGTCCCCACATTAACGTGCAAGCAGGAAGATAGTTGACGACCAGCATCGAATTCCCCTTCTTCTGATCGAATTGGAGATTAAAATGCAGCAGCCAGGTAGGTTGAGACCAAGAAAGACAGAAGTACTTTGTTGTTTAGAATATAATGGGGATTGAGATAACAGCTGCAGGATAGGAATAATGCTATGAATGGCATGCATCACCAATAAAGAGATACACACTAGAGTATTGGAAGAGTAGATCCTTTTGTCGTATTACGGAGGGTACATCGCTAGTAATGTACCAGTTTCCTTATGAACTCCTATGTCTCTGAAATCAACGCATTGCGTTTCCGTCTTATGAATATGCAAGAAAGAGTTTTATCTGTAATTTTTTATTAATTCTTATAGCAACGACAGATTACAATCTAATTCATTGTTCTGTTCCACTGTACAGTTTAATTTCGCAGATCGATACTTCATTTCATTTCCTTTTTTGTTTCCGTATCACATTCCCTCCCCTGCAGTATTTTTTCTCATTTACCATTCCTCTGTGTGTACCCTTCTGAGTTCTGACGTTCCGTGCCATAAAGTTTACTTATTCCGCAACAGCAAATACCTATTCCTCCTCCTTTTCCCGCTCGCTATATGAGTTTCCGTCCGCCCGGAATCTTGTGTTATTGCGGCTTCGCAGTAATTTCTGACCACGTATGCGCAGGGCCCAACCACCACGACATAGCGCGTCCCCAGGCCGTGGATAGGACATGAAGGGCAGCTGCGAATACAGAAATGAGCAGTCGCGGGCAGCCAGTGTGAAGCAGGCGATGGCGTTTCCTTCTTCTCTTACTATCAAATCTATGCATCAAGAATCAACAATACTAATCCAGAATGTAACTTTCACTCTGCAGCGGAGTGTGCGCTGATATGAAACTTCCTGGCAGATTAAAATTGTGTGCCGGAACCGGGACTCGAACGTGGGACCTTTGCCTTTCGCGAGCAAGCGCTCTACCGACAGCCATACCGAAACGACTCACGATGCCGCCTCGTAACTTTACTTCCGCCAGTACCTCGCCTCCTACTTTCCAAACTTCACAGAAGCTCTCCTGCGAAACTTGCAAGACTAGTACTCCTGGAAGAAAGGATATGGTGGAGACATGGCTTAGTCACAGCCTAAGGGATGTTTCCAGAATGAAACTTTCACTCTGCAGCGGAGTGTGCGCTGATATGAAACGTCCTGGCAGGAATTTTCAGCAATATTAATGGTCATAAGTTCCTTTAAGGTAAAATATCGCCGCGGTGCAGTAGCCGAGCGGTCTAAAGCGTCTCGCTGCGGAGCGCGCGGTTGCTCGCAGTGGAGGTTCGAGTCCTCCCTGGGGCATGGGTGTGTGTGTGTGTGTGTGTGTGTGTGTGTGTGTGTGTGTGTGTGTGTGTGTGTGTTTGTCCTTAGGTTAGTTTACCTAGGTTTAAGTAGTTTGTAAGCTACGGACTGATGACCACGCAGTTTGGTGCGATAGAATTACAAATATTTGATTTTAACATTTGGTAAAATATTCGGGAAGTAAACTAGATACCCTTTCGGATCTCCGGGCGGAATCTACTTCGAACAGATTCAGGCCGAAAGGAACTTTAAGGTTGAGAACATGGAACGTTAAAGATTTGAACAGGCCAGAACGTTCCAAACATTACTCGACGAATTGACTAGATACGATGTAGACATTGCAGCTATTCAAGAGACTCGTTGGCAGGGGGAAGGTAGCATAAAGAGGGGTAACTATACATTTTTCTATGGAGGAGCGGAGGCTCACAGTTTTCGAACAGGTTTTGTAGTACAGAGAAAAGTGCTTCCCGCAATCAAAGATATATTGTTTATAGGCGACGGGCTATCAGCTATAGTGTTGTCCAGCAGGTGGAATAGATAAATAGTAATTAATTTGCACGCACCGACTAAGGACAATGAAGAAGTTGTTAAAGACGGTATTTATGAAGAACTCGATCAACAGTGGGATGAGTTTTCCTCGTATGATATGAAATTTATCATGGGTGATTTTAATGCGAAGATAGGGAAGGAGGAATTATAACGGCCTACAATTGAGAAAGTAAGTTTGCATTACATTTCGCCAGAGGGCGTTCTGCCACTTCTTGCACTTCTTGCGCATGCGCACTGGCCTGTTTCCGCGGTATAGAGGAGCCGCCGTAACTGATATGTCCTCAGTTCCGGCGAGATTGAGCACCACTGAAGATGGCGGCCAGGTGGACTGCCGAAATATCGTATCAGCAGCTCGACATAATCCGGCCTCAAACCCGTGAAGAACAACAACCACTGCCACGATTGTTCCGACACACACACACACACACACACACACACACACACATACAACTTTTATCAACCAATCATTCACCACTTTTAATGTCAATATCAATTTTCTGCAGTAACATTGCAGTAAGGGTAAAAATTTAATAGCAATCAATATCAAAGAAAGGGTATATAATTTTAAATTTTCAGGGATCATCCAAACGTATAGTGTAAAGTTTGGTGTGTGTTTGTTTGATTTGTGGTAAAAAAGGACGCAAGCACTTATTCGGCTTGTCATTGATTGGCCGGTTTATTGAATGCCCTCCTGCGGGATATCGTACTAAATTATGTTCAACTGTCGTAGTAGACCGGCAAAATCCCGAACTGGATGCTCAACAGATCATCAGTCGTGGTTGTGAGGCCTTGTTCTAGGTGTCTCCGCTGGTCATCGGGGTGCAGTTCGAACGGGGACTAGAGATTACTCTATTTGTTGTGACCTCGTCGCCTACTTTTTTAGTACTCGTCCCGGTCTCGTTGTTAATAAATGTACTGGTTCAGGTTCTTTGACTTCTAAAACATTGAAATAGTTAGTATTACAAGATATTTATTGACTCACAAGTATAATACTCAAGTTTAGAACATGTCTGTTTCCTTTCTCTTCTTGCTTCTCGCGGCGTCGTCCGTGTGATGCTAGCTGCGCTGATACCAAGTTACTGCTAAGTTCGTACCCGCGTTCTGTCCTAGTTCTGTCTTCGTAGCTGCCTAGTAACTATATGAGTTGTGAGTAGTAACTGCCGAGTGCTCACTAGTAACTGACGTATTCCCGAATAGTAACTTACAGGCTATCCATCTTCGGTTACTCCCTCCAGGACGCGCAGCGCCTGCTTGCGATTGGCTTTCGGTCGATCGCTGCCTTCTCCACGATCGTTGTCTTACGTCTGTTGTGTGGCGCTGACTTCACGCTACAACACTATTGAATGACGTTCCACGCCTAACGTGCCGTCACCACTGCAAAGGGCTTTTTTTATTGGGGTTCAATGGTCTTTGTGCTCACTGAAATACCAGTTGCACATTGGATGGATGATAACGATGTGTCTGTGGCATTAGCTGCCTCTGACGACTGGTCGATCGGCCCCGGACTCTGTATTCAGTAGTGGTTCACTCATTTTTACCGACATAATCGAATAAAATGTTCAAATGTTTGTAAAGCTTATGGGACTTAACTACGGAGTCATCAGTCCCTAAACTTACAAACTAGTTATGAACTAGCTAACACTAAGGACGGCCGAGGGGACTGATGCGCTTCAGTCACGGTCTGCACGGCCACTACGATCGGGGGTTCGAATCCTCCCTCGGGCATGGATATTTATGCCGTCCTTAGGGTAAGCTAGTTGATAAGTAGTTTGTAAGTTTAGGGACTGATAACCCCGTAGTTAAGTCCCATAAGCTTAACAAACATTTGAACATTTTGAACACTGAGGACGGCACAAATATCCCCCGACCGTAGTGGCCGTACAGACTGTGACTGGCGCGCCACAGTCCCCTCGGCCACCGCGGCCGGCATAATCGAATAATGGCCCAGCCTCTATCCTAATGTCGTGCTATTCTCCGAATACTCTAACAGCCTTCACTGGATTCAGGTAAACGACCTCTCTGAAATAGAGACATTAATTTTTAATGTGCCTGTTTGCGCAGGATAGTTACGCTGCCCCTAAGTATACGGAATGAAATTCGCAGACTTCATGCTACAATATAGATATAACCTCTGTTTACTATCCTTTACAGTTGCGCAGTGAATCTATGGAACAGCATCAAACCTTCGTCGATGAAGTTTACAAGTTGGAATTTTATTCTGATACCTGTATGAATATCAGTCTGCCAAAAATTCGCATCAATTCATCTTGATGCATCGGTCTTTTCTTTAATAATGTAGTTATCTAAGAAGTTACGCGTTTGAATTAACCACTAATAACAACCTAGAGAATTCATTTTCTGAATTGTTCCTCGGTGACAATGATGATTGTACTACACTCTTAAGAGCTTTGAAGCTAGTAGCTAAGAGAATATTTTTAATACAGTCTATAATATAAGAGTAATTTCATTCAGTATGTGCCAAGGAGAAATTTGGAAAGGTAATTGAAATTCTGGGAAAAAGTTCCGAAAACTTTGCTGCTTGTCGATGAGACTGCATTTCTATCGGACACACAAAGTAACTTGCAAGAATAGCTCAATGGAAATGGGTAATAATGTGCAGAGAGGTTATACACTGTGGTGATAAAAGTCATGGCGTAAATCTCTATATGATTCCGGAGATCATAATGTTTACAACGATAACTAATTATCTTTTGTGTTTCCATGATTCGAAATTGATCCTGTCAGATGGGACATGACCACATTCCCATGCCACTTAAGTTACCACGTGTAACCATTTGAGACCTGATATTCCTCTGTATTTGAAATGGACTGCCCGTGCGTCTAGCTGTAACCGCCATTCCGCATTACGAGTCTGTTAAATTCCGTCATGCGGCCATAATAACTCTGGGAGCGTTTGTCACCTGATTACCGGAGGTCACATAACAGCTCTGCCAGTGCACCCTCTCTGTGTTTGCGACGCTGCTGCTATCTGTATGCACGCATAAGAGTGATCAACACCATCATAATTAAAGCACGCGTAATGGAGAGGACGATGCTGAGGAAATTATGTTAAGACATCAGATTCTGAACGTATTCTATTTCTAAATATCAAACAATAAAACTATGTCCACTGAAATATTTTGTCTCGATATATATCAAAGATATAAATCTGAAGGAGGGGCACTGAATTAAAATTTGTGTCACGGCCAGGATTCGAATCCGGGGCTCCTGTACAAATTTTAATTCACTGTCTCTCCCTCAGATTTATATCTATGATACATATCGAAACAAACTATGTCTCCGGACATTGACTCATGTTTGATATTTATATCATGCACCTGAAATACAAGGCAGGATCGTTCCTATAAAAGTTCTTTGCTGGGGTGCGATACCGCTGTTGGAGAACCTTCCTAACATTGATACGTATTTCTAAGGGAACGTGAGGCAAAACTGAAATTTGTGTTGTGAAGGGAGACGTGCCTTAATACACTCTGTGCAGTCGCTGCATCCATTAAGATATGCCGTCCGCGGTGGCCGAGCGGTCTGCGGCGCGCCAATCACGGTCTGTACGGCCACTACGGTCGGGGTTCAAAACCCACCTCGGGCTTGGATATTTGTGCCATCCATAGTATTAGGTAGTTCATAAGTAGTTTGTAAGCTTAGGGACTGATGACCACGTAGTTAAGCCCCACAAGTTCTACGGACATTTGAACATTACGTCATGGTGGCTTAGTGGTAGAGCGCCTGCCTGGTAAACAGGAGGCCCGGGTTCGAATCCCAGCCGTGGTAAAAGTCCTAATTCATTTATATTTATTCTGGATCTGGCTGTCTATACACAGACCACGCAAGTCAGCATGAGGTGAGTGGTGGACCTATCGTTAGTGGTACCTTCTACCGGTAGCAGTATTCTTTCCAGTTCTAATAAAAACCAGAGCGAGGTAAAACTTCTGGTCATTACGCTAAATATAAGTTAGTGGCAGTACAATGTTTCTGCAGGCTCTTCAAATTTTCTACTGTTCGTAGGAAACAACGTCAACTTACTTCCTGGGAGTCCCTCTTCAATTCCCTAACCATCAACGCTCGCGTATTGAACGGACTTTCTAGAAACACATCTAACATCCCGCCTCTGCTATTTATGCAGCAAAATAATAATAATAATAATAATAATAATAATAATAGCGCCCGTAGTAGGGAGCATACAAAATGCAGATTGGCAACAAAAAGAAAAGCGTGTCTAAAATTAGGGATCTGTTGACATAAAATGCGAAGTTAAATGGTACGGAATCGCTTACGAAGAAAATTGTCAGGAGTGTACTCTTCTGCAGGAGTGAAACAACAATGACAAACAGTTCAGACAACCATAGAATAGCAGATTTTGAAATGTGATGCTACAGAAGACTATTGAAGACGAGTAAATACAATTATCTAATGATGGAGTACCAATAACAAAGTACCCTATCTCCACTTGGAAGGATTTTACTACATTTGATCACTGTTATTTATTACTGTTTAATATAGGTAATAAATGACATTGATCAACTGATCTAAATTCTCTCCATGGAAAGTTAGTTTGTTATATAACTTTTTGATTACATTTGGGTTCTCATCAGGTTAGGTGGTGTACAAAATAATGACGAAATAAACAGTAGACCGCAAAAAAATAAAAATTTTAACAACTTGATAAGAATAAGATGTTAATTAGTGGAATACTTTCTGAGTCACAAAGTAATCGTCATTTTCGTACCTGAAGACAGTGTGAATACGTAGCATGTGAAATGCATGTTGCCTACAGTAATTGTTGAGACAAGAAATCGCTTGCACGCCATAGATTTGAGATTTGAGTGAAGAGTGGCATAAAAGGTATTTATATGATCACCAAAACATCATGAGCTTCTGCTTACGTATTTTACTACCCAAGCACAATACTTTTGCACTTGGCCTTCCAAATACGCAACAGTTCCTCATTCAGGAAAGGCATTTAAGTTTGTTTAGTGAGAATATCGTACTGTGTCTGAGGCAGTGTGCTGGCTCACAATGAGTCGACTGAAACGTAATAGCTTCCTGCTGGAATAATATTGTGACCCACTTTTAATTCCTAACAGTTTCCTTCGACTAACTCTGCGAATAACAGTTTCTCTTGGCATGCTATTCACTTAATACCAGACCAGAACATACGAGAAATCTGACCCTCCTGTTAGTGCCTCTTCCCTGTTCTTAATTATCACAATACGAATATAATTATCAAATATCTGCCTCAATCATTTTTATTTTAAAGTACACTAGTAGATTTGTCACTGGGTGGAGAAAGACATTACGAATTGAATTGGTTTGCACCATGCGTATACTTTGTGTCTTCCGCAGGTCGTAATGTATGCTCCATTTCGCATATCTGTTACGCTCTTGTTGTGTACCACACATTATCACTACACAGTTCAAAACATTGTTATTTCGATGTGCGATGTACGAATTCAGCAATGTAATCAGTGCTAATATCCTACAGACGTGCCTGCACGTTGTAATTAACGGACACAGCGCCGACTACAGATGAGAAAAATACAAGAAATTTATTAGAAAATGTCAATATGAATCATCACCAGCTGTACAACAAAACGGTTACACGTGAAAATTCATGGTTCTTGGTGTGGATTCCTGCAGTCTTGTAGTCGTGTCCTAGTACCTGAACTATGGGCAACGTATGGGTGGCCAAGTAAGTGGTCCTGACATTCATATCCACCGGTTAGTCCCTCAATCGTTAGGGATTAAAATTTAATTGGACCCTGGGCAAGTAAGGCTAGCAACTTTCTTCCCCGGTACTTAGATCTGATGCCGACAACAATCAGAGCAAACTGCTTCGAACCATTAGAGGTGATGGAGTGTAACTTATGGGACTTAACTACGGGGTCATCAGTCCTTAAACTTACAAACTACTTATGAACTAGCTACTACTAAGGATGACACAAATATCCATGCCCGAGAGGGGATTCGAACCCCCGACCGTAGTGGCCGTGCAGACCGTGACTGGAGCGGGTGATTGAGTCCCACGGCATATTCACAGAGCAAGGACTCCTCAGGTACGACTTGACAAACGATCTGGAAGGAGAAGGGCAGCTATTAATATCAACGAGGGCTACAATGCGAAGAAAGTAGAGTTGTAAGAAGCTACAAGTAAGGTCGGTTAGATGTTTTAGCTGTTAACGACGTTCTGGCAAGAAGAGAAAGAAAACGAAGTGGGAGAATGCAGCTTGTATTTGTCAGGAGTCGAAGGAGGCAGAGCACGGTGGGGTGTAAGATTTTACACCAGGAAAACAATCGAATCCAGCGAAATGCAATAAGGTAGGTAAACGAACGACTGATGTAGATAGATTTGGCAGTCTCCAGCAAGAAAATTAGGATTATGGCAGTACATTCGCACTGTGAAGGTAAATATCAAGATAAGATGGACAGATATTATGACGCCCTTACTGATGTAGTTATCAGAGTGAAGGACAAGGACTGTGTTTTGCTCATGGGTGACTTCACTGCCAGAATAGGATATCGAACAGATGCCTATGTATAGTTCTCTAAATTTACAAACTACGTATAAACTACCTTATACTAAAGAAAACACAAAAATCCATGTCCGAGGGAGGATTCGAACCTCCGACGCGAGTGGCCGCGCGATCCGCAACGTGGCTATCGATACCGCTCGGCTACTCCCGCGTGGCTATGCATAGTTACGGGTGAGTTTGGAGAGGATATGGAAGCCAACCGAAACGGAAAACAGCTCTTGGACTTTTGTGTCAGCGTGAACGTGTCACATACTACTTCTTTAAGTATAACAGCTTCCACTGGTATACTTGTTAAGGCAGGGCAAACAGATTTCATTGTATATGTAATATCAGATCAGGATTTCAGGAAGACACTCAGGGCGTTTCAAACATGGCTCCATTCTAGACGTCGGGCAGACAGAGGAAATTATGTTGAAGAAAGAAACAAAGCTAAACTGATAATTGTATAATCCACGCAGAAATTATGGGATGACTTTGGAAATAAGTTTGAAAATTTGGGTCAAGCCGAATGAAAGCAATTCTGGAAGGTAATTAGCGGTCTTCGAAAGGGAGGGAAGAAGGAATCGATAAGTGTTTAGGACAGGTCAGAGAAGCCGCTAGTGAATCCTGTGGATGCATTGAGAAGACGGAGGGAATGTTTGAAGTGTTGCTCAATGTAGGTGAAACTTTCAGAGACGTGTCACATTTGAAATACAGTGGGATAAGGATGAGGACGGAACTCATCTAATACAGGGGAATATCAGGTCTCAAATGGTTACACATGGTAACTTAAATGGACATGTTCCGTCTGATAGGATCAATTTTGAATCGTTGTAAGCAAAACATTTGCAGGTATTGTTGGAAGGAAAGTGCGAGCGTTAGTTGAAGACAAGTTGGATTAAAATAATTGTGGGTTTACGCCTAGTCTGTAAGGGAGGGGAAGCAGGATTGATACAGGCGAAAGTATTATTGAGAGTGAAGTTGCTGATGTGAATCTAGTAAGGATGATTGCAGGTACTAATAGATCCGAACAATGTCAGGAGAGTGTCCATAATTAGGAAATCTAGGAGAAGCTGGGAAAAACGCCATAAATGCAGCAGTTATAGCGAACAGGCTGAAATGGTAGTGTCATGTTACACGCATTGGATAAAGAAGGGTACCTAAGACACTCAAAGACACTCATGGGTTCGGCAGAAAAAAGGTAAGAGGAATTGAGGCAGATCAAGGAGAAGGTACTTGGATTCGATCAAGAATTATTTTGATAAAAGAGGTTTAACATCAGACGAGGCATCAATGTTAGGATTTAATAGACGAACGAGGAGGAATTTTATCAGGAAGATGTGCTCCAGACTGAAAGCTGAAAGGCATGATCAGGCCGATGATGATGATGGTGGTGGTAGTGTTGATGACGTGAAAATTCGTGTCGGACTAAGATTCGAACATAGATTTACAGCCGTTCGTGGAAACGGGAAATGCTGGTTCAAATCCCTATCCTGCAAAAAATTTGTCACCATTCAATAGATGCTGATTCATATTCGCAACTGCAAAAATATATTTCTTGCTTTGCTTTTTTGTCAATCTGATTTTGAAATGTTTAGTGAGGAAACCACGCTATTCTCGTTCAGAGCAAGTTTATACTTCGACACATGATTTGCTTGATATCCGCTGTCACAAAAATGACACAAGTATACAACGCATTACTTCCTGTAATTATGATAGCATAGCTGTCTAAACGTGCATAAGCAGTGTTTGCAGTAAAAATGACTGACGCAGTAAATCGATGAGCTTCCCGAGTGTATAATTCGCGTTTTCAGTGCCCGTTTGCTGCAGTTAGCAATTCAAAATTAGCAGCAAGAAATGCTGTTGTTGTAACGTATGAGAAAGCAGATTTGTTGAAAAAGCATGTAAATGGAACCGCAATTTTGCATACTAGAGACCATAAGTGAATTACTAAGTCCCTCGAGTTTTGCTGAGCAGCTGAACATAACAGTTGCATTACATCTGGTACTGCATACTAAAGAAGTATTTTTCTATAAGGCACAGAATGAGATCAAGGTGCGACAAACAAAATGAGAACGAAAATTTTAACTATGACGTAGAGCAGAGGTAACTGGCCATTAAGGGGATATTAAGGCATTTTGTACCCCATGATAGAGGTTAACTGGCATAATTGCCACATTGAAGCTCTGCTAATGTGACGATGCACACATCTCTGGTATCGTCGGAAATGGGGGGAAAAAGACGCGTGGGAAATGGCGGAGAAAGGTGAAGGACAGAGGACAGACTGTGAGTATTGCAGAAATATCGATTTCGCATATGAAGTATCTAAAGGCCATCTTGAATTTCCATTTGTGCCGGGAAACGAGATTTTTACGCTCACTGGACCTGTGGAGAGGAGATATCTCCATATCTCCATTACTGTATCGGTTAAAGGGCGCACAGCGGATCGCTCATGTGATCGTATTATATGGAATACAGGAGGGAACTGTACCCAGATAGATGCAGCTAAATAAAGTGCACGCTGCATATCTTTTCAGATTTTATTGTTGTGTGCCGTCAACAAAATTATTGTGTAGGATATTCGCTGCTCACGACAGAGACGTCTGATGAGCTGCGGAAAGGCACAAATAATAGAAATAACG
This sequence comes from Locusta migratoria, assembly GCA_026315105.1. Taxonomy (NCBI): domain Eukaryota; kingdom Metazoa; phylum Arthropoda; class Insecta; order Orthoptera; family Acrididae; genus Locusta; species Locusta migratoria. The sequence continues at coordinate 39,569,320 of CM048745.1, forward strand.
GCAAAGCTTTCGGCCGATACGGCCTTCATCAGTTGGAGAAATACAGACACATACAAACACATACACACGCTGTCTGTGTATGTGTGTGGGTATGTGTGTAACATGTTTCTTTTAAATGTGGTTATTGATGTTCCCTTTCGTTTTGTGGAATGAATGTCCTGCTCTCAGAAAGGTATGGAAATTAGCGAAAGAGGAAAGAATATTGTGCACATGACTTTCTGTAGCTTACGTAACCATATAGCATATGTTTACGGAGAAAAAGATGGGACGAATTTCTAATTAAGTCATCATCATCATTAGAGACTGATTATGCCTTTCAGCGTTCAGTCTGGAGCATAGTACCTCTAATAAAATTCTTCCATGATCCCCTAGTCAATGCTAACATTGATGCCTCGTCTGATGCTTTTTACTTCAAAATCATTCTTCACAGACTCTAAGTACTTTCTTCTTGGTCTACCTCGACTCCTCTTACCCTCCGCTGCCTAGCTCATGAGTCTCTTAGGCAACTATACTTCTCCCATTCGTGTAACATGACCATCTCAGTCTGTTCGCTCTAACTGCTTCATCTAAGGTGTTCATTTCCAGTTTTTCTTTGATTTCCTCAATATGGACACCCTCCTGCCAGTGTTTCCATCTATTTGTACCATATCTGTACCCTCTACCTTATGACTAAGGTAACCTGTATCCATTCAACTTTCACTCCCATACAACAAAGTTGGTCGAAAGATAGAGCGGTGAGTCTTGGTACTTACTTCCTTCTTGCAGAAGAGAGTAGATCTTAGCTGAGCACTCACTGCATTAGCTTTGCTGCACCTCGATTCCAGTTCATTCACTATAAGGTACTTGAAACTGTCTACCTGTTCTGACTTTGTTCCTCCTATTTGGCACTCCATCTGTTTAAATCTCTTTCCTAGAGACATTGGAGATGCTGATCTTCATATCATACTCCTTGCATCTGTGATCGAGCTCTGAAATATTAGTTTATAACCTTTCAATCGAATAGGCCATTATATTTTAATCCATCCCTGCCAGTCTACTGTTTTCAACATATGATCCATGAATAGTATGAACAACAGTGGTGACAGGCTACAGCCTTGTCTTACCTCTGAAACTACCCTGAACTATGAGCTTATTTTGCCATCTACTCTAACTGCTGCCTGACAGTATACGTAAAGCCCTTTAATTGCCTGCAGAAATTTGCCTCCTATGCCATGATCTTGTGTGACTGACAGTTGCTTCCTTCTAGGAACACGATCATAAGTCTTTTCTAGATCTATGAAACACAGATACAATTCCCTGTTCGACTCATAGCACTTTTCCATTACCTACCGTAGGCTAAATATCTGGTCCTGACAGCCTCTAAGAGGCCTAAACCCACACTGATTTTCATCTAACTTGTTCTCAATTAATACTCGCACTCTCCTTTCAATAATACCTGAGTATGTTTTACCTACAACGCTAATTAAAGAGATACCTCGAGTGTTGTTACAATCTTTTGTGTTTCCATATTTGAAAATTGGCGTGATTACCGCTTTCGTCCAGTCAGACGGAACCTGTCCCGACTCCCACACATTTTCAATTAACCTGTGTAACCATTTGAGACCTGATATTCCACTGCATTTGACGAGTTCCGGCTTAATTTCATCCACCCCATCCACTTCCTCAAATGAGATCCTTTTTCCATCGTCGTTCCTATCCCATTCTACTTGAAAATCTGACACATCATTGAACGTTCCACCTACATTAAGCAAATCTTCAAAATATTCCCTCCATCTGCTCAAGGCATCCACAGGATTGACTAGCAGCTTTCCTGATCTGTCCAACACACTTGTTAATTCCTTCTTCCCTCCCTTTCGAAGATTGCTCATTACGCTCCAAAAAGGTTTTCCCGCAGCTTGACCCAGTGTTTCTAGCTTATTTCCAAAGTCTTCCCATGATTTCTGTTTGGAGTCTGCAATTATCCGTTTGGGTTTGTTTCTTTCTTCAACATAACTTTCTCAGCTTGATTTCTAGTATGGAGCCATTTTTGAAATGCCTTCTTTTTCTTTTTACAGGCTGCATAGACTGTGTCATTCCACCAAGCTGTCTGCTTCTTCCCTGCCTTTACATATTACAGTTCCAAGACATTCTCTGGCTGTTTCCGGTAGTGTGAAATAAAAATTTATAAATTTTTGTAAATCTATCGGACGAAACTGTGTCGTCAGCAGTCCGTAGCTTACAAACTACTTAAATCTAGGTAAACTAACCTAAGGACAACAAACACACCCATGCCCCAGGGAGGACTCGAACCTCCACGGCGAGCAACCGCGCGCTCCGCAGCGAGGCGCTTTAGACCGCTCGGCTACTCCACCGCGACTCCGGTAGTGTGTCCCTGTACCTTGACCATTCTTCTTCCAGTGACTGTAAATCATTGCATTCAACTAACTGGTACCTTTCCGAGATCATAGTTATGTATTTGTGCCTAACTTCCTTGCCTTGAAGCTTCTCCACTCTTATCCTTCTACACATAGACCAGACTTTCTGCTCTTTTGTCCTCACAAAATCAATTTCACTGCAGATTAAATAATGATCAGTATCATCAAAGAACCCCCTGAAAACACGTGTGTCCTAAACTGTCTTCCTGAACTCTTGGTCTGTTAATATATAGTCAATGAGAAATCTGGTTCCCCTTCATTCCCAAGTATAGCGGTGAATGTCCTTATGCTTAAAGGAGTTTCTGATAACTAAACCCATACTGAAACAGAAATCCAAAAGCTGTTTTCCGTTCCTGTTGGCCATATACTATCGAAACTTACTCATAACCTTCTGTTCGATTTCCTATCCTGGCGTTGAAATCACCCATGAGTAAAACACTATCCTTATCCTTCACTCTAACAACTACATCACTAAGTGCGTTGTAAAATCTCTCCATCGCATCTTGATCAGTCCCTTCACAGGGTGAATATACTGCCACAATCCTAATTTTCTTGCTTGATATGGCCAAATCTATCCACATCAGTCGTTCGTTTACATACCTTATTGCAATTATGCTGGGTTCGATTGCTTTCCTGATGTAAAACCCTACATCCCACTGTGCTCTTCTTACTTTGACTCCTGACAGGTAGACCTTGTATTCTCCGACTTCGTCCTCTCTCTCCCCCCTTACTCTAACGTCAATAACAGCTAAAACATCTAACCCAATCTTACTTGAAGCCTCCGCCAGCTCTACCTTCGTCCCAGTGTAATCCCCATTGATATTAATAGCTCCCCATCTCATTCCAGATCGTTTGCCAAGTCGTATCTGAGGATTCCCTGGTCTGTCAATTAGAGGTGGGACTCCATCACCTCCAAAGGTCTGAGGCATTTTGCTCTGATTGTTGTTAGCATGATATTGAAGTACCTGGGAAGCTGGTTGCATGACTTACTTGCCCAGAGCCCCACTGGGTTTTACTCCTAACGGTTGAGGGACTAAACTTTGGATTTGGTAGTCTTTGCCGTCTGAGCACAAAGGCGGCCACGAAACAGAATATGTCCGACATGTCCAACCTTATTCCAAAGTAAGTGGTATCCCAACTGTCAGGACCTCTTAGTTGGCCACTCATACTTTGGCCGTGGTTCATGAACTAGGACATGACTACAGGAACCCATACCATGAACCACTATTAAGTAATTGAAGAAAAACATATTATTTTCACTACAAAGAAACAATCTAAACCGTTAAAAAAGGAGCAAAGAACATAGATCGATGGAAAGATATGGTTTTCAGTTAAACAAATGAATAGAAGAGATTGAGAGCCGTCATCCAAATCAACTCTTAGATATAAAATTATATTTTATTTAATTGCCAAAAGGAATTTAAAGGGTGTAGCAGTTATTTTCCAATAAAAGTTTACGAAATAATTTCACTGAAAAATAAATTAGAAAATATGATAGATTAATGATGTAATAGAGCCAGAGACTGCAGCCAACCAAAGCAGAAGTATGTGAGTACTGGGGTGGAAAACAGCCGCAAACAGGCAATAAATTGGGAGGCAGGGCGGTAGCGCTAGAGAAGAAGAAGAAGAAGAAGAGGCAGAAGAGAGGGTTATGCACCATGTGCTTTCGATTGGCAGTCGACTTTCTGCTTTCGAAAAACGTTCATCATAGTCGTTGAAAATTGAATAATCTGAGATACCACATTAAAAATGGTGACTACAACTTTTGTCGAATCTGCTGTGACCAAGGTAAGAGTTTTGCGGGTACTACAAACTTTTCAGAGAGAATAGAGAAGAATTTCAAGATGACGACCACCTTGAACGTCGTAGTACATCAATTATTGAAGACAATGTGCACTGAGTAACGGAAATATCCCTGGAAACTCGTGGAATCGCCAGACGAGACCTTGCTGATGATCACGGCTAATTCTTTGACTCACGCCAAGCAATTTTTCCGACGTTTTATGCATGTAGTTTGTAGGCTGCTACGCCAGTCACATTTTGAATAAAATAATGTTCTGCCGTGTCTCTGAAAACACTAAGCAGACAGACTGTCAACATTTAGAACCTCTTCCAGCCTTGTTTTTCAGCGTCACACCTGCTTACATATGTTTCGTCGCCGTTGGTAACCTTCATTAGTATATCTGGATCGTTATCCACATCTTCAGTAATTCCGGAACGATGTCTGGCTACGTCAGTTTTGCTAATAATGTAAAAATCTCGGATAGAAAACTTGTCTGCTGTACAGTGAATGAACAAATCTGGGCTGGGTCATTATAAAACACCAAGAAGATGAACTGCCGCCGTTCCAAGCACTGTTCAGCGGTGCTGTGCACAGCGGTTACGGTAAATCCAAACTGAACAACGCGGTGTTGGTGTTCTGTTACTAAAACAGTAAGAGAAACTGAATATTAAATGAAGTAGCTGGAACACAAAGACGCTTAACGAAACGGCTCAGAAAAATGTCTAAACATTTTCCTCTCCCCTCCCTCTCGTGACAAAATCCGCAACAATATACGTAGAATAACGCTCTACGAAAAAACTAAAGAATAATAAAATGTTTTAAAAAAATATCTTGCGGGATTTGGGGATTTCCTCAACTGCAGCCTCAAGTAGAGACGCTCACAATTTTATCGATGACTTGTAGTGACAGCTACGTCGTAGAAAGAAATTTTAGTGCTTGTTGGTTTCTTATTAGCTACACATGGCATTACGCACACGCTGAGGAAAGTATCTTAGGAGATGAGAGAAGTTGAGAGTAGGAGATTCTGTCGGTTGGGCGTACTTTGGAAATGTTCAAATGTTTGTAAATCTATCGGACCAAACTGCGTGGTCATCAGCCCGTAGCTTACAAACTACTTAAACCGAGGTAAACTAACCTAAGGACAACACACACACCCATGCCCCAGGGAGGACTCGAACGTCCACGGCGAGCAACCGTGCGCTCCGCAGCGAGACGCTTTAGACCGCTCGGCTACTCCACCGCGGCGTACTTTGGAATGGCAAGTTTCCTTATACTTCAGTGGTAACCCTACATAATGTGCATTCGATAAGTGAGACTGAACAGATCAAATTTTTAGGTGTTCATATAGACAGTAAGCTTTCATGAAAAGCCCATGTTCAGGATCTTGTTCCAAAACTAAATTCTGCTATATTTACCATTAGAACAATATCTGAGATAAGTGATTTTTCAGCCAGCACGAAAAGTACTCACTTATGACTTTCGGCATTGTTTTTTGGGGTAACTCGCCTGATGCAAAAAGGATATTTCTGGCTCAAAAACGGGCGGTTCGAGCAATATCTGGTGTAATGGTGTAAGAACGTCATGTCGACCCCTTTTCATTAGTCTGAGAATTTTGACTCTGGCGTCACAATACGTTTTTTCTTTAATGTCGTTTGTTGTTATTAATATCAGCTTATTCCCACGAGTTAGTAGCTTTCACTCGGTAAATACTAGACAGAAGTCTAATCTACATTTGCATCACACCACCTTAACACTTGTGCAGAAAGGGGTACAGTATTATGCGGCATCCATTTTCAATAAGATGCCACAAGAACTAAAGAATCTTAGCACTAATCCACACGCTTTCAAATCTAAATTGAAGAGTTACCTCATGGGTCATTCTTTTTATTCCGTCGAGGAACTCCTAGAAAAGTTAAACAATTAAGCTAATTCATTTTTTTCTTTATTGATTCTTTTCACTTTGTCTTAAGATTGACGTGTGCAAAGGACTACTTAAAAATTTTCTATTGCCATTCTTCTGTAACAATTATTGTATTGACTTGTTCCATGACCATGGAGTCTCACTCCTCAATTGGTTCCTGTGGAACAGAAAAAACCAATAAAATAAAAATAAATAAAACGGTGTCAGCAAATCCTACACGGTATACGGATACTGCAACGTTTCTTTTGTAATACAGCACCCGGGCGACGCGACTCGGAGCTCTCGCCGGTAGCCTTCTAATAAGTTTCCGGTCCAACAATGGGAACAAGACGCCCGCCCGCTCCGCCTGGAACGCGAGGAATCGGCAGCTCCGACAAAGGCGGGAAAGTCACTCCCAGATCGAGAATGCAGCCAATAACTGCCTGCGAGGACAACCGGTACAGTGCTGCAGCCAATAAATTCCTGCCCCTGCTGCGTTCTACGCCTGATGCTCCTACTGGAATTTATAGCAACTTTTCCAGATATGTGTAGCACATTGACAAATAATGGTTTCATGGACCCAAAACATATTAAACTTCTGTAATGAAGCAGAGTATAATCCTCAATACCGCGTAATGATCGACAGTTGAAGTACAACTCAGTGAGAAGCAGATGGTCGTTGCAGGATAGAGTAAGAAGGATATGACGTCACTTTTAACGGTTTAGGAAATTATGCAGCCATACGTTCCTGCTGTCAAATGGAATATTATAAAATGAAATAACTTGCTTAAGGTTTGGCCATAAATCCTGATATCTTTATATATAAAACAGAGTGTCCTTGTGTCTATGTATTTGTGTGCACCTATTACACACAAATCTACAGATGTGTTCCAATCTTTATGAAAATTTGTACACGTAAGCTTGAATCCACGAGGACGGTCGCCGTAAGTGTTAGGTACATGTACAACATATAGTTCACGAGATATGTTGTCATAAACGAGATGAGTGAAAAACTGCTATATCACCGACAATGACGCCCATTTCTTCCTAAACCACTGAATCGATTTCAACCAAATTAGATATACATACTCCTTACTGTGAGGTAACAATTGCTGCAGGGGTAAGAATCACCTACTGCACATGGTTCAGGAGATATGACGTCATAAACAATAACAAGCATAAAAAACTGCTACATAATGTGACATCATTCACGCACAGTATGAGAATGAGAGTACTTAGCGACTTGCAACAAACTTTAAAGATAATTTCAAACCGTTATTATATTTTTTCTCGCTGACTACCACATTAAAATAATGAAAGGAAAAAACTTTCTCGCTTACTACGTTTCCGCTGTTCACGGGGCAAAACTACGGCATTCGGTTTACGTTAAAATTTTAATTTCTACGCTACAAATTGTAGCCACAGGAAACTTTACAGAGACACACATAGCTGAATGTACCTTCGAACTTATATCTCAGTACGACACGTAGTTCATGAGGTATGAGCACATAAACAGAAACGTTCACGCATCAAGTATTAATCTATACTTTCTTTATGACTAATTGTATTCGAAAAAGATTTTACAGACATACAGCTCTTATACAAATGAATATATACGTAAAAAATTATACAATTGAACAACATATAATAAATATTGAGTTTTTTTTCTGATAGCCGCGTAATATGGATATTATTCTGCCAACAGACTAATCTTCTTCCTATACTTCTTCATTTTCTTACACACTCGGACGTAAAAATTACCACATCCACTTAAGAGTTTTCTAATTCACTCAAGGTTTATAGTTGATGCAGTATGTATGATGTACATGAAACGATGACATGTACACAAGAAAAGCTCAAGCGCTACTGAGTTGACGTGTCGATGCATGCTGCAATACCCATATCAGTACGTGGTGTGGCGGCAGTGCAGGAGTTGATTCTGACATCCGTTCCGTCATACAGGTGGCGAATTCTGTCTTGGGATTCATTAGGCCCTTTTTACTCGAGCGACTTTCCTCTCTCCGTTGACTACTCGAGTCGAGTGTGTCCACTGCAGCGCCCCTGCTGGTTCCGTGTTTCATTTGTTTTGCGTGATCGTTTGTGTTTATACAACAAAAATGTTCAAATGTTTGTAGAACTTACGGGACTTAACTACGGGGTCATCAGTCCCTAAGCTTACAAACTACTTATGGACTAGCTAAGACTAAGGACGGCACAAATATACATGCCCGAGAGGGGATTCGAACCCCCGACCGTAGTGGCCGTGCAGACCGTGACTGAAGCGCCTCAGTCCCCTCAGCCACCGCGGCCGGCATTTATACAACAGATTCGACGTTTGTGTGTGTCTGTGCTGTCTGCTGTGCGGTCTTTGCGCTGTGGTTGTCGTCGTAATACTTCTTTTGCTGATTTGCATTTTAATCAACCTTCTATACAACACAGAGAAATGGCTGAAAATCTTGTGGTATTGGCTGCAGCAACGGTAGTAATCGCCGCCGCTTTGCAGAAAGGCAAAAAGAAGGAGCGCTAAGGCATGGCGAGAAGCGTCTGGATGCGATCGTGGAAGGTGAACATCTGCTGCATCACACCCAATCTGTTCACGCTGGCGTATTCTTTTTAACTCCGCACCGTAAATGTGATCGCAGACTGCTAATCTTCAGCTGTAACATTCGGGCAAACAGCGGGTGCTTTGTTTGCCACTAGTTTGAGCATTTCTTTCCGTGCGTTCTAGAAAATATATGATGTTGTCAATGAGTATCTGCAGCCACCGTTACACACAAATATGACAATTAATACTAGACGTTTTTAAAATTACCTTAGCGCGATATAAATGATGCTCTGTATCTACGAGGGCTCTCTCTTCTTCACAAGCCAAAATAAGAGCATTAAAGCTTTGTTTCGTCCACTCCATTTCTACAAAAAATAAAAAGTAATCCAAAATCAACAAGCTTTGTATGATTTTTATGGAAAACGCGAAGTAAAAATGCCAGTGACGGCTCACTAGATTTTTAATCAGTACTATACTGCTTACACGTGCCCTCGTTGGTTACAAAGCAGTACACCGCGTCTTCTGCTCGGCAATGAAGCCGCTGCTGCTGCGCATGCGCAGTGATCGCCGCACTCAAAATTTTACAACTCCACAGTCGGCACAATCGAAAGATTATTGACGCCGTAGGCGCTCCCGCGCCGTGGTTGTGTCCTGATCCACACGATGGCAGAAAAGCCAATTTTCGGAAGAAAGGGATCGTGTGAAAGGGGCTCAACTGCACGCCTGCAGATGAGCAGCGGCTGTGGCCAATCTAGAGGGTGGGCTAGCATTATCCTCTGGGAACAACGTGTGAATTTCCTGTTGCAAGGCTTGTTTACACGACGACACTACGTTTCACGAAACTGCGATAATGGCCAGTGCGCATGCGCGGCAGGCAGTCGCGAAACAGTTTCGGCCGTAGTGGCTGTGCAGACCGTGAGTGGCGCGCCGCAATCTGCTCGGCCACCGCGGCCGGCCGGAAAGGTTTCCTACGTGATTATCACCGCACTATGATATTTATCATAAGGGTACAAATGAAAGGTTACGAAACGGCACTATGGGTATAATTTAAGATTTTATTCCAAAGTAATCACCAGAGTCGTGAGCACAACTACCCCACTGCTTAACGAGCCGAGGCAGTCCACGTCCCCAGAACTCCTGTCGCTGCGACAAGCCAGTCCTCTGCTGTGTCCCTCTGTCTGTCACCCGCGTTGAAGCGCTTCCCTCTGGGATTTTTATTTTAACAGGTGGATGTCACGGGGCGACACGTCCGGCTGCCTGAGCTGCCCCACTCGCATCGGGCCAGCACACTTTGTGCAGCCCTGGAGACGCGTGGCACCAAAATCACTACACGCTGTTTCCTCTTCCTGGAGTTGCGTAGGCGCGCAGTGCCTCACAATATATGTCGCTGTTCATGGTTTTTCCGTGCTGAGCAATTCGATGAGTATCGGACGTCGGAAGTCGAAAAAGACCGTGAGCACCAGCATGCCTACTGAGAGCACAGACTTCAGTTTTTTCAGGGCAGCTGACGACGCATGCTTCGCGTCCTTAGATATCTCACTAAGTTATCCCAAAGCGGCTTATTCAAATTTCGACGGTTTGCTACATCTCACGAATATGTTGCATATTTGCCCCTAAACCACTGGACCGATTTCAACCAAATTTGTTATACATAGTCCTTACCGTGAGGTGCCAGGAGATATGACGTCATAAACTACAGGAGTTGGAAGAAACTGCCATAGTGTGACGAGACTTTATGAACACACTACATGAGAGTACTTAAAGACATGAAACAAACTTTAAAAATAATTTCAAACCTTTATTAAAAAATTTTGTTGCTGACAACCACAGTAAACTGATGAAAGAAAGACAGATTCTCGCTTATTAGTTTTCAGTTGTTAGTAAACTAAAACTACGGTATTCGGTATGACGTCACAATTTATAATTTCTACACTACAAATTGTAGCTGCACGAAATTTTACAGACAGTTGCGAGCGTGAAGGTCGGGGTGAGAGTTTAAAATAGAGAAAATTTAATTTTTAAAACTCACAACCACCAGCTGCGAACCAAATTCCTAAACATGCAAAACACCGGAACTGTGATTTCGACTGTTTGACTCGTTTTCTAGGGGATGATATCACACGTTCGCAGCTTTCCTTCCCTGCATATGATTAACAAAACAAATTCATAATAAAATCAAGTTCATGAGAGAAAAGGCTGTACTAACTACTATTTTTGAAAACACGTGAAAGTTCACTTTACGTTGTTTATTTCACAATATTTGAACCTGTGGCTGTTACGTCTGTACGTCGATACATTTACCAAATAAAGTTATAGCTCGTGAGCTCCCAGACAAAATGAATATTTGTCGCGAATTGTTTTCACACCACGTGGCTGTCTCAAACACCGTTTATGTTCATGCCTGTGCGACGACACGTGTTACATTAACAAATCACAGTCACTTTAATTCAATGTGATGCACACCGTGTTCCACCGGCTAAATATTCACAAACACACAGTAGCACTCGATTTGACTTGGTACAGTCTACGACGAGCAACCACACGTGGCGATTGCCACCGACAAATCTAAGTCACTACCTCGAGATCCACATGCCAACTGATGCAGAACACCGCCGCCCGGCCAGCTACTCTACGTGCTCCCGAGTCCCCACTTCCTGCCCTCGCGCGCGCGCGCCAAAAGCTCAACTGCCGGGGTTTTTTCCCCTACGTCATCAACTTCCGCATGTGAGCTTTCTAACCGATTTGCCAACGTACAGCGCTCAGCCAATACATTTCTAAAACTTTACTTAAAATCAAAATAATTACACTACACATTAAATAAATTGTCTTCTTAGGTTTTTATATTGGTATAAACATACCTTGTACTATTTATCATAATTGTGCAATTTCTTATGTCACAGATAAGTGATTTAACTGAGTATTTCAAGGTAAAATACACCAGATTAATTGAAAATAAAATGAGAAATAGTTAATATATTTTTATTATAAACAAACATTGCCATGCTAGTTGTGTAACTGTCTTGTATTCGTTGGTAATTTATTACTTTTCACGGTCAATTAAACATATTACGGCAGATGTGACTATATCAGCTAATGTATTGTTTATTTATCAACAGGCTATTTTGTAATGAGGGCCTTAAAGGTTCCTAACTGCATCGTATTACTTCAAATGCCAGTAGTATTACAATATTTGTGCACTGCACTGTGCCTGGTACTCGCCATTGTCCCTCTCTCCCCTCACCGGAAACGAACTGGAAAATCCTAAGATGGAACAAGCCACCAACGTCGGCCTGCTCGCTGGCCTCCCGTCAGCTACAAGCACACAGCAAATCTCAACGTGGAGAATTTCTACCTATGGCCTAACTATAAATGTTGTCACCCAACTGTGTACATACATTGCTACCATAATTAATAAGATTAAAATTGTGTAACATTTAGTGCATTGGCATGGTCAATGTTTGCAGTGAACTTCATACTGTTTAATTATCAAATGCTATTAATTACCAGTATTTCTATTTGGCGGTAATCTCACACAGTATACCCATATAGCTGAATGTACCTTCGAAGTTGTATCACAGTACCACTCGTAGTTCATGAGATATGAGCACATAAACAATAACGTTTATGGAAAATCGCCCTGTCATGCACGAAATTTTTATCTATTATTTTTAAAGTTATTTTGCAGAAATACAGCAATTACACAAATGAATATATACCTGAAAAATTATACAACTATGTAACATATAACTCAATAAATATGAGATCGTACGGATTTTATAGGCCTACGTCGTTTGTATTTTGACTACTATCTTTCCTTGCTTTGATACTGCACGTATAATTTCGTACATTGTGCAAGACAGCGTTATTTCTTACATATTTTCCGATAAATGTAACATGATATTAGGAAAAAGGAGATGGAAGAGAGAGAAGGAATAAATAAATAAATACCCGGACAAACCCGGGTTTACAGCTAGTATTATATAATTATGAAAGGACAAAACTGGGAATGCAGTTACTTCCATAAAATATCTGGGAGTAGACAGTAGGTGTGGCTTGAAATGGAACAACCATATAGACTTAATCGTGGCTAAGGCAGATGATAGAGTGAATTTCAATGGAAGAATCCCCAGGAAGAGCAATTTGTAACAAAGGAAGTAGAATTTAAAACATACCAGTGGGCGACGCCTGAGTATTGCTTGTCAGTGACGTAGAGGATTGATAAACGATGTAGAGAAGATTCGACGAAGAGCCACATGCTTCGTTACGGGCTCAGCAAGCGGGAAAGTGTTACAGACTTCATCAGGAAACTCCAGTGGCAAATGTCGCAAGACAGGCACTCTATACGAGCTCATGTCTGAATTCCTATAGCGTACGTTCCTCAAGAAGTCAACCGACACATTGCTTCATCCTACGTACATCACACGAAACGAGAGAGCAGCGCTCACACCGAAGTACACCGGAATCGGTTTTCCAGTGAATCTCAAAAAGTTCATATGTTTGTTAAGCTTATGTGACGTAACTGTGGGGTCATCAGTCACTAAACTTACAAACTTCTTTATACTAAAGACAATGTAAACATTCATGCTTGAGGGAGGATTCTAACCCCGACGGGGAACGGCCTTGCCCGTCGGACCATGGCGCCTCAATACGCTCGGCCACTCTGCCGCGGCTGTGAACCTCATGCGGTTATGAACAGGAGGGAGAAGTGACAATGGGATACGAAGTACCCTCCGCCACATACCGTGGTGCGGCTTGCGGAGTGTGGATGTAGATGGAGATGCGAGAAATACATTGTTCCTGTAACACGTGCATGGATGATGAGTCTGCAGTGTCTTGAAAACTAGTATGGTATAATAAAAACATTCATAAAAGCAACTTATTGCATGTTTATACAGAAATTAATGAAAATTTCACATGGAAAATTATGTGCGTGCCAAAATAATGGAAGTTCCACTTTTGAATGGAAAACGATATATGTTTCACTGCTTGAAATTCCAATTTCTGACATTAGTTGGCATCCGATGCAACTCCAAAATTGGCCGGCCGCGGTGGCCGAGGAGACTAAGGCGCTCCAGTCACGGTCTGTACGGCCACTACGGTCGGGGGTTCGAATCCCCCCTCCGGCATGGATATTTGTGCCGTCCTAGTTCGTAAGGAGTTCATAAGTAGTTTGTAAGTTTAGGGACTGATGACCCCCGTAGTTAAGTCCCATAGACTATACAAACATTTGAATATTTTTTTCAACTCCAAAATGTTCAAATGTTTGTAGAACGTATGGGACTTAATTACGGGGTCATCAGTCCCTAAGCTTACAAACTACTTATGAACTAGCTAAGATTAAAGACTGCACAAATATCCATGCTTAATCTTAGCTAGTTCATAAGTAGTTTGTAAGCTTAGGGACTGATGACCCCGTAATTAAGTCCCATAAGTTCTGCAAATATTTGAACATTTTGGAGTTGAAAAAAATATTCAAATGTTTGTATAGTCTATGGGACTTAACTACGGGGTCATCAGTCCCTAAATTTACAAACTACTTATGAACTCCTTACGAACTAGGACGGCACAAATATCCATGCCCGAGGGGGGATTCGAACCCCCGACCGTAGTGGCCGTGCAGACCGTGACTGGAGCGCCTCAGTCCCCTCGGCCACCGCGGCCGGCGGTGCAACTCCAGAGTTGTTGTTGGCACGAACAAAAAAGGTATGTCCCATTGTGGCACTCACATCCTTCTCTGTGTCTGGTCTTCGAATCAGCAACAGAATTCCACAGTTAGCGAGCGAGGTGGGCAGTGCTAAAACACTGGACTCGCATTCGAGAGAACGATGATTGAAACCAACCTCCGACACACCCAGTTTTACGTTTTCCTCGATTTACCAAACTCACTTTAGGCAAACGGCGAGCGGCGAGTTCGTTGCTTTGAAAGAACACAGCTGATTTCCTTGCCCATAATTCCCGGTCTCTAATGACCATTACGTCAACAGGACGTTAGTCTTCAATCTCCCTTCTATGCTTTTTTCATTGTTAGTTTCTTTTCAGCTGAATGATAACCTGCTGCCAGGACAGAGACTGGTGCGGGAGCGTACAGGGCAGGATGCGAGTTTTCGGGCGGGAGCAACTTTTCGAGGATGGATCGGCGGCCGCACGCCACGCCACGCTGGGAAGACGCATCGGCGCGCTCAGCCGCCCTAATCGCCATCGCATCCCGCCTGCCGCTCAGACTGGCGCCAGGTGAGGCTCTCGCCCTGAGTAATGGCGCCAAGTTCCCGCATTAATTAAAGAAGGCCGACCAGCGCCAGCGGCAGCGGCAGCTTTCTTCGCCGTCGGACCTCTGCCCGGCGCGTCGTCGCCCAGCAAAAAAATTATATATCGCCAGCGTTCGCCGCCTGTCGGCTATTTCCCGTGCGCGATGAATCACCCAAGGCTTAAGCGTGCTGGGCAGCCTTGAGGCGTGGTACTAGCACCACCTCTGTCCTCCACAGTGGTACCTGGGGAAGAACAGTTTCTCCCAGTACGCCAAATTTTAGTATAGCCAAACACTTTACTACAATTATCAACAATAGACGTACAGTACTGTGTTATGATGGTCGCTACGTTTCACCAGCTGGTCTGTGTATGTTTTTTTGGCATTTTACTTTTTATAGCTGATATAATAATAATGTTTTCTCGGTCCACAGGTAGCCTCTTTCATTCATAATCAAAACATCTTTGGTCTTGTGTTCTGATATAAATTGTCTGAATAAAAACCACGAGTAATGACAATCCAAGACCTCCGCGTTAAGAAGTCACCCTGGTTCTCACGACGGCCTGATCAAAAGGACGGAGCAATGGATAGGGATTCAGAGTACTCTCTTGGGGTGTGAAGGACAGGAAAAGCGAGGAAAAGCCTCCAGTCGTTTTCGTTTCGGGCTAGATGGTCCATCCAGCGCTCCTTGGTCGTCCTATTGGACGTATGTCGTTTGGTTTGCCCTCAAGTGCCTTCTTCGTCTGTCTTACTCCTCACATACGGACTACATAGCTCAGTCACTGAATTCTCCTCTTAGCCTCCTGTACGATTGATGGCTGTTGCACTAAGAAGCAGATTTCTTTGCTCTTCCTCCTCCATTTTCCTAAGTCTAAAAATGGCCACCACACATTCCTTATATTTATTAAAAAATAATAGTTTTCCTCTTCTAGTTTAGTCTTGTTTCAGATTATTGAGCCATACGCGACTGATGGGAATATCACTCTACTGTGGTTTCACCATAATCACTCCAGGTAAAAGGCGGGATGGTGCCTTTGCAAGGACACGGCCTATTTCCGACCTCATCCTTACACAAAAAATTCAGCGAGACCTCCGTCCCTTCCGCGGTAGAGTAGCCGAGCGGTCCAAGGCAACTTGCTGCGGAGCGCGCGGTTGGTCGCCGTCGGAAGTTCGAGCCCTCCCATGGAATGGGTGTGTTTGTGCTGTCCTTAGGTTAGTTTAATTTAGTTTAAGTATTTTGTAAGCCTAGGAATAATAATCAAAGCAGTTAAGCTCTGAGGGAATGCCATTAACTCCCGGAGCCTTATGCCGACCTAGGTCTTTCAGGGCTCTGTCAAATTCATCTCTCAGTATAGTATCTCCTGTTCCATCTTGATCTACGTCCTCTTCCCTTCCTACAATATTGTCTCTAAGTTCATTCCCTTTGTAGAGCTCTTGTACTCTTTCCATCTTTCAGCTTTCCCTTCTTTGCTGAGAACTGGTTTTCCATTTGACTTCATGATATTCGTAGAGCTGTTTTTCTCGTCCCCAAATGTCTCCTTTAGTTTCCTGTAGGCAGTATCTACTTTTCCCCTTCTTATACGTTCTTTTACAGATTCGCGTTTGATTTCCAGCCGCTCTTGCTTAGCCATTTTGCACTTCCAGTCAATTTCATTTCTTAGTCGTCTGTACCCCTTTTTGCCTGTTTCATTCACTGCATTTTTATATTTTCTCCTTTCATCAATTAAATTTAGTATTTCCTGTTATATCCAAGGATTTTTTGTAGGTCTTGCCTTTCTACCTATTTTGTCCTCTCCTGCCTTCACTATTTCATCTCTCAATGCTACCCATTCCTCTTCTCCTGTTTTATTTCCCCCCGTTTCTGTCAATTGTTGCCTAAAGCTCCCTTTGAAATTCTTAATAACTGTAGGTTCCCTGAATTTATCCAGGTACCATCTCCTATATTCCTACCTTTTTGTAGTTTCTTCAGTTTCAGCATACAGTTCATAACCAACTAGTTATGGTCAGAGTCTATATCTTCCCCTGGGTATGTCTTACAGTTTAAAACCTGGTTCCGGAATCTATGTTTTATCATTATAAAATCTATCCGATACTTTCCGATGTCTCCTGGTCTCTCCCCGTATACAACCTTTTCTGTTTCTGAAACCAAGTATATGTTACGATTAACTCATGTTCTGTGCAACTTCCTCTTTCATTCCTTCTGCCCAGTCCTATTCACCTACTATTTTCCCCTCTCTTCCTTTTTCTACTAAAGAATTCCAGTCTCCCATCACAATTAAGTTTTCCTCTCCCTCAATTGTCTGAATAATTTCATGTAACTCCTCATACTTTTCTTCAGTCTCCTCATCATCGGCAGAGATAGTTGGCATATAAACCTGTACTACTGTTGTTGGTATTGGCTTCGTATCTATCTTGACAATGGTAAAGCGATCACTGTGCTGCTCATACTAGTTTACCCGAATTCCTATGTTCTTATTCATTATCACTCTTACTCCTGTGATTCCCCCCAAATGATTTTGTATTCATAATCCTGTACTCACATGACCAGAAATGCTGTTCTTCCTGCCACCGAACTTCACTAATCCTTACTATATCTATCTTAAACCTATCCGTTTTCAAAATTTTCTAATTTTCCTACCCGATTAAGGGATCTAACATTCCACGATCCGATCCGTAGAATTCCAGTGTTGTCTTTCCTGATGACAACATCCTCCTGAGTAGTTCCCGCCTAGAGATCCGAATGGGGGACTATTTTACTTCCGGAATATTTTACCCGAGAGGATGCCCCATCATCGTATGTCCATACAGTAGAGCTGCATGTCCTCGGGAAAAATAACGGCTGTAGTTTCCCCTTGCTTTCAGCCGTTCGCAGTAGTTGTGTGGCAAAGCCACATTAGCTGATGTTACAAGGCCAGCTCAGTCAATCATCCAGACTGTTGCCCCTGTAACTACTGAAAAGGCTGCTGCCCCTCTTCAGGAACCACACGTTTTTCTGGCCTCTCCACAGATACCCTTCCGCTGTGGTTGCACCTACGGTACGGCTATCTGTATCGTTGAGGCACGCAAGCCACCCAACCTCGGCAATGTCTGTGATTCATGGGGTGGACTGTTACTTAAAAAGTCATATTTATAATTAATATTATCATTATTGTTATTTTCATTTTTTATTCTTATGATTATCGTTATATTATTGTCAAAATTAATTGTATGCGAAGCCTAAAAGTAAAGTTCCTTAAAACAGCACAAAATACAACTCCGCTGCGAAAGAATGAAACAAAACCCTTTAGATGAAACGAAGATTGTGAAACAGGCTTGACGCATTCGAAAATTGGAATGGCAACAAAATGGAAATAACGTAAATCACATTTGTAATTAAAAAATAAATATCTTAATTAATCCGAGAGACTAAAAGAATCTACGAACATTCTTACCGTTTAGAAATCAAAAAAGACTTATGAAATCGAAATAACTAAAGAAATTAAGACACTATTAAACAATACAGCATCCAGAGAGGCAGTACAATTGCAAAACTATTAAAATCAGGTTGCTCTAACACTATAAAGGAGGTCACTCAACTAATATGCCATATCTGGCAAACTGAGAAAATACCTGTGGAGTAGAAAATTGCCCTATTTCATCCATTGCATGAAAAGGGTAAAAACGATGTAAATAATTACCGAGGAATATCTCTTCTCGCTTTCACATACAAAATTCTCTCGTAATGTGGAGCCCAAGAACAGTTAGAACGTAAAATTTGTGAATATCAAGCAGGCTTTAGACGAAACACACCATGAACAGAACAAGTTATTAATTTACAACTAATCTTTAGGCAGCAAAGGATTTCTGGTAACAATATTGTATGTATAATTGTGAATTTCAAAAGGCCTACGAGTCAGTTGATCGTGATTCTCTTTTCCAAACTTAAAAGGAGCAAGCGTTAGATAATAAACTATAGCAGTGATTAAGGAAACGTTAACTAACACTATGTTTGAAAGATTATTAGGAAGATGTTAGGCCCCAAAATTACTAACGGAGGAATTTAAAGGTTAAGAAGTAATAAGGAAATAGAAGAATACACGGACATACATGGTGACATGAGAAAACGAAGACTCATATTGAATGGGCATGTTAGAAGAATGGCACCGACTAGTTTAAAACAAATATTAGAATTCTACAGAAACAGAAGTAGTGCCAAAACAGGGAATGAAATGGATCGCTGCGAATAAGGAGGATCCTAAAGTAGCAGGTATAATCAGGCCAACGTTGGAGACAGAAAAAGATAAAACATGTTCAAATGTTTGGAAATCTATCGGACTCAACTGCTTGGTCATTAGTCCCTAGCTTACCAACTACTTAAACAAAGGTTAAATAACATAAGGACAACACAAACGCCCATGCAGAGTGGGGGACTCGAACCCCCGGCGGCGAAATGCCGCGCTCATCGCAGCACGGCGCCCCAGTACGTCGGCTAATCCGTCGCGGGACCAAAGATGTGTAACTGGAAAATTTGATAGATGGAACTTAGAAAATGAAGTAAAACATCGTTGTCTGATGACAGAAAGAGCCTTCATTCTGAAAGTAAAAAACGAATTTGGGCACAAAAGGAGGCAAACTATCAAAAGCGACATAGGTTGATTGTACTTCGCGTAGTACTATAGGACTCATACATGAATAATGATTAGGCTATAATAACAGTGCATTTTAGTTTGTAATCGGAGAATATTAATTTGCTTGTAGACAAAGAAAGCACATACCAAGGTATTTTCAGCAAGCGTTCTTATGAAACTGAGTGAAAAACAAAGTTGAAGATTGCATCTGAAAATAATTTGTTAAGATCTTTCTTAAAAGATCAGATTAATGGAATTACGAAAAGACGAGAATATATCGCTGACTGCGCTGACTGAGAATCCTTGTTTGTGTGTTGCTGACTCTAATTCTGAATGTTCATTAATTGACATTTTTCGAAGTAAATAGGATATTGTGGGAATTTTGCTGTTGTAATAAGGCACAAGTATTTAATTAGCAAAAGGGTGATTTTATGGAAACGTAGCATATCAAAATTTCTACTTTCAAACTATATATATATACCATCGTATATGATTTGAGTAATGTTTACCACATTGATAAGAGGGACGACAAAAGACTGTCACTTTTAAATCTACAGCGTTACAAATAGTACAGTTTACAGGACTAATGGAATTCCTTACAATATGCAATTACGTGGAAAATTTTTTAGTTAAGACAGCGTAGTGTGCTGAGGTTGGCAACGATAACTGACTGCGCTTTTAATATCCCACATCATAGAATGAGGAAAATAATCTTTTAAATTGATCATGGAGTACATAAAAATACAGTTCGTGTTTTATGATGAACAGGTTCTTTTATGCACCCTTGCCAGGCCGGGAAATTAATTAGCCGCGTGAAGCGAACATTGCATTGCTACCATTAGTAGATTAAGACACCATTGCTGTGTCACATTTAGTGAATTAAGTTGACGAAAATTCTGTTAGCAGTTGCTAACACTGAGTTCTCCATTAAATGTGAGAAATCCCGAAAAACGGGTGCGATCCAAAAAATGTAAAATACGAACCAAGTATTTACATTGCACTGAAATAAGCAATTCGCACAACAAAATTTCATAGAACAGTAGGCGACGAAAGTATCTTTTTTAATAGGAAATAAAAACCAAAAGATAAAATTTTACTTAGTTTCGGCGGCGTAGTGTGCTGTTGTTGGCATCGACCTTTGAATATTTAAAAAAAAATCAATAACATAAAGTGAAGGAAGTAATTTTTCGTGTTGGCCATTAAAATAGTAGTTCAAGCTGTTGCTGCTCCATGGTTGACAGTTTCTTGTGCGTACCCTTGTCCGTTCAGTAAAATAATTATCCTCGTAAAGTTGAAATTTTGTTGACAACGTTACCACACCATGCCGCCGATAGCATAAGTACAATTTAGTAAAAGCAAAATTTGATCATTTTACTCCATCTAATACTACCAACGAGGGCAAAAATCTAGCATAATTACTCCGGTACAATCCATAGAGTGCTATCCACACACTTAGTCATCAGGAACAGCGTCACTAAACCATCTTAGAAGAGAGACCGCTCAATATAATCACGTTTCGCTACGGACAGCTACGGGGCGTGGACATTGCTGTTTTTATCTCCCTAGACAAATCAGTCATCAGACCATCTTATGTTTCAAACGAACCACTGTAAATAACCCAATAAGGAACCAAGGCAACAGGCCGATATATTTGCTGTGTTCCAAGTAGCATGCAGGCGAATTATATTCGTTACCGTATGTCCCTAAACGAGTAACTAGTAATTTCCAAGAATCCTTGGGAATAGAAGTGGGAGTTCCAATATTCCGTTCTCACTGTGAGCGATATGGATCGAAAAAGTGACTGTCGCGGCATGGCGAATGAATTTCCTAAAAAACGAACCAATTCTATTAACGTACATTCTTTGGCGAAGATAGAGAATTTGTAATGAATTTGTACTGTCACTTACCTCATTCGGCAGAGACATCGACTCGGCTGACGACACCGCGTACACCATGGAACATTACTACAACTGGACATTCCAATACAATTACTTCTTTGTAGTAATAAAGATATTTCTGCAGTCGTAATGAGCACTTGTACTAATGAAAAACTTCTGAACACACTCGTAATCAATTGCAACGAAACATGAAATTCATTGATCAGAGAGAAAACAGTACCTAGTACGTTATACTACACTCGCTACCACCCAAACCGACTTACAGTCATTCGGTTTCGGAAATGACCAAGTTTTTCCTCGTGTCTCCAACCACACAAATAAAAGACGATTCCTAATTTGGAAGCATCCGTGTACATCGAAGTCGCGGCGCCGCTGCGGTCGATACCTATCGAACGGTTCAGTCTCGAGATTCAAAAAGTACAAGCAAAAAATATGTTATCAGGCAATAAGATGTTAAGCCTTAATAGCATCAACAAGTTATGTGGAAAAATGGCTAATGTTTCCAATGGGCTGAGTATCGCTGCTGTTAATATCAACCTTCAGCAATCATCAATTTAAATATGAAGTACATCATTTATTCTGCAATAAGTCTTTGTCGTCTGCTGTCACAAATACACCACATCGGATGTTTGTACTCACGTTGATGGATATCTTCTATTACGTCATTGAGAAAGTTTCAGAGTGTATTGCAAAGAACAAAACGAAGAACATTAGGGTATAGGATAAAAAGTTTATTTACGAAGGTGGAAGCGTACTGTGCCGATGTTGGCAACAACCGTTTAATGCCATTTGAAAACCCAATCACATAGAATGAGGAGAATAATCCTTTTTGATGACCATGAAATAAATAAATAATGCTGTTCCTTCTCTAAGGTTGACAGGTTTTTATATGTACCAGTACCCATGACTTGTCAGTAAATTAATCATCCTTGTAAAGCAAATATTTCGTAGCCAACGCTAGCACATTACGTCGTCGCAGCCGTAAGTAAACTTTACCCACTACTCTGTGTGTTAAGTTATAGTCCATTACAGATGTGCATCAATATTGACATTTATTTATAAGAAATTAAACTGAGGGTGTGTTTTGTGATTAAAAAAAACAGGTAATGTTGTTACAAATTACAAAACTTCGAAATACGGCAAATAGCATTCAACGGTATTTGCCAACATTAGTACAGCATGCTGCCACAAGCCAGTATAGTTATATTTTTCTTTTTAATGTTTGTAACACTTTCTCAATAACGTAATACCATGCCAATTTGTGCAATGTCAGTACATAACTTCTTGATGTGGTTTATTTATCATTATACTATAAACATATATATCGTGTTCTAAATACGGTATGTTTGCTGTGTTGCGATATTTTGAAGCTGCAAACTCGCCACTTCTTAGAGGTAGCAGTTTCAAAAGACCTAAACAGCAACTTACGTAGGAATATCCCAGTTTTCTTTCAGCACCTTCTAGGAAACGAACCATTTTAAGCCACTTTTGGAATGATTTGAACAGGTTATGGCAACACAATCAGCCATAAATTCGTGTTAATGTGCCGTGACGTAAATCCCACAGCATTTTAAACTTAAGAGACGCGGGAAACAAAATGAGCGATGCGCCAGCTAGGGTTTATAGGAGTCTTGCGTATAATGGTTACGAATTAATAACGGCGAGATAGTAGCGATTTAAAGAAGCGCTTTCAGCGGAAGGAAAACATGGCGACCCGGTTCGAATCCATCCAGCCGATTAACGACATGAGGTCGATATGGCAGCCTGCCTGGATGCAAAAAAATGTTTGTCATCACTCACGAAACTTACAAACTACTTTTAACCTAACGTATACTAAAGACAGCACAAACATCCATGCCCGAAGGGGAATTCGAACCCCGACGGGGAAAGTTCTCGCGCATCGTAGCATAGCGTCTCAATACGCTCGGCTACTCCGCCGCGGCCTGAATGTAGTTTTCGGCGTATTTCTACATCACATTAGGTGAATACCGGGCTGCTACCGAAGCTACACGTCAGTTTCATAAACACTTAGGAAAATTAAAAAAAAAAAAAAGTTGTCATCCTTCTACAAGTGGAAAGTTAGCTCCTACTCATGAGGAGTAATTGGGGGAGTGGGAAGGAGAGGCGGGAAGTGCATCCGATCTCTCCTTACATGAATCACAATAAATTTGGGTTAACATTGCCGACCTAACCTGCATACGCGCGACAAACGCGAAGAAAAGTAATACAAGGGTTCAACTTCTCAAAGTAGTGTGTGATGCAGTTCGAACAGTTTTCAGGAGAAACATTGGTACGTTGAAAGCCAATCGGTCACCATCGTTGTAGCATTGGGTAGAGAACTCTGCATGGGGCTAGACTACGTGGTAGAAGAAACGGTAGGAGTTCATAATAAAAAGGAAAATCGCAATATTTCTCTCTCGGCTTCGCCCAGTTGCTCATTCAGAATAACAGGAAGTTTGCTTTCAGATTTCTTTAATGTCTAAAAGCAGAAAGCACTGACAAAAATATCCTGTTCAGCGTCATCAGCTGATGAGTTCCGGAGTCTTTTCATTTCAGTGGTTTTTTATGCTTTGTGTTTGTGTTGGCAGCGTACGAAAAAGAGGAACACGACACAGCCTCGCAGCCCGATCCCAATAGCAGGGCAACAGCCGCGTGTGTGCTGCAGTGCTGCCAACTCCATGGCTGTCACCCTCCTGGCAACTTCACGTATGATTTCGAAACTGAAAAAAATGGATGTCTCTGCTTCCATGATTTAAAACGAATATCCGTATATTAGCCACAATGTAAGTATTAAATAGCTCAAACGTTGACTGATCAGCGAGTAAAATTTTAACTCCTATTTTTTTTTTAAGAGAGCCACCGTAATTTACTTCAGGGTATCACGATAATGTAAAGAATAACTAAAACGGAACTAGTTTACTATTAGTCTGTGCGTCAGTCAATAAGATGACTTATTCTATTTCGTTTAATTATTGTATCACGAACAGTTTCTCCGAAATGCATTGAGAGATTGCATAGCATTACGCGAAAAGTGTTACTGAAGAAGTAGCAGAAGAGAGTTGCTTCATCTTCATAAAGTAGTATTTTTAAGACACGTTAGACGACTACAAATGATGCATCAACTGTGTATACCATAGAGACTTTTGGACCAACATTGACAAGTTTCGAATAATTTGGTTGTTTGAACTGTCATAAGATGTGCACAAACCTGGCTGTAGCCCCCACCACCTCACTTCCTCGAATGTAATTTACATAGTAACATTTGTACCTACATTCGGCACACAGTATAGTAAAAGTACAGGGCGTTTGTAGACATAGTATGGGCGTTGTCCGATGTTAGTAGAAAGAATACTGACGTTTGATTGCACATGAATTGTTCCTTTGTGTCAAAAAGGTGTTTTATCAATGGAAGTTGCAAGGTAAATAATCGTGAGTCAGAGTGATGCGGTAAGGACCCGGAGTACCCTTCGCCCTTTATAGGATAGAGGTCGATATATTTCCCACCTACCAAAAGTGCGAAACAGTGTACGTTTCATATTGGAAAACGACATATAAGTCATTTGTTCAAATGTCTGTAGAGCTTCATCAGTCCCTAACTAGCTAATACTAGAACGGCACAAATATCCATACCCGAGGGGAGACTCGAACCCTCGACCGCAGTGGCCGTGTACAACATGACTGGCTCGCTAGCGGGTCCTTCGTGCAGGCGTCGTCAACGAATTTATCAATAGTGCCCGTATTGCACGATTGAATTGTCCTTTATATTTCCCCATGAGAGTCCCACTGAACATACTTGCTATAAATTGAAAAGAAATGTGCGACCACGTCTCGACGAACCACGAAATCTGTAGGAGTTAAACAGGATTGTCGTGTAAGAAACGGCGCATGACCTCGCCATGCCACGTTGGGTGGGTGGTCGCATTAATGGAAGAACGTCCCGTCTTGTAGACGGATGTTGCGGAAACTTGGCTTACCCCAATAACAATCGTTTTACGTTTTGCTTGAACGCAAAAGAAGTGATTTAGTAGGTTTTGTCATTAAATCTGGATATGGACTACTTCGTGTATGCCAATTATCCAGAGTATAAAATACCATAGTACCGTTTTTTTGGTGAGTGATAAAACAACACTTTACTGTAAATGTAGGTATCAGTGTCACATGCATCGCAATAGTACCAATATGAGCCAAGTAAGTCGCTTTGCCGATGTGGGTGGCTTCTGCGTCATATTGCTAGTCAAAAAAATGTTCAAATGTTTGTTAAGCTTATGGGACTTAACTACGGGGTCATCAGTCCCTAAACTTACAAACTACTTATGAACTACTTACGAACTACTTACGAACTAGGACGGCACAAATATCCATGCCCGAGGGGGGATTCGAACCCCCGACCGTAATGGCCGTGCTGACCGTGACTGGAGCGCCTCAGTCACCTCGGCCACCGCGGCCGGCTATTGCTAGTCGCATCACGTTCCGTTCACTTATCGAGTCGCCTCTCGGGAGTCGCGCATGATATCGATTTGCTGCAGAACTCTTGGACATACGCAGAATGTAAAGAAACTTCGTCGAAGAAGGAAATCCTCTGTCCTCAAGTCGGCACTGATGTAGAAATTATCGCTCGTTCCTGACATGATATCGTACAAGCGCCTCGGCATACGACTTAGGTTCCCTGACACGTGAGTTACTGAAGAATTTATTAACAGAACGTACACTGGAAGGCCAAAGAAACTGGTAACCTGCCTAGGCTCGCATTCCGCAGGGCTGTCCATACATCCGTAACATTGCGAGGCAGTGGAGATCCCTTGTATTCAGCACCTCGCAAGCACCCCAAATACGCACAAAAATATTAATTTCAAATCAAATTAAATGTCTGAAAATATATGGGCCTTAACTACACCGGTCATCAGTCCCCAGGCTTACAAACTACGTAATCTAACTCATCCTAAGGACAACAAATACATACACACCCGAGGGAGGGCTCGAGCCTCCGATGGCGAGTGGCGACGCGCTCCTCAGCTAGGCGCCTTGGAACGCTCAGCGATGTGTTAATTTCTGGGGCATTTGGTGGCCAACGGAGGTGTTCATTCCTGGAGCCACTTTGTTTTCACGTGTGGGCTGCTGCATTGTCCTGCTGGAACTCCCCCAGTCCGTTGGACCGCACAGTAGACACGAACGGCTGCAGGTGATCAGTCAGGAGGCGTGCGTACGTGTCACCTGTCAGAGTCGAATCTAAAGGCATCTGGGATGCCGTATCTCTCCAACTGCACACGCCTCACACCATTTCAGGGCCTCCGCCAGCGTAACAGTCGTCTGCTGACTTTCAGGGTCTATGGATTCATGAAGTTGCATTCATATCGAGACACGTCTATCCGCTCGGTACTAGTCAACTGATTTCGAGTCTTTAGTAGTCCAAAGTCTACGTTCATGGACCAAGGCGTGGCAAAGAACTTCGTGTCAACAACACGTGTTGGCCTTCGGCTTTGAAAGCCCATATCGATGATGTTTCGTTGAAGGGTTCCCAAGCTGACACTTATTGATAACCCGGCGTTGAAGTGCGTAGCAACTTGCGGAAGGGTTGCACTTCGGTCACGTTGAGCGATTCTCTTATGTTGGAGTTCATTCTCTTCTTGCAGGATCTTTCCACGGTGATGTCGGATATTTGATGATTTAGCCGATTCCCGATATTCACAGTGCACTCGTTAAATACTCGCACAGGAAAATGTCCACCTCGTCGCTACCTCGGATATGCGGTGTGCCATCTCTCGTGGTAGACTGTAACATAACACCGAAACTCACTTACATAGTGATAACCCTACTGGCCATTAAAATTGCTACATCAAGAACAAATGCAGATGATAAACGGGTATTCATAGGACAAATATATTATACTAGAACTGACATGTCATTACATTTTCACGCAATTTGGGTGCATCCTGAGAAATCACTCCCCAGAAAAACCACCTCTGGCCATAATAACGGCCTTGATACGCTTGCGCATTAACAGAGCTTGGATGGCGTGTACAGGTACAGATGCCCATGCACGTTCAACACGATACCACAATTCATCAAGAGTAGTTACTGGCGTATTGTGAGGAGCCACTTGCTCGGCCACCATTGACCACACGTTTTCAATTGGTGAGAGATTTGGAGAATATGCTGGCCAGGGCAGCAGTCGAACATTTTCGGTGTCGAGAAAGGCCCATACATGAACTGCAACATGCTGTCGTGTATTATCCTGCTAAAACGTAGGGTTTCGCTGGGATCGAATGAAGGGTAGAGCCACGTGTCGTAACACATCTGAAATGTAACGGCCACTGTTCAAAGTGCCGCCAATGCGAACAAGAGGTGACCGAGACGTGTAACCAGTGGCACCTTATATCATCACGCCGGGTGATACGCCAGTATGGCGATGACGAATACACGCTTCCAAAGTGCGTTCACCGGGATGTCGCCAAACACGAATGAGGCCATCATGATGCTGGATTTATCCGAAAAAATGACGTTTTACCATTTGTGCACCCAGGTTCGTCGTTGGGTACACCATCGCAGACGCTCCTGTCTGTGATGCAGCGTCATGGGTAACCGCAGCCATGGTCTCCAAACTGATTGTTATTGCTGTTGCAATATTCGTCGAACTGTTCGTCCAGATGGTTGTTGTTTTGCAAACGTCCCCATCTGTTGACTCAGGGATCGATACGTGGGTTCACGATCCGTTACAGCAATACGGATACGATGCCTCTTCTTCTATCTTGACTGATAGTTATACGAGGCCGTTTGGATAGAGCATGGCGTTCCGTATTGCCCTCCCACCGATTCCATACTATTTTAATCGTTTTTGATCGCGAGTAGTATAGTAATAGGAGTATGACCCCACTGAGAACCCCCGCCGACGATGGTGTCATCGACGCCAGGTACCCCCCACAACGCTCTGTCAATTGCCGGACCGCAGATCAAAGGATGCCGCCACACACAATAGCGCACTTAAGAATGATCGACAGATTACATGAAAGTGCACTTAATACTGATACAATTAACACTTGCAAGTAAACAACACCCCACTCCAACCCCCCCCCGCCAGACATGCGGCACCCCCGCTAGACTGACGCCACATCCCCCCACCCCCAGCCACGCACCTGGCCGACACGCCGCCCCCAGTTAATTAAATTAAATTTGCATATCAATTTACTTGTAACTACCTATGATTTTTAACAGTAATGAAGGGCAACTGCCTCCAGAAGTGAGCACTTGCGTGAACACAGTCCCTGCCCCCTCACCCGCAACCGCCCCCCACCTCCGCCCCACCAACAGTCCTAAAGATTGCCAACCCATGCGCGACCTTGCTCCAGGACTCGAACCCGCGCCCCTAGAATTATTAATATTATTATTTTACGAAAATTATAGACGTACACAAACATTGGGAAAAAAGGAGCCAATTATTATTGCATACTTTTGACAGTACAATTACCTGGAATAACACGAGAGTTTCGTAAACAAATTGACCCTGCCAGCCGGCAGGCCAGCGACCACCGCTCCCAATTATTAAGTGCGACACCATTAATTAGGACATTACATCGTCACATGTAGTTTAATACATCGATTTATGCTTTAAGCAAGTTTAGTTGCGTTGTATGCTTTGGATGGACTTGTTATTCTGCTTAGATGTTAATAGAGAAGTGATTCGAGATAGCATAGCGGTTAGGTTTCTCGTATCTGATTAACACTACGTCTTCTGCTAATTCCAGTCGTTACAACCAATAAACAAACGTAACAATCAACAACATAAAATGGTCCAGCACTTCGATAGAGTTACAAATGTAAAGTATTATTGTTACAAAACATCAGAACGCACAATTCCCCAACAAGAGTTGTGGACTTAGAGGTTCGGTGGGTCAAAAGACTCTCCTTGTAAAGATCTCCACCTGTGCATTTTGGACTAATGTTCCGTCTGCTATCCTAGGCAAAACAGTTGTATAGACGATACTCACAACAGACAACGAACGTAATGTAACGGTAGCGATCATCCCAAACCCGAGTGTCAAACACTGTAGACGTGTAACACAATCTCCTTAACAACCTCTCGTACAAATCATACCAGTCGCACTTAAAATTATCAAGTTCTGAAATTTAATACTCCCCTTGTACCCTGTTACAATATACATAATTCTCTCCGAAACATACCAACAGTTCCTTAGATCGACGCATCGCTCTCTCCCACATAAGTTTTCGGTCTTCCCGTAAACCACCACTTTTATGGTTTTATACGCCTTCCGACAATTCCGAGCATTCGGGTAGTTTAATTCCACCTCCTGGGTATACCCATCTGTCCTGTTGCAATGCTAACGATTCTTTACAATAGGTGAAATATCGATATTCGAGCAGCCCAGAAGACATTTAAACCCTATTGTACAACGGAGAATCACAATAAAAAAGCGTGTGAAATAATTTTCCGATTTCCGACAGTCTACACTAAAACATTTTTTCCTCGAGAGTATTGTCCAAACAATACTCTTGTTTGACAGTACAGTAACCTCAGAACCGAGGTAGTACTATACCTGCCCAATGCAACACAGATTTTCAGAACAAGATCGATCAGCCCTTTACTCACAAAGTTTCCTACTCCATGTTCCTTTCCTGTGACTTCTTTTATAATTCCACTAAACCGAACTCTAATTTTTTTTTTAAATAGCTGTCTACCGCAAGCGATGATGCTAACCTACACACCATAAAATTTATAGCCAACAAACCTCGTATATTTGGAAGCTCTACGTCAAAGTACAGACGATGATACAACTCCCGCACTAATAATAATAGCAGACTGGGAGTGACACACAGTACAGTGCTACACTTTGTAAATATTGGCCGTCCCCGTTCCCGATCTAGTCCTTAAGTTTATCGGTCAATACAACGACGCGAGACCAATCCCCCGGGCTGTTTAGTGTAAAAGAAAATATTTTTGAAAGACGTAATCGTATCTATATTTCTCCACACTATCTGTTTAAACCCGGCTTGCAGATATGCAATAGCCTCCTTTAAAGCCTTTGTGTTCGCCATACAACCCAGTTTTCGTTTACCCTTCTTCTTAGGACTTGTGGAATAACGTAGGCGATATCTACGTCTCTGGAGAATAAAGTCCTGGATTGCTAAATTTGCTTTAATATAGCTCCTTGCTCGACTCTCCAAGTAATTTACAGGTATGTCGTTGAAACTAAAACATAATGTATAAGCTTTCCTCGGTCCCAGAGAGCGGTAAATTTGCGGGTACTCCTAATACCCAAGTAATCAAATTTCAGAATAACTGATCTCTAAAAGCGTATGTTAGCTGTGACCATGTGGAAGGGAGTGATGCACAGTACAATGTCGTACTTTGTACATACCGTATCTTCTCTTATATAACACTTAAACAATCTTCTTGCACAGATCCATAACCACAATCCTCCACCCTGGTAATGTCACCTTCTCGACCCAGCGAAAAAATAAAAATCCTCACAATCGCCTGTCTGGACGCTTTATAGAATCGATATTGTAGCTACCGATAACTTTGCTTGCACCAGCGCTCGTGATTTGACAAATAATTTATTATTTATTTTGATTCTACAATTCTATGCTAACCACGTTAAGCAATCGTTTCCAGTTGTCGTCGCCCGCAACCACGTTGCTGTTGCTCCTTCCATACGAAAGCCACTCGGTTTAGAAAAAAATCCCTTCGAAATCTTGTGTGTTGTGCAAATCCAGGAGATATAAGCCATCTACAAGAAGCTGCTGTAGTGTAGATGGGAGTTCCTCCATTACAACATCGATTAGTTGCACTTTATAAGATATATACCTACAGGACGTACATATTTCCCCCCTGTATTCCACAAAGTAGCCACAATTACTAACTTCGTCTTATCTCCAGCGTTTGCAGCATCGAATTTGCTGAATTTACTACGCAGATAGATCCGCACATCTATAGCAATACCTCACCACACACGCACTCCATTGGCTACAACTAGCGCAATTTAAGTTACCAAACTATGGGAGTTTTATAAATCACGTTGATTTTCGACGAAAGAATTATTTACCACAGCAGGCATATCCGCTACGTAACACAATGCACACCAGCCGTAAAGTAGCAACACTAGCGTACGATTAAACAGACGATGCTTCGACGAAAGATCAGTGCAAAGTTTATTTTACAACCACCAAAGTCGGCTTCTGTAGAGCTCTACTGCGATGCGTATTTAGAGTATATATACACTATTTACTTAAATTCCATAACATCTAGCCTACATCACTCTCTGTAAGCGCCAAACAGATCACAGTAACAGAACTACACCTGCAATCAACACTAACTTAGCCGGCCGCGGTGGCCGAGGGGACTAAGGCGCTCCAGTCACGGTCTGCACGGCCACTACGGTCGGGGGTTCGAATCCCCCCTCAGGCATGGATATTTATGCCGTCCTAGTTCGTCAGTAGTTCATAAGTAGTTTGAAGTTTAGGGACTGATGACCCCGTAATTAAGTCCCATAGACTATACAAACATTTGAACATTTGAAGACTAACTTACAACTCGGTTTTTAAAAACTTACAACTCGGTTTTTAAAATTTTTTGACCCAACTAGCATTCTGAAAGCTCTGTGTACGTCCGTAACAACCTCCAAACTCAACCCAGGCAGGGCTATCCTTACAGTCGTCACTAACCCAGTACCAACTCTAAGTTCCTCCACATACACTCCGCATAAACAAGTTACCACAGACGGTGTTATAACCGCGATCAGTAACAGACAAGATCTCCCAGACACACAGTTTTTTTAATAAAGTTTCGATCTCCCTCAATAACTGCATTGAATGCTTTACCCGTTCCAAACATCCAACCACAACTTTGTTTCCAATGCATAGTCCGGCAGACAATATTTCTAGAGAGCTTTCCATCGTCAATAGACTACATACCTCGTGCGTTTAACAAGCATTCGCGCACAAACCACCATCGTATTCCACTCCTCCTAACAAATTATTACTCACGATATACATCTGTAACACAGTGTAAAAAGTGATCGACGTGCAAACGCACAGAACAGCTAACAAGAAAAGTTCTTGATCAAAGCCAAGTTCTTTTAATCCTTACAAGCAGCATCGCAAAAAAGTCTACACCATTTCGAACTAATACAAAGTCAGACTTTTTTTTATCGATCTCCAAGAGCAATCCTTTAGAGATTAAATATACAATTAAACGCACCTCCCAACGTAGGCAACTAATCCTCTTTAAATTATCTAACTCAATGCTTACCGACCAAAGTACATTAATTTACCACTGTAATCATCTCCGATACGCTACCGAGAGACTTCCATTCGTAAACACAGCTAAAAGAAGGTATAATTACCCCACATCCATAGCACATAACCATGCTACTTGTATCTATATACATTTCCACAATTGTGGATCACATCTGCGTTGCATCGAATCGCACGACTAAACAGTTAGAGATGGGTATTTCCCGCAAGCTAGTAGGCATACTTACATTCCATGCTACTTCCGGCTACAGGCGAGTGCGGACCTGTTGACTCATCGTAGAAGCTGGTTTGGAGCGTGTACGTCCTATACATGTAAACATACCAGTCGACGCTCGCACCTGGAGAAGTTATCGGTTTAATTTTCCCTCGCCGCATTCCGAATACACGAGAGCTATTTTTACAAAGATAGAATTACGTTGACTGTAACAACAGACATAAGAATAAAAAACGATCGAAACGCCACAGCTATACCATAGCTCTCAATACACCATCATACTTATAAAGGCAGCCTTTACAACCCATAAAGAGACAACCGCACAAATGCGTATTACCGACAAATACTGCAACATTTCCTCGCAGCTGACACAAACTGTTTTTACAGTACGAGATGACTACAGCAGTCGTTATAACTTTTATACGCAGATACATAAACAGACAGTAGGATGAGCGCTAATTTGCGATGTAGCTATTACAGAAACGAAACATAGATTTTTTACAAAACAGATAAGAAGAAGAAATTTATACAAGATGAACCAATCTGCAATAAGTCAAACCCCACTCCATACAGCCATGTACCGAGCAACATCGATTTAAACTAACGCTTTGCTTAACTGTAGAATAGAACAACACAGAATTACACCTCCCTAACAGATACTTTACCGAGGGAGTTACCGCTCTCTGGTAACAAGCAACCTGTCTTCTGGTATCTTCTCCTAAACCCAGTAAGACCGAAACGTTGTACTCGAAAATCTGTAAGTTTTTACAACAATTAACTGTTGCAGATGCAAACTATTACATAGTTTAGGTAATCACATCGACAAAGAACCGAATTACAACCCTTTTTAGGTCAAAAGTAGCCACAGATCAGAGAAATTCAAATCAAAACCACTGGTTCCTTACCTAGTAAGACACCTAGATGTTATTCGAAAAATGCTTTTTGCGTGATCTTTCTATACAAAGAACTATTTAAAATTAAAAAAAAAAAAAAAAAAAAAAAAAAAAAAAAAAAAAAAAACCAGCACTTTATTGTACAACTCTTGTACTTTCCCAGATCCTCATTGTGTGGGACATCAGTTTTATCCCCCTATAATTGCCACATTTTGGGATATCCCCTTACGCCTTATACAAGGGAACCAGCTTCTCGGTGCATTCGGCATTCTTTTTTCTTTCCATATCTTCTGATGTACAGCTGTTCGAAATTGTCAGCCAATCCTTCTCGTGGAATAGTTTGAAGCGGTTTTTAAAATATGGGACCACTGAACGAACTTTACAGACGCTCCTTGTAATACGCCCGTGTCTAAATTGTTAATATAAGCACGTCACCTTGTTGAACAAGTATTTAAAAAATCATTATAAGTGCTCACAAGGCATAGACGCAAGGTAAAGGTGAAGAGGGCGTTAACAAGGCCATGTAGCACCCAGTCTCCAAATACGTAAAATTCATGACTAGTTTTGAATGTATTACAATGTCCGAAAAAAACGTACAATTTCGAGCACCGTCATAATACCCAGCGAGCACGTGAATATAATCACAATCCGTGCCTTTTGAGTTTGAACACAATAGGTTGTAATTAATTTCTGTTCTTAAACCATTTCGGACGGTAAGATTACGACTCTGCCATTGTGAGCCGTATGCATTACACTGCACTGACATTTTAGTATTGTAATTTATCATTAACAGAAGTAATTATATTACTGTAAGTTTCTTTCCGTAGTTGTATTAGAAAATTCCCTGCCACGTTTGATGACTAGTAAATATGAAAGTAAGAAGACTAAAATAGCATTTTATCAGTTTGTATCACGCCATTCTTCTGTTACCGCTGGGAACGTTTGCTTCGTTTCAGCTGCACTAGTTCCCTCTATAGAGTTTCGCGACTCTCTACGTGAGACTGCGGTTGGACTGCATGAAGCGAGGTGGTCGTATCGTGCAATTGGCAGGCGTTTGGGCCGCTCAGATGTCAATGAGTCCACGAGGACGCGCACTGTCGATTCGATCAAGAAACAGCGCCGGGAGCGAAGGCCGTTGTACGGAGCAGCAAACAATGCGGCAGCCGCCATGCCCGAACAGTACAAATCCTACGAGTTTCCATTCAGTGCATCACTTTAGGTTTTCGTTATTTAACATTGCTGTTAGGGACATTGCACAAATACACAGCTCGCAGCTGGTAATGCGGCTGTTAATTTATTTACGCGTTTCCAACTCGTCATAGCCATAATCTGAAATTTTTATAACCATCAATCATCACGGTGTTACAAAAAAAAATTATTAAAAGAAATTTACATAATACACCGTAAATACCTGAACCTGGGATAGAAATGTTCAAATGTTTGTATAGCTTATGGGACTTAACTACGGGGTCATCAGTCCCTAAACTTACAAACTACTTATCAACTAGCTTATCCTAAGGACGGCAGAAATATCCATTCGCGAGGGGTGATTCGAACCCCCGACCGTAGTAGCCGTGCAAACCGTGGCTGGAACGCCTCAGTCCCCTTGGCCACCACGGCCGGCGAACCTGGGGTAGAGTTTCATACAATTGTATAACGTCTTGGCCCTGCTGAACTATACCACAGCAAAGTAGCGGACAGCACCGTCCAAGTAAAAGGAAGGTGTCGCCAGGCAGCACAAATGTACCAGGTATAGATTGCAAAACTAGGTACCATATAAAAAACATAAAAGAACATAACTAAGTTGCCATACAAATAAACAATCCCCAAGACGGATTTTCGTCTCAAATATGTCAAAGACATTACTGATAAATCTGAAGCATTGAATTACAATTTGTGGTGCGGCCGGAAATCGAACCCGAACCTCCATGCTTACTAGACTTCACTAACGATTAAGGCGCCATGGAATAGTTTATGTACGATTTCCCTCCACGTCACACACTTTAATTCAGCTTCTGTGTTCCAAAGATAATTGCTACTACTGCCAAGGCTCTCCATGCAGCGGAATACCACCTCGGCAATCGACATATTGGAACAATCCTTCTAAGGTGATATAAGTATCAATTTAATACAAGTAAACAATCCCTGAGACGGATTTTAGTCTGAAATATCTCAAAGACATTATTGATAAATCTGAAGCATTGAATTAAAATTTGTGGTGCGGCCGGGAATCGAACCCGGGCCTCCATGCTTACTAGGCAGACGGCTTTTTAAAGCCTAATAATGCAACGTAGGCATTTTTTTTATCGTGGCAGCCTTAGGGTCATTGCATTTTGTATGTGAATGCCGTCCCGTCTTTGCCATAAGTACTTAAACAATCTGAAGGTAAGATGGAGAAAATATGGTTACGAAATGTTACTGAATGGAGCTTCCTCTGTTAGAGGCACATACTTATGACGTTGACCAATCGCACAGCGAGGATGGAAGGCTGGGAGAAGGGACGGCATTCACATACAAAGTGCAGTGACCCTAAGGCTGTCACGATAAAAAATGCCTACGTTGCATTAGTAGGCTTACAAAAGAATAAAGTTATTTTGAAAGCATACACTGATGGAGCAAACGTTTAAATAAAAGTATTAAACATAATGAATGCCTCCTGTCTCCGCCATTCCATAGTTGGCGTGCCAATGGCCACCGTCATAGCTATGTGCTTAACAGTAGAAGCTGCGTTTAATAACATTTCGTAACCACATTTTCTCCATCTTATCTTTAAAATTTTTAAAGTACGTATGGCAACTTAGTGTTGTTACTTTTATGGCGTTTTATATGGTACATACTTTTACATTCTTTGCGCTCTGAAGCACAATGGTAAAATGCCAGACTAAAATCAGGAGGTCGCGGGTTCGATCCCCGCCAGGAACTAGGGTTTTTATCTCTCTCTTTCCACGTATTTCACCTCTGGCAGTGTTTCTGAAGTGATAAATGTCGAGTAGCTCCGTGGTTCGGAATCCGCGTCAAACTGTACGTCCGCCTATAACTGGTTGCGTAAGTCAGTTCGGTCGGAGGAAGGCAACGGCATACCACCTCCAAACAGGGCCATGAGAGTAATGCACTGTGGTGTGCACACCAATCTTCGGATTGTCGATTGCGTTTTCTTTTCTTTACCATGTACATTAGTGCTGCCTGGAGACGCCTTCCGTTTACGCGGACAGTGCTGTCCGCTACTTTGCTTTACTATAGTTCAGCAGGGCGATGATGTTATACAATTGTATTCAACTCTACCCCAGGTTTAGGTACGAACTTGTCTCCTTGAATTTACGGTGTATTGTGTCAATTTCTTTTAATAATTCTCTTTTTGATGGGTATAAAACTTGCAGATTATGACGACAACGAGATCGAAACCCGTAAATAAACGAACAGCCACATCACCACCTGCGGCTTTGGATTTACACAGGCTGAACTAAATTCGCGCACTTGAGCTACGCATCGCGATTCCTCACATGCTAGAAATAAAAAAAAATGTCCGTCACAAAATTTCGCCTTGCGCATATTTCCGGCAGTAAATGGGCGTCGAAGATTGAGATGGGTCTGTATCCCATACGTCAGTGTGTTTCAGAATTACAATACTACACCAACAAACTTCTAGGGGATGTGGGAGGTGTCTTGAGGAACATAGTGAGCATAGAAACCCATGCCCGGAAACGTCATTCAATGACGCTACAGAGCGTCGAAGTTGCTGGAGGGGATGTCTAGCGGCAGGAGCTGGTGTGTGTCACTTGGACTCTCAGTACCGTCGTTGAATGGCGTTTCCGGACATGGGTTTCTATGCTCACTTTGTTCCTCAAGACACCTTCTACATCCCTTAGACGTTTGTTGATGTAGTAGTGTAATTCTGAAGCACAATGACGTATGGGACACACACCCATCTCAATTTTCGACGTCTATTTACTGCCGGAAATATGCGCAGGACGAAATTTGGTGTGAGACTTTTTTTTCTTATTGCTAGCATGTGAGGAATCACGTTGCGAAACCCGAGTGCGCGAATTTAGATTCACCCTGTATAGCGTTCTTAACAGCTCTGTTTAATAACGAAAACTGAAAATCTGGTGCATACCTCATCGGTGATTTCATGTCACATTCGGTATCGTACTCTTGAACTGGCGCCCTCACGCGCCACGCGCCTACTGTCATTGGCACGAGATCGCCAGGGGATGCATGGACAGTTACACGATGCTTTCGGCTTCCCCATAAACTCCGACGACCGTCGTGTAGGGGTTTGTTGTCGTCAAAGGAAGAGGGTACAACTTGTCAACATAAACCTAACCCAAGGCATTATGATACAGGGAGCCATACGATAATTCGTATTCAGTTCGGTTGTAATCGTAATTCGGCAAAAATTGATGGTACAGTGGGACACCTCAGACATGATGCGTCCGCATGCCCTACCTATGATGGCACAGCACCATTAAGCAGTGTTGCAAACAAGTAATGCACGGGCGTGTGTATGTGGACTCTGTACAGCACGGTGAGGCCATCATGGGCAGGAAGGTGTCGGGACCTCTCCATCGTGCAGCACGTCTGTCCTACTCTGTAAGGGGCCTCCAGCACAGTAGCAAGCCGGCAGATTTGGACCAACACTTGCAACAAATGTGGGTGAAAGTACCGCAGGGCCGGCAGCGGTGGCCGAGGGGACTGAGGCGCCCCAGTCACGGTCTGCACGGCCACTACGGTCGGGGGTTCGAATCCCCCCTCGGGCATGGATATTTGTGCCATCCTTAGAAATAGTTAGTTCATAAGTAGTTTGTAAGTTTAGGGACTGATGACCCCGTAGTGAAGTCCCATAAGCTATACAAACATTTGAACATAGTACCGCAGGATTCAATGCGTGTGTGACTCCATTCCGAAACCCAAATTGGCCTGCGTGGTGGCCAGAAGGGACGCTACTGACCTGTTACCAATGCCTACCTGTAACTGATAAACGCCCTGTATCTTTCATCCTCTATTGTAATCACGTAAGTGTAGTCACATGGTCTTTTACCCCATGTAGTCCCATTCACATCCATTGTGACCGGCACTGGATCCCAGGATGTTTGCCTTTCGCGAGCCGGTTCAGATCCCGTTTCAAGACGTTTTAATCTCCCAGGAAGTTTCATATCAGCGCACGTAGCGCTGCAGACTTAAAATGTCATTCAGGAAAGGACACGACGAACAGTGGTAAGAAGTGCCCTCCGCCATGCATCCTAGAATGACTTCTTCAGTATCTACGTGGATGTAGATAAATCCAACTACCGAGTATAAAACAACTTCAATTTAGGATTACTGTATTAATGAGTTTTATGCAAAACAAATTTTTCACCACTATGAATGCTTATGGCTTAATGTCACCTTAACTGTGTTTTGTAGAGTCATATGATATGTGGACATACATTGTTTCTGCACGCAAAATGAGTAGAGATTAGAATTCGTACTAAACATGTAATAGGTTGAAATATCTTCTCTGGTGCTAAAGTTTTACTGTACGAGAAGTGATAATGAAGTAAACGTCAAAACGGTTGTCATTCATTTTTCTTAACCTATGGGGTTCAAAATGTTCAAATATTGTTAAGCTTAATGGACTTAACAGCGGGATTATGTCCCTAAACTTACAAACTACTTATGAACTACCTTATACTAAAGACCACACAAACATCCATATCCGAGTGGGGATTAGATCCCCCGACCGTAGCGGCCGTGCAGACTGTGACTGGTGCGCCGCAGTCTCCTCGGCCAACGCAGCCGGCTAACCTATGGGGCCAAACTTCTATGGTCTTAGTCTCTAGACTTACAAACTGTTTAAAGTAACTCACACTAAGAACAACCATGCCCGAGGAAAGACTCGAACCATCGGTGGGAGCGGCAACGCAGTCCGTAACATGATGTCTTAGGCCACGCAGCTACTCCCGCGCGGCTTTATTTCATTGCTCTGTGATGTGTTAGCGAGAAAATTTTCCTAAAATGTCTGAAATTAAATGCGAAATGTGTTGGGAGCAGGTAAGAACTCAAATTTTGAAATGTTGACACTCTAGTCCAGTGTTTGTCAACCTTTTTCAATTCGCGACCCCCGTTCCAAGTAAAAATACTCTGGCGACCCCGTCCCTGATCCTGCCCTCATCGTACTGTAACGCAAGTGTGTGTTGTTGTGCTCTTCAGTCCGGAGACTGGTTTGATGCAGCTCTCCACAATACCCTATCCTGAGCAAGCCTCTTTATTCCACGTAAGAGCGGCACCCTACAAACGTCTGAATCTGCTTTCTGTATACATCTCTTAGTCTTCCTCTGCGGTTTTTACTCCCACACTTCCCTCCAACGATAAATTCACAATTCCTTGATGTCTAAGGATGTGTCCTACCGATCGATCTTTTCTTTTAGTCAAGGTATGCCAGAAATTCTTTTTCTCTCCAATTCTGTTCACATTAGTTAATGTGCGTGAATTCAAAAACAACAAATTTTATATTTTTTCTGTTGATAAAACATTCTTCAAAAAATAAATAAATAAATAAAAAAGGGGGGCGGTTACAGTATTAAACATTATAGGGTAAATTTTAATGTATATTTTCTAGAACCGAACAAAAAAATTATTCAAATGTTTGTAAATCTATGGGACTTAACTACTGAGGCTGTTGCTTTCTACGGTTACAAACTTCTGAAAATAACGTAAACTAAGAACAACACACACACACACACAAACACACACACACACACACACACACACACACACACACATATATATATATATATATATATATATATATATATGCCCGACGAAGGACTTGAACCTCTGACGGGGAGCAACAGCACGCTCCACGGCAAGGCGCCTTAGGGTGCTCGGTTGTTCCACCACGGCGGAATGCAACACATTGTCCTACTTTTACATTAATTTCGTCAGAAACGTATAATGTTGAAAGATGAATGTTTCGCGTTGCAGATACGATTAGAAAGTGAATTATGCTCGTTAAGTCCCACTGTATATGAAATTTCTAAAGATTTTGGCTTTTTTTACATTTCTCAGAATTACTTGTTGCCTCGCGTTTACCTTATCTATCGATTCGTTCCTGAAAACAGTTTTCAGGCTTTTCGCTTATTCATCGTTAACGTGTCGTATTTATTGTAAAAACGTATATTCTATTCAAATCAGAATTGATGATTACAAGAAATTACGTATAAGATCAATTTCACTTTCCTGAGGTAACTGTGACACTAAGAATCCGGAGGCGCACTGGCCTGGCTGCTCCCCCTCTGACCGCCACCCCCAGAACAGGACTTTACGACCCCTCGGGGGTCGCGACCACTGCTGTAGTCCGTGAAATTTCGCCTATTTTAGCTGTGCTGCGTCAAACATTTCCATAACTTTCAATATTCGACCTAATAATGGACACCTTTTGTAAAAACTTTAACGTAAGACAGTGACTCCTAATAAGCTGATGGCAATAGCATTTTAATTTTTCAATTTAGATAAATATCGGCTAAATAAATGGACAGAAAGCATGAGTGCATGTTTTCTCGGCGATATCCATTAACAAAATCTTCTCAGGTTTCAAGCCGCGACATGTGGTTTACTGCCCACGAGCTTTCGGCAGAGATCTCCTCTGCCACTGTCAAGTGGGCGACTGTCATTTCGACGCCGCTGCCAGTGACGTCACTGGTGCCTAGTTCCTCGATCATATTTGGCAATGTTTTGGTGGCGCCTGCTTCAGCTGCGCAGTTACTGGTTCCCATGCCGTGCTGAACTTTATGTCGGTCAGACTATTCGCACTATTGAACAGCGCACGAACAGAACACGAGCTGTTGTTGTTGTATTTTTGAAGGGACTAAACAGCAACGGTTATCAGTCCCTCGTTCCGTTCTGAGAGATAAAACATTGTGTTAGGTGTTCCTAGGGAAATGAATTAACAGGTCAAAGAGTACAAATCACTGGTTAATATGAGGAAAGGATACAAGTAAAAACGTAGAAGAAAACACACCACCATTAAATCACATGATAAAAACCAGCTGCGCGAATAAAATCTGAAACACGTTCAACCATAGCAGCATCGTCTCCTAGCATAAAAGAAAGCGCAACTGGCAGATTAAAAGATTGTCACAAGGCAACTAAAAGTGGACAGTCCACCAGAATGTATACCACTGTCAAGGGGGCGCCACAGCCACACTGTGGTGCGTCCTCCCGCCGAAGTAGGTGGCCATGCGTCAGCCATGTGTGGCCGATTCGTAGGCGACAGAGAACAACCGATTCCCTACGAGAAGACCGCAGTGAGGACTTCCGTGCGACCGTAGAGAGCTTCACTGCACGAAGCTTGTTGGGGTGAGCAGAGTTAGCCCACTCGTAATCCCACAGGCTACGGATCTTCCGATGGAACTCCAGTCGGAGATCGCTCTCTGGAAGACCAATAGCCAATGGACTGGAGGAAGTAGCCTGCTTAGCCAGCTGATCCACACGTTCGTTTCCAGGAATGCCGATGTGGCCTGTGGTCCAAACAAAGACCACCGAGCGACCTGACCGAACAAGTCTGCAAACAGACTCCTGTATGGATTGCACCAAAGGGAGTCAAAACAGCTGACCAGAGACTCCCCAGGGCACCCTCTGAGATGTTCAAGTGCCCGATAGATGTTTTTGATTACGCTAATCCTAAAAGTCAGCTGTCGTGGAACATGCTTTGGAAAACTGACACCGAACTGCATTCGACGAGACATATATTATTAAACGTACGAAAAGCTTGTGGGACAGCGTAATAAATGATGCTTTAGATATCAAATTTTCTGAAAACACTTTCAATAAAGACGGCGGCTAGCAGCTGAGCATGCGAACCTGTAATTGCGAAGTTGAAGCAGGCGCGGAGTTCGCGCTACCACAACATTACCAAATGTGTTCAAGAAATTGGGCACCAGTGACGTCACTGGTGGCGGCGAGGCTACGTAAGCACGTCAGTGGCTTCGAAATGACAGTCATCGACTTGACAGCGGCAGAGGAGATTTGTGTCGAAAGTCCGTGGGCAGGAAACCGCATGACGCGGCTTGAAACCCGAGAAGATTTTATTAAAATAACAGCAGTTTTATAACCCTCGTGTATAAATTATCACACGGCCTGCTCTAACGTACGTGGTATACGAGTTTTTATTCCCTCTATTATGCGGGCAATTCCTGCAGTATTTCTCGGTCAGCTGTGAACCACTGAGACCACACGCGTAATATACACGGCCGTGCCTAGGCGTTCCATCGCGTCTGGAGCGCCAGAGCCAGCGCCGAACGTTCACTTTCCGGAGTCCGGAGCGCCGACCGAAAGACGGGATGTGAATTATGGCGGCAAGTTGGTGCATTTAATTAAAGGGCCTGTGTAGGGGGTGGGGGTGGCCTGGAGCCGCGCCCAGGGGGCGCTGATGG
Organism: Locusta migratoria; assembly: GCA_026315105.1. Classification (NCBI taxonomy): domain Eukaryota; kingdom Metazoa; phylum Arthropoda; class Insecta; order Orthoptera; family Acrididae; genus Locusta; species Locusta migratoria. The sequence continues at coordinate 39,612,499 of CM048745.1, forward strand.
ATCGCCGCGTACTTGTCTGCCCGCTCGCCGGACCACACGAGGCACGCACGAGCCAAGCGCGCGCTCACACACACACACACACACACACACACACACACACACACACACACGAGCGGCTGCAGACCGGTCCAGCCATCGACACTCCGGGCTCACACTTGTCGCCTCCCACGTGACGCCGTATTCCTGCTGTTTTTCAGCACAACAATACCTTGCCAATCAAATTCTACTGCTTTTGTTTCTACATTGTCAATATACAAATTCCTTCGACTTCCCGGAATTGTGTGACATGGCACGGAAGCTGTGTTTGTTTTGGAAGTGGTACACTTTTCGCCTAATGGAAAAGTCAGGCCGAACCCACACTGTAGGCAGTAGGCCGAGAGAAACTTTAAAGACACTAGGGGTTTTGCAACAATTCGTGGCCTTTGTGTGGCACGTTGACTGACCCTCCCGTCCCATAGCTTGCGGCAGTAGACACCTGCCGATGTGACATCCTGATATCCTGACTTATCAACATATCATAATGGTTTACAATTTCACCTCTCATTCGATGGATGTCAATTAGCGAAGACACCAATCCGTTGTCATGGTGCGTCTCATTGGTTGTCTGGAGCAGGTACGTTTCGGCTGCCAATTTAGAAAAAAACAACATCCAATGTATATTCGGCTTAGCGAACTACAAAAATTCGCTCTCTGACAGAGCGCCTCCAGCGATGACGCTCTGTCTGCCTCCTCGTGCGACCTGAAGGTATGCTCCTGTGAGAGTTATGGGTGACTCGCTGTCGTTCCCCCTAGTGGCATATGGAGCGGTGTGCGGTGCCCGGTGTAGAGTTTCAGGCTTCCCCTGTGATAAAGACACTTTCACACAGCAACCAGCGGACATTTCTGCCCCTCTACAATAACTAGTTCAAGTCTATGAATAATAGTGAGAAGACACAATAGTGCGCTGGTTTACTGAATCAGCGTACCCTGCTACATTAGTTTTGAGTAGGACAGTTAGAAAGTCTTTATTTTATCAATATTAGAGGAAGTTTTGTCTGAGTCACTTCAGCTACAGATTAAACTAGCTAGTTACCGATAGGACTTCAGAGTCGTGGACACAGCCGATGCAGCGAACAGTAACCATGTAATAATATAATGCAAGGCTAAGTTTTGTTCCTGCAAGGTTGCTTCCATACAACGGCATCAACACCGCTTTTACCATCACAGCCTCATCTGTCTCAATTCAGCTGTAAAATGAAGCGTATGTGGGACTTCTCAGCCACGTTTTGTGTCTTGTTTCCGCCTGTTGTCCTGGGTGTCGGTGGCCGAGTAGAGAGAGACCGACACAGGAAAATAGGATGCACGCGTGTGCAGGTACGGAGGTGACTAGCCAGTGGGACAGCAGAAACTAGAAACACTAGGCTAAATTAGAACAAGATATATATTTCGTACAGACTTGATGATATTTTACTTTTACATACTTCTTGACTGCAGAATGCTGATACATAGTTTATCTACGTAGAGGCCTGCCAACTGATGAGTCCTAGTGCCTGTCCTAAACCCAAGCGGCCGATGCAGTTCAGTGGTGGCCACGAGCGGAGTTGCAGCAGAGGGCGCTCGTGGCTGACGTAAGTACGCCGCGCCATGCTTGCATGGTGGCGTGCAGAGAAAGTACGTGGCGCGCACTTCAGACTTGTGCGACACCACACACTGATTTTTCTTGCTTCCGACAATTATTTTCTTTTAGATTTGCGGTTTAGGTTATGGAGACGATAACATTAATGGTTGAATCATGTACTTTAATAATACATTTCATATATAATTTATTATAACTTCATTTGATTTCGGTTTTCCTTTTTTTTTAAAGATAATATACTAATTTTTTTCTTCTGAGTAGAACAGCACTTTTCATTTTACCTGTCTGAGATTAAAACTTGCACGGCTTTCTGATGTCTAGCCTACATGACTCGGTAGATTTGTTCCACCTGCAGGGCCCAGCGTTTTAGGGTGCAAAACATTGCAGATCAAACCCTGTACTGGGGGGAGGAAATCGTCTGTCAAGTTTTCTGATACAGTCCAGTGGCACTTAAACTTGAACGTGCTAGATAGTGTATAAGTCTAGGCACTGATGGCCACAATAGTTTGGTCCCTTATATTTACAGACATTTCAATTTTTGACATGTTAGGCGATCTGGGTTAAGAAATCATTCGCTGTAACTGTTCAGAATGTCATTCAAACTTTTGCAGTATGCCGTATGCTCTCAGCCACGGCACTACCCCGTTGTTCTGCGGATCAGCTACTGTAATCGGATTTGGCCTTGGGCGCCCTTCTATATTTGATGATCGTGGTCTGTAGCAAATGTTTTACAAACGGGAGAAAGTCTGGAGAATTTTTATTTTTTATTTTTTGTCCACCAACAGAGTTGCCATAACGATGTGAGTACACGTCACTAAACTGGTTGTGCTTTCCTGATGGCTAACAATAGTGTCGCGTTGAAATGGAAGCAGGTTTGGCTTCGAATGCACCTCAACACAGCACTTATACTGAAAGAAGGTTTATTACGAACTTAACATACACGCAGTACTAACTGCCTCTCGGGCAGAGTGCTCTGCTATTTATACACAGAGAGAATGTACTAGAAATTATAAGAATCTCCGTTGACTAGCTGCCCCAGGATTTTTATCTCTTTGGCGACGAAGAGGCACTTCTTTGGATGAGGCGGAGTCCTGCAACCTGAACACATTACAACACAGTTGACAGGCGAGTCAGATGTTCTTGAAGTGTTTTCGAGAAGACGAGAATGTCATCTGAATAGCAAAGACACGTCGTCGAAGCAAGTGTCGAAACAAGTTGTCCATCATGCGTTCGAATGTGGCCGGAGCATTACATAATCCAAATGGCAATACTTTGAATTCATAGATGCCGTCAGGTATAATGAAAACCGTCTTCTCCCTGTCAGCTTCGTCGACCTCGATTTGCCAGTAACCTGTCTGCATGTCCATAGTTGAGAAGTATGTACATCCTTTCAAGCAGTCTAAGGTGTCGTCAATGCGCGGCAATGGGTAGACATCATTCTTTGTGATTCTGTTCAGCCGCCGATAGTCGACACAGAATCGCCACGTGCCATCCTTCTTCTTTACGAGGAGCACCGGTGACGACCAAGGACTCTCCGAAGGTTGAATAATGTCATCGTGTAACATCTTCTCCACTTCCTCCCGAATTATCCGTCTTTCAGCTGGTGACACACTATACGAACGCTGGCTAATTGGTGGATGATCTCCAGTATTGATACGATGCCTTATCGTGGGTCGTTCCGTTTGACATTTCCCCTGCTGGGATGTGAATGCACCCGAAAATTGGGCCCTATTGGCAGTCCCACGTTTGCTTCCTCCATCATGATGTCTGTACTAGCAGCAGAGCATGGGTCTTCGTTGATGACGTTGATCTCACCGTCCTGGATTGGTTCAGCTGTCCCGACACACATTCCTTTGGGGATACGTTGCGACTGCTCGTGACAGTTAGTGATCCAAATCTCTCCTCGACCTCCGGTAATGCTTATGATAGCCGCTCCAGAGCACACCTCTCCAGTGGCGTAGCAGTAATTTATCAGTTGTAAGTGTAACCGGCTTCTCTCTAGAAGCTACCTATTTTTACTTTTCAGTGCGATTTCCGTTGAGTGGATTAAATTTATTGTGTGCTCGCGTTTTTATTTGATTCATATTCACGTTAAATATCTCGTTAGTGTATTATTCCGCCGTGTGAACCGCGTCGCGACAGTCGTCTGTCTTTGTTTTGAAACAGTTACCGTTTGTTTACTCCAGTCAGTCGTCCAGAGCACACCTCTCCAGTGGCGTAGCAGTAATTTATCAGTTGTTAAGTGTAACCGGCTTCTCTCTAGAAGCTACCTATTTTTACTTTTCAGTGCGTTTTCCCTTGAGTGGATTAAATTTATAATGTGCTCGCGTTTTTATTTGATTCACATTCACGTTAAATATCTGGTTAGTGTATTATTCCGCCGTGTGAACCGCGTCGCGACAGTCGTCTGTCTTTATTTTCTGATTAGAAGCGACATATAGTATTTTGATTTTCGTCTACACTTTCTCGTCTCAATTTGTAAAGTTATACTGAGCTGTCGTGCGTATTGGATTCACATCCGCGTTCTAACGAACAGTTTAGTTTTCCTTTGAACGCATCGCGACTGTAGTTTTTGTTTTTGTTGGCACTGTAATCATGAATAGGGACTGTGACTGCTGTGTGCGGATGCAGTCTGAGCTGGTGACACTTCGCTCCCAGCTTCAAGCTGTGTTAACCTCGGTTGCACAGTTGGAAGCTGCGATCGATGGGCGTCGTTGTTGTTGGCCGGCGGTGGGGACCGAACGGACTCCCGTTGTCTCCTGCGGCAGCGACATGCCCTGAAACTGTTAGCAGTGAGGCAGACATCCCACCCGTGGTTGCGTGGGAGGTTGCTCCAGTGCGTGGCAGGAGGCGCAAGACATTCCGGGGGACCGATCGTGAGGCTTCCCCGGTTCGTCTTGCGAACAGGTTTGAGGCGCTGTCTGCTCAGGACGACGTTCCTGAGTCTGATGGTGTCTCTCACCCTGTCACCACCCAGCCTGCAAGATCCGGGCTTTCACAGAGGGTGGGTTTACTTGTAGTTGGGAGCTCCAACGTTAGGCGGGTGATGGAGCCCCTTAGAGAGATGGCTGCCAAGGAGGGGAAGAAGGCCAACGTGCACTCCGTGTGCATACCGGGTGGAGTCATTCCAGATGTGGAACGGGTCCTCCCGGATGCCATGAAGGGTACGGGGTGCAGCCAACTGCAGGTGGTGGCTCACGTCGGTACCAATGATGTGTGTCGTTTCGGATCTGAAGAGATCCTCTCAGGTTTCGAGCGGCTAACTGAAGTGGTAAAGACTGTCCGTCTTGCTTGCAAGATGAAAGCAGAGCTCACCATCTGCAGCATAGTTGACAGGACCGACTGTGGACCTCTGGTACAGAGCCGAGTGAAGGGTCTGAATCAGAGGCTCAGACGGTTCTGCGACCGTGTAGGCTGCAGATTCCTTGACTTGCGCCATCGGGTGGTGGGTTTCCGGGTTCCGCTGAATAGGTCAGGAGTCCACTATACGCAGGAAGCGGCTACACGGGTAGCGGGGGCTGTGTGGCGTGGACTGGGCGGTTTTTTAGGATAAAGAGCTTCGGGGAAATAGAAAATGGGCAATCTCAAAGGGTTCAGTTGGATCACAGGAGAAATGTAGATCCGGAAACTATCGGTATAACAGTTGTAAATTGTCGTATCTGTGTCGGGAAAGTTCCAGAACTGCAAGCGTTAATAGAAAGCACCGAAACACACATCATTATAGGCAGCGAAAGTTGGCTCAAGCCGGAAATAAGTTCAGAAGAAGTATTTTCAAAAGATCTATCGGTGTTCAGAAAGGATAGATTAAACAAAATAGGTGGGGGCGTGTTTGTCGCTGTCAAAAGTAGCATTTCATGTAGCGAAGTTGAAGTTGATAGTTCGTGCGAGCTATTATGGGTAGAGGTTGTACCCGAAAATCGTAAGAAGTTAATAATCGGTTCCTTTTACCGGCCTCCCGACTCTGACGATACAATAGCAGAAAGGTTCAAAGAAAACCTGAGTCTAATTACAAAAACGTACCCGACTCACACGATAATAGTAGGTGGTGATTTTAATTTACCCTCGATCTGTTGGCGAAATTATATTTTCAAATCAGGAGGTACGCATAAAGCATCGTGTGAAATTGTACTCAACGCATTCTCTGAGAATTACTTCGAACAATTAGTTCATGAGCGAACTAGAATTGTAAATGGATGTGAAAACACACTTGATCTCTTAGCAACAAATAATCCTGAGCTCATAACGAGCATCAAAACGGATACAGGTATTAGTGAACACAGAGCTGTAGTAGCGAAATTGAATATCGAAAGTCCCAAAGTTACGAAAAATAAACGCAAAGTATATTTGTTCAGGAAAGCAGATAGAAACAAAATACATTGCTTCTTCAAAGACAGCTTCCAATCGTTTCTAACACTAAACGTAGGTGTAGACCAGATGTGGCTCAAATTCAAAGAAGTGGTATCGACAGCAATTGAAAGTTTTATACCTAATAAATTAATAAAAAAAAGGAGGCGATCCCCCGTGGTACACAAAACAGGTTAGGACACTGTTGCAAAAGCAAAGGAAAAGGCATACTAAATTTAAACGAACACGAAATCCCCAGGATTTGCGATTGTACTCAGAAGCTCGAAATTTAGCGAGGATTTCAATGCGAGATGCCTACAACATTTATCACAACGAAACTCTTTCTCGTAATTTGACTGAAAACCCAGAGAGATTTTGGTCATATGTTAAATATACTCGGGGAATGTCACAAACAATACCTTCACAACGTGATAGTAATGGCGATCCTGCCGATGACAGCGCTACTAAAGCAGAGTTACTAAACTGAGCTTTTAGAAACTAATTCACCAAAGAAGACGAAACCAATATTCCAGATTTCGAATTACGAACAGATACCGTAATGAGTAACATAGAAGTAGATATCATCGGAGTAGTGCAGCAACTAAAATCACTTAATAAGAACAAGTCTTCTGGTCCGGATTGTATACCCATTAGATTTCTATCTGATTATGCTGAAGCGATAGCTCCTTACGTAACAGTCATATACAACCGCTCTCTCATAGAAGGATCTGTACCAAAAGATTGGAAAGTTGCACAGGTCACACCTATATTCAAGAAAGGCAGTAGGAGTAACCCACTAAACTACAGGCCTATTTCATTGACGTCAATTTGCAGCAGGGTTTTGGAACATATCCTTTATTCAAATATTATGAATTATCTCGAACAGAACGATCTATTGACCCAAGGTCAACACGGATTTAAAAAATATCGTTCATGCGAAACACAACTAGCTCTATATTCACACGAAGTGATGGGTGCTATCGACAAAGGCTCGCAAATCGATTCCGTATTTCTTGATTTCCAGAAAGCTTTTGACACCGTACCTCACAAACGGCTTTTAATCAAATTGCGTGGTTATGGTATATCGCCCCAAATTTGCAATTGGATAGGGGATTTCTTGTCAGAGAGGACACAGTTCGTAGTAATCGATGCTAAGGCATCGACTAAAACAGAGGTGATATCGGGCGTTCCACAGGGTAGTGTTATTGGTCCTCTGCTATTCCTTATTTACATAAACGATTTAGGAGAAAATCTAAGTAGCTCTCTTAGGTTGTTTGCAGATGACGCCGTCATTTACCGTCTAGTAAAATCATCTGAAGATCAAAACCAACTGCAGAACGATCTGAATAAGATATCAGTATGGTGTAAAAATTGGCAATTGACTCTAAATAATGAGAAGTGTGAAGTCGTCCACATGAGTACGAAAAGAAATCCGTTAAACTTTGTTTACAACATAAATCAATCAAATGTGAAGGCCGTAAACTCCACAAAATACCTAGGAATCACTATTACTTTAGACTTAAACTGGAAAGAACACGAAGTAAAATCGTGGGAAAGGCGAACCAGAGACTGCGTTTTATTGGCAGAATCCTTAAAAGATGCAACAGAACTACTAAAGAAACTGCATACACTGCACTTGTCCGTCCATTTTTGGAGTATTGCAGCCCAGTGTGGGATCCTTATCAGGTGGGCATGACGGAGGACATCGAAAGAGTCCAAAGAAGGGCAGCTCGTTTCGTATTGTCGCGATACAGGGGAGACAGCGTTACGGAAATGATACAGGATCTGGGATGGGAATCATTACAACAACGGCGCTTATCGCTGAGGCGTGGGTTACTTGCGAAACTCCAATCGCCAACATTCTCCTCCGAATGCGAAAATATATTGTTGACTCCCACTTACATAGGTAGAAATGATCATCAGAATAAAATAAGAGAAATCAGAGCTCGAACAGAGAGATTCAGGTGTTCTTTCTTCCCGCGCGCTATTCGAGAATGGAATGGGAGATAAATAGTATAATTGTGGTTCGATGAACCCTCTGCCAGGCACTTAAATGTGATTTGCAGAGTATCCCATGTAGATGTATGTAAATTTGTTTGGTGAGCCTGATAAACTTTTTACTATCAACTTCAAACGGCTGGGTCCTGTTGTTGATGGTTATTCTTGCGATACAAGTCCGTGCTGGCTGGACGTACTTTCCATTCGCGACCTTCAGTACAGTTGCCCCCGTATCGCAGAACATCGTCTTCTTTAGTGTGTGGCGGTAATTATCCGACAATTCAGGGAAAGACGCTCCTGAATCAAAAAGTGCCCGGACAGGCTCCGACGGCTGACGTCTTGCGGCAAACTAATCGTCGAATACTCGCCTCCTCTCTCTGCAATAGCGTACGACATGTCCAGGGCGCCCACAGCGGAAATACAGTAGTGTGTTGTCTTCTGTCCTCCAGACGTCTGTTCTTCTGCGGGTCGTCATTGTTGCCGGGGCAGTTAGTTGTTGCCGCGTCGGCCGGTTCATGGGCTGCCGTAAGGCGGCTGCGGCGTAAGTCATAGCAGGGCGACGCCAATCTTCACGTCGGGTGCGATTGGCGGGGCAGACAGTAGCTATTGCCTGGAATACCTCTTCCTCAGCGGCGTCGGCTTCCTCGTCATTTACAGGCCTTACATCCATGGGCATGATCTGATGCTCGCTCGGCCTAATAGTCCCGGCTGCCATAAACTGTTGTAATTCTTCTCTTACAATTTGTCGTATGAAAGAAGCGAAGTCATGCTGGTATTCCACAACGGCCATCAGGACTGCATTGGGGAGACTGACATTCTTTCGTACAACCCTCTTTTGTTGCATCTCTTCAATACGCTGGCACCATTTGATGAACTCTTCCGTCGTAGCGACGTGTTTTATCAGAAGAACTTGGTACATGTCTTCTGCTATACCCTTCATCAGTAGCGTGATTTTGTCAGCCCCAGTCATATTAGGATTGACTATGTTACACAGGGCCAAAATATTCTGTTTGTATGACTGTGTCGGCTCACCATGTCGTTGGGCCCGATTCTTCAGTTGTTCATCCGCCGAGCGGATTTGTCGCTGGCGGTCACCAAACGTCTTCTTGAGTTCCGTCTAGAACGTTTCCCAATAATTCAGCTTCTCTTCGTTGTTTTTGAACCATTGCTGGGCTGTTCCATCCAGGTAGAAATAAACGTTGGCCAAGCACTTTGTATGATCCCACCTGTTGTACTTGGCGACTCGGTCGAACCCTATTAGCCATTTGTTTGGGTCCTGTCCAGCGTCTCCAGAGAACACAGACGAGTGTTTTATGTGTAGCTGGCTTACCGCTGGTTTCGTGTCCATCGTTCTTCTGATGGTACGGACTTTCGGAAGGATGTACTCGGTATATCCCTTGTATTCCCGTTCTAGCCCGTGTAAGCGACGGCTTTTACGTTGCCTATTCGGAGCCACGGTGATACAGCTATTGCACAGGATACCCGGCGCCTCCACCAAACAATGTCGCGTTGAAATGCAAGCAGGCTTGACTTCGAAGGCAACTAAACACAGCACTTATACTGAAAGCACGTTTATTACGAACTCAACATACACGCAGCACTGACTGCCTCTCAGGCAGAGTGCTCTGCTATTTATACACAGACAGAATGTCCCAAAATTAGAAGAATAGTTAACATAAGAAACAAGTAAAATTTACAAGTGAACATAAGAAACATGTAGAACATTCTGGAATTGTTAATTACAAAGAAATTTTTGCCGGTTGGTGGGATTGAACCGGCAACCTATTCCACGCCAGCAGTCGGTTAACATGGGATCTCGCGGCAATAGAATTGCAGCGGACCTTTTTAAAACCCTATGTTCTTTAAACAAATCGTAAAAAACTATAGCTCACAAACATTACGTATTGTCATCCATCGTTGTTTGCTAACATGAAGTATGTGAATGTCCATCTCAGTAGTTCATGACCTCCATGCAAGAGACGTGGGTTCAATTTCCGTTAGCGGACACGCTGATATGTGCTTGTCCTCATCACTTTCATCATCATCGACACGTAAACCGCCGAAATGGTGTCAATTAAAAGAACTTGCAGTAGCGGGCTGAACCCTGACGGACCACAAAAGCCACACGATTACTTTATATTTGAAGCAGATGATTAGGTCCAAATAGCCTCCAAGTATATGAACGTAACCGTATGCAGCAATGTCCCAAAGGATCTTGCCAACCCCTTGAAATATATCACTTCTGAGCCACCACCACCACTGGGGGCATATCTTTGTTGTCTACTTAGAACCATCGCTTCGAGGGTTAGGTTTCACACTTCAACTTTACCAACTTCTCTTATTGACCGAAATCGGAGCTCATCTGGCGCAGTCACGGTTATCCAGGCCGCTAGGGTCCACATGATCTGTATTGGTCTCCTGCTTCCGTGGCTCCTTCACGCCAAAGTGGGCAGAACTCATTACGGATGGCCTGGGCCCTATATATGTGTTACGTCCCACACGTATTCCTGACATTATTGCTAGCAGTGGTGATAGTCTGCCAGAACTTCAAATTCTATGCAAGCGCCACTGATACAGTCACGTTACCGGTCATTACATTGTCAGTCATATCTGTCGTCATAGTACTGACCTCGTCGATCTCGCAATTTTGAATTCTCTAAAGATATCCAAATTGTGACGTTAACACTTCTGGCTTCAACTATCATTCCGTTTTGAAGAAGTCGTGCAGCCTTAGTTCGGGAACTTTTCTACGTGAATCACCGGACTGCAAAAACGGCAGTTCTGCCAACACACCGCTATTTTGTACCTTTGGAACAGGAAACTGCAGCTACAGGTGTCTCTGCATATCGCTACTCCATAACGTTTCTCACCACAGTGTCTCTCTACCCCTATAGAGCGCCAGTAATGTATTCTACCGAAAGCGACGCCCCCTCCTCCATCTACATTCAGAATAAACGTAGCGGTGCCTTACATAAACATGCTTTCTGAGTGTTTTGCCTACCACATTCTTTCATTTCTCCAGAGTCTGATCAGATATTCGACGAAACCTACGTGAACGAGTGCTTGCTTTCTTCAGATTGAACTGATGGTTCACATCTGCCCATTCCTGCTTTCATTGGAATGTCAATTATTACATTTTTCTACGTGCCTCTGAATATTCTTCCAGTCTCTTATACCTTACTCGGCAAGAGGAGTAACGTTATCGCTACAGGCTCCCTTTGAGATACCAGTAACTTTAATGTAACGTAATTTACTCCACACAAGTTATATCGACGTAAATCTTCGCAGTTCCTCTCGCACTATGATACTGCTCATCCAGTTTATTTAACTGATCAAGGTGAGTTCCTGTAGGTGTGATATCACTAATCATGGGGACGGTGTAAAACGGTCTAGCCTTGCGGTAGTATCACCTCTGTACGTTTGTGCTGTAGAGAAGAATTCGATAGATATAGTGTGTTAATCCGTATAGTCTACTCTTGTTACAGATAAAACAAAATTCGAACCTAAATATTGGAAAAACCAACAAGGTACTTCTGATCTGAATAACTAAAATGCTTCGACGTAAAAACAAAAAAAAAAATGGTATGTGCACGCTGTAGAAAATGCGCCGTCTTGGTATCCGGAAAAATTAACCGTCTTACAATGAGACCACATGCGTATCGGATTTCAGAATTTTTTTTTATGTTTATGGTACGTGAAGCTCAGAACTCAAATAATTAATCAAAGCCAATCGAAGCAACTCTAAAAAAATCTGGAGAAAATCGACTTTGAAGTTTTGCAAGTAAGTAAGTAACAAAGAATGAAATGAAATGCATCATCTGTCATTTTAGTTCAGGTCAAACAGTTCAGTGCTATGATGCGCGAGGCTGTCACCCGTCGGGGGTTCTAATCCACCCTCGGACATGGATATTTGTGCCGTCTTTAGTATAAGCTAGTTCATAAGTTTAGGGACTGATGACTCCGCAGTTAAGTCCCACAAGTTTAACAAACATTTGAACATTTGAATAATGATGGTTTGAATCAGAATAACATAAGTTAAATTTTTTACGGTATTGGTTTCACTATTAGCTGACGACGGTAGTCTTTGATTGTTCAATTTATAACGAGCTACGCGAGTGTTTTCGGAAAATCATCTCCGTAGCTAAGCAGCTAACCTATTCAACATAAATAGAAATTGAGACAATCTGTGAAATTATAGATCACAAAACATTCTAGGTAATTGAACTAGAAAAAAAAAAGAAAAGAAAAAATCTGTCATGGTGGGATTCGAACCACCGATTTTATTGGTTGTGAGGCCACAACTTTTTTTTCTTCTTTACTGTATGGGTAGTTTTTTCCTTGCGGCGTTTGTTCGCAGTTTTGTGAGGCCAACTGAGGCGCCGCTTGACGGACGAGCAGCGGCTGTCACAACAGCCGGGAGTGAGAGGCGGGGTGGGGCGCGGACCACGCCCCCTCTACACTGCATCCGGTGACGCCGTCTAGCAGAGGAGGACACGGCAGCCGGTCAGTACCCAGTGAGTCTCCCGTGGCCTGTCGGGCGGATTTTAGTTATTTACGTGTACTTTTGAAAACATCGACGTCGATTTTCTTAAGAATTTTTTAGAGTTGCGTCGAATGGATTTTGCTGATTGTGGCACGTAAAGTTCAGAACAAACATAAAAAAAATCTAAAATCGGATACCCATTTGCCATCCGTGTTAGTGAATTATTTAATAGCTGACGTAGAGTCTAGTGTGTCGGCTTAATGCCCACCTCCCAATCAACTCGTCTCGGTATTGGAACGCCTTCCACCGCCTCACTGGATCGAAACCTATGCCCACGTACCCTCTCCTCCGCCTTGACCAGCCCCTTCCTGATAATGCCAGTAAGGCTAACCATTTTGCCTCTTTCCTCTCTGATGTCTTCTCCATCCCTGACAATCCTAACTTTGATTATTCCTACTTCCCAGATGTCCATTAAAAAGCCGGTGTCTCCATTCCACCCCTGGCTCCCGGCTTCCATTACCTAGACGACATCCCCCCATCAGACTTTAACACCCCCATCACTGCACACGACATACAATTGATACTGCGCACCAAACGCAACACGGCTCCCGGCCACGATCGCATCACATACCGCCACCTCAAAGAATGTCCCCTCCATTTCCTCACCACTCTTGCTTTCCTCTATACCACCATCCTCTACACTGGCTGCTACCCCCGCTTGTGGAAAATCTCCCGAGTCCTCATGTTCCTCAAACCCAACAAACCCCCCTCTCATGCCTCCTCCTACAGCCCGATTTGCCTCACCCCAGTGTTCAGCAAGGTCTTCGAATCCATTCTGTCCCGTCGCATCCATCACCACCTCCACCACACCCAATGTGGCTTTCGTCCTTCCTTCTCTACTGACGACGAACTCCTTCGACTTACGCAACTCCTTTCCCTCCAGCTAAATTCCCGTCGTGCCGCCATCTTTGTGTCCTTAGACCTCGAACGGGCCTACGATCAGGTCTGGCACTCTGGCCTGCTCTTCAAACTCCAAACCTATGCTCCTCCCATCAACCTCGTCCGGGTCATTGCCTCCTTCCTCTCCAACCGCCCCACCTATGTTACCATCCACAACACCGACTCCCGTCTTTTTTATCCCTCTGCTGGTGTGCCCCAAGGCTCTGTCCTTTCTCCCCTCCTGTACCTCCTGTATACCTCAGATGTGCCTAAGCCTGCCACTCCCGTATACCTTTTCCAATATGCTGACGACACCGCTTTCCTTGCCTTAGCTCCCACCTTTGCCCGTTCCAACCGCCTGCTCCAAGAACACCTTGACTTCTTTGCCGCTTGGTGCAACCAGTGGCTCCTGTCTATAAATCCTACCAAAACCCAAGCGATCATCATAGGTCGTACAACCCCTTCCTTCCGTACCCAAGATTTTTATCTGACCCTCCATAACCGTCCCATTCGTCTCACCCCTACCCTAAAATACCTGGGCCTCACTATTGATCGCACCCACTCCTGGACTCCCCATCTACGCGCTATCCAAGAAAAAGCCCGCTCCACCTCCGCTTCCTCAAACTCCTTGTTGGCCGAACATGGAGCCTCAACCCTTCTACCATCCTCTATACCTACCCCGCAAATCAGATCCGCCTAATCCTCTAGTCCATCCCCTCCTCTCTGCACCTGGTACATTGCCGCGCCTCCACCATTGTATTCCCCCTACTCTCCACTTGTCCATCCTCCGGATCCTTTCCCGTGGCAACTTCCGTACCCTCCCTCTCCTGGATGATGCCCTCCGACCTGACATCTACCCTTCATTCCAGCTGTGATCCTTCTCCTTGCTCCCTCTCCCCCTTCTCTCCCTGAGGGTCCCGCCTATCCCTCCCTTCCTGTCCCTTCCCCCCTCCTCCGTCCCCGTCCCTCCAGGTCGTCCTCTTAACGCCCTCCCCTATCCTTCTTCCCCATGGCTTCCTGGGACCCCCCATCCCTTCCCTACCGGCTCTGTGGCTCCTCTCCACCCTCTCCCTCTCATCCCCTTTCCCCTCCACACCACATCTTCAATGCTGTCAGTGCCCCACCATCTACGGAACCTCCTTTGTGCTTCGACAAGTGTGGTGTGTTTTAGTTACATTGTTTCATTTTACAACAGTGGACGGCCAACCCGCAGTCGACACCGTCAGTTTTAACTTGTGTATTTCTAAAAAAAATGTTCAAATGTTTGTTAAGCTTAAGGGACTTAACTGCGGGGTCATCAGTCCCTAAACTTACAAACTACTTATGAACTACTTACGAACTAGGACGGCACAAATATCCATGCCCGAGGGGGGATTCGAACCCCCGACCGTAGTGGCCGTGCAGACCGTGACTGGAGCGCCTCAGTCTCCTCGGCCACCGCGGCCGGCCTGTGTATTTCTCCGTGTGTGTGTTGTGTTTCTTTGTTTTAACTCCAAATAGCGGACGGTCTCACCATGGCCGCCGCCCTATGCTCAATTTAATTGTGTGTATGCCACTGACATTCGAGCAACTATTTTTATTCACCAATTTCGCCGTTCCAAGTGTTTTATGTCACCACCGTTTTCCTCCATTTTATGTACTTTGTTTTATCTCCATTGTAAATCTCCGTTTTATGTCTGTGTTATCTCCAAAATTTTATCTCCTTTGTGTTTTTATGTTCTCCGCTGACAAATTTTATTTCAGGAAGCTGAAGAGCGCCAGTGAGCGCTGTCAGCCCGCCCCCCCTTTTTTTTTATTTTTTTTTATTTAGGGGAATGGAAACCACAATAAAGAGAAAAAAATATCTAGTGTGACTGCGTTATACAGTTACTTCAGTTTATAATAACGTGCTCCATTACAGGGACGACCTGAAAAATGACACAAGAAGAGTCAAATGTGTACCTGTTTGATCAACTCAGACAGAAAAGTGCGGAAGCAGCTGCTTAGTACTCATTGCGCCTTCTTCAACAAAAATGGTGGCAAGCGAACATATTCGCAGTCTTTTAACACAGAATATCCTAAATCCCTTTACAAAGTCTCTGATCGTAAAAAAGGCTTCATACACAACATCTCCCTGTCACTGCCACTGTCTAGACATCTCTCTCTCTCTCTCTCTCTCTCTCTCTCTCTCTCTCTCTCTCTCTCTCTCTCTTTCACAGACACACACTGTATCGTTTTCCTTCCATTAGCACTTTCTTATGCCTGTGTCTTCCATTGCCCCTGTCTTCATCACTTTATCTCTGGCTTTCTTACCACTGTCTTCTCTGCCATTTCCATTCTCTTCCACTGCCATTGTCTCATTGTTTTTCTGTCACATTTCCACTTTCTTCCTCTTAGTTTCCACTGTGTCCTCTCTACAGACGTCCTTCAGACTGGTGTGCTCAGGCTTGTAACCCATGGACTAGATAATTTTAACATATTTTCCTCCCACTGCTCTTTACTCCACCCATGTACCTGTTCACTGACACTGTCTCTCTTCAAGACTCTGTGATCTCTCTTTCTCTCCCATTGACACTCTACTTTCGTTCACCGTCTCTTTCTGTTATTCTGTCTCAATGCAAAATTTCTAGTGAATCTGGCGGAATGAGGACTGAGCCAGCCAGCGAATTCCCCACTTTGCAAACGGAGTATGTTAAACAGGAACACATATGCCTTGCTCTGTTCCTACAGGACCATTTGCATTGGTTCCTTCTTTCGTTGCTACAGCACAGTGTGTTGCTGTATCAGGCTATTTCCGTTAATCTGTAAATATTTGAAAGTTCCTTACTTTGGCAGAATTAAATCATCACAAATACTTGGTATAAGAATCAGAAACGATTGTTGTATGCATGGAAAAAACCAGCAGACTCCGGAAGGTACCAGATTGATTTTATAATAGTAGAACATGGATTTGGAAATCAGGTTTTATATTGTTAAGACATATCCAGGGGCACATATACAGAATATGACCGGAACTTGTTGGTTATAATCCATTGATTAAAACTAAGACTCTGCCAAAGTTAGAAAATTAAGGTATTGGAACCTGGATATTTAAAAGGAATCAGAGACTGTCGAAAGTTTCATAGGGAGTGTTAGGCAAGGATTGACTGAAACGGGACCAAATAATATAGTAGAAGAGCATTGGTTAGCATTCGGTAGCTTTCGGAGATAACGTAGTAAGGCTGCAGTGGATCATTTAGACAGAAAGACAAAACCTAGTAGAAATCCTCGGATAACACAGGAGATACTAAACTAAATTGATAAAACGAGAAAATATAAAAATCCAGAAAATGAAGCAGGTTGAAATTAGTAAGACGGCTAAAAATGAGGTCGACAGGCAATGCAAACTGGCTAACTAGGAGTGTAAAGGAGACACATGCAAGTCTGTACAAAAACGTTTAAATAGGGCAGAAACAGATACCGCCTACTGGAAAATGAAAAAATGTTTGCAATCAAGAAAAGGAGCTGCATGAATATGAAGAGCTCAGATAAGATACCAGTAATAAGCAAAGAACGGAAAACAAAGTTTGAAGGAGTATGAAGAAGGGCTGTACAAGGGAAATGAACTTGGAGAAGGTACCCATGGAGGAGAAAGTAGATGAAGAGGGGATAACTGACACCATGTTGTCACAAGGCCCCAGCAGTAGGTGTTCTCCAGAGAGCCTGTCATGGAGAATCAGTTCCATCTTGTGTGCAAGATGTATGAGACAGGGGAAATAACCACGCACTTCAAGAAGAAGCAAGTGTAGACAAGTGAGAAAATTACTAAATTATTTGTTTAATAATTTATGGTTGCAAAATTATATGCAGACGAATGGAAAACAGGTAGAATTCGACCTCGAGGAATATCAATTCGAACTTGAGAGAAATGCAAAAACTAGTGACGCAATAGTCATCTTAAGACTTACATTAGGGGGTAGGCTAATGAAAGGAAAACCAATGCTTATAACTTTTGGAGAAACCTATCGACGATGTTGACTTGTACACATTCATTCGACGGGGAGAAGATGTTGAGTCTGGAGGGTGGGGACCACTTGTCGGGATTTCGGAGACTGTAGGCTCGTGACGTAAACATTGGCGCTGAGAGAAAGCTGCGATGTAGGCTGCACTGCAACCGAAAACTGGGCGAGAGGATCCGGAATGTTGCGCGTCTAAAGAACCTAATACCTTCGAACGACGAAGCTTATGGCTGGGAAAGTGAAGATTGAGGCAGTTGATTCGAAACTTTTCTGTTACTCTTTGAAAGTAGGACACACTTACTTATATGTATTCCAACAGGCGCGTTTTCCACCTGGATATTTCCGTTAGTGACATGTTTCCGTATTAAATATCAGGCGAGACATTGAATTTGAAACTATACATTATTTGTCCTGGACGGTGATTGAATTGTGACTTTCTACTGTCACGACGTGAAAGGAAGAAAAGTATTAATTTTTGTTTGCCAAACGTTTTAGTCTTCATCTTAACAAGCAGCAGATGTAGCACTCCGCATTTCTTCGCCCTGAAGATTGTAAAGTGATTACGCATGCCTATATTTATAAGTTGTTTCAATATTACACCCTCTTAAGCTTTCCCCTTTTCAATTTAATCCCCGTCGTTTTTCCGTTCAGTAATTCCGGAGAGTTGTAGCAGTAGTAGTGATTAAGAATCAACGTAGTTGGATGGTTCAATGCCGCCATTACCTGCAGAATTGATTCCTATTTCTTGCGACATTATTAGCTTTTAGGAACTGCAAACATTCTTTTTATGCTCCGTTGTCCTATATCTTGTACACATTCCGAAAGTTTTCGTTACGTAATCCAAATTACAGCCTTTGATATCAGTGGTCACAGGCATTAAATGTTTCCCTAGTTTCTAAATTTTGTTCCAAGTCATAGCTTGCGACTAAGTATGTACTTGATTTACACGTTCACAGGAAGTGGAGCCGCCGACTATTATAAATTATTCTAGGTACTTAAATGAAGCAGCTCACAGTAAGTACTTATTTTCACCGATATCTAGTGTTCTTTCTTTGCTCCTCTTTTTTAACATTTCGTTTCATTTCAGTTATTTCACTATCCTGAAATTCATCGAGATAAGCAAAATTGAGCAAACGATTTTTTTAATTTTTTTCATTTTTTTCGACCATCACTGTTTACTAAACACGAGTATTTTTATAGTAAATATTAATATTTGCTCTTCACGGCGCGTTTCCAGGCAGGTAACAAATTAAAATTAGTGCTACAGTGGGGATTCGAACTGGGAACTTCTGCTCACTGGGCAGTCACTTCATCCACATTTTTTTTCTATTTTTCCTAGTTCTATCTATATAGTTAGTGAGTGCCCTAAAACCTTCTTAAAAGCAACGTGAAAAGAAAAAGGTAGTGAAGTACGAACCACCGCCCTCAAGTGACTACAAAACTTCAAGCTTTGGGTACAACGCAATATTATTTATTTTACTATTATTACCGTCTCGTATTTAGTTGTGAGGCGGGTCATGAAAAGCGAAGGAAATCCTGAATATAAGAAACATACTTATAGAAGACGCATTAACATATTAACGCGGTATAGTAAAACATAATTTGTTAGGAATTCAAAATAGCGATGTAGTAGAAATTAGTAAAAGGCTCAAAAGCAAATATAAGGATCAACGACGCATTGAAGGGAAACACCCATATCCGGAGTGGGTTTCTAAAAACACCATTCAAAAATTGTACATATTTTGAATTTTGGAGATGTGTGCAATGTCGTTCATTTCGAAAATTAAAAAAAAGTCAAATTAGTTTTTTTGCCATCAAGAAAGTAGTGAAGTGTGTGTCCACAAACACACTCCTAGCCATTAAAACTGCTACACCACGAAGCTACAGAAGCGAAATTTAACCGACAGGAAGAAGATGCTGTGATATGCAAATGGTTCGCTTTTCAGAGTATTCACAAAAGGTTGGCGCCGGTGGCGACACCTACAACGTTCTGACATGAAGAAAGTTTCAAAACAATATGTCATACACAAACAGCAAATGACCGGTGTTGCCTGGTGAAGCGTCGTTGTGATGCCTCGTGTACGGGGGGAAAATTCGTACTATCACGTTTACGATATTCATAAAGGTCGGATTGTAGCCTATCGCGATTGCGGTTTATCGTATCGCGACATTGCTACTCGCGTTGGTCGTGATCCAATGACTGTTAGCAGAATATGGAATTGATGGGTTCAGGAGGGCAGTACGGAACGTCGTACCATCTGCACGAACAGTTCGCCGACGTCTGCAGTAGCATGGACTATCAGCTCGGAAACCATTGCCGCGGATACACTTGACGCTGCATCATGACAGGAGCGCCTGCGTTTATGTACGTAACGACGAACCCGGGTGCTCGAATGGAAAACATCGTTTTTACGGATGAATACAGATTCTCTTTACAGCATCAAGATGGTAGCATCCGTGTTTGGCGTCATCAAGATGAACGCACATTGGAAGCGTGTATTCGTTATCGCCATTCTGGCGTATCACACGGCGTAATGGTATGGGGTGCCATTGGTTACACGTCTCGATCGCCTCCTGTTCGCGTCGACAGCATTTTGAACAATGGCCGTTACATTTCATGTGTGTTACGACTTGTGGCTCTACCCTTCATTTTTACCTTGCGGCGGGGGGGGGGGGTCGAATCCCCCCTCGGGCATGGATATTTGTGCCGTCCTAGTTCGTAAGTAGTTCATAAGTAGTTTGTAAGTTAAGGGACTGATGACCCCGTAGTTAAGTCCCATAAGCTTAACAAACATTTGAACAACATTTTTGTACCTTGCGAAATGCATGAGCGCATGTTGCAGGTCATCAAGGTGAACGCACATTGGAAGCGTGTATTCGTTATCGCCATTCTGGCGTATCACACTGTGTGATGGTATGGGGTGCCATTGGTTACACGTCTCCGTCACCTCTTGTTCGCATCGACAGCATTTTAAACACTGGCCGTACATCTCATATGTGTTACGATTTGTGGCTCTACCCTCCATTTGTACCTTGCGAAATGCATGAGCGCATGTTGCAGGTCCTGTACGGGCTTTTCTGGATACGGAATATGTTCGACTGCTTCCCTGGCCAACACATTCTCCACATCTCTCACCAATTGAAAACGTCTGGTGACTGGTGGCTGAGCAACTGGTTCGTCACAATACGCCAGTCACTACTCTTGATGAACTGTGGTATCGTGTTGAAGCAGCAGGGGCATTTGCACCCGTACTCGCCACCCAAGCTCTGTTTGACTCAATGCCCAGGCGTATCAAGGCCGTTATTGCGGCCAGAGGTGGTTGTTCTGGGTAGTGATTTCTCAGGATGCACCGAAATTGCGTGAAAATGTACTCACGAGCCAGTTCTAGTATAATATATTTGTGAATACCCGTTTATCATCTGCATTTCTTCTTGGTGTAGCAATTTTAAAGGCCAGTGGGGCATAGCACCAGGAAGCACTTGCAATTAATAAAGTGACAGCTTGAGACAAGAGGGCGGTTCACTGCAGCAGCGGCAGTCGGAGCGGCTGGGGAGTGGCGTGGGGCGCGACGGCCGTGAAGAAGCGATGGCGTAGTGTGGCGTGGCTCGGCAGGATCACTGCGGCTGCGACTGCGACGTACAGGGAGCCGCCGATGCCGCAGCTGCAGCTGCCGCCAGGGGCAGCGCCGGCCCTGCCTTTTATTAAACGGGCGGGGCGGGCGCCCCAGACCGCGCGCACTGGCGCCATCGCGTCCCTTTAACCTCCCCCCCCCCCTGAGCGACAGAATTTGCCAACTCTCCGGAGCGCACTGGTGCGCCTTTTTCGTCCCGGAAGTGCCTCGGTTCCCGCCGTAAGCTCGGCGCGACGCTCGGCCTCGTCACCGGAGCGTGACTACAATTCTGGCGCTCCTCAGGGGGCGTTTCTGAATACTACTCTGTCTGCCGTGTGTCTTTCCTGCGGTGGTCAGTCGGACGAATGATTTGTTGCAGCTTTCAGCGCTATTATATCTCCAGCAAACATCTTCATTTCTGAATATTCAGTAGACAGAGTAAAAAAAAGTAATAAAAACAAATTAAATAATTAAATAAAAAGATATATAAAAATAAAACTTCTTAGCTACATCTCCATCTACATAGATACTCTGCAAATCGTTTAAGTGCCTGGCAGAGGATTCACTAACCACTTTCATAACCTTTCTCCACCGTTCGATACTCTAATAGCACGCGGGAAGAAAGAACACCTGAATCGTTTAGTTTTCGATCTGATTTCTCTTATTTTATTGTGCTGACCATGTCTCGCTTTGCAGATAGGTACTAGCAAAATATTTTCACATTCAGAAGTAAAAGTCGGTGGTTCAAACTTCGCAAATAGATCTCGCCGCAACGAATAACGTCTTTCTTTTAATGCTTTCTACCTGAAATCGTGCAAAATTTCCGTCACGCTTTCCCCCCTGTAACGCGATAAAAGAAAACGAGCTGACCTTGTCTGGACCTTCTCAATGTCTTCCTTCAGTGTCACCTGGTGAGGGTCCCACACTGGGCAACAGTACTCGACGAGAGGACAAGTGTGATGTAGGCAGTCTCTTTGGTGGAGCTGTTCCATCTTAGAAGCGTTCCGCCAATGAAACGTAACCTTTCGTTCGCGTTTCCCACAATATTTTCTGTGTGTTCTCTCCATTATAAATTGTCCGTAATTCTAACTCCTAGGTATTTGATAGAATTTACGACCTTAACGTCTGACAGATGTATTACGTAATTGAAGTTCAGCGGATTTCTTTTAGTGGTCATGTGTATTACTTCACACATTTCATTATTTAGTGTTAATTGCCAATTTTCGCATAGTGTAGAAATTTTGTCTAAATCGCTTTGCATTTGCTTTTGGTCCTCTGTTGACTTCACCAACCAATAAACGACAGGGTCAACCGCGAACAGTCTATGGGAACCATTCATATTCTGTCCTAAATTCTTTATAAACACAGGGAAGAGTAGGGGACCTATAACGCTTCCCAGCGGAACGCACGATATCACTTTTGTTTTACTCGATGACTTACCGTCAATTACTACGAACTGTGTTATTTCTGATAGGAAATTGTGAATCCAATTACACAATTGGGGCGATATTCCAATAGCACTCAATTTCATTAGAAGCCGCTTGTGAGGTACAGTGTCAAAAGCCTTTCGGAAATCCAGAAATATGGAATCGATTTGAGATCCCTTGTCGATGGCAGTTATCAAATCATGTGAGTAAAGGGCAAGCTGTGTTTCGCAAGAGTGATACTTCGTGAATCAGTGTTGACTATTGGTTAATAGGTTGTTCTCTTCGAGGTAGTTCATAATGTTCGAACATAGTACATGCCCTAAAATCCTACTGCAAATCGACGTCAACGAGATTGACCTGTAATTTTGGGAATTACTCCTATTGTCTTTCTGGAATACTGGAGTGACTTGGGCAACGTTTCAGTCTTTAGGTACGGAACTTTCGCTGAGTGATCAGTTGTATATGACAGTAAGTATGGAGCTATTATATCAGCATACTCTGAGAGAAATCTAGATAGTATACAACCTGGCCCGAAAGATTATTTTTTGTGTAGGTACTTAAGTTGTTTTACTACTCCAGGAACATCTACTTCTAAATTTCGCATGGAGGTAGCTGTTGTCGGATTGAAGCTTGAAAGACGACCGTCAGTCGCCTTCCATATATTTTTTGTTTATTTCTGTAAAATTATGATTTATTTCATGTCGTTAGATAATCATTTTGTTCAAACTTGAACACCATTCTTTTCCAGGCTTCAGGAATAGCATTTTTATTTCACGTGTTAAAATATTAGTTAATATTGCTAGGTTTTTCTTATTTTGTTATATTAATAAATTATTACTATATTAATTAATGTGGCATAAATGTGACTTCTTCGCTACGCCACAATCCTTGTGATAATGTGTACTTGTCTTACTTTTAAATGGATTTGCGAGAATCTATGGCTGTCTAAATGTGGATGGGGGGGGGGGGGTGATAGCTCGCCTTGCATCGTTCTCTCTGTCTCAGAGTCGATAGCTGCTGATGCTACCAAAAAGGTTTCTACATCCTTTGGTTACAGTCCAGTCGTCGTGCCTACTCTAGGGAGAGGCCTTATAGCAGGGAGTAACAGGTAATTCACACTGACCTTATTTGCTAATTTTTAGTGATAAAACAAGGATCTTGTTAGGTACAGTGGTCGACTTTTAAGCTTAACATGGCAAACACAGATATAGGTACATGGCCAGATGAGTTAATATCCGTTACCACCTTTTGATCATATGAAGGATACTACATTTTCAGATCCGGACATATGGACGTACGCTGTAACAGGGTAAGAAATTTACGGTCCCCTGCTTGCTGTTGGCGACAGAAACATTGGAGCTGGCGACATGGGCTTACATTTTAAATTTTATTTTCTAAAAAATTAGAGCAAGGTACGGATTCGTACATTCAGAAGCCTGAAGAGGTAAGCTGCAATTATAGTCTATTGACGAATAAAACAGTCCTAAATTTCCAGGTCGTTGTATCAGTATTTTTAATTTTTGCACACACTGCCTCTGTATTGCTGCAAGTGCAAGTTTCACGGAACGCCAGTTTTGTTGTGACATCATGTAGACCGTACCCTCTCCGTACACTTCAGTGTCATTTACGCAGTTGTCGGCGGGCTCACGCGCATGCGCAGAAGGAAAATCTCTATATATAAAAGGCAATGTCCCGATTGACTGACTGACTGACTGACTCATCATCGCCCTGCCCAATCAACTGTAGATAGACACTTCATATTTGTGTAGGGTGATATTCTTCGTCTGTAGGCGTCATTTTGAGAAGCGATTTTTCGATATTCCGTCCGTAATGGGGTGAAATAGCGAATGAAACGTTTTCCGAAAATACGTTGCTATTTAAGCAATTTTGAAGCTACAACTACAAAATTTCGGATTTTAATTCAGGGTTCGAATTTAAAAGATACGTGTTTCGTCATTTTTTGAAATTCACCCAATAAGGGGGTAAAAAATTGATTTTCAAAAATATGTTGCTGTTAACTCGAAACTTCGTATATGGATTCTTGGTCAGTATTAAAAAAAAACACGAGTTTCAATATTTCTGGAAATTCAACAAGTAAGAGTGTAAAATAGGGGATGAAAAATTCGTTTTGAAAACACCTTGCTATTCAGACAATTTTGAAGCTAGAGCTGCAAAAATTGATATTTGTTTTGTTAGTTAGAATTTAGAAAATACGTGTTTCTGTACTTTTAGAAATTCAACCCTTAATTCAACCCTTTAATTGGAAAGAGGATGTTTTTTGAAAATATTTTGCTATTGCGGTAATTTTGAAGCTACAACCATATAAATTGGTATATGTTTTCTCGGTCAGAATTTAGAAGACACGTGTTTCGGTATTTTCAGAACGTTAATCATTTAGGGGGTGAAATAGGGAATGAAACATTTTTTGAACATACGTTGCTACTAAGCCAATTTTGAACCCAGGATTACAAAAAATTATATGTGCATACTTGCTGGAATTGAAAAGACACATGTCGGATATTTTTTGAAATTCATATTAAGGGATGCTATAGTGGGTTACAAGTAGCAAAATCAGATGTTCAAATGTTTGTAAATCGTAAGAGACTTAACTAAGGGGTCATCACTCCCTAAGGTTTACAAACTAATTAAACTAACTTAGACTAATGTATGCTGAGGACAACACAAACATCCATGCCCGAAGCGGGAATCGAACCCCCGACGGCGAACAGCAGCGCGCACCGTAGCCTGGCGCCTCAATACGCGTGGCCATTCCGCCGCGGCTGCAAGTAGTGTCACAACATTTCATTATGATAGTCCTTAAGCTATATCAGTGAAAATTTATATTAAGAGGGAGAAACAACTGGTGCAGACCAACCAGCCTACGCATGCGAAGCAGCGGGCGTTAAGCTAGTTATGTATAAACAACGCCTTCTTCTTCTGGCTACTGGCGTTATCTCTTTGCAGTGTAAGCAATGAAAATTCCTCTACTTATCTTGAACGTTAGTATTCCATTAAACAGTTTGATTTGGTGTTATGTTTAAATCTATGGAGCATGACTCCATGAAGGCAGACACAGGCCGGGGGGGAGGGGGGAGTACGTTCTCATTTCACATAAAGGAGTTGTGGCGACCAAAGTTTTAAACTGGGCAGTGGCTTCAGAAGTTAAATTTCGCACCCTGCTCTAAAATAGTAAAAGTAATGTGCCAAGATGGGCTATCGACGGTATATGAGGGTCGTTCAACAACTAATTCCCCGACATTTATGTTTCTCAGTACACATTTATTGTTAAGAGTCGCAGTCCATCAATGAACAGCAATATAAATCTCGTATTTTTCTACACACGTTCCACGACGTTCTATATCCTTATGGTACCGTTGTTGGACAACATGTATTCCCTCTTGATAAAAAAAAAACCTCCCGTCCTGTAAGCATTGCGATGTTTTCACTAGAGAGTGTCGGTTATATCTTCAGAGTTTTCTTCGGCGGATTCAAAACGCTCCAAAAATTCAGATGAAATGGCCTTTCTTCGAATCTCGTCGTCCGGTGTGAACATCCGTGGAACCTATCGTGAGCAGCTCTTTGAATATCGGAGAGTCTGCACTGCAAATGCTGACCCACAACTGCAGGGCCAGCTGTCGGTCGCTGCGAGTAATGGCGTCCGCACGATCAGGGGCTGGTCTGGGGCTCTGTCTCTGCTTTTCCCGAGGCTGTGACTTTCTTTACGGAACGCCCAACTGTATTCCAATAAATACAGCGTCACCATACACTGCACACTAAAGTTTATGGACTTTCACCACAGTTTGTTTGTTTTTCTGCATAGAAGAATTCAACAACAGCACGCTGCTTGTAAAGTGAATCGTATGTAGACGCCATTTTGAGGGTGTACTACGGCTCTGCCATCTACCGAAAAGCTTCAACGGCGCACAGAACAAACATCATATATGAAGCACCGACTAGGACGTTTGTGTATGTTTAATAACGGCCTTAAAAGAAAAAAAAAGGGGGGGGGGCATCGCTTACTGAACGAACCTCGTACTTGTGTCCATTCCCGTTGTGGATATCAAACAAAAAGCATGGCTGGGTACGTGCCCGCTGGCCGTCATCTGAAATTCAAAAACTGAGCCAAAAACTCGTCGATGAACTTAGAACAAACTTGGCCCCACGTTTGCAAACAAGTGATTGAGCCTGACAATAATAATAAAGGAAATAAAATAAATAAACATAGAGAGAAATTCGTTTAAGGAGATACGAGTTCGAGTACCGGTCCGACACAACTTTCATATGTCACAAAAAATTACTCCATCTTAAGAAAAGAAGGTAAGAGTAAGCATTTCCGAATTGATATCTGATTACTTGTTATACATTACCGGAAATAAAAATTACTACAACCTCTTAGAGTTTTTCAATTCACTAAATACTTATTGTTGAAACAGGGCGATGGGTCACATGCACATTCAAATATCAGTCGCTCAAGCTGTACTGCCGTTCCATGCTGATTCAAATGTTTATAAACCTAAGGGACAAAAGCGATTAGATCACCTGTCACTAGACATACACACTATTTAAACTAACGCTTAGGACAACAGACACACCCATATCAAAAGGAGGACTCGGACCTCCGACGTAGTTCTGCAACTGTTCTGAGTTGTGTCACATGTGTCAGTTACCATCCCATCATACCCGAAACGTACTCGATTCGAGACAGTTCCGGAGACCTGAAGTTGCTGCACGTCTTGTAGAGCTAGCTGAGTTTCACGTACAGTGCGAGAGCGACCATTGTCGTATTGGAATAACTGATAGACTACATGTTGCATGATTGGCAGTGCAAGGTGTCTTATTACCGATCTGCACGTACGAGCACTGGTGAAGTTTCCCTCCACAAACATGGAAGGTGACTGAGTTGCAGCTCAGCGCAGCCCAGAGCCTGCGGCTTGTGGCCGGGTCAGTGTGTGCAGCAGAAACGCGCTCTACGAGAAGCGCCCGCCAGGTCTGCGCCACACGCACAAACGACCATCACTAGCGTGCAGGGAGAATCTGACCCGCCATTTCATCTTCATCAAGTGATCCTCTCACGGCATCCGTTCAAATGTTTGTAAATCAATCGGATCAAACTGCGTGGTCATCAGTCCGTAGCTTACAAACTACTAAACTACTAGGTAAACTAACCTAGCCGGCCGTGGTGGCCGAGGTGACTGAGGCGCTCCAGTCACGGTCAGCACGGTCACTACGGTCAGGGGTTCGAATCCCCCCTCGGGCATGGATATTTGTGCCGTCCAAGTTCGTAAGTAGTTCATAAGTAGTTTGTAAGTTTAGGGACTGATAACCCCGTAGTTAAGTCCCATAAGCTTAACAAACATTTGAACATTTTGAAACTAACCTAAGGACAACACACATACACCCATGCCCCAGAGAGGACTCGAACCTCCACGGGAAGCAACCGCGCGCTCCGCAGCGAGACGCTTTAGACCGCTCAGGCATCAGTCGATGCTGTGGCGTGGATGGAAGACGGGCTGCAGGCGTGCGCACCCGTATGACCGCTGCTAGTGTCGAGTTGCCGCCAGTTCGTGGCGACGCTTCCGGGCTGACAAACACTCTTATCTTTATTGATAAATCTGAAGCATTGAATTAAAATTTGTGGTGCGGCCGGGAATCGAACTCGGACCTCCATGCTTACTAGGCAGACGTCTTAACCGTTAGACTACCACACCACTAACGATTAAGGCGCCTAGGAATAGTCTATGTACGATTTCCCTCCACAACACAAACTTTAATTCAGCTTCTTTGTTCCAAATTTTAATTCAATGCTTCACATCTATCAATAATGTCTTTGACATATTTGAGACGAAAATCCGTCTCAGGGATTATTTATTCATATTAATTGACTCTTATCTTTGACTGTAAGAAACAGTCTACCCTTAGAAATTACACACTTTATTTTATATAAAGGCGACCGGTGTCGATTTTACTATGAGATCATCCTCGGACCAATTTGTGTCGCTACCCGTTCATCGTATCACCAGCAAATTGAGACAAATCGGTCTGAGGGATGATCTCAGTGTAAGATCGAACCGGAACCCTTTATGTAAAAGTGTGCAATTTCTGTGAATTAGCCTGGAATGGAGGGGGTGCAGTATATGAGGCAAAGATGTGACGTACGGGTATATGAAGGATCTTGTAATATGGGGGGGAGGGGGGACGGTAACCGAGGCAGGGTGGAAGCTGCAAAGGATGGGACGCATGAATGATGGATCTGTTGGTGTATAGTTGAGGGGTTGAGGCCCCACGTCCAGCCGGAGAGGAGTTAGAGCAGGTTGAGGCGGACGTGGCTTTCTGTCGGACTGTGCGGAGGCCACAATAATTTAGTAATGTCAAATAAATGTTCAAATATTTGCAGAGCTTATGGAATTTAACTACGGGGTCATCAGTCTCTAAACTTACAAACTACTTATGAACTAGCTAACACTAAGGACGGCACAAATATTCATTCCCGAGGGGGAATTCGAACCCCCGACCGTAGTGGCCGTGCAGATCGTGACTGCCGCGCCGCAGTCCCCTTGGCCAAACATATCATTTAGCTGCCTTCCAAAGTCACTGTCTTGAATTTCCTGTGGCAGCTGTATGACCTACCACTGCTGCTGTGACATTTGGGCGTTTCTTGGCAGAACATCGCACACGGGTGTGAGAATGTGCACGTGGCCGTTGCCACCAGCACCGTTGTACGAATGATGCTGCACATCCAATCTGTGTGGCAACTGTCAGAATCGACCATTTCGTTGTTCGGAAGGTCACAGTTTGATCCTTTTAAAACTTGCTGAATTTGCTCTAGAAAGCACTTGTGTATCTCCGTGGTATTTCGTCTCTTCTGCTTCACACGTTGCTATCACACTGGGCCTTATGGCTGTGCACTACCCTATTTGCAGTGCACTACGTTGGAACCATTATCAGGTCATCCACTATCCTCCTGGTGGCATCTGCTGTCGTGGGCTGAAAATCTACATTTTTCCTGGTGTACTATTGTTTTCCGGGTGCACACTATCACCAATGTCTGCTCATTGGGAACAGATGCTTCATAGTAAGTACTCCAGCTTGCCGAGTACATCCACATGTGCCACTGAGAAACTGTGCCACCCTTTACCTGCCTAGAATCTGGTAGGTGAGAATGCCCAGACCGGTCATAGAAGGTTTATTTGAAATCTTAACAGGTTATTGTCTCAAGTCAATGTTTATATTGCACTTGACCCTCAGAATGTGGTAACTAATGATTGAACAACTACTGGAATCTGAGTTTGAATGCTTTATTTCACTCAAACTTACAATTTGAATTTGTTGTTGTTGTTATGGTCTTCAGTCCGGAGACTGGTTTGATGCAGCTCTCCACCCTACTCTATCCTGAGCAAGCCTTTTCATCTCCTCATAAGAACGGCAACCCACATCCACTTTAATCTGCTTACTATACGCGTCTCTTGGCTTCCCTCTGCGATTTTTACCCCACACGCTTCCCTCCAAGGCTAAATTTACGACTCCTCGATGTCTAAGAATGTGTCCTACCAAGCGATCCCTTCTTTTAGTCAGGGTGTGCCAAAAATTCCTTTTCTCACCAATTCTGTTAAGTACCTCTTCATTAGTTATGCGATCTACCCACCTAATCTTCAGCATTCTTCTGTAGCACCACATTTCAAAAGCCTCTATCCTCTTCCTGTCCGCACTGCTTATCGTCCATGTTTCACTCCCGTACAAGGCAACACTCCACACAAATGCCTTCAGAAAAGACTTCCTTACACTTAAATTAATATTCGATGTTAGCAAATTTCTCTTTTTCAAAAATGCTTTTCTTCCCATTGCCATTCTGCATTTAATATCCTCTGTACTGCGACCATCGCATGTTATTTTACTACCTAAGTAACAAAACTCATCTACCACCTTCATTGTTTCGTTACCTAATCTAATTCCTTCAGCATCGCCTGATTTTCTAAAACTGCATTCCATTATTTTTGTTTTGCTCTTGTTAATGTTCATTTTATACGCTCTCTTCAACACACTGTCCATTCCATTCAACTGCTCTTCCAGGTCGTTCGCTGTCTCTGACAGAATTACAATGTCATCAGCAAAACGCAATGTTTTTTTTTCTTCCCCCTGAACTTTAATCCCTATTCCAAAATTTTCCTTGCTTTCCTTCATCGCCTGCTCAATGTACAAATTGAATAACATCGGAGAAAGGCTACAACCCTGTCTTACTCCCTTCCCAACTGATGCTTCCCTTTCATGCCCTTCGAGTCTAATAACTGCGGTCTGGCTTTTGTACAAGTTGTAGATAACTCTCCTTTCCCTGTATTTTACCCCTGCTGACTTCAGAATTTGAAAGAGTGTAGTCCAGTCAACATTGTCAAACGCTTTCTCCAAATCTACAAAGGCTAAAATTGTAGATTTGCCTTTCCTTAATCTGTCTTCTAAGATGAGACGTAAGGTAAGTATTGCCTCCCGGGTTCCTACGTTCCTCCTGAATCCAAACTGATCTTCCCCTAGGTCAGCTTCTACCAGCTTTTCCATTCTCCTGTAGATAATTCGTGTTAATATTTTGCAACCATGACTTATCAAACTGATGGTTCTGTAATTTTCACACCTGTCTGCACCTGATTTCTTTGGAATGGGGATTATTACATTTTTCTTAAAGTCTGAGGGCATTTCGCCTGTCACATATATCCTACACACCAGTTCAAATAGTCTTGTCATGGCTGGCTCTCCCAGAGACTTTAGTAGCTCTGAGGGTATATCATCTACTCCTGGGGCCTTGTTCCGGCCTAGGTCTTTCAAGGCTCTGTCAAATTCATCTCTGAGTATAGTATCTCCTATTTCATCTTGATCTACCTCCTCTTCCCTTCCTACAACATCGTCTCTAAGTTCATTTCCTTTGTAGAGCTGCTCTATGTACTCTTTCCACCTTTCAGCCTTTCCTTCTTTGCTGAGAACTGGTTTCCCATCTGAGTTCTTGATATTTGTAGAATTGCTTTTCTTGTCCCCAAATGTCTCTCTGATTTTCCTGTAGGCGGTATCTACTTTTCCCCTTATTATACATTCTTCTACAGATTTGCATTTGGCTTCTAGCCACTCCTGCTTAGCCATTCTGCACTTCCTATCAATCTCATTTCTTAGTCGTCTGTACTCCATTTTGCCTGTATCATTTACTGCATTTTTATATTTTCTCCTTTCATCAATTAAATTTAGTATTTCCTGTGTTATCCAAGGATTTTTGCAGGTCTTGCCTTTCTACCTATTTTGTCCTCTGCTGCCTTCACTATTTCATCTCTCAATGCTACCCATTCCTCTTCTACTGTTTTATTTCCCCCTGTTTCTGTCAATTGATGCCTAAATCTCCCTCTGAAATTCACCAGAACTTCACGTTCCTTCAATTTATCTAGGTCCCATCTCCTTATTTTCCTACCTTTCTGCAGTTTTTTCAGTTTCAGCCTACAGTTCATGACTAACAAGTTATGGTCAGAGTCTATATCTGCCCCTGGGTATGTCTTGCAGTTTATAACCTGATTCCGGAATCTATATTTTACCATTATAAAATCTATCTGATACCTTCCAGTGTCTCCTGGTCTCTTCCAAGTATACAACCTTCTTTTGTGATTCTTAAACCACGTGTTTGTTATGATTAAATTATGTTCCGTGCAAAATTCTACCAGGCGACTTCCTCTTTCATTCCTTCTGCCCAGTCCATATTCACCTACTATTTTTCCTTCTCTTCCTTTTCCTACTACCGAATTCCAGTCTCCCATCACAATTAAGTTTTCCTCTCCCGTAACGGTCTGAATAATTTCCTTTAGCTCCTCATATATTTCTTCTATATCCTCATCATCGGCAGAGCTAGTTGGCATATAAACCTGTACTACTGTTGTCGGTGTTGGCTTCGTATCTATCTTGACAATGATAATGCGATCACTGTTCTGCTCGTAGTAGTTTACCCGCATTCCTATTTTATTATTCATTATCAGTCCTACTCCTGTGATACCCCCGACTGATTTCGTACTTATAATCCTGTACTCACCTGACCAGAAATCCTGTTCATCCTGCCACCGAACTTCACTAATCCCCACTATATCTAACTTCAACCTATCCATTTCCCTTTTTAAATTTTCTAATTTTCCTACCCGATTAAGGGATCTAACATTCCACGCTCCGACCCGTAGAATGCCAGTATTGTCTTTCCTGATGATCACATCCTCCTGAGTAGTCCCCGCCCGGAGATCCGAATGGGGGACTACTTTACCTCCGGAATATTTTACCCGAGAGGATGCCATCATCATATTTTCATACAGTAGAGCTGCATGTCCTCGGGAAAAGTAACGGCTGTAGTTTCCCCTTGCTTTCAGCCGTTCGCAGTAGCTGTGTGGCAAAGCCACATTGGCTGATGTTACAAGGCCAGCTCAGTCAATCATCCAGACTGTTGCCCCTGTAACTACTGAAAAGGCTGCTGCCCCTCTTCAATTTGAATTACCAAAGTGATTTCTTTTAGTAAATTTCAACTCTGTAATTGGTTCAGCCCAATTTTTACAGTCTCAAACATCTACGGTGTTTGTCCTGAAGCTGCGACTGCAGTCCCCGCTGCCCTCGGTGGCTCGGGACCGCCGGCTGCCGCCCCTCCGGGTTCTCGCCTCTGCCTCGGTCCACACGATTTCTCCCTTAAACTCGAGCAACGCTGCACAGGCTCTCTGTACATAAGTACAAATTTACATAGAAGGTGTTCTGCAGTCATCTTGGCCCGTTGCGTCATATATGTCATACAAGGACATTACTGCCGGCCGCGGTGGCCAAGGGGACTGCGGCGCGCCAGTCACGGTCTGCACGGCCACTACGGTCGGGGGTTCGAATTCCCCCTCGGGAATGAATATTTGTGCCGTCCTTAGTGTTAGCTAGTTCATAAGTAGTGTGTAAGTTTAGAGACTGATGACCCCGTAGTTAAATTCCATAAGCTCTGCAAATATTTGAACATTTATTTGACATTACTAAATTATTGTGGCCTCCGCACAGTCCGACAGAAAGCCACGTCCACCTCAACCTGCTCTAACTCCTCTCCGGCTGGACGTGGGGCCTCAACCCCTCAACTATACACCAACAGATCCATCATTCATGCGTCCCATCCTTTGCAGCTTCCACCCTGCCTCGGTTACCGTCCCCCCTCCCCCCCATATTACAAGATCCTTCATATACCCGTACGTCACACCTTTGCCTCACATACTGCACCCCCTCCGTTCCACTACGTGGATCCTGTACGACCTCATCCTATTCCTCCACATACCCCGCTTCTCGAACACATCCAACTCCTTTACACATCGCGAAAAATAGTAACCCGCAACCCCCTGGTATAGCCATCCTCACTAACTGCGGGTCTCTGCCACGCCTTCATCACTGCATCCCTCCCTCCCTCCACCTGCACACCCAGGTGTGGGATCCTCCTGTTGATCGAGTTTTAATCAGTGCTTTGTACAGTGGTGTGAGTGTCTTCAATGTATTTTAACACTGCGTCCACCGTATTAAGACAGGTGTTGCATTCGTCACTTTTATCAGTTTTCATCAGGTCCAGTGTTTGGTCCGGTGGTCTTGGGGTAAGGAGCTCGACTGGAAATCGCAGGGTCACTGGTTCAAAACCCGCTTCCACTTGGGACTTTTTCAGTCTGGTCTTTAACCCATAATTCACCTCTCAACGATGCACAGTGGGACGGAAACTCCAAAACGTGGGCAAAACCCCTAGACGACGTTTGATTCTATCAAAACATACTGGGGTTCCTGAGGTCCCCGATTACGAACTTGATGGTAAAATTTGTCTAAAGAAAATGGCGGATCTAATATAGCAACGTGAGCCATGAAAATGAATAATAATGTATTAATAATAGTATTTGTACACTAATAATTAATACACTGCCAACGTGATTTGTTTATTATAATAAAATAAGCGAATATTTGTCGAAAATATATCGTAAAAAATTCTTTGATACCACAAAAATTGTAATTCAATAATTTAATGAAACAATTTCAAAGTCGGTGACAGAGCACAAATAATAAATGTAATAGTATAATCAGCGATAGAAGTGATAAGTGTAGCTAATAAAGATAATCATTCCTAATATTCAGAATTAATATGATTGAAGATGTTGTTCTAATGCCTACAAAATGGTATGATTGGTTTTATATCTCCTTTGACAAACTTTCCCCATGTGTTTAGGGCAGTTTCCTAACATTCGATATGTATGGATCCAAAGTTACCAGAAACCTCTTTAAATTTGGTTTCTATTGTTTTACACGTGAAAGTCTTCCCGACGTCTTTTAATGTCTTTGTTCCTCGCTTTCTGTCCTTCTTCGGATACTGACCGATCGGCAACTGTGCGTGGGCAGTTGTTGATATTCATTATACAAGAGAAATGGCAGATTTTGGCAGCTGATTCTTGTCGATTCTATCAGATAATTAATCATTCTATAGTCTGGGAGATGAAATTCCGCGGTAATCTGTGGTATACGCTACTTGTGCTCTAGTTGAAAATGCAAGTCCGGCAAAGCATGGACGTTTTGCAAAGGCACCAGAAAAAAATATTATATAAATAAGATAACCATGAAATTTATACCGATTTAGTGTACGAACATCTTGTACACAGTTGTAGCAACTGTTTCCGTGTTGTAGAGCTGAAATTCTTCACTTTACTACCAAAAACTTCACTCACAAACCGAGAGTAAATGTGCCTTGTTTCCTCAGCGCTGCGTGGCTCTCGACGAAGGTCGCTTTTCAACTGACGTAACGGCACAGGCATCAAAGGTGGCGACCTCTCCTGGAATGAGATGCACCAATCCTTCCGCTACCCAACCCACCCATCAAAAGTCCGAGAACCGAAAATTAATTTTCGGGGGTTTTGCCACGTTTTGGGGATTCCGTCCCATTGTGCGATGTGAGGATTCGCCAGAAGCGACACGTGGTTCGGATTCCACGTTAACCTGTAGGTCCCCTTTCCCCGGTTGGTTAACTGGGATAGGCTAGGGACACGCAAGTCGCCAGTGACGTTCAATTGAAAGACTTGCACAAGGCCCATGAGCCACACGAAATTGTTATCATCTCATGTCCAGTACACTGTTCTCATCGTGTTTTTATCGCAAACATAGCACAGACTTTTAAAGAAACTACTTGTTTTATCCTCTTTCTTGTTCCATATTTTCGACATTCTCTACTTGCTCAAGTTTAAAGATCTCACAGTTTTTAACGTCTGTATTAACAATTTCATTCTTCGTGTCCGTTATGTTTTAAACTCAAATTCAAAGAGCAGCTTATGAGGCTGCTGCCGCTCTGCCTATGTTTGTCCATGGGTTTGAAAATTACAATAAAGAAAAAAATATTATTCTGGCAGACCAAATATAGCTGTCACGTAGCTCATTATCTATATAAAATAACTGTCTTAATTAAACAACTACATAACAACTATGCCATCGACATAGGAGGGTTGGGACTTGCATAGGGGCATCACTGCTTTGGAGACACTTCTGAAAATATTGTATTCTTGTCTGATCTGTAAGATGTAGGCGTTTCGCTTTTCCGCTGTGCTACACTTCACACAATTACAGTGAGAAGAGAAGCGAGCACCTTTATTTGTATTCGATATTAAGAGAATCTTACAGAATTCTATTGCCAGTTTGCGCTTAACAGTTTATCTCTTAAAGGTAGCAAGAGAATCGTCTGTACGTCCGCTATAAGTATACAGAGTGAATATGCTAATTTACATTTCTGTTACACAAGTAACATATTACGTTAAATTGCAATGGCTAGCGGTCACCTTTGAAAACTGTACCTGCTGCGTAATACTATTAGTAAATTTGTTAAAAGAACTTTTAAGGTACAGTAGCTGTACGTTGACAGTATTGAGGATAAAACTGCGCATTACTTGTAACGTGCGTGATATTGTGTGTCGAAGGACAATTTACAGTTATTGGCAAGGAAACGTCATTTTGATCACAGCTTTTATGGACTTTTATATAAAAATGTCATTTGGACATTGGAAATTATCTGTTAAACACATTTTTAACGAAACGTCTATAAAATAAATTATAAAACACATCTGTAAAAATGCCTCGTCCCTCACTGGAGGGAAGGCGACGTACTTTCCGAGAAACCCTGTTGTAGAAATTCGCGTAAAGACCACAAAGATAATATTGGAGAGATTAGGGCTCGTACAGGTGCATACAGGCATTGGTTTTTCCTCCTTTTAATATGGGAGTGGAACAGGAACGCAAGTAACTACACTACTGGCCACTGAAATTTCTACACCAAGAAGAAATGGAGATGGTAAACGGGTATTCGTTGGACAAATATCTTATACAAGAAATGACAAGTGATTACATTTTCACGCAATTTGGGTGCATAGATCCTGAGAAATCAGAACCCAGAACCCGTAATAACGGCCTTGATAACCATGTGATACAGATGCCCATGCAACTTCAACACGATACCACAGTTCATCAAGAGTACTGACTGGCGTATTGTGACGAGCCAATTGTTCTGCCACCATTGACCAGACGTTTTTAGCTTGTAAGATATCTGGAGAATGTGCTGGACAGGACAGCTGTAGAACATTTTCCGTATCCAGAAGGGCCCGTACAGGACCTGCAGCTTGCAGTCGTGCATTATCCTGCTGAAATGTAGCGTTTCTCACGGATCGAATGTAGGGTAGAGCCAGAGGTAGTAACACATCTGAAACGTAACGGCCACTGTTCAAAGTGCTGTCGACGCGAACAAGAAATGACCGAGACGTGTAATCAATGGCACCCCGTACCATCACGCCAATTAATACGCCAGTATGACGAAGACGAATACACGCGTCCAATGTGCGTTCACCGCGATGTTGCCAAACACGGATGAGTCCATCACGATGCTGTAAACAGATCCTGGATTCATCCGAAAAAATGACGTTTTGCCATTCGGGCAACAAGGTTCGTCGTTGCGTACACCATCGCAGCAGCTGCTGTCTCTGATGCAGCGTCTGGGGTAATCGCAGCCATTGTCTCCGAGCTGATGGTCTATGCTGCTGCAGACGTCGTCGAACTGCTCGTGCAGATGGTTATTGTCTTCCAAACGTCCCCATCTGGTGACTCAATGATCGAGACGTGGCTGCACGATCCGTTACAGCCATGCGGATAAGATGCCTGTCATCTCGACTGCTAGTGATACGAGACCGTTGGGATGCAGCACGGCGTTCCGCATTGCCCTCCTGAACCCATCGATTCCATATTCTGCTAACAGTCATTGGATGATCAACGCGAGCAGTAATGTCACGATACGATAAACCTCAATCGCGATAGGCAACAATCCAACCTTTATGAAGATCGTAAACGTGATAGTACGCATTTCCCCTCCTTACACGGCGCATCACAACAACGTTTCACCAGGCAACGCCAGTCAACTTCTGGTTGTGTATGAGAAATCGGCTGGAAACTTACTCATGTCAGCACGTTGTAGGTGTCGCCAACCTAGTGTGCATGCTCTGAAAAGCGAATCATTTGCATATCACAGCATCTTCTTCCTGTCGTTTAAATTTCGCGTATGTAGCACGTCATCTTCGTGGTGTAGGAATTTTAGTGGCCAGGAGTGTAGTAGTGCATGTAGGTATCCCCGACACGCTCCTTCGGGTGGATTGTGGACTATGTATGTAGATGTAGATGGTTTTATAAAAATCTTTGTTATTAATCATTTCCTCTATTACACTTGTGTCAAACACAGTGACATTTGTTTCAAATTTTATGAGACCACATGCACTTCTCCTGCAGTTTGTCACTATCGGCCGGTCATCAGGTCTATTGATAATTTCCGGCAGGGCAGCTCAGTCACTTATTGTTCCCAGTGACGTTGTTGTGCCCGACATTCCTACACCTCCAGCACTGGTTTCATCGGAGAGTACAAAATTATTGTTCCGATACAACCGCTCGAACAGAAGCCGTTTCCCCTGTGCCTTTGAAGTGCCTGAATGCTGCAGCACGTAACTGCGATCATTCGACCACAGCAAATTGGCTTCCGAGCGAAGCTGAAACCGCAAACATTCCATGTGCACTGGAATGCGCTAAATTTCTGTGCCTTGTTATGTTAGTTAAGCAAAACCACACAGCAATATTTTAGCATGTCGGTAACACATTTTTATGATAAATAATTTAGGATTTGCTTTCTTTCTGTTTTGATGGGTTCATTATGATTTTAACTTTCAAACGAAAACGTAAAATTTTACAAAAATTTAATCAGAGTGCCACAGACAAAAACCTCATGAGATACAAGTTACTTTGCAGTGAAATTTTGGAGCGATGTATGTGTTAAGGATATGTCGAATTTCTACTTCGTAAAGAATTAAATATACACGTACAGCAACACTTATCGTTGAAGACGTAAGCTAGGTAAATGCGTCCACATTTCGCTCTGTCTATCAATAGTAATATATATGAAAAACTCAAACATGAAGACTGAAGTACATACTTTAAATATACATTATACAAGAAGGCCAGTGAAACTTAAATAATCCATGGATGTGCACAAACAAAATTAATAAACGGACGCAGTCGTTAACAGTGGTTAAAGCAAGTAGACGTTTTGATATATAAACGGGTATTAGCCGACACTCCGGAGCGAGAGGTACCGGTCAAAGTGAGAGCCATCTAGTGGCAGAACGGGTGCATCTACGATGCCGACCGTGTTCTCAGCAGTGAAAATAAAAATTTACCAGTAACGCGATGACGTTAGTGCTTGGTTCGCTATTTGACGTATTATCCTGGAAGAATAACGGTGGTGATCTGATGCTGCTACCAGAGAATTCAAGTAAGTCCCTCACTTTTAATGGACTTTATTTCGAATACCTACAACTTCCTACTTTTCTTATTATTTGGAAAGACTATGCCAAGAAGAACATTGACGTGTTAGATTAAAGTATACTTACGATATTGATGGCCTAGCGTGTTGTTGGCGAAGGATGAAAATGGCTGGAAACGAGGCAACCAATGACGAAGCGGATGCAAGCAGTAATCGAAATTCAGAAGGTTTTAATTCTTTCGTGAAAAATTATAAGAAATGATCTAAAAGAATGTTAGATGCGCTCCTTCTTTCATCCCTTACGATAAATCGCGATATGGATAACTTAAACGTGGGGCGGTGGCGGTGTACTAAGCTAATGTTGACAACAAAATGTTTCCTTTACTGACCAGAGAAGAATATATACAAAAAAAATGTCAACCATAAAGAAGGAACAGCTTTAATTATTTACTTCATGGTGAACAGAAAGGATCATGCTCCTGATTCCATGACTCTAGTAAAGTTTTACGTGTTGTTGTTGTTGTTGTTGTGGTTTTCAGTCCGGAGACTGGTTTGATGCAGCTCTCCAAAATACCCTATCCTGAGCAAGCCTCTTCATCTCCACATAAGAACGGCAACCTACATCTGTCTGAATCTGCTTACTGCATCCATCTCGTGGTCTGCCTCTGTGGTTTTTACCTTACAAACCTCCCTACAACGTTCAATTCACAATTACTTAATGTCTAAGAATGTGTCTTAGCAATTGATCCCTTCTTTTAGTCAATTTATGCCAGAAATTCTTTTTATCCCCAATTCTCTTCAGTACGTTCTCATTAGTTACGCGATCCACCCACTTAATCTTCAGCATTCTTCTGTAGCACTACATTTCAAAATCCTCTATCCTGTTCCTGTCCGCACTGTTTATCGTCCATGTTTCACTCCCATACCAGGCAACACTCCACACAAATGCCTTCAGAAAGGACTTACTTATGCTTAAATTAATATTCGATGTTAACAAATTTCTCTTTTTCAAAAACGTATTTCTTCCCATTGCCATTCTGCATTTTATATCCTCTGTTCTGTGACCATCATTTGTTATTTTACTGCCCAAGTAACAAAACTCATCTACCTCCTTTGTTGTTTCGTTACCTAATCCAATTCTTTCAGCATTACCTAATTTTCTTACACTGCACTCCATTACCCGAGTTTTGCTCTAGTTAATGTTCATCTTCTATGTACCTTTCAAGACACTATCCATTCCGTTCAACTGCTCTTCCCGATCCATTAGTGTCTCTGATTGAATAACTATGTCGTCTTCAAAACGCAATGCTTTTATTTCTTCATCCTGAAATTTAATTCCTTCTCCAAATTTCTCCTTGTTTTCCTATATAGCTTGCTCAATGTACGAATTAGGTAACACTGGAGAAAGGCTACAACCCTGTCTTACTCCCAACCACTGCATCCCTTTCATGCCCTTCAACTCTCACATCCGCTGTCTGGTTTTTGTAGAAGTTGTAAATAACCTTACGCTCCCTATATTTTACTCTTGCTTGCTTCAGAACTTGAAAGAGTTTATTCAAATGAACATTGTCAAAAGCCTCCTCCAAATCTACAAAATCTATCTTTTTGGATAAGTCGTAAAGTGAGTATTGCCTCCCGTGTTCCTACATTTCTCCAGAACCCAAACTGATCTTTCCCAAGGTCGTCTTCTACTGGCGTTTCCATTCTTCTGTAAATAATTCGTGTTAATATTTTGCAACTATGACTTTAATAACTTCTGTAATGGCTCTGTAGTTTTCACAGCTTTATGCGCTTGCTTTCTTTGGAATGGGGATTTTAACATTTTTCATCAAGTGTGAGGGTACTTCGCTTGTCTCATACATCTTACACACCAGGTGAAACAGTTTGTCATGGCTGGTTCTCCCAAAGACTTCAGTTGCTCTGAGGAAATGTCAACTACTCCAGGGGCCTTGTTTCGACTTAGGTCTTTCAGTGCTCTGTCAAATTCATCTCTCAGTATAGTATCTCCTTTTTCATTATCATCTACTTCTTCTCACCTTCCTATAATGTTGTCTCTAAGTTCATTTACTTCGTAGAGCCTCTCTATATACTCTTTCCATCTTTCGGCTTTCCCTTCTTCGCTGATAAATGGTTTTCCATCTGTGTTTTTGATATTCATAGAGCTGATTTTCTTATTTCCCAATATCTCTTTTATTTTTCAGTAGGCTGTATCTATTTTTCCCCTATTTATACATTCTTCTACATCCTCGTATTTTCATTCTAGCCACTCCTGCCTAGCCATTTTGCACTTCCTGTCAATCTCATTTGTTAGTCGTCTGTACTCCATTTTCCCAGTTTCATTTACTGCATTTCTATATATTCTCCTTTCATCGATTTAGTATGTCCTGTGATATCGAAGGATTTTTTGTAGGTCTTGCCTTCCTACCTATTTCGTCTCTGCTGCCTTCACTATTTCATCTCTCAATGCTACCGATTCCTCCACTACTGTTTTATTTTCCCCCGTTTCTGTCAATTTTTGTCTAAAGCTTCCTCTGAAATTCCGTTCATCCAGGCCCCATCTCCTTATTTTTAACTTTTCTGCAGTTTTTTTCAGTTTTAGCCTATAATTCATGACCACTAAGTTATGGTCAGAATTTATATCTGCCCCTGGGTATGTCTTAAACTTTAAAACATGGTTCCGAAATCTATGTCTTACCATTATAAAATCTATCTGGTATCTCCCAGTGTCTCCTGGTCTCTTCCACGTATACAACCTTCTTTCGTGATTCTTGAACCAGGTGTTTGTTCTAACTAAATTCCGTGCAAAATTCTAAGAGGCGGCTTTCTCTTTCATTCCTTTTGCCCAGACCATATTTACCTACTATCTTCCATTCCCTTCCTTGTCCTACTACCGAATTCCAGTCTCCCATAACAGTAATGTTTTTCTCTCTCTTA
The DNA here is from genome assembly GCA_026315105.1 of Locusta migratoria. Taxonomy (NCBI): domain Eukaryota; kingdom Metazoa; phylum Arthropoda; class Insecta; order Orthoptera; family Acrididae; genus Locusta; species Locusta migratoria. Next base: position 39,654,652 of record CM048745.1, read on the forward strand.
ATTGTCTGAATAATTTCCTTTAGCTAATCATATATTTTTTCAATCTCCTCATCATCGGCAGAGCTGGTTGGAATATAAACCTGTACTGCTTTGGTCCGTGTTGGATTCGTATCTATGCGATGACTGTATTGCTCATAGTAGTTTACCCGCTTTCCTATTTTCTTTATCAGACCTATTCCTGTAATTCCCCCAAATGATTTTGTATTTATAATCCTGTTCCTCCTCTTTCCACCGAAGTTCACTAATCCCCACTATATTTAACCTCAACCTATCCATTTCTCTTATTAAATGATCTAGCTTCCCTACCCGATTAAGGGATCTAACATTCCTCGTTCCGATCCTTAGAATTCCAGTGTTGTCTTTCATGATGATCATATCCTCCTGAGTAGTCCCCGCCCGGAGATCCGAATGGGGGACTATTTTATCTCCGGAATATTTTACCCGAGAGGATGCCATCATCATATGTTCATACAGTAGAGCTGCATGTCCTCAGGAAAAGTAACGGCTGTAGTTTCCCCTTGCTTTCAGCCGTTCGCAGTAGCTGTGTGGCAAAGCCACATTAGCTGATGTTACAAGGCCAGCTCAGTCAATCATCCTAATTGTTGCCCCTATAACTACCGAAAAGGCTGCTGCCCCTCTTCAGAAACCACACGTTTGTCTGGCTTTTCCACAGATAACTCTCCTCTGTGATTGCAGCTACGTACGGCTATCTGTATCGTTGAGGCTGACAAGCCACCCCACCTCGGGAATGTCTGTCGTTCATGAGAGTGGAAGTTTTACGTAAGGGGGAATTAATACTTTGTGTTGATATATAAATAATTAATGCTGTTCCTGCTCTATGGTGACATTTTTGTATGTACCCTTCCCCGGGACACTAAATTAAAGGGAACATTTCGTTGTCAACATTAACCGTTGTGCAATATTACAACAAAAAAAAAATATATGTCAAACAACAAGATGCGTTCGTGTCATTCCGCGTAAGAAACTATCAAATCTCATCAGATTCGCACATTATCACTGCCGGCACTTTCATCTGTTGCCAACATCAACACGCTGGGCCATTAACATCGTAAGTAAAATTGTGAAATTTAGCCATATTGTCTGGATCTACACCCATAGTCACCCTCCCCCCCTCTTCACTCTCTCTCTCTCTCTCTCTCTCTCTCTCTCTCTCTCTCTCTCTCTCTGCGCATTACCTGTTCCCCTTCTTTATACCTCGTCTTCCGCTCTCCTGTATCCACCCCCCTCTCGGTTAATCTCCCCCTTCATTATAGGGGTGACCATATTTTCAGACACAGGAAGCTGGATAATCTATACTAATAATAAGTCTGTAAGTGTAGGCCTGTCGCTGTTCCTTCAATATTCAAAACTGCTGGACGAATCTTCATGCGGTATTTACAGGAAAGATGAGAAAAGTTTGGGTCAACATATAGGCATAAATTAAAATCGGATCACGAAAAAATGTGTAATTTTAAGTGTTTTCAGTAAGCGTCGTTTCTGTTTTTTCAACTATTAAAGACTTCTTATCTCCAAAACTACTTCACGAATTTGCATGGGGTTTCATAGGTTTCTTGGGCGTAACTCGGCAATATATAGACTTCTTTAAAAAAAATATCGTAAATTCAATTTTTTATCTACGACCGTTTGTCTCTTTGAACACGTATATCTCCAAAACTACTTGACGAATTTTCATAGGGTTTTCACAAGTAACTTTAGAACATCGTGCGTTTACATAAAGCCTTCAATAATTAAAATCGGATCAAAGAAAATAAAGATATCATAATTTAATCCGTTGCTTATAAGCCATCATGTATGTCTATTTGTTGAGGGTAATCTCCAAAAGAACTACATGAACTTTCATTGGTTTCCACAGGTAAATTGAGAATAGTTTGGAGAGTAACATAGGCTTAGTTGCATGGAAATCGGATCAGAGGAAGCAATGACATCGGAAATTGAAGTTCTGTGTATACTGTGCTTATACGTAGGGTGTAGTACAGAAAATCTTCAAGAGTACTATACGAACTGTCTTGGAGTTTCATAGGTCAACCGAGAGTACCTTGGGGCAACTTATAAGCTACATTTCATTGAAATCGGAACAGGAGAAAAAGATATAGTAAATTGGAGTTTCTGGCGTATGCGATGCGTCAATTGCAGCGTCGTATTGCAAAGATCCTGTAAAGGCGCTATACCAAATAACTAATAGATGTCAATGCTCCGTTGTTTATTCTCATAACCAAAGTATAATCACAGTCTAAAACAGACAGTCGCGAAACTCAGTAGGGGAAAAAATTCAACCATTTGACTGATGAAGCGATACTAGCGCTCCAAGCGGCTGGGTAGCAAGCTCAGTAGCAGAAAATGGGACTACCGAAACGAAGAATTTATTATTGCTGTTGTTTATATATTTCCTAAGCATTAAATGTGGTACTGTATTTCGTGACACAAATACGAAAACATTATTAAACGAAAATCTCGTTTCCTGTTGATATCAGTTTGTAATAATATGCCAGGGCATTGTAATACAAACAGCTCACACTAGCACAGTCATAATCATAACATCCAAAAACGATTTAAGACAAGGAGCGAATAGTAACCTGGTGTGTTTAAGTTAAAAAGCAACTGATTTATAGTTATATAATGTACTGGTATGTAGTTACACGTTCCACGTGTATTTCTTCTACAGGTTTTGAACAATTAATACATTTGATACTGCTACTAGTCACGATTTTTACATTCTTAGAGACCAAGTGTTATAAAAGCCCTTTTCGCTTTATTCTTGCTCAGATGGCTTGCATGTGCCGTTCCTGTCATGTTTTCATCGTACCTACTCCCCAGGAATCTAAAGGTACTGTAAATCTTTAAGAATCTTTTCCTGCTAAAATCTCAGTTTGTCTGTACACGTTAAACTACAGTTAGTTCTGTTTTATTTTACATTTTGTACAAGCAAATCCCTTTTAACTTTCGAGTATCATTGCTGCATCACCGATAGTAGATTACTGTGCAAAAATTTGTTTTGAGTTCCAAAAACCTATCAGTAGACTATCAAAAATAACTTTGTAGAAAAATACTGAGTTAGTTACCTCTCTGTTACAGTTTCCCCACACCCTTAAAATTTAACATACTTTATTCTATCCTACATTGTAAGAGCTTTTCATATTTGAGAAAATGTACATTTTCTTAGTTTTCCTCTAACTACAATTTATCGCGCCGCAATAAGCTCCGAAAGGCAGTCGCATTTAAACGTGTCGTTATACTCCATATCTAATCCACAATGGTTTCTCGCCTCTCGGTACGTTCTTACGACCCGGCCGCTTGGCAGCGCTGCAGTCGCCAAGTTGCAAGATTCTACCGGGAGTTTCCTGACTCTTTATGTTAGACTGTGATATAATACACTGAAACAAGGGCTATGATTTTCCTTACAGCAGCGACGTAGTGTATTGATGTTGGTAACAGCCGTTGAATCCTTTTTTTAAATCAGTCACGTAAAAAGAGGAGATTAATTCTTAGTGTTCATAATGAAGTAAATAACGATGAAAGGAGAAAATATAAAAATGCAGTAAATGAAAAAGGCAAAATGGAGTACAGACGACTAAGAAATGAGATTGACAGGAAGTGCAAAATGGCTAAGCAGGAGTGGCTAGAAGGCAAATACAAGGATGTAGAAGAATGTATAAATAGGGGAAAAATAGATACAGCCTACAGGAAAATAAAAAACATTTGGAGATAAGAAAAGCAGCTTTGTGAATATCAAGGACACTGATGGAAAACCAGTTCTCAGCAAAGAAGGGAAAGTTGAAAGGTGGAAACAGTATATAGAGGGGATATACAAAGGAAATGAACTTCGAGACAATATTGTAGGAAGGGAAGAGGATGTAGATGAAGATGAAATAGGAGATACTGTACTGAGAGATGAATTTGACAGAGCCCTGAAAGACATAAGTCGAAAAAAGGCCCCTGGAGTAGATTATATTTCCTCAGAGCTTCTGAAGTCTCTGGGAGAACCAGCCATGACAAAATTGTTTCACCTGGTGTGTAAGATGTATGAGACAGGTGAAGTACCCTCAGACTTTAAGAAAAATGTTATAATCCCCATTCCAAAGAAAGCAGGTGCAGACAGGTGAGAAAACTACAGAACCATCAGTTTAATAAGTCATGGTTGCAAAACATTAACACGAATTATATACAGAAGGACGGAAAAGCTGGTAGAAGCCGACCTTGGGGAAGATCAGTTTGTGTTCAGGAGAAATGTAGGAACACGGAATGCAATACTCACTTTACGGCTTATCCTATAAGATAGATTAAGAAAAGGCAAACCTACATTTCTAGCTTTTGTAGATTTGGAGAATGCTTTTGACAATGTTGATTGGAATAAACTCTTTCAAGTTCTGAAGCAAGCAGGAGTAAAATATAGGGAGCGTAAGGTTATTTACAACTTGTACAAAAACCAGATAGCGGTTGTCAGAGTTGAAGGGCATGAATGGCATGCAGTGGTTGGAATGGGAGTAAGACAGGGTTGTAGTCTTTCTCCATTGTTGTTCAATTTGTACATTGAGCAAGCTATAAGGGAAAGCAAAGAGAAGTTTGGAGAGGGAATTAAGGTTCAGGGTGAGGAATTAAAGACATTGCGTTTTGCCGACAACATAGTAATTCTGTCAGATACAGCAAAGGACCTGGAAGAGCAATTGAACGGAATGGACAGGTGCATATAAGATGAACATTAACAAGAGCAAAACTAGGGTAATGGAGTGCAGTCTAAGAAAATCAGGTGATGCTGAAGGAATTAGATTGGGAAACGAAGCAATGAAGGAGGCAAGTTCATTTGATTCAGAAGAAATGTATTTGTAGGTTCTTTGTGTTAGCATTCTAATGTACGGATAATACAGTCGACAAATGTAACTGGCATTTCCTTTAATGTTATCTCTCTAACATGCACGAAGCTATTGGGCAGCTCCAGAAGTTATTATAACTCACCTGATACCCAAAATTACCATAATTTATGTTGACGTAACCTCTAAGTGTCCTACACGACCACCTTGAGACATGTTATTTGTTTCACTGCTGATGATATAATATTTCACTCATAATAAAAAGTTATTCGTTGTTTACGCAGATACCAGTTGACCACGATTATATGTAAAATCTTCTTTTAAATAATAGTAAATGTGGTACGACTATTCTGTGTGATCCTCACATATTTCTTTCGTAGAAGGTTCATTTGACCGCAGACTTCCTTCCAAGGAAACTTGAAGTAAGTTTTAAAAGTGGAGAAAATACTTTGTCATGGTATATACACATAGAATTATTTCAAAGTGTTAGCGTAAACTAGGTGTAATATTTTAGATGGTATAAGGTAACCAACTCGTAGCAAATAATTTCAATTTGTCACATTAACCGATAATGGAATGAATAAATAATCCAATTTTTCGCTTTCTCATTCATGTGAGAAGTGATCCTTCTAACGTATGAAAATTGTGAATACTTTTGTATAAGAATGACAGTTGGTCGCTGAAATCGTTGTTACGAAAGAGCAGTTAAATTAAGGTAACAGAATTAGTGGCGTTTAAAACTTTAACACCCAAAAGATATTACGGATACATGCAATAAACGTCACGTCAGCATGACGTATGTCACGTTCAGGGACAAGCAAAGCATAGGTAGCGGCAGCGCTACCCGCAACATGCAGCCGACATAAACATCACGCGGTGGGTTTCTCAGGCGAAAGTCACGTTTGAATCTCCGAAAACAGCCGTGTTGACGTAATTGTCTTTATACTACGGTATTGTACATGATCAGAACTGATTTATACATTAAAGTGCACATGCCGCAATTGATTCCAGTCAGTGAAAATTAGGAAAGGAGGACCTTTCATGTGAAACAGCCTTTACAATATCAGTCAGTCCTATTGATTCAAGTGATGTTTAACAAGCTATGATAACAATCCATGCGTTATACCCTGATAGCATAGATATTATTGCAAGGTCGCTGATAAAACTCGGATGATGTTTAGTGGTATGTAAACATCGCCAATGGAACTAAATATAGTTTCCAACCACACGTTGACAAGGCACGAAATGAAATTAAGTGTATCTGAGCAACGGTAGAAATGGGAAACATCGCTTGCAGATGACCATTTAAGAACAATGCCTAATATTTATTTTTTGTACTCCTTCATACGCGAACAAAGTAGACATTATAGTGAGTGCAACTGAGAGAGAACTCAAATTGTTTAAATGCGACGAAGCTGTAGAATGAGATGCAATACCTTTCACAATTCATAGTGAAATACTGTCAAATATCATTGATATACATTTCTCATAGATATATGTTGTGAAATCAACGGTCAAGAAATAATCTCGAACGGACTGGTGTCATCCATAGCAACCAGCATGGATGCGAAACGCATCGATTATGCAACACCCAATTGCACTTTCGTATACAGCATTCAGAAAGCAATTGGTCGAAAAGTGTAGCAGGTAAGGTATTTTGGAGTTCCGAAAAACAATGGCTCACAAGGGCAGACCACCGCTAATCAATTAAGCGTTGGATACTTTTAAAAGCCGAGTAAGACAACTGAATGTACAAGTACTAAGGCGCATGTGTACGTAATTTGTAGAAATTGATAGAGAAATTGTACGCTTTCGTGGTGTACCACTGAACGTGACCGTGATTCCTCGTGGTCCGGGCTAGCTGGCGCTTTCGGTCTGAGGACTGGCCATCCTCTCTAACAAAACACTGGGCGAACAACGCATCGGTCAACGTTGCACATGCACGTTCGCACGTCGTGAACAACCGAACAGAGCCACCCAATAGAGGAAAAGCATTGTGTTGCCGTCTGTACGTGGCTGTGAGTGTGTTTCATGTTATTTTATTTGAGCAGTGAATTATTCTTCTCTTTGGTGCAGTGGCGAACATCATGCAAGCATTATGGATCTGATAGTGTTGACTATCAATAAAATAACTGGCAAGTAATGAAATACCTCGATAGAAACGTCTCTGTTGTGCATGAAATACAAGACGTAAAAAACAATAGTTCGATAAAAAAAATTAAAACACATATTTCGATGTTTAGTGCAGTGTATTAATACAGAAGACACTGAATTTTAATTTTTCCAAAGTGGGAATGAAAGGGTTGACAGCGGTATAGATCATGTAATCTCCCGCTCCCTAGGAATTTAATCCAAGGGAATTTATTATCATTTTTAGCATTTTACATATGTGTTCCCATTTTAAGCGAAGAAAGAGCTTGACAATTAATGTGTAGATATTCGGACCTGAATGAAGTAGAAAACTGATCCCAACCCTTCTCCCCAGAAGACCACTGAACCTCCCAGAAGACAAAAACGTCACCCCTTCTGCAACACTGCATATGCTTATATTGTGTCATATATAATCTATTTCAAAGGTATTATGTTAGAAAAACACACGTATTTCCATAAACATGAGTGCACAATGTTATTTGGCTATTTACAAATTTCTTTTATTACAACTAACACTTAATGCACTGAAGAGCCAAAGAAACTAATATACTCGCCTGACACCGTGTAAGGCGAGCACGCAGAAGCGGCCCAACACGTCGCGGCGTGCCCTCGGCTGACGTTTGCAGCAGAGCTGGACAGACCTGGCTCCACGCGTCCTGCAGCGCTGCCCACAAATCCGCAGGAATGCGAAGGTGTGGACGCCTGTTGTGAACAGCGCGTCTCAGAGGTTCACGTCTGGGGAGGCTGTAGTGTGTGATCCCCGCAGCCAGGACCAGCGCCCCCGGCCACTCCACCATTTGGCGGCATCTTTTATGTAAATGGCGAATTTTGCAGTGCTTTCCAACAGGTAACTTGACTCTTTTCTAGAGGTCGTCTTAAATAGTTAACTGCGTCATCTTATGCTCGTAGCATTTGGCAAAACACAATAAACGGAAATGAAATCCAAATGGTTTTAAATGCCGCTGAGACGCAGCCATTTGAGTCTTGTGTTGCCTACGACATCACTGTCCAGCATGCTGCTGCCTCAGCAGTGACACATTTTTTGGGGCATTAAGGTTTTGGAAAATTGTCTACAAATATTGTGTTGTGCCGCACTGTATCAGTACATCTACAACAACTCCAGAAAAAAATGTTTTTACATGTTCTAAAGAGCGAGGAGATGCGAAAAATGTGGTCTAAACAAGCTCGTAGATCCCAAATAAGATAACGATCGCTTCTTGCGTTTATTTCTGTGAGGATCATTTTGATGTTGTGTTTAGTTCACTGTTAATTATCATGCTCTGAAACTGCTAACGTTTAAAGCGGTGTTACGTATAACTAGTAAGCTTCTGTTTACATTTGCAAAATAATTATTCGCAATATCAAAATAACCTATCAGTAGACGTAACTAGCAAAAAACAACAAGATAAAAAAGGTTTTTCGGTCGTAGCAGAAAATTAAAATTTAGTTACAGCCATGAAACCTGTTTCAGTTACTATTGTTCACCCACAAAAACATGACTCCTGCCTTTGACGCTTACTGACAATTACTGACGTACGAGTGTAAATCGTTGCGCTGCCAACATTTGCAACATAACAAACAATATGTGGCGATTATTGTTTCACTGGCATAGGAAGGTATTCTCCATGAATGCAGTACATGCACTGCATGATCTATTAATTACTATATATGAGTCAAAATATTCCATACAAATCCCTTCGTACTAATTGAATAATGATGTAATGCCTATTTCAGAGTCCATATTCTGTTTCATTTCGACCGACAGTTAGTTTCCGTGGTGCAGCTGTATGGGCGCTTCCTTGTTGCAGTTGTTGGAACGAAGGCGCTGCGGTAGGTAGTCTCGGGTGTGAAACATAGATAGACGTAAGCAGTAGGAAGATGGCATTCAGCACATTTTCTCCTCAGTACCCTGAACTGAGCACGCTCTTGTGAGATTAGCGATGGATGTTGAATGAGACGGCCGCCCTGGTCGTCCCCCTCCCCATGCCCGGAGCCACTCTGTTGCAGTTCTGGACCTGTGGTGGGCTGTCACACGGTCCTGTCGGATTTACTTGAATCCGTCGGTTTGCACAAGGGACATGGCCGCGCGAGAATGGCCGCGTCGTCTCAGCCGTCAAGTTACGGACTGGAAGGCCGCTCCCGCCAGAGGATCGAATCCTCCCTCGGACATGGGCGTGTGCGTTGTCCTTCGCATAATTTAGTGTAAGTTGTTTGTAAGTCAGCACTTACCTCCAATAGGTTTACAAATATTACAATATTTTTGACATTGAGTGCTCAGTGAGAATGCAGACGTCCCTAACGCACGTCAGAGTCGCATCGGGGATGCCATAAGACTCCAACTGAAGACGGCCCACACTATTTCGGAGCATCAGATTCAACAGTCCTCTGCTGACATGCAGAGTCAGTTGATTCACGAGCAGGTCACGATAACCGTACACGTCCTACAGCCAGGTACGATTGAAAACGAGACTCGTCAGACGAGGAAAAATCTTTCCAGTCACCAACAGTCCAATGTAGATGTTGAGGGGCCAAGTTACACAGTTTTGGGCATGGACTTGTGTGTGTTTTTTGAAGACATATTGGTAATATATGTAATAATTGATTCTTGTTACAACATTTTTCACTACCAAATCTTCCAGCGATACTGAACGGATACTGTCTGTTTATCTTCTGTACGGTGGAATCTGTGGCATGCTAGTGTGATAATTGTTATTTTATGGTATTGTGAAGCATATTTTTGTTTTCATCTCGAATATAAAATTTTAGTAAAACTATGTTCAAATGTTTGTGTAGCCTATGGGACTCAACTACGGGGTCATCAGTTCCTAAACTTACAAACTACTTACGAAATAGCTAATACAGCACAAATGTCCATGCCCGAAGGGGGATTCGAACCCCTGACCGTAGTGGCCATGCAGACCGTGACTGAAGTGCCTCAGTCCTCTCGGCTACCGCGGCTGGCAAAGTTATGTGCGGAGGGACCCTAAGGTGGAATTAGTTTACAGTAACCACGAGTTTGAGTTCTAGTGGGCAGGGGTAAAGTAGAGAATTTGTATCTGACAGGAGGCGTGTTTGAGTAATTCCGTGCAGGTGTGATGCTTTCTGTGCCTCCAGTGGTGTAGAGGTCAGTGCAACTCCCAGCAAGCAGGACACCCGGGTTCGAATCCCGACTGGGTACACATTTTCAACTTTGCCCATACATTCCATGAATATATTAAGTTACCTACATAATTTTTGTGTTTTAGCTCTGTTTGCTCAATTTAAAATTTTGTCAGGGCTTGTTATTGAGTGCGTACAAATTTCGATCTCTTCCAGGATGTTCTAGTGATAACCTTTTGGTTTTATAGGTAATATTTCCATTGTGTTTGTTATATGATCTGCTTCGTGATTTTTCGTTTTTAACTGGTCGAAAAAAAAGTGAATGATTTTTGTCGTAATTTCTCGTATGTTCTCTGTATCGATTTCGAAAATTCTGCCAGTTTGTCCTATATAAAATTTCAAACACTGTTTACATATGACTTTATATATGCCTGGTAGTCGGTGGATTGGTATTTTTATTTTATTGTAACAGACTAATATGTCTATGTTGTGTGCAGTTCTGTACGCGAATCTGACTATTGTCCTTTTTTAATAACGCGTTCATCTCGTCAAACGATCATCCTATATAAGTATCTGATTTTTTGTTTTGAGGACGTATATTTCGATAGAAGTTTACAGAATTTGGGTTTCCTGTGTTTTTCGTATACTTTTTGTAGGCTATATGGGTAAGTTTTGTAAGCTATTTTTATAACTGTTTTCTCTAAAGGTAGGTACATTAGTCTGTTAATCATTTTGTTAAAATATGTAATTTTTTGTATATTTATATACCAACAATTTGAGTCAGTAATATTGTCTGAAATAGTGGGCTTTACACAGATGTAAAATTAATGCTGATTGTACTTATTTCCAATTGTTAGATCCAAGAAATTTATGATTTTAAAGGTTTCTGTTCTATGATAAATTTGGTTTAAGTGGGTATGTTGTTCGGTATTCTATATAGTTGTTGTATACAAGTAATTGGGAGGGAGGGTATCGTCTACACGCCGATAATTATTTAGTTGATTATTGGGTTAATAGATTAAAAGAATTTTTCTTTTAATGTATTTAAGAAGATATCCAGACACGTCCAGGTGCTACGCGTAGCCGAAATACAGAACATTCCAAGCGATACTAGCAGATATGTTTTGATTTTTTTAACATATCAATGTATGTAGAGTAGTGTGACACGGATATGAAATCAAGTGACAAACAGTAATTAAGCGCCAAGTTTGTCGATATTAGGGCTTAACAAATCTTGTGAAACAGGAAGCTCGGAAATGAAAAGTAGCGTATCCACGTAGCATGAATGACATACTGGGAAAGGAAACATGCCAATAAACAACAGCGAAAAACATCAGTACATTCGTCACATGAAGAAGAGCAATGTAACAGAGCAAAAAGTTCAAATGCTAGTTAAGCTTATGGGACTTAACTGCGGGGTCATCAGTCCCTAAACTAACAAACTACTTATGAACTAATACTAAGGACAGCACAAATATCCATGCCCTAGGGAGGGTTCGAATCTCCGATGTGTGAGGCCGCGCGATTCACAACGTGGCACTCCCGCACGGCTTGTAACAGAGAAAACATTAATGTTAGCAACAGAGTGTTAACGTTAACTCTAAATTCCACAACGTCGTCAATGCAACAAGAGCAAAATGCATTAATTTTGCCGCAATATTTTCGAAACTTCGGCGGTATGCAGAAGATATACGAGTAAGTGTGAAGGAAGGTAATGAATGTTGTGGAAACCCCACGCTTAGTATGGGATTACCTCCATCACGCAGTGGCGAGCACAGAGGGCTAATGCAGCCCACGATCGTGGTCGGCTGTAGCCCACCTGCTGTCGGCCGCGGGCTGCCGCCACTGCGTCCAGCGGTACACAGCCACCGACCAGCAGGGGCTGTGTCTCTCTGCCCCAACAGTCAGCCAGCAGAAACCACGTACTCTGCTTACCGAATCCGTTTCGCTTTACTGTGACACCAAGCCACATATCCGTTCAAGCTTTAATGTCGAGTGGTGAATCGAGAGGGATTCCAAATATTACCTGATCCTAGTGTAGCGAGAATTTCCGATCCGCCCATCACAAGCTCTGCTTAAGCTTTACCCGGAACGCGAGATATCCAGTTTTTTTCACTGTTAACAATTAAAAATTTAATGCTTTTGCACTAATTCGAAATATCAACATCTCGAGTGTTGCAGGGCACTGAAGTAAAATCATAGTCGGAGTTGAAAGTTTGTGCTAGACCGGGATTAGAACCAGGACTTCCCGCTTCGAGCCAGCAGTCATCTGAACCAAATAGGTTATCCAGGCACGCTTCCCATCATCATCATTATCATCATCATTTGAGACTGATTATGCCTTTCAGCGTTCAGTCGGAGCATAGTACCTCTAATAAAATTCCTCCATGACCCCTTTTCAATTAATGCCTCGTCTGGCCGGAAGAGGTGGCCGAGGGGACTGAGGCGCTCCAGTCACGGTCTGCACGGCCACTACGGTCGGGGATTAGAATCCCCCCTCGGGCATGGATATTTCTGCCGTCCTAGTTCGTAAGTAGTTCATAAGTAGTTTGTAAGTTTACGGACTGATAACCCCGCAGTTAGGTCCCTTAAGCTTAACAAACATTTGAACATTTTCCTCGTCTGATGTTATGCCTTTTACTTCAAAATCATTCTTCACCGAATCTAAGTACTTTCTTTTTGCTCTACCTCGACTCCTCTTACCCTCCGCTGCCGAGCTCATGTATCTCTTAGGTGACTTTGCTTCTCCCATGCGTGTAACATGACCCCACCCCCTCCCCTTTGGAACCTTTCAATCGAATCGGCCATTACAACTAAGTAATCCGCATATGCGAGACTGCCTATTTTGTTTTCACTTATTTTAATCCCTCTCTGCCAGTCTCCTGTTTTCAACATATGATCCATGAATAGTTATAAAGAACAGCGGTGACAGGTTACAGCCTTGTCTTACCCCTAAAACTACCCTGAACCATGAGCTTAATTTGCCATCTACTCTAAATGCTGCCTGACAGTCTACGTAGAGACCTTTAATTGCCTGCAGAAATTTGCCTTCTATACCATAATTTTGTAGAACTGACAGTAGCTTCCTCATAGGCGCCCAGTCATAAGCCGTTTCTAGATTTAAGAAACATAGATACAATTCCCTGTATCACTCATAGCACTTTTCCATTACCTGCCGTATGATAAAGATTTGGTCCTGACAGCCTCTAAGAGGCCTAAACCCACACTGATTTTCATCTAACTTGTCCTCAATTAATACTCGCACTCTCCTTTCAACAATACATGAGAATATTTTGCCTACAACACTAATTAAGGAGATACCTCGATAGTTGTTACAATCTTTTCTGTTTCCATGTTTGAAAATTGGCGTGATTAGCGCTTTCTTTCAGTCAGACAGAACCTGTCCCGATTCACACGCCTTCTGAGTTATCCTGTGTAACCATTTGAGACCTGATATTCGACTGTATTTGACGAGTTCCGGCTTAATTTCGACCACCCCAGCCGCTTTATCGCACTGTAATCTACTGACCATTTTCTCCACTTCCTCAAGTGAGATCCTGTTTCCATCGTCGTTCCTATCCCATTCTACCTGAAAATCTGACAAATCATTGAACGTTTCACGTATATTGAGCAATTCTTCAAAATATTCCCTCCATCTGCTCGAGGCATCCACAGGATTGACTAGCAGCTTTCCTGTCCTGTCCGGCACACTTGTTAATTCCTTCTTCCCTCCCTTTCGAAAATTGCTGATTACGCTCCAAAATTGTTTTTCCCCGGCTTGACTCAGAGATTCTAGCTTATTTCCAAAGTCTTCCCATGATTTCTGTTTGGAGTGTGCCATTATCCGTTTGGCTTTGTTTCTTCCTTCAACATAACTTTCTCTGTCTGCCTGATTCCTAGTATAGAGCTATTATTGAAATACCTTATTTTTCTTATTACAGGCTGCCTAAACTGTGTCATTCCACCAAGCTGTCTGCTTCTCCTTGCCAAGAGCTATGTTCCGTTCCTGTTGGCCTCCATATCCTCAACAAAGGTACCCATAACCTTTTCATAACCTTCTGTCCGATTTCCTATCCTGGCGTTGAAATCACCCATGAGTAAAACACTATCCTTATCCTTCACTCCAACAACTACATCAGTAAGAGCGTTGTAAAAACTGTGTATCTCTTCTTCATCTGTACCTTCACAGGGTGAATACACTACAACTATCCTAATTTTCTTGCTGGATATGGCCAAATCTATCCACATCAGCCGTTCATTTACATACCTTATTTCAATTCTGCTGTGTTCGATTGTTTTCCTGATATAAAACCCTACACCCCACTGTGCTCTTCCTACTTTAACTCCTGACAGGTAGACCTTGTATTCTCCGACTTCGCCCTCTTTATCTCCCCTTACTCTAACATCACTAACAGCTAAAACATCTAACCCCATCTTACTTGAAGCCTCCGCCAGCTCTCCCTTCTTCCCATTGTAATCCCCATTGATATTAATAGCTCCCCATCTCATTCCAGATCGCTTGCCAAGTCGTATCTGAGGAGTCCCTGGTCTGTCAATTAGAGGCGGGACTCCATCACCTCCAAAGGTCAGAGCCATTTTGCTCTGAATGTTGCCAGCATGATATTGAAGTATCTGGGAAGCAGGTTGCTAGCCTTATTGGCCCAGGGCCCCATTGGGTTTTACCCGTAACGGTTGAGGGACTAAGCGGTGGATTTGGAAGCCTTTTCCGTCTAAGCACAAAGGTGGCCACGACTCAGAATATGTCCGAAATGACCAACCTTATTCCAAAGTAACTGGTATCCCAACTGTCAGGCCCACTTACTTGGCCACTCATACGTTGCCCGTGGTTCACGAACTAGGACATGACTACAGGAAACCACACCATGAACCGTCCTATCGAAATTTTCGACAGATCGTACACTGTCCTATATAACCGCACAGAAATTGTCACTTGCCTTTTGTGGGCATATATACAAATATTGAATTGGATCTGATCTTTCGAATAAGTATCTGAACGTACCAGTGAAGATGAGGGTCAATAGTAGCAGTTCAGATGTTTATAGACCTAAAGTATCAAACTACTCTCGTGCCTGACTCAAACTATTTAGGCTAAATTCCCCTAAGGACCACACACACACACACACACATACACACACACACACACACACACACACACACACACACGCCAGAGGAAGCACTGGAACTTCCTGCGCGAGCGATAGCAGGCACAGAAGCTGGACACTTGTACTGTGTTTATAGAAAGATCTGCGAGAAAATCTAAGCAGCTCTCTTAGGTAGTTCGCAGATGACGCCGTCATTTACCGTCTACTAATATCATCTGACGATCAAAACCAACTGCCGAACGATCTAAATAAGATATCACTATGGTGTAAAAATTGGCAACTAACTCCAAATCGGATCGCGCGGCTTCCGGCGCCCGGGGTTCGAATCCTCCTTCAGGCGTGGATGTGTGTGTTAGTTTAACTTACTTTAAATAGTTTGTAAGTCTATGGACTTGTGAAAAAAGTAGTTTGGTTCCATAAGAATTACGTACATTTGATTTTGATAATGAGATGTGCGAAGTCGTCCACGTGGGTACCAATAGAAATCTGTAAAACTTTGTTTACAAGATAAAATGCCGACCGCAGTGGCCGAGCGGTCTGCGGCGCGCCAATCACAGTCTGCACGGCCGATAGGAATGGATATTTCAATCGCCCCTCTGGCATGGATGTTTGTGCCGTCTTTAGTATAAGCTAGTTCATAAGTAGTTTGTAAGTTTAGGGACTGATGACCCCCCAGTTAAGTCCCTTAAGCTTAACAAACATTTGTATATTTTTCTACAAGATAAATCAATCAAAATTGAAGGCCGTAAACTCCACAAATACCGAGGAATTACTATTATTTCAGACATAAACTGGAAAGAACACGTAGGTAATATCGTGGGAAATGCGAAACAGAGACTGCGTTTTATTGGCAGAACCCTTAAAAAATGTAACAAAACTACAAAGGAAACTGCATACACTACGCTTGTCCGTCCTTTTTTGGAGAATTGCTGGCCAGTGTGGGATCCTTATTAGGTGAGTTTGACGGAGGACATCGAAGGAGTCCAAAGAAGGGCAGCTCGTTTCGTATTGTCACAATACAGGGGAAACAGTGTCACGGAAATGATACAGGATCTGGGATGGGAATCATTACAACAACTGCGTTTATACCTGTGGCGTGCGCTACTTACGAAACTCCAATCGCCAACATTCTCCTCTGAAATCGAAAATATATTGTTGACTCCCACTTAAATAGGCAGAAATGATCATCAGTATAAAATAGGAGAAATCAGAGCTCGAACGGAGAGATTCGGGTGTTCTTTCGTCTCGTGTGCTATTCGAGAATGGAATGGTAGTTTATGTAGATCTACCCAATGACTGTATGTGAGTCGTGCGAGTACAAAGTGACATCGTGATTACGCTGTAGTTGCGAGACAGATGAAATGCATTTAAATTTTTGATGTGTGTGCTATCTCCATCTGCTAAAACCAGAATTACTTTCTATCCTCTTCCTTCTACATTTGTGCATTATTGTAAATATTCTGATGTTATCCCACCATTTTGTGAACATTGACGGGCTGTGACTGGTGAAATTCCTGTTTTTCAGATGTCATTCACTCTGCTGCGCTTTCATATTAGCTCCTGGTGTATGAATTCCGCTGCTCCATTTCAGTGACTCCTGTTCCGCTGGTGATGGCGTCCACCTACTGTTTGCCTTTCCGGGCAATTACTTTTCAAAATTCCTGAACTGTGCATAATACGGCTTCACCAACGTCATATATTCTGTCAGCAGTATAATTATGTTTCTGTAATGTTCCATATTACGTATAAAAAGGGCATTAATACGCTCTTTATTAAACTCCTCGCTTGATGCCGACGATATTGCTTCCACAAATCGCAGAACGACGTGGGGTGATCGATGATATAATAAAACTGTAATACTATATTGTCTGCTGTTGATCTGCCTGAATAATCGCTAATCAAATATCCACGGGGCTTAGACAGGTAATATATTTTTGGAGGTAAATACAGATCTTATTTCAACGAAATAAAATGGCGGAAAAATAAAGTATCGCGATTCAAAA
Organism: Locusta migratoria; assembly: GCA_026315105.1. NCBI lineage: Eukaryota > Metazoa > Arthropoda > Insecta > Orthoptera > Acrididae > Locusta > Locusta migratoria. Next base: position 39,671,854 of record CM048745.1, read on the forward strand.
TTTTATTTCTAAACGTCATGTCTGTCTTTTTGAACACGCCAACCTCTGAAGTAACTACACGAATTCTGTCTACGATTTTCATACGGAAACTTGTTGTGTCTTACGGCAAAGTACCGAAATGCATTTTTTCAACCCAAATCTCTCTACTTGTTTGATCACACTTATATGCAAAACGACTATCAGGGAAAGAAAAGATATCTAATTGAAACGTTTATTCTTAATTATTGTGTATGTCAGTTTTTCTGTGTGGAGACGCTAATCTCTGAAACGACGAGATGAATTTTCTTGAGGTTTTCATAGGCAACTTGAGTGTAATCTGTGAAAACATACAGGGTTTATTTTATCAAAACAAGAATGTAGTTCTTTACGATTTTAGCTGTCTGCTCTAGATAGCAATGTGACACAATACGGAGCGCCACATTGCGGATCACGCAGCCTACCGCATCGGAGATTCGAATCCTCCAAAATTCAAATTCAAATGAATGTAATGCTATGGGACCAAACTACTTTGGTTATAAGTCCCTAGTCTTGCAATCTACTTAAATTAAAATAACCTAAGGACAACACACACACCCATGACCGGATTCGAACCTCCAACGCGGGAGGCTTCGCGATCCGTAACGTAGCGCTCCAAACCTCTCGGATACTCCCTCCGTCGGGCATGGATGTTAGTTTTGTCTTTAGTATTAGTTAGTTTATAAGTAGTTTGAAGTTTGGAGACTGATGACCTCGCGGTTAAGTCCCATAAGCTTTACAATCATTTTAACATTTGGTTTCTAAGCTCCTCTGGGAAGCAGGGCCTTACACTGTTTCATAAACTTATAATACCACTTTACCTGCTATCCTATGTTCTTTATTGGAGCTATGAGGTAGACGTTATTTCACAGTCAGCTGGATAGCAAGTATCCACACTTAAGTTACTGTTGTTCGAGTAGGCTAAGATAATTACACTGAAGAATCAAGGAAACTAATAAAGGCGTACGTGTGCAAACACAGAGATATGTAAACAGAGGACGGTACTGTGCTCGGCAGTGCCTACATAAGACAATAGGTGTCTGATGCGGGCGTGAGGCCTGCTACTGCTACAGTGGAAGGTTATCACGGTGTGACGGAGTTTGAGTCGGTGCACGAGAAATGGGACACAAATTCTCCGACGTAGCTGTGAGATGGGAATTTTCCCGTAGGACCTTAAAAGTACACCGTGAATATATGGAATCCGGTAAAATATTACATCTCCATCACTGTGGCCGGAGAATGATCCTGCGAAAACGCGAACAACGGCGATTGAAGAGAATCGTCCAACGTGGCACAAGTGCAAGCCTTCTGCAAATTGCTGTGTGTTTCAGTATTGGACCATTAACAAGTGTCAGCTTGTGAAACGTTCAAAGAAACAATCGATATGGGCTTTCGGAACTGAACGCCCGCTGGTGTACCGTTGCTGACAGCACGATACAAAGCCTTACGACACGTCAACACCGAATTTAGACTGTTGAAGACTGCAAATATGTTGCCTGGTCTGACGAGTGAACATTTACAATTGTTTAGATCGGCTGCACATGTATGGGTATGGAGACAATCCCATGTCAGCAGCGGACCATCGGAGCTGGTGGATGTTCTGGAATAGTGCGCGGCAAGTGCAGTTACAGTGATGTGGGTCTCCTGGTACGTCAGCTGCCATGTGCGTTCGCATCCTGGTTGATCACTTGCATGCACTCTTGTCCACTGGGACTTGGGAAATTCCACCCAGTCAGTGCGCCACACAACGCGTATAGAATTGCTACAGAGTGATTGCAGGAACACGCCTCCGCCAGTCACCAAACTCCCCAGACACGAACGTTGTTGGGCAGACCTGGGCTGCCTTGCTACGTGCTGTTCAGAAGAGACCTCCACCCGTCTACTTGTGGACCGCCCTGCAGGACCCATGAGGACTGTCCCCTCCGGCTGTGCTTTAGACATCAGTCGAGTTGTTCTGCATATTGGCGAGAGCCCTGCAGGCTATTAGGCAGCTGCACCAGTTGGTATTGCTCTTCAATATATGTGCCGCGCTATTATTCCATAACGGTTGAAATATTCATCATCCTAATTTTCATTTCTTTTTTTAATATTCCATCTGTACTTGGAGGAACGTAGTCGTATTAAAATCTTGAATACGTCACGTTTATTTTATCTATTATTTTTGGTTAAAGAACATCGCAGCTGTATCAGTAATAATACTGTAGTAAATAAATACTGCAACCAGCCGCAAGATGTTTATAAATCAATTTATTGCACTGTTACTAGTTTCGCGCCTGAAACAATCATCAGACAGTAGTGTCGATATCAGGTTTACCCATTGGTGTCCTAAAATAACTAAGTTACGTGAATCCATTGGGTTACATGGTTAAATATTTTTAACCTAAATATAACAATGTTTTCTTTCTTACATTGTTCACACTTCAGACTACATCTTCTGCTTGTACACTGAACTTACTTCACATAAAGGTCTTGTTTGTACATTATTATAGGAGAGAGTTATGTATATTTGTGTCGCTCCAAGTTGATTTGTGAGGTTCACTAAATTCAAGTTAGTGGCGTTTTTTTCCATCAAATAAGCTGATAAAAAATACGCCACCATTTTGAGTGAAGATTGGGTTTTAAAAATTTGCTTGCACTCGGTGTCGAACGCAGTACCTTCGAGACCGCTGCGTGATGCTGCCAACCATACGGTTATTCTTGCTAGATGGAGACTTATGACTTCATTATTATTCCTGATCATATCTTGTGATGCGACTTTAATTGATAGTTATAAAATGTTTTAGCAAATACGACGAGGTTTTGACAAATCTTGAATACGCCAAAAACAAATATGAATGGCGGATGTTACCTTCACGGAGCATTTCCTCATTCGCAAGGCGACATACGCAGTAGCTCTACTGTCTTTGGTTCGGGACCATTCGTGCGTAACCGCCAGAGCTCGAGTAGCCAGTAGCTGGCGTCTCTACCAGCTCCAACGCCAATGTTAAAAGCGGCGTTTCCCCTCGCCCCTCCCGGCCACTGGAGCGGCCATATGCTGCCTCCAGGGGGTTCAGGAGAGAATTTGAACCTTAGCCGCGCATTCGCATTACAACGCTGCGGCCACCGCCGCCTATATTAGCCGACCGAGCTACTACTAGTATACCTGTCATCGCGACGTAAAACGTTTCTCATATGATAAAAATTCCTCGAATGCGCATATAAAATGACCTGATAGAAGAACGAAACGAAGAATGATAGCGTAAAAAATTATTTCATTTACTTACCTTTTTCACGACGACTTTTTTTTTGGGGGGGGGGGGGTGTTCACTTAACCAGTGAGCACATAGGACGCGACTCCACTGGTATTCATTCCCCTCAGAAGTGCCTAGAGTTTTTAAAGGGAATTTTGAAACATAGTAGTTCACATAACTCTGAAAATTCTTGAGCGATTTTGTTCGAATTTTTACATGACACTCTACTGAACATTCAGTCACAAACATAGAGACGGGGGAGAAGGTTATGGACAGTGCGATGGGGCGGGGAGAAGGTGATCGGAGTAGGGGGGGGGGGGAGAATGGCTGAGAACGTGGGCTGAGGAACTGGTGTAATGTTAACTGGCTGTATTCTATTGTATGAATGAATGAGATAAAATTTAGTTCCTACAATCCTAAATACCTGATTCAATCTCGCTGTGTAGTTGTACACTATTGCACCTTTTGCATTCATGTAAGTTTTCTTTTATCTTGCAATATAACGGCAAATATAGCGATACGGAAAAGTGCTTTCCGATGAGAAGGTCTAGCTTCATGGGTCAATGAGACTCAATTTCAAATATTTTCACCACTTTCTTCTGAACTGGCTGTTCCAGATGCAGCTCATAGAAGAACCTGTGTGGTTCGAGGTAACATCTACAGATATAAGAAGATTTCTCGAGACAGCGAGTAAATACTGTGACATCCTTTCAGTTTTTATACCTTTTGCTTTACAATGCTGATATTAGGATCACAATGGAAGATAAATGGAAAAAATATTAAAGCGCTGGACTGCGCTCGTTCATTAGGCCATGTTGACACTGCCGGCCGGGCCGAGACGACTCCGCTTCAGCCGAGCCGACGACATTCGCAATGTTTAACATTTCCGGCGCGAGCCGCTTGGGCTACGGTGTTGCGTCTCCTGTCTGTTTCCAAATCTCTCTGCTTAATAGCTTCTCTTTTTCTTAATAACACTTCTGAACATATGTTTTCTTTCTTCTTTTATTACTATTAATTCTGTAAAATGAATAAAAAATAAATAAAAAATTAGCTGTTCTCATAAGGGAACTGTCTCCTAAACGTCAGTCAAAATTCATGGAACGAGTCCATTAAAACTCGACGAGTCACTACAGTTTGAGAACAATAGTATGAGTCGGTTATTTGTTGCATTATCATTGGGAGTATCAGTTCGTTAAACTGGTTTTTGTAGTAGTTTCGGGTAAATTATTCATTTTGCATATTCAAATATACAGTGATTTTCCTTGTAACTAGGACTTTGCGCGCGAAATGGGTAACTTGTAGTTTGCCTGGATTCAAATTTGAAGCTCGCGTAGTAAATCTTACTTTGCATGCATTGCGTGAATGTGGTAAATCTTAGCGGGGAATCTGAGAAAACTCCTTGCTTCCACATTCTTGCGAGTGACAAGATTAACCTGTGTTTTTTTTTTTTTTAGTAGGCCCATTCAGATGATAGCAACAAAAGGTTGAATTTACATCTTGTTGATATTTAAAAAATTGTATTTATGTTAACGTAATGTAGTATTTCTTTTAAAGAATTTGTAAATAATTAATAATTTTATCCCACATGCGTGTCGAAGCAATTTCTAAATGTTCGTATGACCCCATGCAGTACTAGTAATCCCAAAGTCTTTCCTGTGGTCTGCAATATGCGCTGGAGCATAAATATCAGAGTAACGTATCCGTTCCATTTGAGTATGTATATTGGATCCGATTAATTAGTTCAGATGCGTTTGTTATGTTGTCCGTTGCGCGGGTCAATCATATGACTCTTAAATTTCATTAACGTTGTCGGGCGTGCTTATTTCGCACTTGGCGGGAACCCATATGTGTACTCAAACTGGATAAAGCCTGCGTAGACAAGTCATTCCACATACAAACGTGTGGGAGCCATATTGCATGGCAATAGCTTGCAGTAGACACCTTCAGGGCACAAGTTACCGAGCACAGAGGCAGACAGAATGGTAAATAAATAGTCGAGACACGAAGTTATATAAAATATAAAACGGCGACGGGTACGTTTCAAGGTGCAAATTAAGTCACATAACCCAGGTTTGTTTTAGCTTTTACCGAAGCGATTCTTGTCAGTGCCTTCCCATCTTTACCCTTGAGATGATCGTCAGGGGGTTATAAAATGCATCAATATTGTGTCAAACAGCTGATACTGTTTCCCCGCAAGATAACTGATAAGAACAGCAAAGTATTCCTGTAACGGTGTACTCTCCGCAGACTGCAGCGCCAGCCCCTGGGCACCAGTGTTCCAGTGTTCCCAGCACCACAACACTCAGCAGCTGATCTCTCGCCAGCAGGCCAGTCCCTGTGCACGGACTCATTCCCACTACTTTCATCTCCTTTGCAATACCAATAGTGCAAATTTAGTTTCACATGTATGCAGTGCCCCAAGAAAGTGATGAGTATTAAATGCATATAAAAAAGAATTGCTACAAAATGACCATTTCATTTCGATTAAATAATTTATGAATATACCAGTAAACATAGGAACTATTAGTCATAATATTGACATCACATGAACTTACAGTTCACTTCATTCACCACTGTAATGTGAAGTATCATTTCTCACAGTCTTAGAAGTAATGTTTTTCTCCCATTCTGCACTGAGGTCCTATTGGCTAGGGCTGAGGTCATTTTACTGCCTTTCATATAGTCACTATCAGAATAGAAAGGTTCAAAAAAGAGTAATGCCAAGATCGCTATTATATGATTTTATTCGGACGACCGGTTACAATTCTCTATGCCATCATCTTCTTGTCTATAAATGTTTACCAAGAGTCATCAGTTGAAAAGGACATGACGGAATTTAATGTGTGTATGTCATTATTACAAAAAGAGTAGACTGGTTACATTTAGAAAGGAGACATACCTTGCGATGTCAACATTTGTCGTTTAAAATAATTTAAAGTGCATAGATGCACTATATCACTGTTGTCAAAATTTACATATATTTCACTTGTTTCATATGCTGATATCTTACTGTCACTTATACTGACATGATGGGAGAGACCTTTGAAAACGGTCGTCGGAATAAAATTATATGTGAGCGACCATGCCATTATCCTTTTCGAAAGCTTTCATAATATTTGAGTGCCTCCTTGTGGTATAAACAGATAAAGTCAACTATCAGAATCCACAAGTCACCACCATCCACTGTATCTGTAAGCAATTCTTCAACAACTTTTTACGTTTTGGATCAATATAACACGCCATTTTGATTAAAAATCAGACAAGAAAGCAAAAACAAGAATAAATAACCAAATAAATAGTGGTACAGACACCGATAAACAAACGCCAGACCAGCACAAAATAAACATACATCGACATAGCGCTTTTACGTCTTTATAGCGTGCAATGTTGCCCTAAACTAAAGATCTAAGAGCATTAAACAACTTGAAGATTTTAGCGGAAACCGTAACATTACGACTGATATGCAAATGTGGAAGACGAGTAGTAAACATATTCAAATATTCAGAGTGAAAGTATTTTTAGACTAATGCCTCAATACAGGGTTAGTCAAAAGTCGCTGTTCACCCGTTCAAAAACTCTATGGGATTTGGGAAACCTGAATATTGCAGTGAGGCATGGATGAGACAGACTGTCTTCAATGGTATCTGTCAAACGTAGGCGCCACGTTCAAATAGGCTATCTTGAATCGATTTTTTAAATAAAAAAAAGGGTCATGTGATCTGTCAAATACTAAGTTCATTCCTGTACACAGATTCGAGGTAGCAGTTATGGTTCAAAAGTCGCAACACATTTCGTCTGTAGGTACATACTGAACTATGCCATATCAAGAACAATAATTTAGCGTGTTCATCAAGCTCTCGCTCTTGGTCAACGCAAATTTGAAGACGCTTCTTCAATGCATTGCTCGAGATAACGACTTTTTTATTTTCTCGCCTTATACGATTTGATTGAAATAGCCCCACAGATGAAAGTCAAGTAGTATGAGATCACGTGATCTTGGTGATCATTCCACAGAAACATGTCGACCAATGCCAGTCCCATATATAGTAAGTAGGCCATCTAACCACTGATAAACAACTGGTCCCATCCAGTTAAGCGGGGCAGCTGTCATCTTCATTCAGAACTTAGGGCAACGCCATTTTCTGCAGCATTTCAAGGTCTCTCTGAGCATTTGCTTTACGTTTAATGAATACTGATGCAGTTACTCAGGTTCTCCGTATTCAATGCGATACCATAACCGTTACGTCACTAACTACCTCAGGAGTTCGGTCACTCTTGTAACCGCCGACTACAACACTCATGGTGGTAAAAATCATTGTCTCATCACTGAACAAGCTTCCTTCTTGTAATATTTAAACCATAACTGCTACTTCCGATCTGTTTACAGAAGTGAACTTGTCGTGAAATGCTTACGTTACTTGACATATCATACGACTGTATTAAGAAAATTACGTACATTGAAAAGAGCAATTTCAAAGATGGTGTCCATTTTCGGTAAATTCCGTAAAAGATAGACCACATTCCCCACACCTTACTGAAAGGTTCAGGTTTGCCATTCCCCCCCCCCCCCCCACAAGGCATTTGAAATGAGCTGGTGTACTGTGTCTTCCCACTGATCCTGCATTACGGCCACCGCGAGCGCTCGGTAAGCGCTCAGCGCCTCCCCTTAACTTGTGCCTAGGTACAGGATAAGAGTGCGGCAGACCGCGGATCAGAGCGGCCGCCAGCAGTGCTACCAATACTCCGGCCGGAGGCGGTGGCGCGTAATAACGAGGTCTCCGGTATCGGGTAGCCGGCAGCCCGCGAGACATCGTTAGCCTGGGAGGTAGGCAGCCCGGAGAGCGCGCGCCTGCCCGCGCCGCTGCCCGCAGCGCGCGCCCCTGCCACGCCGCAGCCCGCGTCGCATTTCACGCCGCCGCCGCTCGGATAACAAGCCGGCCTGCCTTCCCCTGGCTCCCCCGCAACCCTGCCGGCAGCACTTGTCTCGGCCGTCAACACTCACTAGCGACCTCTTGACGGCTACGTGGCCCTACTCGAGTTTCCTCTTGCAGCGGTCGTTCCAGATTGCTGCCACGCCAACAACAACATTTTCTCTCAAATTACGACAGACTTTGAAGGCGCTCTTTGATGTATTGTATTGACGAACTTGGATCATATAACGTCTTCGTTTTCTCTTTTCTCTTACGTTCCGGAATTCCCTCATCCCTTCCATTTGCCCATATTGTTCCCAATTTCTTATATTTTGCTTTAATACTTTTCTAAATTTTATTTCTAAATTATTTTTCCTTTTTTGGATTATTTTTCCTGTCTGTCTAGTTCGCCTTCTCCTACAAAATGCAACAGGTTTGTTTTGATCATCTGTCTCATTCATGAACAACAAAAGTAGAGAAAAGACTAACCTTCACATTGTAGTTACTTAAGATATTTTTCTAGTTTTATAGATCTCATCATTTGTATTTCATTCAGTATTCTCTTTAGTAATCCATCTTTCAATATTCCAAATTTCTCTAGTCTGTCCAGCTTACTGTTGATCATTAGGTATACATGTCTGTATAAGCATTATGGCGGTTGTTAGAAACATATTTGTATAACTACTTGCAAAACGTTCTATGAAACTAAGGAAGAATTGTTTGCAAAACTCAGATAGTTTACCTTAATTCCCCCCATTCGTATACAAATTTATTACCTACATAACTTGTGAGTTGGTGAAAATAGTTGTTTATGCGCTTGAACTATGAGAACAGTTCAGAAAATAGAAGTTACATTACGTGAAAACTTTCATTATATCACTATACTAATTCAGTACAGTATTTCTTACAACATACAAAGTGGAAAAACTGCTAGACACTGACGTCAAGGTAGATCGGATTGGGTTCGAGAGCCCATTGAACAGAAGAAGCTATACAGCCTTTATGAGTTAGTACATCTTAGGTTAAGAAATGGCTGACCTATATCATTAGCATTTGTACATTATGACAATGAGGACTAGAACACACCCTGAAATTCTGGCAGTATCAGGGCTGAATAGACGACTGTTAATAGAGTAGAGGTATAAGAAATGTAAACAGTAGCTGAGTGTGGAATGAACTTTAGGTTGTAGACTATGCCTAATGTTCTGCACGTTGCACTAACTGTGAAGACAAGCAAGAAGAAACCTGGAAATATAATTAAAGTTTAGCAAGAGAAATAAAAACTTTGCGGTTTGCTTATGACATTGTAATTCTGTCCGAAAGCGCAACATATTGGAAGTAGATATTATCAGGAAAGGAAAACATAATATAAAGATTAATAAAGGCAAAACAAGGAAGTGTAATATAGTCACATTAAATAATGAAATGATGAACGAATGAGAACAGAAGCTCTTGTATAACTGAGGAGATACTGTACTTGATTTATTAAATGAAGGAAATGAATTAGGCAAAAATGGAGTACAGACAGCTACAAATGAGATTTACAGGAAGTGTATATTTGCTGAAGAGGAGTGGCTCGAGTACAAATGCAAGTCAGTAGAAAAATGTGTGACTAGAGAAAAGATAGAGACCGCCTACAGTGAAATTAAACATTTTGAGACAAGAAAAGAAGCTGCATGAATATCAGTCTCTCATGTAGAAAGAATATTAAGCAAAAAGGAAGAGCTGAAAGATGGAACGAATACATACAGAAGAATTTGACAGTGCACTCAAAGATATGAGTCAAAATAAGTGCGTTGGAGCAGATGACACCCCTATGAACTGCTTACAGAGTAGAATGTCACTGGAAAGAAAAGCGTTGTTAAAGAAGAGAAGTTGTTGACTTAAAATACAAATTTAAGTATTTAGTACGGTGACTATCATCATTGTAATGATGGTATAAAGCAGCACCAGTTGCACAGTTGAAACATTATTTCTCGTTTATGGCATCTGTTGCCCTTCTTCGGATGTATGTCAGTGACAGGAATTGTGTAAACAATTGGTCTGACTTGGTACCCATTCCATTCATACCAAACCAAGCACTTCACTTGCCGTTTGCTTTCTTTACTCGATGCCTGAACTGGACATACTTGTGAAGAACACTAAATGCCTGAAAGTGGTAAGAAAAGAAACTTCTAGGATTGTGCAATTGCTTTTTGGTTTTATCAACAGATGGAAGTGCTACAAAATTATGTATGTAGTTATTTGTCTGGATTGTAGCATTCCACAGAAATGAAACTTGGATGATAAGTACGCATCTCAGGCCAGAAGAGGATAGAAGCGTTTTGAACGTCTATTACAGAAACAATGGCCAAATGAGGTGACAGTTTTCTGTAACTAATTAGAAGATTCTGAATACAATTGCAAAGATAAGAATTCTGAGTCATGGCTTGAGTAAAAGAAGGCCTACAGATCGGTGCAGTAAGCAGGTTTACGTGGATGTGTGTTGGAGCAATTGTGTGCAGATCAAGAGGCTTGGAGAGTACAGGGCATTGTGGTGCCTCACACATATGTTTGCATGAAGAACACAACAACAAAATCAATAATCCAATCTTTGTCTTCCTATACAGTTGAGATCATTAAATGCTGATAGCAGTTTTGGTTCGTCAATAAAAAATTTTAATAACATGCCAGCAGCTTCTTTGTATCATTCTTGTTCAAATTATACATGGTATGTCATGTGAATACAGTGATCAGTAGTAACATTGTTTATTCAATTTCATTACTCCAACAGTCTTTCTTTTCTGCAGTTCCTAGGTAGTAAAGTCATCCTGTTATGAGTTTCGAAGAGAAAAATGTGAATACGTCTAACAAGGACTCCACTTTGGTATTGGATTTTCGTATTATTTTACATTAATACCTATAATTCAGAACTCAAATAGCAATCACCAAAAATCATCGGTGCAACTCTAAAAAATTCTCAACAAAATCTACTTTGATAGTTTTTGAGGACATTTAAATATTTAGACAGTCAAAAAAATTTACAGGCTTCGTGGTTGAATGCTAGCATTGTTGATAAACAGTCAAGAAAATTTTATGATTGATGATTCGAACTGCGCCACATCTCGTAAATTTTTGTTGTTTCGCATAATTTAAATTTTAAATTCATTAAGTATCTTGTAATTAAGGACATGTAATCGTATTCTTAAAAATATACGTATTTTTATTCTTAAAGGCCAATATTTTATGAAAAGTTGTAAATGATGGTTTCAGTATGAAAACTATCATTACTTTTATTTTTTGAAGGATGCACTTGACTATTAATTGACGATAGTTTGTTCTATTTCGTTAGTGTTCCAGTGATGTACGTTGAAATGAAATAATCATGATTCACACAGAACGTTATTCAATCTATTGAATATTAAGAGTAAACACATGATCTTCCCTATTCATATATTACGATTGGGTTAGGTGATGCTATAAATGCGATGAATGTTATATTTAAATTGTGTACCTATTCCAACACAACGACAAAACAGGAAATGGAATGGAGGGATTCAGCGGTCGTTAGGAATTCCTTACGAACCACTTTGTATCAGTGCCTACGAGCTACAGCAACTGCCAGAAGCGTTGATTATGTAGTATTTATGAGGCCGCAAAATACTTAATAACCATTATTTAGGGAATTTTTGAGAGTTTGATTGAGTAGCTTCGACTGTTTTCGATTTATGTTCTGGAATTCATGTGCCATAAATGTAAATAAATACCAAAATCCGATTCTACGTGGTCTCCATGTAAGCAGGAGGGTCGAAATGTATTACCATGTACGTGTTTCATTTTTTTGGTGCACATATTACTGCGAAACACGCGACTATTGCATTTTACTGTGTGATATCAAGTAATAACAGGTAATTTTCTTTAGGTAAAGTAAAGGTACGTTTGCGTCTGCGTACTATTGAGTCTAGTAACCAGAGCTGTATTGCTGGAGTTGTCTGCTATCCTCTTTTCTATGTAAACTCGGTATCGGCGCCCACGTGTTGTGCACACAGCTAATTATGCGCCCCCACTCGCGGAACCAGAAGGGCTCTCGCGAACGGCTTTCACTGTGCGTCTGCGAACGCGATGGCGCAGTAATGAAGCGTGGCGCGGCCACTAGCACTAGCTGACGTAACGCGGTAGCGCGCATCCATGCTGCCCTACTGTCTGAACTAATTAGCTGATTTACTAATTAGAAGAATCCTTATCAGTGCCAAAAAACATATCCTACATTTCCACTGAGTGTAGTCGGTGCAGTCCTATAGCCTTCAAATCTATTATGTGCTGATATAGACTGATAGGTGGCAACACTACACTTTGTGTCACTCTCTGGTCAGAAAGGTTGGTTGCTGTGAACTGTGAGTCGGCGGTGGCGAGTGGAAATAGGCGTTTCGAGTTGGTGGAGAGTGTTAGACTGAGACAGTTGTTGTAGTAGCCAGTGTGTGGAGCAGTTAGAAGAAATAGACTGTTGGTAACTTCGGTTTTGCTACGTATTTTCTATTGTAATTGTGGTGGTCTATGGAAAGTAATATTGCTACACCAAGAAGAAATGCAGATGATAACCGGGTAATCATTGGACAAATACATTATACTAGAACTGACATGTGATTACATTTTCACGCAATTTGGGTCCGTAGGTCCTGAGAAATCAGTAGCCAGAACAACCACCTCTGACCGTAATACCGGTCTTAATACGCTTGGGCATTAAGTGAAACAGAGCTGGGATGGCGTGTACAGGTACAGATGCCCATGCAGCTTCAACACGATACCACAGTTCGTTAAGAATAGTGACTGGCGCATTGAGACGTTTTGACCAGGGCAGCAGTTGAACGTTTTTAGTATCCAGAAAGGCCCGTACATGACTTGCAACATGCGGTCGTGCATTGTCCTGCTGAAATGTAGGGTTTCGCATGAATCCATTGAAGCGTAGAACCACGGGTCGTAACACATCTGAAATGTAACGGCCACTGTTCAAAGTGCCGTCGATGCTAACAAGAGGTGACCAAGACGTGTGACCAATGGCACCCCATACCATCACGCCGGGTGATACGCCAGTAAACACGCTTCCAATGTGCGTTCACCGCGATGTCGCCAAACATCATGGTTTTTGTGTCCCAACTTCGTCGCCGCTTTTGTGTCCCAGCCTCGTCGTAGGTGTCGGTGGCCGGGTGGATGAGACCGACACAGGAATATAGATAGCACGCTGGTGCAGGTACGGAGGGGAGCAGCCAGAAACTAAAAACACTCGAGTAAATTAGAAAGATATATATATATTTCACAGAATGTAACAATACTTAACTTTTACATAGTACTGCAGAATGTTGATACATAGTTGTTAGAGGCCTGCCTAGTGCCTGTACGATAGCAAAGTCTTCACTGGTGCCTATCTGATTACGAAGGTCCTAACTCGTTGCTATCTCAGTCCGAAGTGACCGGTGTATTTCCGTGGTGGCCACGAGCGGGGTTGCAGCAGAGGGCGCTCGTGGCTGTCGTCGTGAGAACGCCGCGCCGTGCATGCATGGCGGCGCGCGGCGAAAGTAGGTGGCGCGCACTTTGTACTTGTGCGACACCACAATGGTCGCAACGGAGTGGCCAAGCGCATTGAGGCGCTATACTACGATGCGCGAGGTCGCTCTTCGTCGGGGGTTCGAACCCCTCTTGCACCCAGGTTCGTCGTTGCGTACATCGTCGCTAGCGCTCCTGTCTGTGTTGCAGCGTCAAGGTTAACCGCAGCCATGGACTCAGAGGTGATAGTCGAAATATTCGTGCAGATGGTTGTTGTCTTGCAAACGTCCCAATCTGTTGACTCAGGGATCGAGGCGTGGCTGCACGCTCCGTTACAGAAATGCAATAAGATGCTTGACATCTCGACTGCTGGTGATACGAGGCCGTTGGGATACAGCACGGCGTTCCGTATTGCCCTCCTGAACTCATGGATTTCATATCATTGGTTCGCTGCCAACGCGAGCAGCAATCTCGCCATACGATAAACCGCAATCGCAATAGGCTACAATCCGACTTTTATCAAAGTCGGAAACGTAATGGTAAGCATTTCTCCTCCTTGGACAAGGTACAACAACAACGTTTTACCAGGCAACGCCGGTCAGCTGCTGTTTGTGTATGAGAAATCTGTTGGGAACTATCCTCATGTCAGCATGTTGTAGGCGTCACCACCGGCGCCAACCTTGTGTGAATGCTCTGAAAAGCTAATCATTTGCAATCACAGCATCTTCTTCCTGCCGGTTAAATTTTGCGTCTTTAAAACGTCATCTTAAAGGCCAGGAGTGTATTTTATCTCATGTTCGTCACTTTCCACATGAAGACTTACGAACGTCAACATAGGGTTAGAATTGGAGCGTTTCGTCATAGGAAAATAGTTGTGGTTGTTGCCAGTTTATGGAACAAACGCGCAACCAAGTAAAGTAATATTTTACCGTTTTCTGCCTTTCATGACCTTGGCGAAAAGCGAGACGTATCGAGACTGTGTGGATCATGTGGAAGAGTTTCCCGACCAATTTTCTTGCTCTTCTGCGTAGTGACACGAGAAGGGTCGAACGCACGGTATCGAGTTTCAGGACACGTGGATATACTAAGCTAAACTTCTTTCGCTCCATGATAAAAAAGACATGCGCCCAGATGTAGTGGTTGGAAATAAATGAAACTAAATATGTCGTAAGATGATGTGATTTTATCGTACTGGTTCCAGTACATGCTTAAGAGACAAGGCCGTTGCTGTTGCAGGTGGGCCGCGGTGGAGTAGCCGAGCGGTCTAAGGCGCCTCGCTACGGAGCACGCTGTTGCTCGCCGTCGGAGGTTCGATTCCCCCTCGGGTATGGGTGTGTGTGTTTGATCTTAGGTCAGCTTACCTTAGTTTAAGTGGTTTGTAAGATACGGACTGATGACGACAGTTCATCAAGAGTAGTGACTGCCGTATTGTGACGAGTCAGTTGCTCGGCCACCATTGACCAGACGTTTTCAATTGGTCAGAGATCTGGATAATGTGCTGACCAGGGCAGCAGTCGAACATTTTACGTATGCAGAAAGATCCGTACACGACGTGCAACATGCGGCCATGCATAACACTGCTGAAATGTTGGGTTTCGCAGGGATCGAATGTAGGGTAGAGCCACGGATAAATCTGAAATGTAACGATCACTGTTCAAAGTGACGTCTATGCGAACAAGAGGTGACCGAGACGTGCAACCAATGGCACCCCATACCATCAAGCCGGTGTGTGTTCACCTTGATGTCGCCAAACACGGATGCGACCTTCATGATGCTGTAAGCAGAATCTGTATTCATCTAGAAAAATGACGTTTTGTCATTCGTGCACCCAGGTTCGTCGTTGCGTACACCATCGCAATCGCTCCTGTCTGATGGAGCGTCAAAGGTAACCACAGCCATGGTGTTGGAGCTGATAGTCCATGCTGCTGCATACGTCATCGAACTTTTCGTGCAGATGGTTGTTGGCTTGCAAACACTACCCTCTGTTGACTCGGCGATCGAGACGTGGCTGCACGATCCTTTACAGCCATTCGGATAAGATGCCTGTCATCTCGACTGCTAGTAATACGATGGCGATGACGAATACACGTTTCCAATGTGCGTTCACCGCGATGTCGCCAAACATGGATGCGATCATCATGATGCTGTAAACATAACCTGGATTCAGCTGGAAAAAAAAAAACTGTTTGGCATTCGTGCACCCAGGTCTCTGATGCAGCGTCTAGGGTAACCGCAGCCATGATCTCCCAGCTGACAGTCCATGCTGCTGCAAACGTCGAACTGTTTGTGCGGATGATTGTTGTCTTGCAAACGTCCCCTATCTGTTGACTCAGGGATCGAGAAGTGGCTGCACGATCCGTTACAGTCATGCGGATAAGATACTTATCTCGACATTCAGTGACACGAGGCCGTTGGGATCCACCACGGCGTTTCGTATTGCCGTCTTAAACCCACCGACTCCATATTCTGGTAACAGTCATTAGATTACGACCAACGGGAGCAGTAATGTCGCGATACAATAAACTGCAATCGCGATAGGCTGCAACCCGACTTTTATCAAAGTCGGAATCGTGATGGTAAGCGTTTCTCCTCCTTACACGAGGAATCACAACAACGTTTCACCAGGCAACGCCGGGCAACTGCTGTTTGTGTATGGGACATCGGTTGGAAACTTTCCTCATGTCAGCACGTTGTAGGTGTAGCCACCGGCTCGAACCTTGTGTGAATGCTCTGAAAAGCTAATCATTTGCATATCACAACATCTTTTTCCTGTCACTTAAATATCGCGTCTGTAGCACGTCATCTTCGTGGTGTAGTAATTTTAATGGCCAGGAGTGTAATTTTTTTTCTGTAATTGTGATGGTGTGTGTAAAGTAATAATAAGGATGATAACAGTAATTTATAATTTTTGTTTCCTTTCAATTTAGATGATAGATTCATTTCCCTTCTTAAACTGTAAGATTTCAGCATTATTAGCAAGCTGTCTTGGGTTGTGAGCTTTAACAGTAACGGTAGGATAGAAACAAATTTCACCTTTAGTGAGTATAAGGTAAGGTAAAGCAGTCAACAGGACGAAGATTGGTTTGAACACCTCAGTGGTTTACTAGGCATGGTCCTGTTTGGAGGTGGTATGCCTTTGCTTTCCTTCGAACTGACTTACCCAAACAGTTATAGGGGGACCTACAGTTTAACGTGGGTTCCGAACCACGGTGCTATTCGGTATTTTTCACATGAGCAATACTGCCAGAGGTGAAAGAAGTGGAAAGTGACAGATAAAATCCCTGGACCTGGCGGGGATCGAAGCGGCGACATTTCGATTTGTAGTCTGGCACTCTATCAGTGTGCAAACGAGTCGCAGTTAATGAGTAAATGTCTTCATTAATGTACCGCATGTGGCCATGCTGCTTTCTGCGGAAGAGAGGTGAGTGAATTTACATTTATCTATGATTCGTACTCCAAGTAGGGAGGCAGGTTGTTGGGTCTCTGTTAAACATTTTGCACATACTTAGTACCCCAGTTTGCTATACTCTTTCGTGTTTTGTTATAGAAATCGTAATCAACCAGTTTATCAGGTAGCTGCCAGTACTTTTTGTCAATTGTGGAATGTGCTATATATGCCAAAATTAATTACAGCAATTGCTTGTTGTTCACGTTTGTTATGTCATCCACGTTCAGTTATAAAAGTCGTTACCAACTAGTTTATCATATAACTATCAGCATTTCTAGTTTGTCGTGTGAAGTGCCTTTTCACAAAAATATCAATTACACCACTTGCTGACAACACAAGAATTTGATTGTTAGTAAAATTAGGACACATTGTCAGGAGGTCTCGGTACACGAAATAATTACAGTTAATGTCGTAACCGAATCCATATTTAGTCACTTTTTACATTTTAATAAACTAAACTTTCATCTGTACGTTAAGTGATTAGTCAATTATACAATTGTCAACTTACGTGTTTCTACACTATGCTGCAATGTAGAAATTATTTTTGTTGCTATAAACCACTGCTAGAGATCGTCATTTACATATGAGCACATTTATACTCAGCATATCCTGGTTAGCATCCTCCTTCTCTAATGAACCTTTTTTGACAACACAACTTTTGTTTGTAAATGAGGTAGATTTTATCCACAGGACATGTCGTTATCACAACTATTACTAAGGGCGTAATTGAAGTCATGCTCAGGTTGTGTTTTATTAGTGGTATAAACCTTGATATTTGATTAATTAACGTATTCATATTTGTCAAATTTAAGGTTTTACTGTCCATACACTAATGTCATTCTCTTGCTATCATTCTCTGTTAGAGACTGTCTGTTACTCCATACGTGATGACATTTATTTTCGCCATCACATTCGTGTTAAACATTGGTCAGAAGTTCGTTTCATTAATGAACTATTTCTCTAATTAACGAATCACACCTTGAGCTACAACCGGACTTGTCATTCATTATTTAACCAGGATAATGTTCTGGATAGTTTTGCGCGCTAACAGGGACAGTAATCAGTCGATACCAGGCTGATTTACTCTTACTTGAATTACAGACATTCAGGTCAGTTTTTGTATTCACAGTGCCATACCAGTCAGATAGCCACTGTAGGCATCTGCAAATAAGCAGCAGTCCATCCATACGCACCATAGTTTCATAAACTAATCTAATTTTATTTTATGTACACATATATGTTTAAAGACCTATCGGGATGACACATAAATATCAATATGCGTTTGGTTTACAGAGAGTAACATGGCTCTAGATATGGTGAAGAGGACTATACTTGTAACTCTGTTGTATCAAAACAGGAGCAATGGTGTGCAGCTGCCGTTAACGAGAATCGTCGCATTAAAGGTATGTGGAGGTGTCTTCTTGCAGAATAGGAATAGAAGAACAACATTCCAACTTTCGACTTAACTGGTGACTTGTTAGAGTACGTATAACTATTTCACAAATACACGAAGCACTTTTTGGACAGACGAAGGAAGCTATGTTGAAAGAAGTCAAATGTGACAGATGATTGTACCATTCAATAAGTAATAAAGGTAGCACTTGGGAAATAAAATCTTTGTACAATGTAATTAGCCGCCTTTAAAGAGAGGAAAGAATGAATTGAAAACTGTTCTGTACAGATCGGGAAAGTTTCTAGTGAATCTAGTGGATACCTTGGGTAGATAGAGGTTATATTTCGAAGAGTTGCTCAGTGTAGGTAAATACAGGTTCAGTAATAAGATACGATATTTTCATTCTGCAGCGAAGTGTCCGCTGATATGAAACTTCGTGGAAGATTAAACTATGTCCCGGAACCAACTAAGCCATCCCGGCTCACTTCACGGTCAGTCCTCACAACTTTACTTCCGCCAGTATCTCGCCTCCTACTTTCCAAACTTCACAGAATTTCTCCTGCGAACCTTGCAGGAATACCAATCCTGGAAGAAAACATAAGGTGGAGATATGGCTGAGGCACAGTCTGGGGGGCGTATTCATACTTTCACTCTACTGCGGAATGGATGTTCGAATGTTTGTAAAGCTTAAAAGTCGACCACTGTATGTAAAAAGAGCCTTGTTTCTCATTAAAAATTAGCAAATAACGTCCGTGTGGACTACTGGCTACTCCCTGCTATAAAGCCTTGTTCCCTGGCCCAAACTGAGAACTGACTCGTTTCAAATTACTTCAATAACAGGAAATTAATATTACAGAGGTCAATACACATAGCAGCTCACACGTTATTACACACATACATCAATAAGCAAGCCACCACAATTGAAGTAATCTTAGGAAGGTGGCTAGGAAACATTTAAGGCACAACGGAATTTAAACACAAGAAAATTTGCATCTACTGCTTGTTCGCAGCACTTGTGAACAACAATATTAAATACAAGAGGGAAGGTGCTCTAAAACTACAATTTATAGGCAATGTACGGATTATGCTGATCCTGGACTTGTTTATTCAGATAGAAAACAAGCAAAATGGGGGAGAAATTTTGTTAATAGAATAAAATGAATCTCTTACATGTATTAATGCGGACGGTGCCCATCGGAAATTGTATATGATTTAACGCTACTGGGGGGAAGGATTCACAAACAACACTCATACGCTTACACACACGCAATGCCACAGCGAAAGTCACCAAAATCAGCGTGTCGAGACGAGGCGGAAGCAGGCGCCGCTATCGTAGGCGAAATTCAGCAAGTCGAACGTAGCACAAAACACAATATACAAAAACACTTTGAAGCTGGCTCTGGTCTGTCGTCCCTGTTTTCAGATGTTGCGCGTGTATAGCGAAGTTTAATTACATCTGAATTGGATCGCGAGCAAACAAAGCTCGCTGACTGGACTGCAAAGCGAGCTATCACTCCCCAGATTCAGACAGCCATAGATTCTCGCACAGACTTAAGAATACAACAACTGCACATCCCCACAGGAACAGTGGCGTAGCGGAGAAGCCGTTCTTATGCCACATTAATTAAATAAATTATAACTTTACAGAACTATACAAAATATATGGAAGACGACAGACGGTCGTCTTTCAAGCTAATGGGTCTTAACTGCGGTATCGTCAGTCCCTAAACTTACAAACTACTTATTAACTAGCTTATACTAAAGACATCAGAAACTTCCATGGCCGAGGGAGGATTGGAATCTCCGATGCCTGAGGCCGCACGAACCGTAACGTGGCGCTCCAGATCGCTCGGCTACTCCTGCGCGGCTGCGGAATGGACACTGATAGGAGACTTCCTGGCAGAATAAAACTTTGTGCCTTAACTGTGGGTCGAAACTACAACCTTTGCATTTCGTTGCCAAAGATATTTGTTGCTATGTGTCTGATCCCTCTGACACTGAGGGTCATTATAGTTCATGTATTTGTACAGACAAGATCTTTACCGCTTTTACCATGTCTCTACGCACTCATAAGAGTAACATGGTTTGCGTGTTGTTCTAATCTGTTGTTTCAACCTTGTAAGTACCTAATGGAGGAACATAAGAGGTCACTTTGTGGTTTTTTTCTCTTTTCTTTTCTTTTTTTTCATACGATTTGTGTGAATTGAATTCTTGTCCCTTTTTTTTTATTCAACAGACATCCTATGGAGACGGTTTAGGACCGAAACCTGCCAATGTATAAGGAAAAATGAAGCAACTGACGATTTAAACATGCACTTCCTCAATTATCTTAAGAGTATTAAGTCATCTTAGCAAGCATCTCCGTATTGTAATCTGTTTTCAGAGGTGAAAACACACTGCGTAGACTTTTCGTGTTGAATTTAGGTTATACATAGCAGTGGACGAAATACATATAAGTTATCTAAATTATATTTAAAATCAGGAGTAGAGCAATATCTCATTGCATTCTCGAGATATTCGTTTCAAATCCGGCGGGTGCACTGGCACGGATTACTCGCGTCGTCCAACTGGAGTTACCGGCAGTTTGGAAACGCTTATAATTCCGTTTTAAGAAACAGCTCTGTGAAGGAAATAAATTTTGAACATCGTACATTCTTATACCTTCTCTCGATAAAATACAATTTAGTTTTGTTATTCGTCATACTTTTTGTTGTCGACTTCATTCCGCAAACTGGTTTAATACAGCTCTCCATGCTACTCTGCCCTTGCAAGTATCTTCATCTGAGAATAAGTTCGGCAACCTACGTCCTTTTGAATCTGCTTACTGTATTCGTCCCTCGGTCTCCGTCTACGATTTTTACCCCGCACACTTCCCTCTAATGCTAAATTGACGATTCCTTGATGTCTCAGAATATGTCTCACTAATCTATCCCTTCTCTTAATCAGGATATGCCAGAAACGCCTTTTCGCCACAATTCGGTTAAGCACTTCCTCATTAGTTACGTGATCTACCCATCTAATTTTCATCATTCGTCTGTAGCACCACATTTTAAAAGCTTCTATAATCTTTTTGTCTGAACTCCTTCTCGTCCACGTTTCACTTTCATACAATGCTACACTCCAGACAAATGCTTTCAGAAAGGACTTACTGGCATTTAAACTAATATTGGATGTCAACAAATTTCGATTGTTACGAAACGCTTTTCTTCCCATAGCCATTCTGCATTTTATATCTTAATTACTTCGGCCATCATAAGTTATCTTGCTACCCACATAACATTAAAATTTAATCTTCCTCCCTCCATTTATCTGTAGAATTTGTCTTTTATCAACAGCACAAGCTGCTTATTAGCAATAGAAGGGAAGCAGCTGAAAAAGGATCCTGTCGTAGAACATAAAGGCAGATATTCGTCTGTTTAAAAGTCAGAGAGAGAGAGAGAGAGAGAGAGAGAGAGAGAGAGAGAGAGAGAGTGGAAAAGAATGAGCACAGACTATCGTGTGAGAGAGAGAGAGAGATAGTAGCGGTAAAAAAGATACGTGCACAGTGCAATGAGGAAGAGAATGAAGTGGACACCATAGATAAGTTTTCAGTGGATTCTTGAGATTGGCGAACGTTAACAAGGAAAATGTTGTCCACTATTCCCCATTTGCTTTATCCACGTCTTAAAGATTCTCGGTCTACTTTTTACAAGACTGACCAATGCATCCAAAGAACATGGTGACTGAGTAGACAGACAGCATTCTGTGATAAAGAAAGAGACTGTAGCAATGCAAGAAATGGAACACAGACAATGGCAGAAACCGATGAAAGCAGCGAAGACATTGGTAAGGAAGATCGAAGAAACGGTTGAAGGCAGTGACGGAGACAGAAAGTCAGATGAATGTGGGAGTGGGAGAATTAGCAGACGGTGGACAGACATACATCTCTACAATGGTGCTGAGAGGGGGAGGGGGATTGCTGTGTTGTGAACTGCATTGCAGTGGGAGATCGGATGAAAGGATTTAACCTCATTTGAGTTACAAGAGCCCGAATACGTTGGCATGCCAAAATATCTGGTGAACACGTCGGAGAGAGGTTTGAGTCATCGTTTTCCTTGACATTAAGTATTTTAAGGATACAGGGTAGTTTTCCAGCTCAATATTATGTAAAAATCAACACTTAATTCTCTCAGGCACTGTTTTCAATGTATACGATATACAGACATTTTGTTGATATCAGGTAATGTAGCATACGTTTTAAATAAATTAAGTTTTGAATATTTTTGAACTTGTTAAACAAAAAAAAATTATGCATTTTTTCCACAATACGTCCTTCATTCGAGGTACCATTTAATGCTATTTTATACATTTGAAGGAGACCACATGTTTACCATATATGTATGACATGATGGCTCATCTACTATAAATATTTAATTCCATCTATTATGTATATTACAAGGGTAAAAAATATCAAAGCTTACATTTGAATTATTATATTTTTTCTCCTAATAAAAATGTATTTTTTTTCTATAATTTACTTGATTCTGCAATAAAACTTAGGTATACTACATACGTAAGGTTTATTGAAAGTTACAGAAAAAATTAGAGCAATGCTTGATAAACTTTAGGAAATATTTGTACCTGAATGCTGAAAAATACAACTTGCGGGAAATTGCAAATGGAGATATGAGTCCAATTAATCCGTGCCTCAGACCATTCCTGAAGCATAGTCTTCATCCTGCAGCATTTCATCATCTTCAAGCTTCCTCTTGGCATTCCTTTTAGTACTTCTTGCTTCTTTGGTAACTTGAAGAGCGAATGTTTCAGTTTCATGAACCTGTTGTCTGTCACACGCAAGCAATTGAGCTTCCATATTGGAGCCACATTTTATGCCTAAATTTCTCAGTACTTCCATCCTTCCTATCACTGCATCATTGAAACATATCACTGCAGCTAGTACACCAAATTTGAATGAGTTTAGTCCTACAAAAACATTCTTGCGTAATCTTTCCCATATGAAATGGTTGAAACTTTCAGTTGTATTGTGAGTGCCCCCGTGAAGACATTTACTAAACAAAATAGGCTCACTCAGGTTTCTGAAAATTGGTTTTATTTCATTCCTGACAGTCTCAGGAAGAGAATGCTTGTGATGCTAAATTTGACCACTTTCTTTTGCTTTTTGTTAGCTGTACACATGACCGTAACTTTAAAATTTTGTATATATGGGTCATTTATCATTCGAAACCCAAGAATGTATATATCAAAATAACGAGGAGAGACTGCAGAATTTAATAAAAACACAAAACAATTTCTCTTTTTTTCACCATTTGTAAGTACCCTGTATACTTAAACACGAAAATATTTGCCTCTCTTGTGCTTCGGTAGGGGCGTTTTGCAGGTGGTACTATCACTCCTTAATAGCATGCACGTTGCCTCCTGAATGCGACGCTGTATTTCTCCACGTTTTCGGAAACGCGGAACACCCGATCATTCTCTTTCGCCTCACTGTCGGCAGAGCATACTACATTTCAATACCAGTAGGAGCCACCAGTATCACATGTAAACAAGCGCTTTTTACGAACGGCGCCGTGCTTTCAGAGTCCGTTAAAGCAGTGAAAGCCTCTCGGCCGTTGAGAAATATGGGGCCGAGATTTGAAAGCGGGAAATATTCGGAGGAAGGGAGTCCGCGAGCTGCAATAAAGTCGCCGACAAGTGGCGCGGCCCCCAATACATCACCTCGGCCGCTCCTTTATTGAGAGAGAGCAGCGGCTAAGGAGCGCCGCGGCCGGCGGGTACTGCAGTCCACGCGGAAGACGTCCACACGTGGGGGGCTGGCTGGCCGCCTCCAGACACCAGAGCTACCCTACTAATTACACACTACCTGCTCACATTCAATTACTCAAGCACTTTCTGTTCATTTTCTTCACTTGCCTTTGGCATTTTCTCAGCTTTATTTCAATGTTTCCCGTTAAAGTTTAGTAAAACGTGAGCCTCATCCAAAATGATGTACGGGAACAATATTTGTTTCGACACCTGAACATGTGTGATAGTTTTTGGCATCGTCAGTGCGTTCTTCGATAGAAGACAATGGGAGTGCCTCGACCACAGCGGAGCAGTCGAGCGCATTGAAGCGCTATGCTGCGATGCAAGAGGCCGTTGCCCGTCCAGGGTTCGAATCCCCCCTCGGTCACGCATGTTTGTGCCGCCTTTAGTATAAGCTTGTTCATAAGTAGTTTGAAAGTTTAGTTAAGTCCCATAAGCTGTACAAAAATTTGAACATTAAAGAATAAATAAATAAATTTCAATCGCAATTGGGGTTTCCCTAAGAGGACTTTTGTGAAGAACTACTTAAAAGCAACAAGTTCATTTTTTTATTTTATATCGCTAACCAGCTGATAAAAAGATAAAAATTAATTACATTTTTAATTTTGTTTTCAGGTTACTTGTACTGCAATACTAATGTCCTTTTGCCTTCCAATTATAGGGGCATGTAGACACCTGGATCTTTAATCACTCATTGTAACAATTCTGTGTTCCTTCTTCTTTGTCTCTTTGGCTTTTTTCTGTTTTAGATCAGTATTAAAAGTATTATCTATCCAAATGAGTGACGTTGCCGTCTTCTGTTTGTTTTTGGCAAAACCTGAAGGCAATAGCACAGCACTGAGATCTTGGAAACCTTTCATGTGCCCGTCTTCCCCTGCCCCCACTCCTCCCCCCCCATAGCACTATTTGAGTTAATATTCATAAAAATCCAACAGATGTCACCTCCAAATTATTTCGTCATGCGTGGAGGGAAGCGGGTATCAGCTCCACGCCACGGTAGATCCTCCGTGAATTCACTGAAATACAATTTTTGTTTAGTAATAAGACACAGTCTTGGTTGCAACTTTGTTATTTATTTTTTTACGCGTTTCGCTCTTGTGGGGCATCCTCAGAAAGTCTAGAAAATAAATGAAATGCGGGACACTCGTTCATCACATCACGCTGCACTACGCACACGAACAGTATTGCTGACTTCAACAAAATGGCACCACACATTTTCTAACGTTGTAACCATATGTGCCCCAAATTGACCCTAATAACATTCAATATTATTATGAGACAAACTAGCATACTAACAGGCACGAAAATGCCATCATTCAAAGTATTTAATTTTTCTGAACACTGTCGAGGAGACAGTAAAAATTTTGGGCTTTAGATAGCTTTTCGTTCACATAACGATTTCGGCTGCGGCACTTGAATCTCGGGTAGTTTCCCAACACAGCACTTTACAACTACAGTACCGACTTTTCCCAGGTCTGCCGTCGTACTTTCTTTGCCCTATAACACTTGAGTCTTGAGCCATTTCAGCACTTTTCCCAAACCGTCGGTATTGCATATAGAGAGCTCTGCTTTGTCTCGCTATCAAGACTTGCTTTTTTTTTTACCAATTCGGACAGTCGCCAGAAACCGGAAAGAATCTCTTCCGATCCAAAACGAAACACTCGATTAGTGCCGACATCGTCTGCAAATGGCCGAAGTTGTGACGGTAAAAAAGCCAAACAGTGAGAAGCCACAGTGGAATTCGTCAGCATCTTACATAGATTTAAGTATTCGGAAGTCTTTCTTCAATGAAGCGGAGCATGCGCGAGAGTAATTTCAGACAAGAAAAAACTGCCACCTCCCTAAATATGGTGCTGTAGGTCACATAGGTTGATCGAATACCTAATGACGAAATGAAGCAGAGCAAGGGAAATTATGCTACAGCTGGA
The DNA here is from genome assembly GCA_026315105.1 of Locusta migratoria. Lineage (NCBI taxonomy): Eukaryota > Metazoa > Arthropoda > Insecta > Orthoptera > Acrididae > Locusta > Locusta migratoria. Next base: position 39,698,100 of record CM048745.1, read on the forward strand.
ATAAGTAAAGTGTATTGTACTTAGGATCGATCATGAGGCCTCAAGGAATCAGTATGATACTGAAGTGTGAAGGGTAAACATTGTAGAGGATGATGTGAGCATGAATACAGTAACCAGATTCAGATGTATGTTTGAAGCAGGAATTCAGACCTGAAGAAGCCGCGCGATCATAAACTATTATAGAGAACCGGGCGAAGTGGCGCAGTGATGACACACTTGACTCGCATTCGGGAGAATGGTGGTTCAAATCCAACTTCGGCCATCCACATTTACGTTTTCCATATTTTTTCCTAGATCACTCCAGGCAAATGCCGGGATGGTTCCTTTCAAAGGGCACGGCCGATCTCCTTCCCCATCCTTATCTAAGCAACCCGAGCGTAAGCTCCGCTTCTAATCACCATGCTGTCGACGTGGCGTTGAACACTAATCTTCTTCCTTCATATCATAGAGAGCCAGTCTTCAGACGACGATAATACCAACAAATACATCGAAGTGACAACAGAAAAATAAGTGCTGGTATCGTGTATTGTCTCCTTTTGGGCGGAAAACTGCAGCACGGACTCGAAAACACGTCGGAAGTGACCTTCAGAAGTAGTGAGCAATGCTAGCTCTATAGCCGTATATGCCTGCGGAAGAGTTGCCGGTGCAGAATTCTGTGATTACGCTCTATAAATGTTCCAGAGATTTCATGTCGGGCAATGAAAATGGCGAGATAATTTTCTGTAATTATCCAGAATGTTCTTCAAACTGCGGCCTGGCGACAGCGCGCATTGTCCTCCTTCAGATATCCATCCTCCTTTGCGAACATGAAGTCTATCAGTCTCTTCCAACAGTCACCAAATAACGGAATCTAAGCACTTCGTGCCAATGATGGGATCAGTTGCACCAGAGTACCCTATTAATTCCCTGTAAAAACAACTCAGTCATCTACACAGTATCCCCAGGTTCTGCAGAGTCTTGCCGCGGTGAAGTGGCCTCGCGCTTTAAGGCGTCTTGCTGCGGAGCGCGCGGTTGGTCGCCGTTGGTGGTTTGAGTCCTCCCTCGGACATGGGTGTGTGCGTGTTTTTCTTGGGTTAGTGTAACTTAGTTTAAGTACGAGGCGGTATTAGACAATAAGTTTACCCTGTCGATTGTGGGCAGTGTTGTGTATGAAAGGGGAAAAATATAATCTGACGTTAAAGATAAGTCATATCTATATTTTTCTACATAATTTCCAAGTCTGAAATAAATCGCAATTTGTGATGTTATGGCTTCGCTGTATTAGGTTTAGATGAAATACCAAACTGTGGCGAATGAAAATTTGTGCCCGGCCGGGATTCGAACCCGGGATCTCCTGTTTACTAGGCAGACGCGTTGACTACCCCGCCACCGAGGACAAAGTGATCAGCACGACTGCAGAGGACTCTTCCCTGCATGTCTCCCGCCACACTTAAATCTCCATTCGCTACGCTGTCTCTTTCCTATATGTAGGACCTATAAATAGGCTGTGATATAGGAAAGAGACAGTGTGGCGAATGGAGATTTGAGTGTGGCGGGAGACATGCAGGGAAGAGTCCTCTGCAGTGAGGCTGGTCACTGTGTCCTCGGTGGCGGAGTGGTCAACGCCTCTGCCTAGTAAGCATGAGATCCCGGGTTCGAATCCCGGCCGGGCAAAAATTTTCATTCGCCACAGTTTGGTATTTGCGATTTATTTCATTCATTTGAACGCTGTAATTCGTCAAAAATATATATAATTTCCAAGTCTATTCAGACATTTGTCCGTTTTATAAGCTTCAAAAAGCAGTCCAGGAAAAAATCTGTGCGATGCATACGGAAGAAGCGTTGAACGGCTATGGGCGAAAGACGACACAGCAGGTGGACGCGCACGTGCAGTTTTACATTCTGTACACCATTGGGTAGAGGTCGACCGCGATCAAGCAGCTGACTTTCTGTTTAGGATTGTGACGGTAGATGAAACGTCGGTCCACCATTACACGCCCGAATCGAAGGCCGCAGCCATGGAGTGGAAACATCCGTCACCACCAGACCGGAATAAGTTCAAACGAACTCCGCCGGCAGGTAAAGTGCGACTCTCTGTTTTTTGGGACGCTCAAGGAGTTTTGTTGCTGGAGATTTTCGAGGATGCGGTACTGTGCCACACTGTCGAAACTGAAAGACGTGATCTGCCCCCCCCCCCCCCCCCCCAGATTTGGCGTTGTGCTGTTGGATGACGTTGCGACGACAACGCAAAACCGTACTGGTGAAATGACTTTCACGGCGGGAAATGTCATTATCCGCGCTGTTATGGCGTGGTCGGTTGAATTTGTTGTCAAAACCCAACGTTTCTTCAGAAATGTCCCCTCGGACGGGACGAAACGTTGGGTTTTCAGGACAACTTTAACCGACCGCGGCATAACACCCCGGATAATTTTAATGGAAGGCAAAAACGTATTGCAGCTCTCGGTTGCGAGCGCCTACACCATTCGCCATACACTCCCGATCTCGCACCAAGTGCATTCCGTCTATCCCCAGCTTTGAAGAAGACTCTTGGCGGAAGGCGCTTTGGAAGCAGTGCTGACGTCAAAGGAGCCCAGGTTTTTTCCTGGAAGGCTTGCTGAAGCTTATAAAGCGATATGACAAACGTCTCAATGTAGAAAAATAAATATATGTCTTACCTTTAATGTTTCATTCCATTTTTTTTCTTTTATACGCTACTCAGACCACAGTCGACAGGGGAAACTTATTTTCTGACTTCCCCTCGTAGTTTACAAATCTAGCGACTGATGACCAATGAAGTCCCATAGATTTACTAACATTTTCTTTTTTTCTTTTGTGTAGTGCCTTTTTGAGAACTTTGGCCCATTTCTTGGTGAGTTGTGTGCCACACTCGAAGCCTACCGTCAGCTCTTACCAACGGAAATCGGGAATCTGAAGGAGCCTGCGTTTGGTTTTCCGATAGGGACCGGCGGAGAAAGTGACGAGCCGAGAAAATACGCTGCAGGCAATGTCGTGCTGTTAGAGAAGGCTCTAAAGTCGGTCGCATGCTGCAATAACACGAAATGGCGCCGCGCCATCCCAAGGCATACGGCGGGCGTGCGCCCCACGTTGGTTTCTCTCGTTATTCACGCAGTGTGTTAAAATGACAGCTACACCGAAACACTGCAGCCTATGACCATTAAGTGCACCTCGCCTGCCTCTGCGTTGTCCAAATATTTCCAAAATGGGATATACGTATAGTGCGCGTTCAAAGTCTGCTAGTTTCCTTCGCACGGACATAATGACGTCAGAATCCTTTTCAGATGAATCACCGGAGTAAAATGACAGTTGTGTGAATGCACCGCTCTTTTAATATTGTGTACATGATTCTAAAGTCTCTGCATCTGTTCACAGTGCAATCGTACAACCATTGGTACATCAGTGTATTGTGATATGTATTTTTTGTTATTTAAATGTGGACCGTGATAAGCAAGGATTGGACATGAGTCTGTAACAAAAAGAATCGATTAGTCTGCATAATATTTTTTAACATAATGAAATAGTGAACTTTGGTGTGCTTGTGTTGGTACAAAATCTCGCTAATATACAGTTCTGTAATTTAATACTAAGACGACATCTGGCAATAGTAGAGTAGACTACTGGTTCTAGTCTATGGGGCTTTTCTGTTGACTCTTGTAGCACTGTCCTGGTACTCCCTGTCCGGTGCTTTGGGTGCGGGCATACACAGGCGAGGCCCCTTCTCCCCACTGGGTGGCGCGTGACGTAAGCATAGAGGTAACGAGACTGCAGGCGCTACCGGCGGCCGAAGTACTACGCAGCAATTTATCGCCTCTTCCTGTAGTTGCGTGGACTGACGACATTTTGTGGCGAAGGGAGACACCTCTACACATTCCACCAACTTTCTGGCTGGACTGGTACTCTTCAGCCGACAGATTTTGAATCAGTGACAAAATTTTTCAAAATCGCAACATAGTGACAAGCATAGGTGACTGTCGTCATGAGATAGCTGAGAGTGATTGGGGGGCATACTATAACAAAATCATGGCGAGGGACGCAAGAAAAAGAGCGTTATTTATCCTTATTTTTATAAGAGACTAGCTGAAAACCCGCCATTTCCCAGGTGTTTATTTATTTATTTATTCCATTTTTCACGTATATATTCATTTGTATAAAGGCTGTATGTCTGTAAAATCTCTTGGGAATACAGTTAGTAGTAAAGAAGAAATAGATTATAATTTGATCCGGAAACGAGCGGCTTTCCATATCCGTTACTCTTTATGTGCTCTTATCTCATGAACTACATGTTCTACTATGATACAATTTAGCAGGTACATTCAACTATATGTGTGTACACTGTCTATAAAATTTCCTCCAGCTACAATTTGTAACGTACAAATTATAAATTGTGACGTCAAATCGAATTCCGTAGCTTTACTCCATGAACAGCTGAAAAGTAGTAAGCGAGAAACTTTTTTCCTTTCCTCATTTTGCTATGGTTGTCTGCGAGAAAAAGTGTAATAAAGTTTTGAAATTATGTTTTACATTTGTTGCAAGTCGATAAGTACTGTCATTCTCATAATGCGTATTTATATCGCCGCATAATGTGGCAGTTTTTGCGATTGGTATTGTTTATGACGTCATATCTACTGAACCATGTAACGTATGTGATTAGTTACATGCAATAGTTACATGGTAAGGAATGTGAGTGCCAAATTTGATTTCAATCCGTCCAGTGGTTTAAGAGAATCTGAGCAGCATTGTCGCTAAATGCAGCACTTTTTCTCGTATTTCATTTCTTATGATGTCGTATCTCGTTAACTATTCGTCCTACGTGATTCTTACACTTTACGTGGACCGTCCTCGTGGAATGAAGCTTACGTGTACAAAATTTCATAAAGATTGCAACAAAAATGTAGAATTGCATGCAACACGTACACACGAATACACAAATATACGGACACTGCTTTATATATTAGATTAAGGAAATGTTCAAATGTTTGTAGAACTTATAGGACTTAACTACGGGGTCATCAGTCCCTAAGCTTACAAACTACTTATGAACTAGCTAAGACTAAGGACGGCACAAATATCCATGCCCGCGGGGGATTCGAACCCCCGACCGCAGTGGCCGTGCAGACCGTGACTGGAGCGCCTCAGTCTCCTCGGCCACCGCGGCCGGCTAGATTAAGGAGACAATGTGAGTAGTTTCGAAAGACTGTTGGCGAATGATGCTGCCACTTATCGGTTAGAAAAAACACCAGAAGATCAAAAGCAACTGCAAAATAATTTACGTAATATATTGTCCATGGTGCGTAAAATGGCCATTGGCTGTAATAATGAGAAGTGTGAAGCCATCCACAAGAACACTAAAAGAAGCCTGTTGAACTTCATTTACACGATATGTCTGTCAAAACTACAGGCCGTCAATTCAACTACATACCTACGAGTAACAATCACAAATAAATTAGAAACAACACATACAAAATATTGTAGGGAATGTGATCCAAAGACTACGTTTCGTTGGCAGAACACTTAGAAGATGCCACAGCACTGCTAAAAAGACTGCCTACACCACAATTATGCGTCCTGTTTTGGAGAATTGATGTGCATTGTGAGATTGACAAACGATTTAGAGAAAGTTCGGAGAAGGGTATCTCGTTTTGCATTATCGCTATATTGGGGAGTCTCACGGAAATTATGCACGAATTGTGGTGGAAATCATTAAAAGAAAGGCATTACTCGTTGCGTCGAGATCTATTGGCGAAATTTCTTCCACCAACTATCTCTTCCGAATGCCAACAGATTTTGTTAGCACAACATAAGAAGACATGATCATCACAATAAAATAGCAGAAATCGGATCGAAAACTGAAAGATTTAGGCGTTTCTTTTTTGCGTGAGCTTTTAGAGAATGGAACTAGAGAAACATCATAAAAGCGGTTCGATGAACCCTCTGCCATGCACTTCAGCGTGACTTGCAGAGTATTTCTGTAGATGTAGTAGACAGATGTCGTGGTGTGAGGCACGCAGGCAAGCGAGAGGGGAGGGGAAATGCCAGCTGAAGCAAGGCTGCAGGAGGCGGTGCCTTCATCTAGGAAGGGTGCGGCACTGATGGGCAGTACTGGGGTGAGCTGCCGGTCAGTTGGGGGAAGGTAACAATTCCGTCGAAATGTTTATTAAGCTTATGGGACTTAACTACGGTGTCATCAGTCCCTAAACTTACAAACTACTTACGAACTAGCTAATACTAAGGACGGCACAAATATCCATTCCCGAGGGGGGATTCGAACCCCTACCGTAGTGGCCGTGCAGACCGTGACTGGAGCGCCTCAATCCTCTCGGCCACTGCGGCCGGCAATTCCGTCGAGAAAAAATACAGGGGGGGGGGGGCAGGTTTTGGAAGGGAAGGACGCAGCAACAGGCCGGGGGTCTCCGAGACTGATTCTATTTTATTGCTGCATCAGCTTCTTCTTCATCTACATCTACATAGATACTCTGCAAATCATATTTAGTTGCCTGGCAGAGCGTTCATTAACCACTTTCTCTACCGTTCCATTCCCTAATAGCGTGCGGGAAGAAAGAACACGTCAATAGTTCCGTTTTCGATCTTATTTCTCTTATTCTATTGGGATGGTCATGCCTCCCTATATTGGTGGGTGCTAGCAAAACATTTTCACATCCAGAAGTGAAAGTAGGTGATTGAAATTTCGCAAATAGATCTCGCCGCAACGAATAATGATTTCTATCTGAAATCGTGTAGCATTTCCGTCACTCTTTCCCCCCTGTAACGTGATAAAACAAAACGAGCTGCCCTTGTCTGGACCTTCTCAATGTCTTCCGTCAGTCCCACCTGGTGAGGGTCCAACACTGGGCAACAGTACTCCAGGAGAGAACGCACAAGTGTGATGTAGGCAGTCTGTTTGATGGAGCTGTTGCATCTTCGAAGCGTTCTCCCAATGAAACGTAACCTTTGGTTCGCCTTTCCCACAATATTTTCTATGTCTCTCTCCAGTCTAAGTTGTCCATAACTGTAACTCCTAGGTATTTGGTAGAATTTACGACCCTTAGGTTTGAATGATTTATTGTGTTCGTGAAGTTCAGCGGATTTCTGTTATTGGTGATGTGTATTACTTCACACTTTTCATTATTTAGTGTTAATTGCCAATTTTCGCGCCATGTTGAAATTTTGTCTAAATCGCTTTGTAGCTGCTTTTGATCCTCTGTTGACTTCACTAACCGATAAACGACAGTATCATCTGCGAACAGTGTAAGGGAGCTATTCAGATTGTCTCCTAAATCTTTTATAAACACGAGGAAGAGTAGGGGATCTATAACGCTTGCCTGGGGAACGCCTGTGTGTTGGAGCGTAAGGCTTTAGGAAGAGAATAAACTTATCCGCTCTGCCACGTGCAACATTACACGCCCGTAAATCGCATGGAGACTTTCGCGACAGACGCTGACGAAGCAAAATTTCAAACTGGTTTGCATGTACGATACATAGTGTCCAGCATCGGATTCTATGACCGAGGCTTTCATTACGTGAGTTGATGCAGCAGCTACCTTGTCTGCTAGTTTGTTACTACATATTCGAGAGCTATATATATATATATATATATATATATATATATATATATATATATTTTCAGTGTTTTGTGGATTTATTCCGCATGGCACTGTTGCGTTGATACTGTTGTACGAACTACTCGCTGCCTAATTAGCTGTCGACCGTCCTCTTTTGTTCATTACTGATTTTAGCAGATTCTGAGTTGTTGCCGTGCTGTGTATTCAAACCTATTGTAATATTAATCACTTCTCGATTTCCTTCGAGTTGTATGCTACACTCGATTGTGGAGGTTAAATTCGCAGAAGAGTCCAACCGTCCGCAGGGTCGGCAGGCAGTTCAATGAGCCCGCTACAGCCGCTGAATGGGAGCGCGCTTTGCCCCTGCCCGGCGCGGCCCGTGTACTGCCCGCCCACCGGCAAACACTCGGCGCGCTGCTCGGCCGTGGCTGGCAGAGGGCGGCCGCGTGTCCGGCAGACGGTCGGCTCTCTACACGGCAGGCTGCTCACCGCCAGCACAGGCGGGACACGTGCTGCTTGACGGCAGTCCAAGCGTTCAGTGTCCTCCCGTGTTACGCATGAATGTCCAAAATACTCAAGGCCGCTGTGCAGTTGACCGTCTGGCTGACGTAATAGTAGAGAGTCTATCACTGTTGCGAAGCCATCTTCTATTACGTGTGGTGTCGCACAAGTCTGAAGTGCGCGCCACCTACTTTCGCCGCGCGCCGCCACGCACGCACGGCGCGGCGTTCTTACGTCAGCCACGAGCGCCCTCTGCTGCAACTCCACTCGTGGCCACCACTTGACTGTATCGGTCACTTAGGATTAGGACAGCCACTAAGACTCATCAGTAGGCAGGCTTCTACCTAGTTATACTATGTATCTGCATTCCACTAGTCTTCAGTTAACAATTCTAAGTATTGTAAGATTTCTGCTAAATATATATCTTGTTCTAATCTAGCTTAGTGTTTCTAGTTTCTGCTGCCCCACTGTCTGATCACCTCAGACTCTGTACCCGCACACGCGTGCATCCTATTTCCCTGTCGATCTCTCTCTACTCGGCCACCGACACCCAGGACAACCGGCGGAAACAAGACACAAAAGTGGCGAAGAAGGATACAAAATTACGAACTCGGCCTGCAGTGTAACTAAACAAAGCGGAAAAGAAACAAACGATGGACAACTGAGCACATACTAAAACTATTGACCATGATAAGAGCACAAGGTCAAATGGCATAATGTCGTTAACATACACTGTTGAATTTGTATTATTTTCATTCAATTTTAAGACGAAAAGCTTTTATTTCTTCCCAAGAAAGAAGTCTGAAAATCAAATTTTTGAAAATATATGGGACCAAAATACTGTGGTCATCACTCCTTAGGCTTACAAAGTACTTAGACAAAACTATATGAAGGACGACACAGTTATACCCGACGGAGGACTCGGACCTCCAGCGGGAGCCGACTCGTAGCCCCTGATATGACAGCTAGAACATTTCGTCCATCCCACGCGGAAATGACGTCTGATGTCATCATTTGATCTTTTCCACAACGAGTGTCGCTACTTGTTCCCCTCTCCTGTAGTCACCATCCTCACTGCTAATTCTAACAATTTTTTTTACTTCCTACGTTTTGAACACTACTGGCCATTAAAATTACTACACCGGGAAGAAATGCAGATGACAACCGATATTCATTGGACAAATATATTATACTAGAAATGATATTTGATTACGATTTCACGTGATTTGGGTGCATAGATCCTGAGAAATCAGTACCGAGAACAACCACCTCTGGCCATAATAACGGTATTGATACGCCTGGGCATTGTGTCAAACAGAGCTTGCATGGCGTGTACAGGTACAGATGCCCATGCAGCTTCAACACGATACCACATTTCATCAAGAGTAGTGACTGGCGTATTGTGACGAGCCAGTTGCTCGGCCACCATTGACCAGACGTTTTCAGTAAGTGAGAGATCTCTATAATATGCTGGTCAGGGTAGCAGTCGAACATTTTCCGTATCCAGGAAGACCCGTACAGAACGTGCAACATGCGGCCGTTCATAACACTGCTGAAATGTAGGGTTTCGCAGGGATCGAATGTAGGGTAGAGCCAGGGATAAATCTGAAATGTAACGGCCACTGTTCAAAGTGACGTCTATGCGAACAAGAGGTGACCGAGACGTGCAACCAATGGCACCGCATACCACCAAGCCGGTGTGTGTTTACCGCGATGTCGCCAATCACGGATGCGCCCATCATGATGCTGTAAGCAGAATCTGGATTCATCCGCAAAATGACGTTTTGCTCTTCGTGCACCCAGGTTCGTCGTTGCGTACACCATCACAATCGCTTTTGTCTGTGATGCAGCGTCAAAGGTAACAACAGCTATGGTGTCCGAGCTGATAGTCCATGCTGATGCAGAAGTCGTCGAACTTTTCGTGCAGATGGTTGTTGGCTTGCAAACATCTCCTTCTGTTGACTTAGAGATCGAGACCTGGCTGCACGATCCGTTAAAGCCATGCAGATAAGTTGCCTGTCATCTCGACTGCTAGTAATGCGAGGCCGTTGCTATCCAGCACGGCGTTCCGTATTGCCCTCCTGAACCCACCGATTTCATATTCTGCTAACAGTCAATGGATCGCGACAAATGCGAGCAGCAATATCGCGATACGATAAACCGCAATCGCGATAGGCTACAATCCGACCTTTATCAAAGTCGCAAATATGATGGTACGCATTTCTCCTCTTTACACGAGGCATCACAACAACGTTTCACCAGGCAACGCTGGTAAACTGCTGTTTGTGTATGATAAATTGGTTGGGAACTTTCCTCATGTCAGCACATTATAGGTGTCGCCACCGGCGCCAACATAGTGTGAATGCTCTGAAAAGATAATCATTTGCATATCACAGCATCTTCCTGTCGGATACATTTCGCGTCATCTTCGTGATGTAGCAATTTTTTTAGGGAATACAGCGATGGCTTCTAGCCCTGAGTAGCTCGATGGTGGTCATCGCGGACTAGCACGCAGGAATTGGAAGAACAGTTTTTCATGCTTTCATAAAGATTTCTTCCACTGAAGATTCTTCGTGCATTACTCTGTGAGGTTTTAGCAATATCTACCAGTCTTATTTCAACATACCATCATGTAATCCGATTTTTTTAGTTTTTAGGTATTCACGTATAAGCAGTTTACTGGTATTTAAAATGTTGCAATGTTTGTAAATCTTAGGGAGTCAACTTGTCTCGGCATCAGTCCCAAGGCTTACAAACTACTTAAAATAATTTATGCTAAGGACAACAACTACACCCATGCCAGACGAAGAACTCGAACCTCCAACGACGATCAATGGCGCACTCCGCAGCTATAGTCCGCGTCAGGTATGAAGGCGGCCCAGTTTTCAGCTGTTCTGCGCATCCCCCTCCATTTCCGCACTGGCAGCCAATGGCATTCACTGTGTGGGCGCGTAGCTGGCCGCGAGATACGCCATGCTTCTCCAGCAGGCTCCACTGTTAGCGCGGAAGCGCCTACCTACATTACGTCGCGGCGGAGTGGCCGAGCGCCTTGAGGCGCTATGTTCCGATGCGCGAGGACGTTCCCCGTCGGGGGTTCGAATCCCGCCTCGGGAATAGACGTTTGTGCTGTCTTTATTTACTTCATAAGTAGTTTGTAAGTTCGCCTTGGAACGCTCGACCACGCTACCACGGTACTGATTTTCCTTCCAATGTTCAAATGTTTGTCAAGCTTAAGGGACTTAAGGGTCTATTTAGAAAATGCGCGCTTTTGCGCTGATGGATGACAACGTTGTTTGAAATAATTAAGTCTGTAGCTGTGTCTCAGTTTTCAGTTGATCACCGGTTCTTGTAATCTGCAAGTCTAGGAAGCTGAGCACACCCCGTACTTCTGTTTCAAAAGTAAAATTTAAATTTTATTTAATAAGTTTAAAATACCGACAGCTAGTGAATGTCATTCTCGTTACTTGTCACAAGCATAAAGGTATCGTCATAGTATTAGCTTAGTCTTCTCAAACATAGCAGCGTAGATGCTAAAGTTCATATATTCCAAATTATTAATGAAAATATATCTCAGGTTTCGTGACAAGGGTGAACCCATAGGTAGGCCCCTTACGACAGTAGGATCTTTGGTTAAAAGTAAAGTACTTGAAAGAGGGTGAAAGTGTAACAATTTCCAATAATTCATTTCCCACTTTCCCGTGTCACATGAAATTATTAAACATAAAAAGTTTCATCAAATGGTACATTAGTACAGAGGTTAGTGATGTAAAAAGAGAGAGGAAGCACATTTTAGACAGTACTTGCTCCTACATCTGTCGCGCCATTTCGTAATTGTTTTCACACTATTTGAAAGGTAAAAATTCCCCTATTCTTACTTGAAAAAAAGAGGACTACTGCAACAACTAACATTTGGATGAATAGCATTAATTTTATATAATTTTGTCTGTTCCCGCCGAAATTACTGCCTAGGGTTCGTCGTTGAAATGTTATCCTCTTTCCAATTAGTGTCCACACATTCAACCAAACCATTAAAAGCGTTTCTGTCTTTCGAAAATAGTAAAATAGGACTATTATCAATTGGTAAAATATATTCTACTCGATGAATTTTTCAGCTCTAGGTACATAATGAGCAACATTAATACGGATGAATGAAGAAGTTTCGTGATTTTAACAACTAAGACCTTATTATCAGCCAATTGTGTGTTAAAATTACCGGACAGCAGTCTCAAAAGTGCGATGTATATAGTTATTTAAAACACTTCGGTATGAAGCTATTTGCCAAGATCACATATTTGTTTTCGTCACATTTATTAGCAGATAACTAGTTTCGATTAACTCAGGTCTCCATATTCAGGTCAGTTTTACATATACAGAAAGATGAACACGGTGATTTCTGAATGTAAAATATTTTCTCAAGATGATGGCCAAGCTATTCGAAACTAGTAATCTGATAATAAATGTGATGAAAATAAATTTGCTATCTTGGCAAATAGTTTCATGCTGAAGTTCTTTTTATATAAAATGTAAAATCTGTGTGTGTAAATGTCTTCATTACGAACTGCCACGGTTGGACGGTAGCCTTTGCTTTGTGTTGCGGAGCGGTTACCATTGAACACGGTGTTTCCGAGAGAGCGCTCGAAAAAATCGCAGGTCATAGAGGGTGCTCCGATGAACAATTTGAGGTGTTGTATAAGCATTCTGTGACAGCTCGATATTAAACTTGCAAGAATTATTACCGGAAATAATTTAAAAAAATGAGTTTCTGTTTCATCAAACTCGATCAAAGTGGCGAACACGGCGAAAACAGTAGCAAATTTGGAGAAACTCTTTCTTAATTAAGTAAAAAACTATAGCTCCGATCGAAAAGTGTTAAGTTAGAAACTTGTATGGCTTAAACTCTGAATCTACTTTTTCTAAGTATCGATTGGTTTATTAGGTTTCCAGACGTGTTGTTGTTGTTGTGGTCTTCAGTCCGGATACTGGTTTGATGCAGCTCTCCACAATACCCTATCCTGAGCAAGCCTCTTCATCTCCACATAAGAAAGGCAACCTACATCTGTCTGAATCTGCTTACTGTATCCATCTCTTGGTCTTCCTCTTCAATTTTTACCCCACACACTTCCCTCTAATGCTAAATTTACGGTTCCCCGATGTCTAAGAATGTGTCTTATCAAACGATCCCTTCTTTTAGTCAAGGTATGCCAAAAATTTCTTTTCTCCCCAATTCTGTTCAGTACCTCCTCATTAGTTACGCGATCCACCCACCTAATCTTCAGCATTCTTCTGCAGCACCATATTTCAAAAGCCTCAATCCTCTTCCTGTCCGCACTGTTTATCGTCCATGTCTCACTCCCATACAAGGCAACACTCCACACAAATGCCTTCAGAAAGGTCTTCCTTAGGCTTAAATCAATATTAGATGTGAACAAATTTCTCTTTTTCAAGAACGCTTTTCTACCCATTGCCATTCTGCATTTTATATCCTCTGTACTGCGACCATCATTTGTTATTTTACTGCCCAAGTAACAAACCTCATCTACCTCCTCTATTGCTTCGTTTCCCAATCTAATTCCTTCAGCATCACCTGATTTTCTTACACTGCACTCCATAACCGTAGTTTTGGTCGTGTTAATGTTCATCTTATATGCACCTTTCAGCACACTGTCCATTCCGTTCAATTGCTCTTCCAGGTCCCTTGCTGTATCTGACAGAATTACTATGTCGTCGGCAAAACGCAATGTTTTTAATTCTTCACCCTGAACTTTAATTCCTTCTCCAAATTTCTCCTTGCTTTCCTTTATAGCTTGTTCAGTGTACAAATTGAATAACAATCGAGAAAGTCTACAACCCTGTCTTACCCCCTTTCCAACCACTGCATCCCTTTAATGCCCTTCAACTCTGACAACTGGTCTGGTTTTTGTACAAGTTGTAAATCACCTTACGTTCCCTATATTTTACTCCTGCTTGCTTCAGAACTTTAAAGAGTTTATTCCAATCAACATTGTCAAAAGCCTTCTCCAAATCTACAAAAGCTAGAAATGTAGGTTTGCCTTTTCTTAATCTATCTTCTTGGATAAGCCGTAAAGTGAGTATTGCCTCCCGTGTTCCTACATTTCTCCTGAACCCAAACTGATCTTCCCCGAGGTCGGCTTCTATCAGTTTTTCCATCCTTCTGTATATAATTCGTGTTAATATTTTGCAACCATGACTTATCAAACTGATGGTTCTTTAGTTTTCACACCTGTCTGCACCTGATTTCTTTGTAATGGGGATTATTACATTTTTCTTAAAGTCTGAGGGTATTTCGCCTGTCTCATACATCCTACACACCAGTTCAAATAGTATTGTCATGGCTCGTTCTCCCAGAGACTTTAGTAGCTCTGAGGGTATGTCATCTACTCCAGGGGCCTTGTTTCGACTTAGGTCTTTCAGTGCTCTGTCAAATTCATCTCTCAGTATTGTATCTCCTATTTCATCCTCATCTACTTCTTCTCCCCTTTCTACATTATTGCCGCTAAGTTCATTTCCTTCATAGAGCCTCTCTATGTACTCTTTCCACCTTTCAGCTTTCCCTTCTTTGCTGAGAACTGGTTTTCCATCAGTGTCCTTGATATTCATAGAGCTGTTTTTCTTATTTCCAAATGTTTTTTATTTTCCTGTAGGCTGTATCTATTTTTCCCCTATTTATACATTCTTCTACATCCTTGCATTTGCCTTCTAGCCCCTCCTGCTTAGCCATTTTCCACTTCCTGTCAATCTCATTTCTTAGTCGTCTGTATTCCATTTTACCTGTTTCATTTACTGGATTTTTATATTTTCTCCTTTCATCAATTAAATTTAGTATCTCCTGTGATATCCAAGGATTTTTTGTAGGTCTTTCCTTCCTACCTATTTTGTCCTCTGCTACCTTCACTATTTCATCTCTCAATTTTACCCATTCCTCCTCTACTGTTTTATTTTCCCCTGTTTCTGTCAATTGTTGCCTAAAGCTCCCTCTGAAATTCTTAAGACCCTCAGATTCCTTCAATTAATCCACGTCCCATCTCCTTATTTTCCTACCTTTTTGTAGTTTTAGTTCCAGCTTACAGTTCATAACCAACAAGTTATGGTCAGAGTTTATATCTGCCCCTGGGTATGTCTTACACTGTAAAACCTGGTTCCGAAATCTATGTCTTACCATTATAAAATCTATCTGGTATCTCCCGGTGTCTCCTGGTCTCTTCCACGTATACAACCTTCTTTTGTGATTCTTGAACCAGGTGTTTGTTATAACTAAATTATGTTCTGTGCAAAATTCTACCAGGCGGCTTCCTCTTTCATTCCTTTTGCCCAGACCATATTCACCTGCTATCTTCCCTTCCCTTCCTTGTCCTACTACCGAATTCCAGTCTCCCATAACAATTAAGTTTTCCTCTCCCTTAATTGTCTGAATTAATTTCCTTTAGCTCCTCATATATTTCTTCGATTTTCTCATCATCGGCAGAGCTAGTTGGCATATAAACCTGTACTACTGTTGTCGGTGTTGGCTTCGTATCTATCTTAACAATGATAATGCGATCACTGTGCTGGCCATAGTAGTTTACCCGCATTCCTATTTTCTTATTCATTATCAATCGTACTCCTGTGATACCCCCAATTGATTTTGTATTTATAATCCTGTACTCCCCTGACCAGAAATCCTGTTCATCCTGCCACCGAACTTCACTAATCCCCACTATATCTAACTTCAACCTATCCATTTCCCTTTTTAAATTTTTTAATATTTCCTACTCGATTAAGGGATCTAACATTCCACGCTCCGACCCGTAGAATGCCAGTATTGTCTTTCCTGATGATCACATCCTTCTGAGTAGTCCCCGACCGGAGATCCGAATGGGGGACTATTTTACCTCCGGAATATTTTACCCGAGAGGATGCCATCATCATATGTTCATACAGTAGAGCTGCATGTCCTCGGGAATGGTAACGGCTGTAGTTTCCCCTTTCTTTCAGCCGTTCGCAGTAGCTGTGTGGCAAAGCCATCTTAGCTGATGTTACAGGGCCAGCTCATTCATCCAGACTGTTGCCCCTGTAACTACTGAAAAGGCTGCTGCCCCTCTTCAGGAACCACACGTTTGTCTGGCCTCTCCACAGATACTCCTCCGCTGTTGTTGCACCTACGTTACGGCTATCTGTATCGTTGAGGCACGCAAGCCACCCCACCTCGGCAATGTCTGTGGTTCATGGGAGTTTCCAGATATTTTGGTAAAACCCCAACCAACCGTTAAGAATTTGATTAGTCTTAAAGCGTTAACATTCAAGTTCCAAAACTAGCTATTTACTGCAAGTATAGCTACCGGTAAGTCAAAAGGAACTTTTCGACAAAGTAAGAATAGTAATTTTTGAGATACGTAGATTTTTTTTAAAAAAAGGCCTTTTAGAAAATTGGCTAGATCTTCCCAGGGATAGACGTACAGCAAAGGTTTTCGGATTATTTTGTTTATTTTAAAGATTCAAAAGGTCTTCGAACAAGTTGCACTTTCTTATTATTTTCAACTGGCTAACTCAATATCTATGTTGTTAAATAACCTTTAAAAAACTAAACTGCTGGCATTTTGTGGAGCGATTATATCAAATTAAAATCACTGTGATCCGGGAACATTTCATCGTTCAATAAAATCGACTGGTTATTATTAACATTTTAGAGTAATGCTCATGGAGCGGTTTAACATTGAATACTAATATTTACAAGAGAAATATTAGGTGATATATGTCTTTTAGTATTAGGAACAGACAACAAAGTGAGGCGTGCTGAGAAGTCACGCGGTGGGGTGGGGCGGATTGGTGGAGAGGGGCGCGCGCGCAGTCAGGAGACGAGGAGAACACTGGCGCTGAACGCAGGTAGGGCCGCGCCTGCAAAGTGTCCGATGCCACGGCCTCAGGTCGTGTGCCAGTGTCCTTCTGTATTTACTCGGGCGTATCTTAGAGATATTTACACGAGTATTAGGCATTTTCGCTTTGAAGCAAATCAGCCAGCAAAATAGTTTCACTTCATTTCATTTACATTTCTGTACATTTACAGTCATTTTAATAATTATGTTGTACTACCTTTGTATTTCGTGTCATATCTTAAATGTTTTGGGTAATTAATGGTATCAACGCTAAATTAATTGGTGATTTCGATAACATTTCCTTTATTGCTGAATTTATTTTGGTACAAATATTTAAATGCAACGAATGCCTACTGCGATATTTCAGGTGGTGCCTCAACACTCCGCCAGCACCAGCAGCCGACCGAATCTCTTCCAGGCTTCCGTATTATTTTGTATATCTTGATAGGTCACACATTACTCAGAAAAAAAGAGTCTTAGACTCTTCATTCAAAAAGAATGTAGTCCATGATAACTACATTCAAGTTTATGCGTGAATTTAATCACCCGCAGTAGATATTTTTAATGGAAAAGTTTTCTCTGTTCTAGATGGACGGAGAAAAACATTAACATTACTTAAATTCGTGAAACAACCTGCAATCTACTTACACAAATATTGTTTACAAAGTACAGAAATGGAAATGAACAGATGTTCTTTTTTAAAGCGTTCGTTCTAGAAGTCATTTTTGACTCAATTAATACAATTGTTGAATAACTTGGAAGTAAAACGCCTTACGAAGAAAATAACACTAAAACCGTTAGTGTATGTCGATCCTGTGAGAAGATCCATCCAAATTCTGAAGTGGCCTTTTTTCTTAACAAAATGAATGGATGCACCCCTAAAATCGAGTTATTGCTAATCCGGTTATTTATGGTTTATAGCGATTTTTCCAATCGATAGTGCTTTTAAGCCCTACAGTTTTTTTCCATATTTGGGACAGTTTTCAGCGCGTACGCCAAGTTGGATTGAGTTTTATTAAATTTGAATTCAATTTAGGATTTAATTTCTTATACGCTTATATACATTTTATTTTCTCATGTAATTAATTTCGCATTTGTTTGTCCCTAAGACTGAGACTAACAGCGAATTTGGGGTCGAAGGAACCAACTGAACTGCAATATTATCGTGCCTCACACAGCGAACGTACTATTTGCACTGTAGCCTACTGTGCTGAAACTGACGGCGACCCACTTGAATCTAACAGTGGCATGGGCGAGTGTCACCCTGACCACATCACAAGCAGCTACACCATCTGAGTATCCGCTGGGGTCTCATACACAAGTTTCTTCAGATATCCCCGTAGCAAATAATCAAGGAGATAGAGGTATGTTGGCCTCGAAGCACTGTCAGATGTCAGTGAGTTATCCGAAACTTTACCGCCACAGCTACAAGATATTGAGTGTACGTATCTGGAACCACTGAGTAGTGAATGGGTCTGTTGTTGATTAATAGGGCAGTGTAAATACGATAGTACAGCGCTATCTTGTGGATAAGTAAAAGACACACACCTGCGTCATGACTTGATAGTAATCACTCTTGGCCTCCTTGTTTCCTTGCATGTGCATGTCACTTCCAGATAAGATGCTGAACAGTAATGCGAGACAAGGCGGCAGACGAGTTTACTTCCACATCTCATTACGGCAGCTTTTCCGACCTACAGTTTCTTTCTTCAAAATGTTCATTGGAGCAGTTCTTATGTCTTGATAAATTATTGCACGCTGTTACGGAAACGCCATGTATCGCTAACTTTACATTGTTATACAGTTAATTTTATGGATACTACTTCTCAGGTGTTTATGATAAACATAAAACACCATTCTTATTCATTATACGAAGGGTGAAACTTAAATAGTGGCATCTATTTTTTCACGACCGAAACAAAAGCGTTTGTACCTGTTACTGCCCTTCAAAGTAGTAACCAGATTTGTGTAGAACCTGTTGCCAGCGATGTGGAATGTGCAGTATACCGTCAGCAGAGCCTGTTCTGTTGATGGTGCGAATGGAGCGGTCTACTGCCTGTCGAATCTGTGGAACAGGTCTGAAGAGAATGCTACTAAGTGGTTCCTTCGTCTTCGGAATCAAACCAAAGCCACAAGGACTTAACTTAGGGGAGTATAGTGGGTGGTACAGTACTTCCCAGTCCCACTCACCGAACAGAGCATCCACAACTGTGTATGCGTACGCGCATTGTCGTGCAAAATGATGGGTGGGTTGCACAGAAAGTGTTGCCGATTACGTGGAGGAACGTAATGCATCAGGATAACACCATCGTTCGTTGAAGGCTTTTACCAAAATGTTTGTTTAGCTTATGGGACTTATCAAAGGGGTCGTCAGTCCCTAAACTTACAAACAACTTATGAACTAGCTAATACTAAGGACAGCACATATCCATGCCCGAGGAGGTATTCGAACCCCCGACCGTAGTGGTTGTGCAGACCGTGACTGGAGCGCCTCAGTCTCCTCGGCCACCGCGGCCGGCACTGTTACCCAGAGTGCACTTTTATGTATGGCAATATCAATTCTCCGCTCGCCTCTTTAAGACCTGATGACACTTTCGTGCTGTAGACATACAATCGTGGTCCAACTCCGTTGTTTCCGTTTGGAAAACACAGTGGCACCGTTACGTTAGACCGTTCGCTCACAAGTAACAGCGTTTCCCTCGATTGTGCACACGCCCCTGACGGGGGATGGGCGAGTCCATTTCCTGGTGTGTCAAAAAAGTGTACTATCACCGACAATAGCAGATTCCATTGTAAAGTATGTCTACAGCAGTGTTGCCACTATTTTAGTTTCAAACATTGTGGAATAGCCATCAGTGTTGAGAGATAGAATAAGAAAGACGTAGAGTAATAAAGTAATGGTGAATACAAAAAGCAGTATAGGATATGAAAGAGTCAGATAAATATAGCATAGATCAGCAAGTAAAATAAATAACGAAAATACAATCCTTTAGTTTGGTAACGCCTTATATGTTACATGTTGCAATATACATCGAAATCTTAAAATGCTCGTGACAAGTGAAAGAAGACTGGGACAACAGTTTGGCTATGAGCGCCTTTTATGTGGGCAAATAATACGAATATTAAAATTATGAAGATTATAAAATGAAGATTTTGTGCCGTTTGTAGAATTCAGGAAATGCAATCCCTACAAAACCGATGCATATTTCAAAAATTCTCATTTGTGCAAATTATTAAGGTAAATATGAATCAAATACAGTATGAACAAATTTTATTGCACAGTTACAGGATTGCACAACTGCATTTTTTTTTTTTTTTTTTTTGAGGAAGAAATAAAGGAGAATAAAGGCCGTAAAGGATTCGACGATAAATCTAACATTCCTCCGTAGCGAGCTGAGGGCAAGATAATAAGAAGCTGTAGAATGTGGCATGAGAAACGGAAGGGGAAAGTACGGAGTGTCGTTTTGTCACCGTCGGTCTTCTGCATTGACAACGCCTGTCAGCGCTTGAGTTGTTCGATTTGTTGGGCGGGTCTCCGCCCTCGGCGGCGACTGCCCTCGTGGTCCGCAGACATGGCGGGTGTTACCTGCCTCAGTGGCGGCGGCAGGCAGTCGAGCGCCTGTGGCCGAGGCGCGCAGCTGAGCGGCCTCGTCTGATTTACGGCAGGGCGGCGGTTACGGCGCCGTGGCAGATAGCATCGGCCGGCGATTACACGGCACACGGCCCGTGGAGGGCCGTCCCACACTGCCGTAAAGCAGGCGGCGCGGGACACCTACCTGCTGTACTGGGCAGTCGCGCTGCAGCAGCGGCCGCTGCTTGTCATAGCGCGAGGCGGCTGCCCTGGTTAATAAGACATTCCACACTGCTTCCGAGCAGGTCAGATTTCTCCATCGACTGGCTGAACACCCGGCGTTGCCCGTGCGTTTCTTTCCTCCATACTCTTGCCGTCTACCGCTCCTCTACTCCTCTCTGACTCTCTCTCATGTGCCCATCTTCTCCTTCCCCACCTCTTCCGCTCCCTCCACCTTTTAGTTCTCTCTCTCTCTTCTCTCTCTCTCTCTCTCTCTCTCTCTCTCTCTCTCTCTCTCTCTCTCTCTCTCTCTCTCTCTCTCTGTGTGTGTGTGTGTGTGTGTGTGTGTGTGTGTGTGTGTGTGTGTGTGTCCAGTCTGCCTCTTCATCTCCTCATTACCCATCTAAATGACGGAACACGTATAGCTCTCACTCCTGTCGAACAGGAATTAACTCATGAAATTGTAAATGATGTCTTTCAGAAAATTATTGTGGTCCTCTACAAATGGACTCTCATTAAACTTTGATAAAACCCCATAGACAGGGTGAATCAGCTAACACTTGCACCGCACACCGCAGGAATTGCCGAAATGGAAAGTGTGACTGGTGTGTGGTTTTCACAGAATGAATTGGTAGACAGGGGTCGTATTTTTATCCAAAAAACAAATTGTAATATCACTTAGAAAGTGTACTTTTTACGCAAACATACAATTTCTGAAATTGAACAATGGTTCTTTCTATCATGCACTGAAATTTTTGACACCAGCTGTGTACAAGGAATTTTTAATGACATTTTTATCACGTTTAGTTTGGCAGCTACAACCGTTCAAAGTTTTGGGGGCGGAGTCTGTGATAGCGTAGCTGATTGGCCGAGTGGCTAGCCCCTGGGGCATGGCCCACTGTCTCATACCTACCAACCAGTCACTTACGCTGCCGTAACCTCCGCCCCCCCCCCCCCCCCCCAAAAAAAAAAAAAAAGATCAAATGTTCAAATGTTTCTAGAGTTTATGGGACTTAACTACGGGATCATCAGTCCCTAAACTTACAAACTACTTATGAACTAGCTAATACTAAGGACGGCACAAATATCGATGCCCGAGGGGGGATTCCAACCCCCGACCGTAGTGGCCGTGTAGACCGTGACTGACGCGCCGCACAACGCTCGGCCACCGCACCGGCCGCCCCCATAAATTTGAACGGTTGTAGCTGCCAAACCAAACGTGATAAAAATGTCATTCAAAATTCTTTGTACACAGATGGTGTCAAAAATTCCAGTGCATGATAGAAGCAACCACTGTTCCATTTGAAAAATTGTATGTTTGCATAAAAAATACAATTTCTAGGTATTCTTACAATCTGTTTATTGCCTAACAATGCGAGCCCGTGACTACCAATCCATTCTGTGAAAACCGCACATCAATCTCAAGTTCCATTTCCTCAATATTTGACGTACAAGTGTCAAGTGATTCACCCTGTGTGCAGTAAAGGGCATGGCACCATTAATAAATTTATACTTTGAACAGACATCTATAGCTAAGGTAGAAAATTCAAAATTTTTAGGTGTTCGCATTGACGAGGGATTGAATTGGAAGAAACACAATGAAGATGTACTGAAAAGTTTCAGTTCAGCTACTTATCCTATCAGGGTCTTTGCAAAATTTGATGATATACGTCTCACTAAATTAGCTTATTACTTTCCTTCACTCCTTTAATATGGGATCATATAAATCAAATGTAAAACGTCATCTAATAAATAGTCAGCTGAAGCACTTACAACCTCTAAATACGAAACACCTGACGATGGCATTTAATGCCGATAGATGTCTTGCGTCTTATACGTATAAATAAATAATTCAAAAGTTCAAATGTTTGTTAAGCTTATAGGACTTAACTACGGGGTCATCAGTCCCTAAACTTACAAACTACTTATGAACTACTTACGAACTAAGACGGCACAAATATCCATGCCCGAGGGGGGGATTCGAACCCCCGACCGTAGTGACCGTGCTGACCGTGACTGGAGCGCCTCAGTCACCTCGGCCACCGCGGCCGGCAATAAATAATTAATTACCGTGTTTGGACTATCCTTTCGCATTATGTCGATATACGACATTTCTAACACTGTGGGCCGAGATATATTAATTAATTGTTGACATTAATATAAAGTCGCAATGGTCTTTATCTGCTTAAGCCAAATAATTAAAACGTTCTGATATAAAATCCGGTGGAGCTCATTCCCTCTTATTTAAGTTCAGATTTCTAATATTTATTTATATCTTTAAAACAACAGTATATTTAAACGGTAGGTGTCCAGTTAAATGCGGGATAGCTTCAAATCTCGTCAATAATTTTTAATTATGGACACATTCCTTTAAATAGGCGGTTTTTAAATGTTAGAAGCGTGTGCTTAAATGAGAAGGAAAGAGCTCCATTGGATCTGATATCAGAACTTTTTAATGGTCTATCGTAAGTAGAGAAACACGATTATGACTATGTTCAAATTCTGACAGTTCTTATTCATTTCTAAACAGATAACAAGTGAGGATGCAATTTTAGATTGCGAAACTGGTCATGTGTACGTCAATGAAACGTTTTAAACGTCATAGCGGGCCCGTTATTTGTGAGATGAAACACTGATCATGTACACATAGCTTTCGTGTTTAGCAACTCGATTAAATACTGCAGCTGCAGTTTGAAGACTAATATCAGAACTACCAGGTGGATAGGATACGTGTGTAGGGCATACAGGTTCCGCGTTTAACGATGAAACAAACGGAGGCGTGGTTGAGACGTATGCCGTGGCTGCATCTGCCAAGAATACACGAAATGTATTCCCAGTTTCGAATATTATCCGGCACCTACTGCACAGTTCATTGGTGATGTTTGAAAATTTGTGCCTGGCAGGGAATCGAATGCAGTACATTTCTTGTGTTCTTTTCAATTGTAGTCACCACAGTGTCTGTTACTTCAGATTTGAATGTATATCTGAAAAATATTTGCTTCGCTTATATCATCAAAAACGGACACTGCACGTAGTACTTACATTGCAAGAAGTAACGCGAATTTTGCAATAAACGCCTCTCCCAGTGGAGGAATTACATAATGCAGAGCACGAACGCTCATGAGCAATAGACAATGTGTGGCACAAGAATGTTTGGGTCGGTCGGCAGGCATAAAGGTTAACAGGACCGCTTGCAAAGGGGGAAGCTTCCGGTCCGGCAGAAAGTTTGTGTCGCCAGTGAATTGCACAGCTGGTACCGATTCGTATTCGCAGGTGCTAACAGACTGCTTGCAGCTTGAGCCGCCCTCCCAGCGTGGTGCAGGCCAGACGTGCTGTCTACAGCACGTTCTGAAACGACCCGCCACATCCCACGGAACACAACGTGCTGCTCATCGTGATTGGCTTTGCGACCGCAGCGCTCTCCAGCGCCCGTTGCGGACTGGCGGGTGAATCATTGTGTTTACAAAGATGGGTCAGCGTAAAATCAAAAAATCAAATGTTTGTATAGATTATGGGACTTAACTACGGGGTCATCAGTCCCTAAGCTTACAAACTACTTATGAACTAGCTAACACTAAGGACGGCTCAAATATGCATGCCCTAGGGGGGATTCGAACCCCCGACCGTAGTGGCCGTGCACACCGTGACTGGCGCGCCTCAGTCCCCTCGGCCACCGCGGCCGGCAAGCGTAAAATTACACGCTTCCTCTGTTACCGATCGTCAAAAAACCGAAATGCTTTCTTTTGCTTGCATGTGGCATGCGATAGTCTTACAGAAATTGGATTTTTTTTTTCTTCATTCAAGAAGCACAAAGACGGTACATTTATCTGAAAGCGGTTGAGAATAATATCGAAACTTATGACAAAATTACTTTTGGCAAGAATTCTTCAAAAAATTGTCAACGGTGAAGTACTTCATTTGCACCAGCTCCAATTGTCTTGCTCTTATATTCCCATTTTCCACGTTGTATATATACTGCATATTCGGAGATAATAGGTGCTGACCAATAAATTTTACTTGTTATACGCGACAGCTCGACAATGTTCGTTGTGATAATTTTTGCTTTTAGTATTGTAACGTAAACACTGTTCATCCTACACTACATCTGCTTCCGTAACCACGCGCTCGCCATGTTCACTTTGCACTGTGAAACTGAACTATTCCAACACTGTACTGAACTGCAACTTAATTCAAACACCGTGGGAAAATCGAGTGACGTAGGGTACTGTCTTGAATTTTATTTGTTCTTGTGGCCTAGAACGAAATACTCAACAAATTCTCTCGTGGACCAACTCCTCTCTTTTTTCTAATAAATAATGTCGAATACCGGATATCATAATTGTATTAAATTAACAGACAAGTTACATAAACAGTAATTAAACAAAATCGTTAAAAATATCTGGGAGAGGATAGATGCAAACCTTTTATTTATATCTATATTCCTCCACAGTTCTTGAAGCTAAGCACCACGCTAATACGTCGTTTTAAAAAGAAATAACAACGAATTCCTTATATTATACTTAAATTAGCAAGAAAGAACCATAAACGTCAAGGAAAGAAGAAAAAAATGTTCGGAAGGGTACAGAGGCGAACCTGATCCGCTTGCAATCTCTTCAGCACAACCAGCGACGCTACCAGCTACGTTATTCCCGTTCTTGAGTAAGTGCATCTGGTTTTAGGTATCCTAAGCTTGTAAAATATCTTTTAATGTGTTATTTCTGTACGACATAGCACCACAAAGACGCTTCTTTGATAGATTGCGTTATACCGTAGCAAAGCAGCGATATTCTTTCACATTATACTAATTATAACACTGCCACGTTAAATAAGAGCACCTTTAAAGCTATGAAATGGTGTTGCCGGTAATTTATTGTAACAAATCGTATCTAAAATAACTCGTTTTCAAAAGTTATTCAATATTCTGACGCATTAAAAAAGATTATATTCATACATCCTACGCTACAACGAAAGAAGGAACGAAATACGGAATTCCGTTTGCAATATGGCGGCTCAAAAGTTCTGCTTATCGCGTGAAAACCATGTCGCTTCTCATTGGCCACGTTCAATTCCAAAAAGCAAAAATCTAATACGCCAGAGCATTCCAAGCTTCAAAGGGTAGTGGATCATGGTACTCCACGCTGCGGCGGCACCACTTCCTCTTCCACGAGCGTGTCCACGTCCCGTCAGAGGACGGCTTTACGAATATGTGTAAGTTGTCCCTTTATGAGGATTGGAATTTAAATAAAGGCATCATGCTGTGGAGCCTCTATGCAATGGAACCTACTGTTGTTGCTGGTAGCAAACATTGTCGACATACTTACCTTACTTCGGAGCAAATGGACTCGCCTGTTCTACGTCACCGGCGTGCGCACAGTCGAGGAAAACAGTCACTTGTGAGCGGGCGGTCCAACTTCAGGGTGTTGCTAGGGACAATGGAGTTGGATCAAGATTGAATGTGCCGCGTACAGCACAAGAGAGTCATCGAGGTCTTCAAGAGGCGTGCGGGAAATCGGCATTGCCGTACAGAACAGTGGCACGTTTGGTAAAAGTCTTCAGCAGACTGTGGCAGACATGCATAGGGCAGGTCGTTCAAGCGTCTCTGAAGAAGTGCATATTGTTGCCGCGTTAGTGGACAGTGATCGACGCCAGATTTCATGGCATTCGGTTCACAACTGTTCCAGAGATTCGACAGGTAGTTGGCCGCTCCATTCCCACCATCAACAGAACAGGCTCTGCTAATGGTATACTACGCCTTCAACATCGCTGTCATCGGGTTTTATACAAAGTTGGTGACTACTTTGAATGACAGGAACAGGTGTAGACGTGTATCGGTTGTGAATAATTAGCTGCCACTAAGTTCGAATTCTCGTAATTACACTCATTTTCAGAAAAATCTGAACGCCTTGAAAGATTAGGGACAGAAATCTGATATTCAGTGTGTCATGTCCGCCTGCGACAGCGGCAATACGCACAACACGAAGGCGTCGCGGGTTGCCGGGCAGCTAGGCGGACCGTCCACGGGCTTCTACGAGTGTGCACACGGCGCTAGCAGCATGTCCAGGTGGCGCAGTAGAACGGGACCTACTCGCGTCCGCCGGACACGTGATCGCGGAGTTACGACCGGCAGATATCCTTCCGCGTTCCTATTTAAGGACGAGCCCTGCCTAGCCACGGTCCCCCCTCAGTAGTACCTACTATGGCAGGCTCGCCCCATCGTATCCTTTACCACAATATCCGCTCCCTTCCCGCCAACAAACCCCTCTTTATGCATACCCTCTCCCAACACCGCGTGGATGCCTTCCTCCTCAATGAAACCTTCCTCCAACCCCGTCACTCCGTCTCTACCACTCCTTACACCCTTCACCGCACAGATGGTCCTCTCCCCCTGGCTCGAGGCGGAGTGGCGATTGGCCACCTCCGCCACCACCCTGTCCGGCCACAACCCCCTGTCAATAATCCTGCCGAACACCTCATCCTGACGCTCTTCCTCCCTTCCCTCACCGTTACCCTAGCCACCATTTACATTCGTGCCCGTGTTCCCATCCCATATGATTTCATTTCCCACATAGACAACTCCTTCACGACCTATGTGATTGCCGCCGACCTAAACCTTCATTCCCGCTCTGCAGCCGAACTCCAGCGGTGGCATCAGTTCCTACCCACTCTTCGGGCGACCTTGTTCCTCTCCCAAGTCCTACACGCCCTGAAAGCAATACCATTCCTGATGCTGTCCTTGTCTCTCCTAACCTCCTGGGACGCCTGCAGGCGGAAGTCCTTGACCTCATTGGCAGTGATCATGCCCCCGTACTCCTCACCTTCAACCCCCGCGGCCGTCCTGGCAGCGCCACCTGTCCCATACCCCCTCCTCGGCTAGTCCATGATTACTCCCGCGCCGACTGGGATGCCTACCGTCGTTCCATTGACACCTCTGTCGCTAGCCAGACTGTTGCTGACGCCGTTGCAACCCATATCCCCACCAAAGCAATCCATCCTCACCGTCCCCCCTCCCCCCAGAAGCCGTCCTCCTGCTCCGAGAATCCCGTCGTCTGTACCGTTCCTTCCTGCGGACCCGTGATCGAGACACACCTCTCCGCCACCGACAACTCCAATGACACATCAGAAACCTCTTGAACGCGAAGAAACGCCGGGATTGGCGACAGACATGCACCCGTCATAATACTAAACTCCCCATCCACTCCCCCAAATATTGGAAAGCCTTCCACCGCCTTACTGGCAGTCACTCATTCCCCGCTTACCCTCTTCTCCATAATAACCTTCCTCTTCCTGACAATGCCAGTAAGGCACAGCTTTTTGCTGACCACCTTTCCACTATATTCGACCTGCCCGACAATCCCAGGTTCGACTACTCCCGTTTCCTTGACGTCCATGAGCACACCGATACGTCAGTCCCTCCGCTCGCCCCTGGCTTTCCGTATTTGGAGCACATTCCCCCCTCAGACCTCAACACACCTATCACAGCACAAGACATCATACACACGCTCCGCACAAAATGTAACACTGCTCCCGGTCATGACCGCATTACCTACAGGCACCTCCGTGCCTGGCCCCCTCCTTCCATTCCACCCTCGCTTCACTGTACAGTGCCATCCTCTTCACCGGTTTCTACCCAGACCTCTGGAAAACCTCCCGTATCCTAATGTTCCTTAAACCTGACAAACCCGCCCTCCGAAGCCTCCTCCTACCGTCCAATCTGACTCACCTTGGTCTTCAGTAGAGTCCTCGAATCCATCCTCTCACGCCATATCCACGAACACCTCCGTCTACACCAACTCCTTCACCTTCCCCAATGTGGCTTCCGGCCGTCCTTCTCTGTCGATGACCAGCTCCTTCGCCTCGTCCACCTTCTCTCCGTCCAGGTTAATTCCTGTCGCGCCGCCATCCTCGTCTCCCTCGACATTGAGAAGGCCTACGACCGTGTCTGGCATGCTGGTCTCCTTTTCAAGCTCCAAACCTACGCCCTTCCTATTAATTACATCCGTCTCATTGCTTCCTTCCTCTTCAAACGCCCATCCTATGTCACTGTCAATAACCACAATTCCCATTTGTTCTGCCCCTCTGCCGGGGTGCCCCAGGGCTCCGTCCTTTCGCCCCTCCTCTATCTGTTATATTCAGCAGATATGCCCCGACCTCAGCCTCCTGTCCATCTTCTTCAGTATGCTGATGACACCACCTTCCTTGCCCTTCCCCCGTCCCTCGCTCGCTCCCAACATCTCCTTCAGTCCCATCTCTCCAAATTTTCCTCCTGTTGTAACCAGTGGCTCCTTACTGTAAACCCTACAAAATCCCAGGCAATCATCATAGGTCGCACCACCCCTTCCTTTCGCCACCGAGACCTGTACCTCACCCTCCATGGTCGCCCCATCCCGCAAACGAAGACCCTCCGCTACCTCGGATTAACCCTAGACAGAGACCTTTCCTGGAACCCTCACCTCAAAACCGTCCGACAAAAAGCCCTCTCCCGCCTAAACCTCTTAAAATGCCTCTCCGGCCGGACATGGGGACTAAATCCATCCACCATCCTGCATACCTACCGTTCCCTCATGTGTCCTGTCCTTTGATGCTTCCATCCCGCCTGGATATCCGCTCCCCCCTCCTATTATGATTCCCTCAAAATCCTTGAACGCCACGCCCTTCGCCTCGCCTACCGCATCCACCTCCCCTCCCCCATGCAGATCCTCTACGACCTCATCCCATTCCCACACCTGGTCAAATTCCTTCAACACATCCGCCTCAAGTACATCCATCGAAAGATAGAGTCCCATAACCCACTGGTATCTCCTCTCCTCCTGGATCCCGGGCCCCTGCCACGCCTTTACCACCACATCCCTCCCTCCCTTCACCTCGACACCCTCTACATCCTCTCAGAGGGTGGCTTTCGCCACCTACCTCTCCCTGACGACGTTCTCCAAAACCGTCCCGACATCCATCCCTCCTTCCAATTTTGACCCCTCTCTGTGGATTGCTGCCGCCTCCTCCCTCCCCACCCACTCCCATCCCCCGCTTGGCTCACCCCCTCCTTTCTCCACCTCCCCAGGAGCTCCTTCCGGTTTCTCCCACTTTCCCTTACCCCACCTCCTTGCCCTTCCCCCGCGCCTTCTCCATCCTCCCCCCTTCCCCCTGCAGGGCCAGTACAGTGCTGTGTTTGAAGTGTTCAGTGCTTCGTGTGTATAGTGTATCATCGCCCAGTGTTTTTTAATATTGCGTATACCAGTGTTCAGTGTTTTTTTACCTCAATGTCGCCGTCTTTGTCTCGTCATCTGCAGTGAGTGTTTTTTAGCCACCGTGGCAATGTCTTGTTTTAACGATCATGTATGTTTCTGTCCGCTGTCATAGTTTTTAACTTTCTTCCAAATTTTCAGCTTGTAATTGTAAAAGCGCCTGTTATCACCTTTCATTTTATTTTCTGTTTTGTCCATTGTTTACGTTCGCTCGGCTGTAGAGCAGCATCATTGGCTGCTGCCAGCCTGCCTTCGGGCATTAAAATTTCAATAAAGGAAAAAAAAACTAGCTACGGCGGTCGGACGCCAGCTTAGAGACCTGCCACGCCTCCGCCCTCCGACGCCGCCGCCGCCACTGCTCCGCTCCGCCCAGGACGCCCTCGGTTTCCGCATCATCGCCGCCGACTGTGGGGACGGACCCGCTATAGGTCGCTTCACTGACGTCTGAGTGATTGAAATGGACTTGCAACCTATGGGACTGTAAACCAGTGGATTTCTAATATCGTGTCTGTTTTTTGTTTCTTGTGTAACTAGCTTACAGTCTGAGGAGTACTGACCTGTGTTGTTTATCGACTAATAAACGTTTATTTTGGAGCATTACTTAAGCGACTTTCCTACAGTAGATATATCACATAGGTCATTTTCATATGTCCTGAAAAATGATTTGCTTTTCAGTGACGTCGGTTCAACCTATGTCCTGTCGCCTAGCCAGCACAATGTCGGCCACCGGCCCTGATGCCTTGTTCCTGTTCCACGGCATTTCAGAGTGTAGTGACCAGTGGAGTCCCGCGCTACAGCTGCCAGTGCGGCACTCCTATGGCTCCAGAGTTCTCCTGTTGAAGTTGGCGTTGCGTCACAGTGGTGATTGATTACAACTCTAGTAATCTGGCGGGCCAGGGCAAAAGACTGACTTAATCTGACACGAGTAAGTGATGTGACGTGTTCGTGCAGCAACCTTTTAGTGGTACATTATCTTCCTGGAAATGGAGTCCGGGATATGGCGCAGAAAGAATATAGCTGCGGGGCGCAGGATGTCACATACGTCACGTACGTCACCACTGGTCACAGTGTCCAGTAGGCGCACCAGCTAGTTTGTGGTTGTATGTGACAGCACCCACACCGTGAGGCACTGTCTGTCTTGTAACCATGGCGATGGCGCTCTTCCTGTATGCGGTGAACCAAAATGCGACCATCATTTACAAACAAATAAATAAGTATGTCAGTAAAACATTATTGGATATCAAGCGGCAGCAGGTGGTTTACTACCGACGAGCTTTCAGCTGACATCTTCTCTTAGATCTCCTTTTTATTAATCAGACAAGCCAGCCGCCTCGACTTCGCACGGTTACGGTTTTTTCTGTAGCGTCGAGCATGTTGGTAATATTAAAAGGTGACTCAGGTTCATCTTACTTGTCTTTCTTTTTATGTAATTTATTTCTCTTGAAATCAATGTAGTTTTGTAGTGGCTATGTTACTAAACAGGAATATAGGCCCTACGTTTTTAATCAATTCCTGCATAGGTTACGCCTGGTTTGTACCAAAACTCACAGACTAGTAGGTTCGTGAATTACAGAATACCGAAATAACTCCGCTGTAGTGTTCGCCATTTCTCCCCTTTCTTGGGGGGGGGGGGGGGGAGGGGGGGGGTACCACAGGCGGAAAACTTTGTAAATTCAGTAGTGCATTCAGTTTGTTCAGGATAAACTAAATTACAGTTATCATCGCAGAAGTCCAAACCGACGCATGGACACCATTATTATTTCCAGACTCGACAGATCTTCATTAAAAATATGTCATGAAGCTAATTCTCCGATCGACGATACTCATCTTCGTATTTTGTTTAAAGTATAAATCTGAATTCAACACTAAAATGCAAGCCTCGCGATAGTTAATTGAGAGATAGAGTGTGAGGGTAAGGGATAGTAAAATGTTCTAAATGTCATTTAGTAAAAAACACCTTGTTTAAGGAGCCAGCGACAGCTAATTCTTCCTAACCACACTTCCCCACTGCCGTTCATTTAATGAAAAACACACCTAAACCTCCAGCATGAAAGGCACAGTCCAATAGTGAAAACCGTATGAAGATCCGTTGAATAGTCTTTGAGTTTATCGAGGACAGAGAGGGAGAGGGACTTTGTTTTATAATATGAGACTAGAGGACCCGTGCGAATGCTTCGCACCGTTAGTGGAATGACAAGAAAGTTGGGAAAAATCGAAGTATAGTTGAATGTTCACGCATAGCTGTCTTCAGAATCGATCAATGCAATGGACAGACAAGTTATTTCTGATACTTGATGACAAATCTCTGGATGAATAACTTCCGTTTAAAACTACAATGAAGGATATCGACCGGGTAGTTCGGTCTGGCAGACTGACTTTAGTTTTCGTAGATTTTTTAAATACACTCCTGGCCATTAAAATTGCTACACCACGAGGATGACGTGCCACAGACGCGAAATTTAACCGACTGGAAGAAGATGCTGTGATATGCAAATTATTACCTTTTCACAGCATTCATACAAGGTTGGCGCTGGTGGCGACACCTACAACGTGCTGACATGAGGAAAGTTTCCAATCGATTTTTCATACAAAAACAGCAGTTGACCAGCGTTGCCTGGCAAAACTTTGATGTGATGCCTCGTGTAAGGAGGAGAAATGCGTGACATCACGTTTCCGACTTTGATAAAAGGTCGGATTATAGCCTATCACGACTGCGGTTATCGTATCACGACATTACTGCTGGCGTTGGTCGCGATCCAATGACTGTTAGCAGAATATGGAATCGGTGGGTTCAGGAGGGCAATACGGAATGCCGTACTGGATCCCAACGGCCTAGCACTCGAGATGACAGGCATCTTATCCGCATGGCTGTAACGGATCGTGCAGCCACGGCTCGATCCCTGACTCAACAAATGGGGAGGTTTTCAAGACAACAAACATCTGATAGAACAGTTCGACGAAGTTTGCAGCAGCATGGACTATTATCTCGGAGACCATGGCTGCGGTTAACCTTGATGCTACATCACAGACAAGAGCGCCTGCGATGGTGTACGCAACGACGAACTTCGGTGCACGAATGGCAAAACGCCATTTTTAGGATGATTCTACCGTTTAGAGCATCATTATGGTCGCATCTGTGTTTGGCGAAATCGCGGTGAACGCACATTGGAAACGTGTATTCGTCATCGCCAGTCTAACGTATTACCCGGCGTGATCGTATGGGGTGCCATTGGTTACAGGTCTCTGTCACCTGTTCGCATCGACGAGATATTTCAACAGTGGCCGTTACGTTTCAGATGTGTTACTATCCCTGCGAAACACTACATTTCAGCAGCATAATGCACGTTCTGTACGGGCCTATCTGGATACGGAAAATGTTCGACTTCTACTCTGGCCAGCACATTCTCCAGATCTCTCACCAATTTAAAACATCTGGTCATTGGTGGCCGAGCAACTGGCTCGTCACAACAGTCCAATCTCTTGATGAAGTGTGGTAGCGTGTTGAAGCTGCATGGGCATTTGTACCTGTACACGCCATCCAAGCTGTTTTAGTCAGTGGCGAAGCGTATCAAGGTCGTTATTATGGCCACAGGTGGTTGTTCTGGGTACTGATTTCTGAGGATCTATGCACGCAAATTGCGTGAAAATGTAATGACATGTCAGTTCTAGGATAATATATTTGTTCAATGAATACCCATTTATCACCTGCATTTCTTCTTGGTGTAGCAATTTTAATGGGCAGTAGTGTACATAAGAAGAAGATAGCAACCCGTTTCTGCTTTGCCTTTATAGTATGGGATATATGTGGCGTTCCACAGACGACTGTCGAAGTATTAATTGATGTACTTCGTGGATTTTTGCTCGCGATGGTCATATTGGGCAGTACATCTTAAAGAATTATACAGCGAAACCTTAAGAATGAGAGACGCGGCGGGAGGACTGTTTTATAATAGTAGGGTTGGAACTTAAATAGTGGCAACTATTTATTAATAAGCGATACAAAAGCCTTACATGACTGCACTTGTCCTTCAAAGCAGTCATCAGTGCTGTGTAGAACCCGTTGCCAGCGATGTGGGAGACGTTGTTTACCGTTAGCAGAGCCTCTTCTGTTGACGGTGCGAATGGAGCGGTCTGCTGCCTGCCTAAACTCTGGAACAGTTCTGAAGTGAATGCCACGAACTGGTTGCTTCATCTCCGGAATCAAATCAAAGTCACAAGGAGTTATGTCGGGAGCATTGTGGATGGTACGGTGCTTCCAGTACCATCGCCCGAACAGAGCCCGAGGTGTATGCGCCCGCGCATTGTCGTCCAAAACTATGGGTGGGTTCTTTCACAAAGATGGTCGCGTTGAAGCTCCAAAAACGAACGCTGTGCATTGACGGTCTGCCGTGGAGGGACGCAATGATTAGTGCCACAGTGTGCCGACCTTCGTTAAATGCGTCTACCAAACCCACCATTGTTCTGTACGGCAATACCGATACCCCGCACGCCTCTTGAAGACGTTGATGACACTGTCGTGCTGTACGACCTGTGGCACATTCAGTGTTGATCCACGGCTGTGTTGCCACTATTTAAGTTCTAACCCTCAAAACACCCGCGAAAATATGCATTCGTGAAAATAAAAAGTAAGACATAAAAAATAAGTCTGTATTCGTCTGGAAACATTGCCTGGTGCCATTCCTGTCGCGTGTGGCGCAGTTTCACACACCGCACTGGTCACGCGGTGTTACCGGCTGGCTCCTCGTCTCGCGCGGCCTCCATGCATTCTGCACACAGCCTACGCAGTGCCGAAACAATTCCTGCTATACGAGCAGCAATTCCGCGGAAGGGCGAAGCACGTTCCCTGGTGGCAATAACGCGCCGTTTCCCACACTCACTGATTTGACGGCGCGCTCTGCTCATACGTCTGCGAGGCGTCCTGCACGGCTGCTGAAGGGAAGTCACGAAGGAAGAGTCGCGTCTAACGGGCCGTCCACAGCGTGGTCATTAGAGTCCCAGCTCACGCTCGCTTTGTTTCCCTTAAGGACGACGAAGAAACCAGCCATGGCCTTTCAAACGAACGATCCCTGAATTTTCCCGTACTGAATGAGGGAAACCACAGGGGACCTTAATTTCTGGATGGCCGCAGGTGGATTTCAAACGCCGTTCTACAGAGTGACAAGTAAACCTGCGGAAGCGTATCTCTCAGATGGTTCTGCAATTTGGATATAATACATGAAAAACTAAGGGACACGTATTTTTTTCAGGCGTCGGTAAAACATAGTTAAGGAGTGAAACAGTCCCTCCAACACGCGGGCTAAAATGGGAAAATCGCGATAAATTGAAAATTAGTGAAGCGATAATAATTTTTGTTGTGAAAGTATCTTTTGAAGAAAGATAAAAATGGGCCAAGTGGTATAGGGAATGAGGGGTGAAGTTTAGGGGGCCAAATACTCTAAAAGAGACCAATTTTTTGTTCCAAAAATTAGTTTAGATTTAAGTAGAATCTATTAATAAATTCAAAAGGAAGGTTGATTAAGAGTTGGCTGTACATCTTGCCTTCTCGCTACAACCGTTTATTGGGTAAATTGTTAATTACATTAAAAACTGTATGCACTTTATCGCAAAACTGAAAGAGATTTCTGTCAGCTCTGGTGATATTCTCGTCAGCTTTGATGTGGTTTCTCTGTTCCCCCCTGGTTCCTGTCAACGAAGCTCCTGCTTACATATCTGACTGGTTTCCCACTGACATTGTAGCTCTGCTTCGACATTGCGTGTCTACAACTTATTCTCAATATGATAATGAATTCTAAGAACAAATTAATGGAGTGGCAATTTGTAGCTCTCTAAGTCCAGCAGTTGCTAATATTTTTATGGAACATTTGAACAACAGGCACTGCAGTCAGCCAGAAAGAGCTCTTTAAAGTGGTATCGGGATGTGGACGACACTTCTGTGATACGGAATCACGGAGAAGAGGAATTGAACGGTTTTTTAAAGCATTTGAATAGTATCAACGCAAAAATACAATTTACCATGGAGACGCAGAGGAATGGACAGATAAATTTTTTAGGCGTTTCAGTAATTCGACGTTCATATGGGACTCTGGATCATAAAGTACACAGGAAAGATACGCACACCGATCGGTACCTTCATAAAGATTCCAATCATCATCCCAGGCAGAAGAGACGTGTTATCAAAACACTGGTGGACAGGGCTAATAAAATGTGTGAGCCAGCTTATTTGCAAGAGGAACTCGATCATTTAAGAACCGCATTTCAGACAAACGGATCCATCGCAGAAGAAAAATGTCTGCAAACGTCCGACAACAACCTTTGACGGGAAAAATTTTCTCCCATTCATTCACAATATAACGGACCGTATCGGGAAAGTACTGGCCAAGTTTAGAGTTCAAACAATATTCAAACCCACCAAAAAGATCAGTGAATGCTCACGATGAGCGAAAGATGCGCGACACCTTTTAGCTACTCCTGGTGTATATAAATTTCCATGTAGTTGTGGGAAGGTTTATTTTGGAACAACGAAATGAAGTATCAATACTCGCTTAACTGAATACAAAAGGAACTGTCGACTGGGACACAAGGATAAATCGGTGGAACATGTTTTTGAAAACGATGACCACGAAATAAAATTTAGAGAGACGAGCGTGCTAGCTAAGACATCGCATTATTGTGCATGTATGTATAGAGAGGCTATAGATAACTTTAAACACCACAATAATTTTAACAGGAAGGATGAAAGCTTGAAGTTAGATAAGATATGGCGGTCGACATTGTACCAACGATGTGAGAATCGATTACCTTTGATCGATAGTAATGACGGCAGCTAGAGATAGTTTTACTGTTGACATCACGTGAAGAGTGGTGGCGCCCTAAGCAGGACCTCCATGACCCAGCAGGCAGTCGTTGACTCACCTCTGAAGATGTTGAATGCAGCCGGCAACGAAACGTCAGGGGAAAGAATTTCTACTGTTCGAGCACGGCCTCTCAGCCCAGAAGTTTTAATTACTGTAGAAGTTTGTTTTGTTTTCTGTACTTTATCGTAATAGGCGTGAGCCTTGTTGGTATTGCCTACATTGTAACTTGTGTAAGTTTGACAATAAAGTTGTGCAAAACTCTGACTTTTTAGTCGCAACACAAGTGGCGACGAGAAAGAAGGTTCGAGTCCACGCTCAAGATGCCAGAACAGGGAGACCAACCACAGAACCCACAGAGTCCATGGATTGAGGCACTCTTTCAACGATTGGTATCACACCAACAACAGCTCCAGACGTCTCCTGACGGAAATTGTGTAAGCCCGTCTTACGCCGCCACCACCACCACCACCACCACCACCACCACCACCACTGCTACCTCCTTTTCCTGCCTTCAATGAGGAAGGTGAAGAATGGTATACATATGGCAAGCAAATCAGGCAGCACTTCCGTATACATGGCATCACAAGTAAGACAGATCAACGATCATACTTCTTGTCATGGAATAATTCCACGATGTTCGTCCTGATGACATAGACTCGGATGAATTGACGTTTTCGCAGATCTACGACACCCTCACAGCGTACTACAAGCGCCGCTACCACACCTTGGCCACAAGGGTTGAATTCTATCAATGCAGAAAGAAGCCTGGTCAGAAAAATCGACAATGGGCAGCAGAACTACAGCAGGGATTAAATCGCAAATGCCAATTTTTGACAAGAGCTTCCATGGAATCTTATTCATATGATGTCGTTCAAGACATCCCCAGACGCTAGTTTCTGACAGAATGCCCTTAAACTGGACGATCCCAACTTACACCAGGACGTCAATTTGGCGTTTAAGTTCGATGTATCAGCAGCAGTCGATCGTCGACTGGAATGATGGGCGGATGTCGCAGCTTTACAAACACCGCTATCACCAGCAGCATCAGCAGCAGCACGAGTAGACGATGTCGCCGCTCTTCGCGACTCCCACTGCCAAGGCGCGGGTCGCCGTAAACCACGTCCGTCAAACCGTCGTCAGGCCAACGCCCCAACCACTGAGTGGCCTCCCCAACAATGCTGAGGGCCCGTGACGACAGCCCAGACATCGTGCCCCCAGTGTTTCACCAGGCATCACAGAACTGACTGTCCCGATAGTTGGTCTACATGTAACGTTGAAAAACGACCGTCTGTCGTCTTCCATATATTTTTGTATATTTCTGTAAAGTTATAATTAACTTTTGTTAAAACATGAACCCCACTCTTTTCAAGGCTTGAGGAATAGTATTTTTAATTCATGTGTTCAAATATTAGTTAATATTGCTAGCTATTTCTTATTTTGTTATGTTAATATTCTATTATTATATTAATTACTGTGGCATAAATGTGACTTCTCCGCTACGCCACTGAAAATGTGTACTTGTCTTAATTTTAAGTGGATGTGCGAGAATCTATGGCTGTTTGAATGTGGGGAGTGATAGCTCGCTTTGCATCGTTCTCTCTGGCTCAGAGTCGATAGCTGCTGAGGTTAACAAAGAGGTTTCTACACCCTTTGGTTACAGTCTAGTGGACAGCCATCTCCAGTGCGAGTGTACTCGCTCTCTGTCCCCATCACCGCTGTTTCTTGGATTTTCCGGCTTCCTGTGGCTTCCTACTTCCGGTGGCCGCTCGGTCTGATCATTCTGGGCTGGTCGTCTGGTGAGGTAAGGTTGGTTCTGCTCTTGTTTCTGGAGGTGGTAGTGTATCATTGAGTAGCACGTTTAACTTAGATTCGTGAACTAAGAATCATTTTATATATATATATATATTTTCTCAGACTGTGTGCAGAAATGTGTTCTCGTTTTTCAATTCAGTGATTCCCAATAGTTAAAGGCGGTGTGTGTGATTTTAGTTGCAGTTTGATAACGGTCTGCTATGTTAAAACCTTTTGTAATGAAGTGGCGGTGTATGAACTTTGTCTAAATACTTTCTAGCTTTGTGGGGCCCAATTTCTAATAGGTGATATGTTCATTTTTGTACAGTGCATGTAAAAATCTTCTCATCGATTCCTTTTGTGAGTGATATGTGTTCCACGTGGTTGGTTCAAAGAACAAGCTTTCAGGTTCCACTCTTGTTTGTTCCATGCCCACCAGGCAAGTAACTATGTGGGTATCCTTCTGATTTCCACAAATATTTCGAAATCTTCTCTTCCCGCCTATTTTACTTTTGGCATTTCTCCTCCGACTTGTAGTACGCCCTCTGTCTTTGTCACTAATTCTCTCTGAGCCTTGTACAACCTCCATCGATGGCTTCCTTATGTAATTTTAAACATTTCTATGGGTTGCATGTCGTAATTCTTATTTTTATTTTTCCGACTTTGTAGTTATTTAATTTTAGTGGTTTTCTGAGACAGGGCCTCATCCGTCTTTTTATTAACCCCCTATCGCGTGTAGCTGTATTTCATTCGTTCCCTTATTTAATTGTAAGCATTTCTATGGGTTGCATGTCATAGTTAATTTTCTTCATTTTTCGGAAACTGAATTTATTCAATTCTATCGGTTTGCGGAACCACGTGGGTCCGAGTTCCGACTTCCGGGGTTTGCAGCTAGTCTCCTGAATTAACGCCAGTTCCCATATAAAACCAGTACCTTCATCGACTTCTAACAGATTGCAACTTACGAATCCAACGTAATTTTGTATAATGAATACGATTTTCATCCACTTAACCTTCAGCTGAGTGCGTTCGTGTAACGTAGCCGTGTGTCGCCATTAGCGTGTTTGCTCGCGGTCCAATTCAGATGTAATTTAACTTGGCTGTACATGTACGCCATCTCAAAACAGGCACGACAGACCAGAGCCAGCTTCAAAGTGTTTTTATATATTGTGTTTTGTGGTACCTCCGACTTGCTGAATTTCGACTACGATAGCGGTGCCTGCTTCCGCCTCGTCTCAGCACGCTGATTTTGGTGAGTTTCACTGTGGCATTGCGTGTGTGAGAGAGAATGAGTGCTGTTTGTGAATCCTTCTCTCCCAGTAGCGTTAAAGCATGTATAATTTAGGCTGCGCACCGTCCCTATTAATCCATGTAAGAGATGCATTTTTATTGTAATAACAAAATTGGTTCTCCATCTTGCTTGTTTTTTATCTGAATAATCAAGTTTAAGTTCAGTATAATCCGTAAGTTGCCTATAAATTGTAGTTTTAGAGCACCTTCCCTCTTGTATTTAATATTGTTCTTCACAAGTGATGAGAACAAGTTCAGATGCAATAATTTTTTTACGACTAAATTCCGTTGCGCCATAAATTTTTTCTTAGCCACCTTTCTAAGATAACTTTAATTGTGGTGGCTTGCTTATTAACGTCTGTGTGTAATAACGTATGAGCTGCTGTGTATATTGACCACTGTAGTTTTAACTTCCTGTTATTGAAGTAATTTGAAACGAGTCAGTTCTCAGTTTGGGCCAGGGAACAAGACTTTGTAACAGGGAGTAACCAATAGTTCACGCGGACCTCATATGCTAATTTTAGTGATAAAACAAATCTCTTGTTTCGTACAGTGGTCGACTTTTAACATCTGTGGCCAAATGTGGCGAAGAACTCTCCCTCTGAAAGTTACATTCAGCTTCACGTTGGCTGAATGATTGTTCAAGTGGAAGGCAGATACGTTTTTTTCGCGCTCGGTTGAAGTCTCCAGATTCTTAAATATGTCTCCAATCAAGGATGTAGAGTTGTCCGCGTCCGTAGCATTCTCTAAGCTACACGTGCCTTCTGGGTAGTGCTAAATGAACAACAGCTATACAAACGGCCAGACCATTCACAGGAACTCCTGGCCACCACACACAATGGATTCGGTACTTAAATAACAATAATATTAAAAAACTACGACTGTTACCGTGTCCATTGATCACAGGGCTTGCATACTAGGGTGGACCGAAAAAAGTGAATTTTTGAGTATCGAGTTGTAATAGGGCTCGAAAGTTGCGTATTTATGTGCTGATTAACGAAAAAATAATTTAAAAATCTAACTTAATATCTTCAGTTCGCGCAGAGGGCGTTAATGTACAAGAAAATTGTATTAAATCGTCGTTTTTCATGATGTCATAAAGCAGAGAAAGAACTTTTCAGCTACGCATGTATTTTCTTGTCTGCTGATTGCTGGCCAGACAAAGGTGGGTGGCAGACTGCGGTGGTCGTGGCAGACAGGCCAGCAAACGAGACGCCTCCCTGGCCCTCCCACTGCCACCGCTTGCTCCGCCACTGCTATTGACTCCGTCAGTTACTACTTGTTATTGCTGGTCACAACATCGAGTTGAAGTGTTCGCTTAGTTTAAACGTTAGTGGAGTGTGCACTGTTTAATAAAGTGCATTAAATATCTTTCAGTTACCTGTTTTGTTGGCACTAAGTGTGAAATGGCAAAGCTGCAGTAAAAACGTTTACTACACCAACACTAGGTTTTGAGGCTACTGACTACAGTGAGCTTATAGATTGGTGAAAATGTAAGCTATCGCCTCCCCCAATGATGCAGAAATTGACGACAGAATCCATTTCCACATATTTGATGAATAAAACTTTGCCCGAATTTGAATTTCTGAACTTTCCGTGCCACACTCAGGCTGTAGAAAGATGTGTAAAATTAGTAACAGAGGCTGCAGAAAAAGTATGTGGGCAAGATAGCAGAGGTGGATTCATTAGGACGACTCTGCTGTCAAGATCAATAATGCCAAAATTTGGATACAAATCAGAATTCAACCCTACTACATCTTTGACTAGTATGTAAGTAAAGGTATAAAAAAGCAAATAAATGTATATCTTGTAAATATGAATATATAATTATTATGACCTCCTTGCGCGGTTGGTTGGTTGGTTGGAACTCGAATTGCAGCCACCTCCTTGTGGTGAGTTCTCGGTCATTTAACCAAATCTGCTGGTGAAATGGGCGAAGAACTGCAAAGTTATGTTATCTCTTTAAATAATCAAATCACAGTAAATAAAACCTAACCTATTTAAAACATACATATAAATACGAGATATTAGAAAAATTTCCGTTACATTTTGAACATTTAGAAATGTCATATTTGGATAGTTAAGGCCTTTAGTGCGAACTGATTACATAAGCTAGGACTATCAAAAATATTTTTATGTTCAACTATACATGGATACGCATTTTTTGAGTCCTATTAGGACATGATACTGAAAGAAATTTTTATATCACGTTTCAGAAATTCTATAAATTTATCTTTTTTTTTTTTTTTTTTTTTTTTTTTTTTTTTTTTTTAGAAACTTTAAGCCTTTTGCGCGAACTGAAGATATTAAGTTAGATTTTTTCGTTAATCAGCACATAAATACGAAACTTTCGAGCCCTGTTACAACTCGATACTCAAAAATTCATTTTTTTCGGCCCACCCTATTGCATACTAGGGTTAACAGCTGTCGCGGCAGTGTCCATTCCATCAGACATGCATACGTGAATGATCATCATTTACATTGCTTCCGTCGATAAATACGGACGTTGCAGGTAGTGATGGCCTTGCGGCAGCTCGCTGGTGGAGTGTTGGTGCGTGCGTGCCCTGGGCGGCCGTGTGTCTGAGGCGCAACAGGCAGCTGGCGGCTGGCAGCTCAGCCCAGCCCAGCCCGGCTCAGCTCAGGCGGCTCGACACGGCGCACAGCGCGCCACGACGCGCCTCGTAAATTAGGGACTTCCCCGTGTCGGCCGGCGTCGTCTCAGGGGAGGCGGCGTCGCTGGGGGGAGGGGAAGGGGAGGGGAGGGGGAGCGATTCGTGGGGGATGCCACCCCTCGCTGAGGCGGCGGATGTGTCCGGCGGTGGCAGGCGTGGAGCGCAGCCCAGGCAGGGGTGAGTGTGTGTGTGGGCACCAGACACAAGCGGGAGGCTCGCTTCTGTCACCCTGTAGCACAACCTGCTGCAGGAAAAATGCTACCTGTCTAGCGGTGCTTGTTATGTGGTAAACATTTAGGCGCCTTATAATTGAAAATTCAGCTGCTGGTCTGACACTGCAGGACTCGAGAATTTGCAGCAAATAAGGAATAGCAGACATTAGTGATGACGTAATAATTACGTCCCATTCTTCTCTCTGGCAACAACAATAGCTCATGTTGATTGGAGCAAGCAGGACCTGGCACGATGGGAGAGGTAAAGAGACACTTTAAGACATACACACACACACACACACACACACACACACACACACACACACATTCACTTAAAACACATCTCAACAGATAATTCAATTTCCCAAGACATAGGTTGTCTCACTATATCATACTTATTCCATCTCTCTGTAAATGGTAGGAATATTTGCCCTTCACTATTTTTAAGATATTAGTACAAATAACCCATATATTGTTGTATTTTATAGTTAAGCATATTTCAGATCTTTAATCATAT
Organism: Locusta migratoria; assembly: GCA_026315105.1. Taxonomy (NCBI): domain Eukaryota; kingdom Metazoa; phylum Arthropoda; class Insecta; order Orthoptera; family Acrididae; genus Locusta; species Locusta migratoria. The sequence continues at coordinate 39,741,392 of CM048745.1, forward strand.
TTACGAAATCAGTATTTAATGAATTGATGTAAATTAGTTAGTACCTTAATTTGGGGATCTAGATCTGTTACTATCTTGTCATAACATTGAAAAAATAATTGTTTTCCCCATCTTTAATAGTTGTAACAATACATGGCATTGTTCACAAAAGTATATAAGGAGGCCCCGCAAAAGCTCCAGATCGCCAGCCTCATAACAGCTTCTGAAGTTGTGACTCTGCCATTTTGGGCATTTTAGGGTAAACGTTATGTTGAATAAAACTCTTTATTCACATACTTCGTGTTTGCTCTCAGTTCTTGCTTTAATTTAATGTATTCTGAATGAATTCTAGAGACTACTGTAAGCTGATAATGCAGAAGCACTTTTACAAGTTTCCACATCCACGATATATTAAGGTAACACTGTTCTGAACTTCGATGATGTGGAGATCTGTTAAGACGTAATTGTCACAACCACTGAGCCGGTGCGTCGAACATTTGAAAGCAGCTGCGTTTTAGAGAACCTTGACAACATTGATACGGTTTATATACAGAAACATTCAGGCAGAATTAAAATTTGTGTAGTGGAAGGAGACATACTAGTAGAACAGTCCATGTAGTCGCATTTTCTACAACGCCACTGTTGTTGAGTCTACAAAACGTCTCCTTAGTAACCAGGAGGTCCTCGATTCGCATTCCTACCATGGTACAAATTTTAATTCAGCACCTCTCTTTCTATTTAACATCTCAAACTAATCATACGAATCGGCCGGAAATCGGTAGATGTGATGTACAAGTACGGACAAATCATTACCGTTTCTAAAAAATAGTATAACCAATTCTTGAGAAAGAGTTCCAAAAAACGGGTAAACCAATTCGGTCCACGTCTGTCGCTTATACCAGTTTGTATGCGGGATGCATCAATTGATGGACCTGTCATTACGTCCTCGTGAAGGATATCATGGCGAACTCCGATCAACTCACGCGACAGATCGTCAAACGCCCCAGCTGGATGGAGTGACTTTCCCGCTATACTTAAGTCATTATCGATTGCGACGAAATTCGTCGACCTTATTGGTCCAATTTATGGTTTTTCTACATCTACATGGGATACTCTGCAAATCACATTTAAGTGCCTGGCAGAGGGTTCACGGAACCACCGTTTTACTATTTATCTCCGATTTCACTCTCGAATAGCGCGCGGGAAGAAAGAACACCTGAATCTCTCCGATCGTTCTCTGATTTCTCGTGTTTTATTCTGACGATCATTTCTACCTTTGTAAGTTGGAGTCGTCAATATATTTTCGCATTCGGAGGAGAATGTTGGCGATTGGAGTTTCGTAAGTAGCCCACGCCGCAGCAATAAACACCGTTGTTGTAATGATTCCCATCCAAGATCCTGTATCATTCCCGTAACGCTGTCTCCCCTGTATCGTGACAATTTCCTCCGTCAAACCCACGTGATAAGGATCCCTCATTGGGCAGCACTACTCCAAAAAAGGACGGACAAGCGTAGGGTAAGCAGTTTATTCAGTAGTTCTGTTGCATCTTTTAAGGGTTCTGCCAATAAAACGCAGTCTCTGGTTCACCTTTCCCACCACATTATCTACGTGTTCTTTTCAGTTTAAGCCAAACGTAATAGTGATTCCTAGGTATTTTGTGGAGTTTACGGCCTTCACTTTTGATTGATTTATCTTGTAAACAGAGTTTAACAGATTTCTTTTCGTACTCATATGGACGACTTCACACTCCTCATTATTTAAGAGTGAATTGCCAATTTTTACACCACAGTGATATCTTATTCAGATTGTTCTGCAGTTGCTTTTGATCTTCAGATGATTTTGCTAGACGATAAATGACGGCGTCATCTGCAAACAACCTAACATCTACATATGTATGGACTTGCATTGGGAGGGAAGACTGTTCCATCCCGTCTACTGCCTTCCTGATTTAGGATTTCCGCAATATCCATAAATCACTTTAGGAAACTTCCGGAATGGTTCCTTTCAAACTGTACAGTCGATTTCCTTCTCCATCTGTGACAAACTATCCGTCGAAAATGATCACGATGTCGACGGTATTTTAAACCGGAATCTTCTTTCCCTATTTTTGATTTTCATGCGCATTGCCTGGAAGAAACTTAGTCGTCTCTTTGCCTAGTATTGCATTGTCGAAAATCCAGCAGAAAATTTAAAAAACGCTAAATGTCTCCGTTCGGGATCTAATACTCTGATCCTTTTTCCCTATGTAAGAGTGAGTCAACATTATTTTTTGCATTCAGAGGAGAAAGCTGACGCTCGAAATTTCGTGAGCACTAGCCCATCCAAGATTCCCCGCAATTTTTTTAGGTATTTCTCTAAGAAGTCACCAAGGGATTGACACTCTCGTCCTATCATGCCATCATTTTTGTGTCCCTGTACCGCAGACGTCTGCCGCCTGTGGATGGAACCCCGTGTCACACTTGTCAGTTCTTCGTCGTTGTTAAAACGCTGGCCGGGGTACAGCAACCCACGCGCAATGGAAATATTCTAGACCTTATAGCCACAAACAGGCCTGACCTCATTAACGATGTCTGTGTAGAGACAGCAATTAGTGATCATGATATCGTCATAGCGTCGATGGCGACCAAAGTTCATAAGCCAATCAAGAAGGCTAGGAGCGTATTTTTGTTGGGAAAAGCCGATAAGCAAATGTTAGGATCGCACTTAGAAAATGAATGGGCATCGTTTAATTCTGGGACTATGGATGTAGAGGAATTGTGGACTACATTTAAGTGCATTGTTAATAAAGGGTTAGAGAAATATGTGCCAGTAAAGACGATTAAGGATGGAAAAGATCCACTGTGGTATAATAATAATGTTAGAAAGCTGCTGAGAAAGCAAAGGCTGTTGCACTCTCGAGTCATAAAAGAACACGCAAATGATGACAGGCAAAAGTTAGTAGAGATTCGTGCGTTTATAAAAAGATCGATGCGTGAAGCATACAATAATTATCACAGCCATACCTTAGCAAAAGATCTTTCCGAGAACCCGAAAAAATTCTGGTCCTATGTAAAATCGATAAGCGGGTCAAAGCCCACTGTCCAGTCACTAGTTGATCATCCCGGGGCAGTAATAGAAGAAAGCAAACGGAAAGCTGAAGTTCTAAATTTAACCTTTAAGAAATCTTTCACGCAGGAGTACCGCACAAATATACCATCATTTGATCAACGTACTAATTCCGAAATGGGGGACATAGCAATAGGTATTTCCGGTGTAGAGATGCAGCTGAGAGAGCTAAATACGAAAAAGTCTGCTGGTCCGGATGGAATACCAGTTCGGTTTTACAAAGACTATTCTGCGGCATTGGCCCCCTACTTAGCTTGCATTTATAGCGAATCTTTAATTCAGCGCAAAGTTCCTAGTGATTGGAAAAAAGCGCAGGTTACTCCCGTGTATAAGAAAGGAAAGAGAACTGACCCATACAATTACAGGACAATATCGTTGACATCGGTTTCATGTAGAATTTTGGAGCATATTCTCAGTTCGAATATAGTAAATTTCCTTGAAACGGAAAAGCTTCTTTCCATGAATCAGCACGGGTTTAGGAAACATCGTTCATGTGAAACTCAGCTTGCCCTTTTCTCACATGACATCTTGCGAGTCATGGACGAAGAGCAACAGGCGGATTGTGTTTTTCTCGACTTTAAAAAGGCGTTCGACGCGGTGCCACACTGCAGACTGCTAACGAAGATACGAGCTTATGGAATAGGTTCACAGATTTGTGACTGGCTGGAAGACTTCCCAAGTAATAGAACGCAGTACGTTGTTCTCGACGGCGAGTGTTCATCAGAGACGAGTGTATCGTCAGGCGTGCCCCAGGGGAGTGTGATAGGACCGCTATTCTTTTCTATCTATATAAATGAACTGATGGACAGAATAAGTTGTAATTTGCGGCTGTTTGTTGATGATGCTGTGGTGTATGGGAGGGTGTCGTCTGTAACTGACTGTAATAGCATACAGGTTGACTTAGACAAAATTTCTAGTTGGTGCGAAGAATGGCAGCTGGCTCTCAATGTAGAAAAATGTAAGGTGATGCGCATGAGTAGAAAAAACAATCCCATAATGTTCGAATACAGCATTAGTAGCGAGCTTCTTGATGCTGTCGCGTCGTTCAAATATCTAGGTGTAACATTGCAGAGCGATATGAAATGGAACGAGCATGTAAGGACAGTTGTGAGTAAGGCAGACAGCCGACTTCGGTTTATTGGGAGAATTTTGGGAAGATGTACTTCACCTGTAAAGGAGACCGCGTATAAAACGCTTGTACGACCACGTCTTGAGTATTGCTCTAGTATTTGGGACCCGCAGCAGATCGGTTTGAAGGAAGACATAGAGGCGTTTCAGAGGCGAGCAGCTAGATTTGTTACCGGTAGGTTCGACCAATGCGCGAGTGTCACGGAAATGCTCCGGCAACTCAGTTGGGGATCGCTGGAAGAAAGACGACGTTCTTTTCGTGAATTTCTATTAAGTAAATTTAGAGGGCCGGAATTTGAAGCTGAGTGTAGTACGATCTTGCTGCCGCCTACTTACATTTCGCGTAAAGATCACAAAGACAAGATAAGAGAAATTAGGGCTCGTACGGAGGCATATAGGCATTTTTCTTTCCTCGTTCAATTTGGGAGAGGAATAGGAAAGGAAATGCCTAGTAGTGGTACAGTGTACCCTCCGCCACGCAACTTACGGTGAATTGCGGAGTATGTATGTAGATGTAGATGTACAGGAATCTGTTGAGCTGTATCAACAGGTGAAAATCGCTCGGCGGAAGATCAGGAATGTATGCCAGACGATTAAGCAGCAGACAAGGAATGTGTACCAAGCAACTAATCTGCGCCGACCGTATGGGGACGGGCGTTATCAGGCAGCAATGCAGCTCCTGCCGTAGGCATTCTAGGTTTGCATGAAACCATCTTGTCTTTAATGTATTCATTTTCTTCTTTCTCTCCTCTACGGCTGGTCTTCTGCCTGCTGCCATTTTTGCCAGGTGTCCAGCTGTCAGTCTCCTGTTGGTCTTCGTTCTTGGGGCTTCCTGAAAATCCTCGAATCAGTTATTGCCTTTCTGCACTTGTCTCTATTCATCGCGTCCATTTCTGTGAGTCCAAGTTCCACGAATTCTTTATTTATTCCTTGCAACCGACAGTTAGGTGTTTTCCTCTGTTGAATTAAATTGAAGATTTTCTCTGTTATCCAGTCTCTATGTCATCCATTCTCAAAAAATTAAAATGTTTGTAAATCTATCGTATCGAACTGCGTGGTCATCAGCCCGTAGCTTACAAACTACTTAAACCTAGGTAAACTCACCAACGGACAAACACACACACCCATGCCCCAGGGAGGACTCGAACCTCCACGGCGAGCAACCGCGCGCTCCGCAGCTAGGCGCTTTAGACCGCTCTGCTACTCCACCGCGGCTCATCCATTCTCACCAGATGACCGAAGAACATAAGCCTTCTCTTTCGCATTTCCGTTGTAACTGTTTTAATAAATTGATAGACCTTCTCATTGCTCATGTGTATCCATGTTGTGCCCACCAAGAAGCTTCCTCATAATTACTCCTTCCTTCCTCTCGAGCCCATCTACTACTCCTCCTCTGTGATTGAGTGAGGGTGTTTCTACTGCATATTGCACTTCTGTTCTTGTCTCTGTCTTGTAGTGTAATAACTTCGCATTTCGAGATAAGCATTTTTTGTTGTACAGCTTCATTGTTAAAATTTGCGTCCTCCTGAGTTTAGCTACTCGGAGTTTGACAGTTTCTTTTTCTACGCCAGTATCCTTTACGGTTTCTCCCAAATACATAAAGTGTTTGACCCTGTCGATGCATCCAATAATGGTGTGAAATTTGTTGATTTCCTTAAATTTGTTAGACATGAATTTATTTGTTCTTGTCATATCTGTAAACCAAATTTAGTTGCACGTTTTGCTAACATTTCTATTTGTTTAATTGCATCTGGTATATTCGTGGCTACTAGAGGAATATCTTTTGCAAAAGCTAGTGCAAGTATCGTAAGCCCTTTGACTGATCCTGCAAAAGAAATTCCTTTCACTTCACTTTCTTGTGTGTATTCCGCCAATGTATCCCTTCTTATTATCTTTTCTAGATATTGAATAAGACTGGGGAGAGTCCACCCCCCTGTCTCAAACGTGTTTCCATTTTCAAAGGATCTGAAATGTTGCATCGAGTTTTCACCTTGGACTTTGTATCTGTCAATGTTTGCTTAAAAATCTCTCTAGTTTTCCTAGCAATTCCGAATTCCTCCAGAGGCTTCCTCTGTCTATTGAGTCGAATGCTTGTTTAAAATCAATAAATGTTGTAACATGTGGTTGACTAGCACGTGTTCTACTATGTTTTTAAGATTTATGATTTGCCGTGGTGTGCCTCGGTTGCACAGTGGTAGAGTGCCATACTACTAATCCAAAGGTCGCGGGTTCGATCCCCGCCAGGTCCTAGGATTTTTATCTGTCACTTCCCACTTCTTTCACCTCTAGCAGTATTGCTCATGTGAAATATATCGAGTAGCACCGTGGGTCGGAACCCACATTAAACTGCAGGTCCCCCTATAACTGGCTGGGTAAGTCAGTTCGAAGGTCGGAGGAAGGCAACGGCATACCAACTCCAAACAGGACCATGCCTAGTAAAGCACTGTGGTGTTCAAACCAGTCTTCGGATTGTTGACTGCTTTACCTTTTTAATTTGCTCTGAACAGCTCCTTCCTTTTCTAAATCTATCTTGATACTCTCCTATTTGTGCATAGAGATCTGGTTCCATTCTGTTTAATATCTTGGAAAGAACCTTGTTTGGAACGGATAGTAGGGAAATCCTCCTGTAATTGTTCACGTGTGATCTGTCACCCTTTTTGTGGAGTGCCCTCCTCCAATCTTCTGGGATCTTCTCGGTTCGCCAAATTTCTTTAATAATTGTACTTAGGTGTAGTGTTACCTTTCCCTGGCCTAGTTTCAAAAGTTCACCAGTGATTCCATCTTCACCAGAAGATTTGTTGTTCTTGAGGGATTTTATACTTTGCCCAACTTTAGGTAGAGATGGTGGATGTGATTCTGCTGGAATTTCTTCTGTAGTTCTGAATTCCGGTTTCTCGGGGGCCGCCTTACAATTGATTAGATCTTTGAAATAATGTGCTAAAATATCTGGGTCATTTGTACCTAATTTCCCCTGATCTCTCACAAAAATTTAAACTGCGTGGTTCATATCCATTCAGGTGTCGTTTGAATTGTGTTGAGTGAAGTGCATCTGCATTTGTTGAAGGGATAATGTTTCGAAAACTCATTTCGTTTCTGACTGCGTAGGATGCTATTTTTCTGCATTCTGTGATCCTTTCCGGGTTGATTTGTGTCGGATTCGAATTAAATTTTTGCCAAAACGTTTTCCCGTTGTCCAATGCTTCATTGCACTTGTCATTCCACCAGATATTGTTCCTTTTAATTTTACTTGGAGGACATTCTTTGCTGCTTTCATTATTGGAGACTTCATTTCCTCCCATATCTCCCCTAGTAATTTTGATTTGAAGATATTTTTAGTTTCTGCATCAATATTATTTGTTTCAAAATTCTTTCTCGTGTGTTTCCTATTATTTTTTACTAAATTTGTGCTGAATTTAACTTTGGATTTAATAAGATACTGATCCGAATCTATTTTGGCTCCTTTCTGAAACTTAATACTCTGAATTGTCTTAAGTTCTCTTCTAGAAATGGCTACATGGTCAATTTGGAACTCTCCAAGGAGTTGATTTGGTGCTTTCCACGTCTTCATCTTCTTCGGATGTTTCTTGAAGTGTGTAGTCATAATTTTGAGGTTGAAGACTTGGCAGAGTTCCACAAGTCTTGTTACATTGTTATTTGTCCTCTTATGTGCTGGTTATTCACCAATGATGTTCCTGTATTTCCTCTCCATGCGGATCTGTGCTTTAAAATCCCCGAGTAGGATGATAACGTTTTTCTTTGGACTCTTCTGAATCGTGTTTTCAAGTTCCCCCAGAAGGTCTGTACTTTAATCGGATTGTTCTTATTGCCAATATTTGTTGGAGCATGAGCCTTTACTAGCGCATACATTTCGTTTCTACCCTTTTTCGTCAGTGTTGAGAGCCTGTTGGACGTAGAATTGAAGTTTATTACGGACTCCGTTATATTTTCTCTAACAATAAAAGCTGTACCTGATAAGGAGCAGTTTCCAAATATATACTCTGCTAGTTTTCTTTTCTGTTTCAAAAGAGTTTTCATCAGTATGGCGGGTTTCTTGTTGTGCCAGAATTTGGATATCATGATGCTCAAATGCTTCAGTCAGTTCTTGATGTTTTCCTGTTTCATGAGCGAGTTAATGTTCAGTGTTCCGAAACTGTATTTCGTCTTGAATTTACGTTTTTCAGGTCGTCTTGGTAAAAAAAAAAAAAAAAAGAGCAGAAAGTGCAGGCTCCCCAGAATCCGAAATGCCTGCTTGCTACCGGAGGTCGAGAGATTTTACTCCCTGGGATTATTTGTTTCCTTTTCCACTCGTAATCAATAAAATATGTGAGGTTGGAGTGGTATACAGGGTGTCCCAGCTATCTTGTCCACCCAAAATATCTCTGGAACCATAACAGCTATTCGGAAACGACTTTCACCGGTATCAATGTACTGCTGGGGCCCATGAATGTAGATATTTGGAAACATTCCAAAACGAAAGCAAATGTTCTTTTTAACACAAACTTATGTTTTTTTAATGGAGACCCTATATTTTTTCTTCTGCAATCCATAGCATGACAAATCACATAAAAAATGTCGTTAATTGCATCGCAATATTTCAATTACATCCCGAGATATTGCGACGCGAAGTTGACGCTTGAAATACGCGAAACGCGCGGCTAGCGCACGTCCTGAGACTCAGGCGTGAACCCCATGCTGCTGTTATTGTTCCAGAGATATTTTGGGTGGACAAGATAGCTGGGATACCCTATAAAGTTCCATAATTTACAAACTAATTTACCAAGTTATCTCATCTTTGGTAGTGTAATCGTTCGTAGTTCCAGCAATTGGCACACAAGCGTTGAATTGCGTTGCTTTGTTTTATCAGAAGACAGCCGCCGGATAGTCAGTGTTTTGTTGTTAGTTGCACATAGTTATTCCGGTAAACATGGCTGGCGCAAGGCTTACATTCGATGAAAGGAAGTCAGTTTTGAAGTGGTATTTTAACATTGATGAGGTTCAAAGGGAATGGCGAACTGAGTATCAAATAGATCCACTGACACGTTTAAAGATTCGTCGCATTCGAGAAAAATGTGAAGCCGAAGGCTGTGTTAAAGATGTACAAAAACAACGATCTGGACTTTGTTTATCGACAAAAGCCTCGCACATTGAATGAACAGAATCCATCGTACATTCATGTGCAAATATCCAATTGAATACGTTGGAATCAGTAGTTTGTGCTGCAGTTCGGCGGCATAATTTGTTTGTGGATGTTAATGGTGACCATTTGGAACACCTACAGTGATATTTTTAAGTTGGACTTTAAGCTACACTTTCACCAAAAATGAGACAACTCCGTCAATTGTACGATATCTCCTAACCGAGTCAGAAAGTTGGTGGAGCCCTTACCGTCACCCCAGCCTCTCCCACTCGCCCTCTACGTGTTGGCTCCCCCTTCCACTCCTCCGACTTTATTGGTCGCTCACCCCCACCCGGCCGGCACACGCCTTTCAGACAGCTGGCGGTCTTCTGCAAGGGCAGCCCGGAACGAGACACACCGCGCGCGTGTGTGTGTGTGTGCCGGAAGTAGTAGCTTTCTCCATTGTACGTGACAGGGGTCCGTGCAGCTTTGCAGGTGCACTCGCAGGTACAGGTGTTGGTACCGACACTAGCGACGTCTGTCTCGATGGAAACATCCACTCTGGGAATTGGCTTTTGTACAACAGCAGCAGAGGACGTGACAAAGTGAGCAGACTGCATGGCTCTTTAGCCTCGCCGTAGGAAATTCGCTTGGTGGTTTTAATTTCCTGCACCTTTTTCTCCTCCAAATCCACTGCGCACTCCCTGCTCCAGACTGGGAGTTCCCCCGAGCAGTTGACACACCTGCAGATGACGTACACTCAGTTCCCTCATGGGCGGCGTTTTCACATTTGCCACAAGTGGCCTCTTCTTTACAGGCCACTGTAGTATGCCCGAACCGCTAACATTTGGTACCGTTAACCTAAGGACTTAAGGAATCCTGCTTTGACATACTCTGACAATTTCGGACTGTTAAAGGTGAGGAAGGACTCTGATTTTACAAGTCCCCCATCCACCCTTTCAGAGATGTTCTGGACGCCCACTGTGTCCTTTGAGGCCCATTGTGCCTTTAGTTCTTATTACGAATGCCTATGAGATCACGACAAGAGACCACGCCTTTGCAGTAGTTGAGGTGACTGTGCATCTCTTTGTCGATTTCATACTCCCTAAGGCACTTAGCTTTCTTAAGGCTTTCCGCTTGTTGGGAATTGGCGGTTTCAACCTACATGGTACCATTTCATAACTGTTTCACCGACTTTAGACCTCCCTAGTTTCTTTGTAGTGAATTGTTTCAATTTTGTTTCTTTCGTTAAAGTTCATTACCAAACATGTGCCTCAGATTGACGAAGAAACGTTTAAGGGTAAATGTTAGGAGCACAGCAGTTGATGGATCTAGTTGATAGTATGTGTAGTACAGTAACGGTTCAGAACAGTCAGAAAATTAGTCAAGTGTAGCTGTCATCGATAGAGCGTAAATTGAAATCAAACGAACAGAAAGGATAAATTAAATGAGTGATAACTAAAGTTAGGTTGTAACTAATGTGATTTATGGAGCAATATTCAAATAGCCTACAGATAAGTAGTTTTCTGAAATAAGAGTATTGCCACTGTATAAACAACAGTAGTGAGTAACATGTATCGTAGCTCAGCATGGAGACTATTGTTACCCGCTTAAGGGAAAAGTTTAGTCCTTCAATGGACACGTATACAGCGGCACTGATTTATTTTCATATCTGAGCTCCTGGCAGGAAATCGTAAGCGTCGTAGGTGGCTCGTTCAAATGTTTGTTAAGCTTAATGACTTAACTGCGGTGTCATCGGTCCCTAAACGTACAAACTACTTATGAACTACATACGACACAAACATCCATGCCCGAGGAGCGATTCCAACCCCAGATCGTAGCGCGCCGCAGACCGCTCGGCCACTGCGGCCGGCTAGGTGGCTCGTTTAGCGATGACACTAATCGCGAAGCCGATGCTGGCTGGCTGGGACAACGGCCCAGCAACTTCGGCACGCGGCTTCTCTGTCGAAGGAAAGGCTCCGCTTCCCTCCAGTTTCTGGACCACGTTCACGGAGCGGTAGACAGGAGGCGCCGTGAGTTAACCGTAAAGGGAGTAACGACGTTAGCTCTAACAAGGGGCCCCGCTAACCTACAATTCTTGGAACCGCACGAGACCGAGCTTAGAATAACAACCACAAAGGAAAAAATTGCTTTGCGTGCAAAACGTTGCATTTACAACATATTCATTTTATCAAACAAAATCATTCAGGAGATATCAATAAAATAAAAAGGAAATAAAATTATACGTAATTCAGTGGCGTGAGAATGTTATTACATTGTCAATCAACAGAAAATAATTACGTTGTTGATGATGTCTTCATTCCGAAAACTGGCTTTATGCAGCTCTCTATGCTAATCTATCTCGAAGACACTTCTTCACCCCCTCCTAACAACGGCAGTCCCCCCTCTTGCATTACAACCGCTTAATCGAAATTGTAATAGCGCAAAAGACACCTATCTTACACACTGCAATTCAACATCCTGGTTGGTTCCACTGAAAAGCAGTCAGTTCATATAATTTCGTAGGCTTCCATGGCCGGTGTCATTATGAATAAAACAATTCTGGGTATTAGGCCGTGTCAGTTTTTTTAACACTTAGGAAGTTAACCGCCCTGAAGAGGACCACTGCACAGTGGTCAAAACGTCGGCAATTCATATGCTAAGTGTTTTTAGAAAATGACGTGACCTAATACTCAGAATTGTTTTATTCAAAAGTCAGTTCATAGTTTCAATCACGTCGTGACGATTCTCTCCTTCAGCAGTCCATCCAGTGCTGACCTGACTACAAGAATCGTAATTCTACTGTAAAAAGCTGTGTAGAAAAACTAGGTGGAGATAATTCTTTTCATTCATTGTTGATGAATGATGGGATCTATTGCGTTAAAATGATGTTGACACTGGATTTGGTACGATGTCATTATTATTTAAAAGCATTTTCAGGATACAGTTCACTGCCAGGCCCGTGCTAAATGACGCAATAGCTGCACCCACACTCCACACTCATTAGTAAAGCCAGTTTATGGTAAGTCATTTACCCTGTCACCAAAATGGTTCATAAAAGAGGTGTTCATTTTAATATACGCTCTCAATGTTACGAAAATTAATCCAAATAAATCTTCACACGTTTATGATTAGTGTAACACGCCACGCGGTTTCAATGTTGCATAATTTCACAATTTATCATAAAAAATTAAAAAAAAGACGGAATTTCACTACTCGACAGTCGACACGATATACTACCCATGTTAAAGTATTTTTCAATTAAATAAACGAGCACGTTCCGCAAAATAGTTCAATTAACTTCGGAACACGGCCATGGAGATGTTAACAATTCGGTGTATAAACTCCGACTACTCTCTTACACCGCAGCAAACGTGAAAGTTCTCCAATGAACGCGCGCAATGCTGTAATCCGATTGGCTAAAGATATTAGCAACCATCAGATTATAGAGAAAACCCGCGGAAGCCCGCGCTTTCCATATACAGCTGTGAACAACTTCGAACTTTACATAACTATATGCAGAAAAAATGTCCAGAAGAAATTAAATAATAAAATATCAACAACTTTAAATAATTAACCATGTTTACATGTATTGCCTGTTTCCGTATTACCATAATTCAGTTTCTCCATTAACATTCTCACACATACACATATTGAACATACCTTTCAAACGTCACACTACTTGAATATTTACCAACTTCTATTTGTCAGCTTAATAATACGTCTACCAGAAATTCACATGCATGTACCTAAACACAAACCTGTAACAAAATGTTGTTAACTGTCAAACATTCCAATAATAAATGTTCCTTCTTTACACTAAATCGTTGATCTGAACACTGGCTAGTGCAGAGTGCTCACAGCACGCGCTCAGTCTCCAGACACAGCAGGTGTCGCGCCGCGCTCTGTCCAGCACAGCCGCGGTGGAGTAGCCGAGTGCTCTAAAGCGTCTCGCTGCAGAGCGCGCGGTTGCTCGCCGTGGAGGTTCGAGTCCTCCCTGGGGCATGGATGTGTGTGTGTCCTTAGGTTAGTTTACCTAGGTTTAAGAAGTTTGTAAGCTACGGACTGATGACCACGCAGTTTGGTTCGATAGATCTACAAACATTTGATTTTTTTTGTCCAACACGCCTGACGCTGTCCAGCACTCGGCCGTCCGGCGCACTCACCGGCGCAAAGCAAGCTATAAAACTCACATAAATACAGATACAGGGCAGTGCATAGCCGCTACGTTACAACACCTGCTACTGATTAGGTTAGCCCTGAAAGTGCAGACGCGGGATTTCGATAAAGCGGTTAAAACAAAGCAGAAGAATCACGTGGCTGTTATTTCATCAAGAAATTTCACTCACTGATTTCGATCAATTTTCAGCACCAGTTTATCGTTATGTTTCAATATATGTGAAAAAATAGGCTTCGACATTTGAAAATGTAATTAGTGTATTGGACAACTTGTATGAGTAAGTGATTGTGAATGTAGAATAGAGGGCACACATGGATCTCCTCAGTTCATCGAAATATTTCATCTGCCCACTGTAAAGGATAAGACTCTTTTGCGCTATTATAAATGTTGTAAGCAAAACGTTTTGCCGGTGTTAAACAAAACATTTAACGATCATTGATGTCAATGTTCTGCATATAATTTCCCTCATACTCTTCTTGCTGTGATTCTCTCTATTGAAATATCACTTGTTGCGTGTGGAACTGACAGACACCAGTTTTGCATCCCGCAGCATTGTTTCATGCGACTACTAACCTTCACAGATATCCAATGTCAATCCTAACAAAAATGCTATGCAAGTCTAAATAATGATACTTGGAATAAGAAACAGATAATAAGATTTATAAATGGGAGATAGATTTAGTCTTCAACCGATGAGTAATTGTTTCCATGTGTGCCATGTACCGGTGGTTCGCCTGCCGAGCGGACAACCCGCAATGCATGGTACAAGTGCACGGATGCCTACCAGTGAGGCGCCCCACAGCGGCGGTTCCGGAGTCACCAGAGGACGCGACGAGCACCGCCAGAGAGCGCGCTAAAACCGGAGCTATTTTCCTCCGCACAGTCACGAGAGACCAGCTCGAGGCTGCCACAAAGCACTGTGCGCCGACTATTTAGGGGGTCGCAGTGCAACACGACGGCAGTTCTCCGCCGACCGCCTACGAGAACCGCAGCTGAGGGATCGCGACCGACGCCTCCGGGGAAGAGAAGAGAAGAGTCCCTGCCAGCGACGCTGCGCCTCTAGGACTTCCCGCAACCGAATACGGCGTCCGGCTCCGTCTCCCTGGCCGTTCTCTCAAGGCTGTCGTTATCTCCCTGCCTTGTACCTAATTGGTGAAGATGAAAACTTTTAGTTCATGTTTGTTGTTTTTGTCTCAGTTTCAGAAGTTTGTTAGTTTGTTTCGTTTCCAGAAGATGATTAGTTTGTCTTGTCAATAAACACAATTTCCGTATCACACAGTGTCTTTCAGTTATTATCTCCTGAGGCGAGATATAGCAATATGAGACGTAGAATAACTTGATATTTAGTTCATGTTTTGTATATTACATACTAGTTGTGCGATTGGGCAGACAGTATTTTTCCCCTGTATGTTGTAGGTATAAAGTTATTCTGTCGAAACCTGAGATATGTGGAAACAAAAGAAAAAAGAATTGCCACACACGATTTTGGCTGCTAATTTATTCCTACTAAATAAGGTACAGAACCGCAAGCGTTTCGCGGGTATCTATTTGCCTCAGTTTTTCAGCGGTCTGTCTACTTTTCCTTGCCTCTGCCGCTACCTCGACGTTTCCCTCCTCTTCCTCCTCCTCCTCCCTGTCCTCTTCCTAGTCCTGCTCCTGCCCCTTCTACCCATTCCCCTCTCTAACTATTTGTAACATCTTTCTAACTTAAACATGTAAATCACAATAAATTTTCTTACATAACACAGTACAATTTTTTGCATGATGTATTTATTACTGCGTCTCCTCCTCCTTCTCCCTCTTGGAGTGAGGTGTCGCAGTGGTTAGCAGTATGCACTCGCATTCTGGAGGACGGCGGTTAAAATCCACCTCTAAGCATTGGAATGCAAGTGTTCCGAGATTTTCCCGAATCACTCCAGGAGGATCAGGTGGTGTTCCTTCCAAACGACACGATCGTTTTGTTCCCTGTCCGTAAGAAAACAATCTGTTCTTGGTCTGCAATGGCAACTCTGTCGACGGGACGTTTACTCTTCCTTCCCCTCTCTTGTTCACTCATTCCTGCCCTCTCTCCCGTTCATATGCTCCTACCTCCATTGTTCACCTCTCCCTCCACTCCCTTTGATCTTACCTTTCCCTCTGTTCATTCCCCCCTTCCATTCCTCTGGTCCATCTCCTGAGCTCTTATACGTCCATCGCCTCCTTCTGCTTTCATCTACCCTGTATCTCAGTTCATCTCCTCCTCACTTACTCTCTTTTCTCCTCCACACAATCTATTACCCGCTAACTTTCAGGGTGATCAACAAATGCCATGTTTCATTTTGCACGTCGTTGTCACTTCTGGATAAGACCAGTATTCCTCTTCGCCAATGATGTTTCACCGCTTTTATCATTATCGTGGATACTGCCGTTAGTTAAAAGGTTAAACAATGCAACCGTTTTTGTTACGAACGCTACTTGCCAACTACCCACCATTTGGTTGGCTCTTTAGAAAGTCTGTGAGATCGGATACTTCACAAATTTTTGTTGATCGTCGCAAGACAAAATGTATAATATACTGTATGGTAGCAGGCAAGACTTGGTACGTCAATTGCGCATCGCCGTCGCGTCTCAGACAAGTACGTAGAGATTCCAACTTGCGACAAGGCGCAGTATCTGTGTACGGAGTGTCGGAGCCCAGGGTATTTTCTGTGTTCGTCTCCTGTTGACCAGGTCGTGAGTAATTCCACTCAAGCGATATTGCAGCGACGAAGGTCAACTACAGCGATTAACAAAATAGGAGTGATGGGAATCTTTGGAGGGAACGGTAGATGACATTTTAACATTTTAGCAACCAATGGGCGGAGCACACGTAACCGCCGTGCCGGGAAAATCGGCGCGGAGAGGAAACCGTGGCGGCTCCTTCACGCTCTGCAGTTACAGGACGGTAAGCCATCGCCATTCGCCCACGTGAACTGAGCCAACGGGTTTTTCACTGAGAGGTGTCGACAGGCAGCTGGGGTCAAAGGCAACCGACGACCGCCCCGAGCGTGCTCCGACCGCGTCGCGTTATAATGGTCCCTACGTGCCGTCGTGAAACCAGCTGGTGAACACTGCCATAATCACGCGACAGCAAATTATCGGCCTCTTTCTCGCCGAAAATTCTGCACGGCACTTTGCATTAACTTGTTGTAGGCCACCAACACGATAAACGCCGTTCCACAACGAGTGCTCCTTTTTAACAGTGAAATCGACTGTAATCGGCACGGTGCGTACAAAATTAACTTTGTCTCCCTCACATGTTGCCGAATCGGAGTTGGAACTGAAGTAGTGGACAAAGTAAACTGCAATAACTAAAAATAAATAAATAAATAGAATTGTACACCTGGAAAGACGACATCGATGTCGATCTGATGACATCGCATGCCTCCTGAGGGATGGTACATGTACCGATAATGTTCAAATGTTTGTAAATATAAGGGACATAACATCGTTGGTTATCAGTCACTAGGCTTACGAGCTATTTACACTAACTTAAAGTAACTTATGCTAAAGACAATGACCGAGGCGGGACTCGAACCCCCAATGGCGAACGGTAGTCTGCACCGCAGCAGGACGCCTTAGTGCGCACGGCTATTCTGCCGCGGCTACTGATAATGCTTTAAACGTCGTTCGCCAACAGGTAGCGAAGTGGCACAGCTGCAAGAGCGCCAGCTGTATGTACCTTTTAACAGGGAAAGCTTACAGCCACGGTGCGCAATGCGACATTACCGTGTGGAGCAAACGTGCCGCATGCCTTACGACGCACTTGTACCTCTTGCAGCCAACTGAGCAGGTATTAGAGGGTTCAGTCGCGGCCATCCTAGACGTGCGATCACCCTTTCGGATAACTTCCATACAAACTGGATGTGATGCATCAGTTGTGCAAAGATGTTAATTAAAATTTTCTAGAGAACATTCTCACACTCTCAGACGAGGTTCCGGAGGTGCACGCAGTACAGACGTCTGCCAAGAAAGTCGCATTGTAAAGGAAAAAGTGTCAGATGGCATAGATAAGAGCGTTTGTGTGCCCAGAAGTTTCAGCACTGACTGTTGTGAAACAGTGACTAGCCGTGGGGCGCGGGCACGCAT
This sequence comes from Locusta migratoria, assembly GCA_026315105.1. Taxonomy (NCBI): domain Eukaryota; kingdom Metazoa; phylum Arthropoda; class Insecta; order Orthoptera; family Acrididae; genus Locusta; species Locusta migratoria. The sequence continues at coordinate 39,759,008 of CM048745.1, forward strand.
TATTCCATCCCGTGCTCCACTCACGCCACAGCAACGACGTCCAAGTCTCTATGTGCCGTCAGAGGACCGTTTGGAAGATGAAATGAGCAATGAGATAGTCTGCCTGAATGCAAGTGGTGGTCGTTCGCGCGTACGACGTAGACATGGCGAGAGCTTTCACGCAGATTGCGTTCGTCCAAGACGCACCTCCCTACCCTAACCATTATACATAAGGGTATGGAGAGCGTTGAGTCACAAGACACGTTGATTTCTTGTGCTTACAAAAGTAACGTTCACCAGCGCTCGGTACGTGCACAATGTTGTAAGACCGTTCGCTTGCCACTCTTGCAACATGAAGGTGAAGTTCCAATAAGATAATGTCTCGCCTACACACCGCGCTTGAAACTCCACGTGCTCTGTAAAGGCTAGTTTACACGACGACACTATGTTTCATGAAATTGCGCTATTGGTCAGTGCGCAGGCGTACGCGCAACTCTATGGCGAAACTAAACCGTTTCGGCACCTTCCAACTTTGGCGAAACATTTAGAGCGAAATGTTCAAATGTTTGTAAATCTACCGGACCACACTGCGTAATCATCAGTCCGTAGCTTACAAACTACTTATACCTAGGTAAACTAACCTAAGGAGAACACACACACCCATGCCCCAAGGAGGACTCGAACCTCCACGACGAGCAAACGCGCACTCCGCAGCGAGACGCTTTAGACCGCTCGGCTACTCCACCGCGGCATTTAGAGCGACTTTTTAGGTTAGCGGATAACCAAAACAGAATAAAATACAACTTGAAGCGAGGAACAGAAGATATTGTTCGGATTTTGGACATATATGGGATGTATAGGTCTTTATGGACACTGAATGACGAAAATTTCTGGAATAAAGAGTGGCGTGTTGGTGCTCTTTAAGCAATCATTCGTGAAATAAATATTGATAGATGACCGGTAAGTAATTTGAAGACTAAAATAAATTGAATTCGAAATAACTATATATAAGAAATTTGAAAAATGGAATCTAGTAAAGCATCCAGGTGTGGGTCAGCACAGGTTTAGAAGACCAAGATCCCGTGGTTTGAACTTGCAGACTTTTTAAAGAAATATTGTACACAGAAGAAAGTCTCGACAAATCTCTTATTCTAAATTCTTTTAATTTAGAATATTTGTTTGAAACGTGACAGTTGTTACATTCATAGATCTATGTAAATATTTATTTAAAACGTAACAGGGTTTTAAATTTACCTTTTTTCGTAAGTACTTTTAAACATACTTGTGTTACCGCGATAAAGATCAATCTGCAGAATAGTGGTTAGCTAAACTGTTCTTCTCAGTGCAGCCAGATTGAATAATTATCGTTACCGGCATGCAGCATTACATCAGTTAGTCCTTTAGTATTTCTATGTCTCTGTAAACTCCAATGCCCACTTTGGAGGGAAAAAAAGAAGAACGTTAACTGCTCTGATGATATTCTAAGATAATTAAAATAATTTTTAGGGTCTTCAACCACAAGTTTTTCAGCAAGGTTGCTGATCAACTGAGCTCACGTCTTTTTTTAAAACATTCACCAACAGAAACAGGTTTCTTCATCTTTTTATGTTTAGTCTTACGAAGTGACTTCACACAGAGCAGTAATAGCTCCGCCGCAACTCCTACAGCTGCCAAAACTTTCATTTTACGACGAAACTGAAGTGCATAGTTATGGTGACGTGTCTAGAGACATACGCGAAACCAACTGCGCGCAACTCATTTCTCGCTACGAGTGTCGCAACCTGGCGTCGTCGGGTAGACTAGCCTTAACACGTGGACTACTCTCCTAGTCATCTCCAATCGAGCACGTGTGAAATACAACGGGATTACAACTGACACGTGCAACTGGACAAACCAGGACTGTTCCGAAACTAAGTGGGCAAGCCGAGCAGGCGCAGAATTGTGTATCCCAAGGAAGTATTCGCCATTTGTATGGTCGAATGGATGCCGGAATCACTTTCTTCAATGCCGCTGGCGGAGTATACACCACGTGCTAATATGGCCACCTCAGTACCACTGCAGGCGCTGATATGTAAATGTACTCCATTTACTCCATACGCTCTGTTTCAACATTATAGCTTCAATTTTCTGGAAAATTCCAACAGGATATAATAATTTTTATTTTCGGCAACGTAGTTTCTTACATCCCATTGCTACCAAAATCTTTGACCTCTTCGTCACTAAGACTCGTAATGATCTGTGTCGCTCACTTACATGTTAAGTCGATGCGTTTTTACACACTACTGGCCATTAAAAATTCTACACCAAGAAGAAATGCATATGATAAACGGGTATCATTGAATAAATATATTATACTAGAACTGACATGTGATTACATTTTCACGCAATTTGATCCTGAGAAATCAGTACCCACTTCTGACCGTAATAACGGCCTTGAATCGCCTGGGCATTCAGTCGAACAGATCTTGGATGGCGTGCACAGGTACATATGCCAATGCAGCTTCAACACAACACCACATTTCGTTAAGAATAGTGACTGTCGTATTGTGACGTTTTGACCAGGGCAGCAGTCGAACATTTTCAGTATCCAGAAAGGCCCGTAGAGGACCTGCAACAAGCGGTCGTGAATTATCCTGCTGAAATGTAGGGTTTCGCAGGGATCGGTTGAAGCGTAGAACCACGGGTCGTAAAACATCTGAAATGTAACGGCCACTGTTCAAAATGCCGTCGATGCTAATAAGAGGTGACCGAGACGTGTAACCAATGGCACTCCATACCATCATGCCGGGTGATACGGCAGTATGGCGATGACGAATACACGCTTCCAATGTGCGTTCACCGCGATGTCGCCGAACATCATGGCCGCAACGGAGAGTCCAAGCGCATTGAGGTGCTATACTACGATGCGCGAGGTCGCTCTCCGGAGCATGGATGTCTCTGGCGTCTTTAGTATAAGGTAGTTTTAAGTAATGTGTACGTTTAGGGACTGGTGACCCCGCAGTTAAGTCCCTTAAACTTAACAAACACTTGAACAGACCCTAATGATGCTGTAAACAGAACGTCGATTCATCCGAAATTATGACGTTTTGCCATTCGTGCACCCAGGTTCGTCGTTGCGTACACCATCGCAGGCGCTCCTATCTGTGATGCAGCGTCAAGGGTAACCGCAGCCATCATCTCAGAGCTGATAGTCCAAGCTGCTGCAGACGTCGTCGCAATGTTCATGCAAATGGTTGTTGTCTTGTAAAAGTCCTAATCTGTTGACTCAGGGTCGAGACGTGGCAGCACGATCCGTTATAGCCATGCAATAAGATGCTTGTCATCTCGGCTGCTGGTGATACGAGGCGGTTGGGATCCAGCACGGCGTTCCGTATTGCCCTTCTGAACCCATTTATTCCATATTCTGCTAACAGTCATTGGTTCGCTACCAATGCGAGCAGCTATATCGCGATATGATAAACCGCAATCTCTATAGGCTACAATCCGACTTTTAACAAAGTCGAAAACGTGATGGTACGCATTTATCCTTCTTGCACGAGGCATTACAACGACGTTTTACCAGGCAACGCCGGTGTATGTAAAATCTGTTGCGAACTATCCTCATGTCAGCACGTTGCAGGTGTCGCCACTGGCGCCAACCTTGTGTGAATGCTCTGAAAAGCTAATCATTTGCAATCACAGCATTATCTTCCTGCCGGCTAAATTTCGCGTCTGTAAAACGTCATCTTAGTGGTGTACCAATTTTAACGGCCAGGAGTGTGTTTTTTCTCATGTTTGTCATTTTCCGCCTGTAGACTTCCGAACCACAACACAGGGTGAGAATTGGAGCGTTTCATCGTAGGAAAATAGTTGTGGCTGTTGTCAGTTTATGGAACAAACGCGCAACCAAGTAAAGTAATATTTTACCGTTTCCTGCCTTTCATAACCTCGGCTAAAGGCGTGACGTATCGAGACTGTGGAAGAGTTTCCAGACCAACTGCCCTACCCTTCTGCGTAGTGACACGAGAAGGGTCGAACGCACGACATCGAGGTTCATGACGCTTGGATATACTGAGCTAAACTTCCGCTCCATGATAAAAAAGACATGCTCCCAGAAGTAGTGGTTGAAAGTACATGAAACTACATATGTCGTAAGATGTGATTTTATCGTACTGGTTCCAGTACATGTTTAAGAGAGAAGACCGTTGGCTGTTGCAGGTGGGCCGCGGTGGAGTAGCCGAGCGGTCTAAGGCACCTCGCTGGGGAACCCGCGATTGCTCACCACCGGAGGTTCGATTCCCCCTCGGGGATGGGTGTGTGTGTGTTTGTCCTTAGGTTAGTTTACCTTAGTTTAAGTCATTTGTAAGCTACGGACTGTAGACGACGCAGTTTTGTCCGATAGATTTACAAACATTTGAACATTTTTTGTTGCAGGTTGAATGGTGGCGTCAAAACGGCAGAGTGTCGCTTTCCCTCTGGTGGTGATGAATGCACCAGTGTGATCTGGACTGGTCCCAACAATCCAACCACGTGCCGTGCGTGGGTATAGCGACGGTGTCGCCCTTCAATTTTGTTATGAAAACCAACACGTTCTGTGCCCAAAATCCCCTTTCCAACCATCCATCCATCCATCCTTCCAATGATATGGGAATCTTGCTGGACACGGAACTTCCTCAGCATTCTGTAAGCACTCCATAGATAGACGAACCGTGTGTAGACGTGCATTTTCTTATTTGCTCAAAGGTCCTGTGGCATCAGTAGCTTGACGTTTGGACGCAGCATGTCTGCGACGTTATCGCTCTGCCGGAGCACGACTGGAGGTGCAAGGATTGCGCCTCTGAGTTTCTCCTCAATAATGTCAGGAAAGTCTCCTTTTTTAAATTTTTTTGTGGTTTTGGGCGCTCAACTTCTCAGGTCATTAGCGCCCAGATCAGAACAAAGATTCGCTAGATCTCGAAAAAAGTTATACCAACCAGAAATGAGAGTATAGAGAGAAAGGTAAAACAGAACAATAAAAAGAAACAAATAGAAGGGTTAAATATGCTTTGATAAATTAGCCATGTTGATAAAACGCAAAACTCGAGCAGCTGCTCGTGTGTCATCAGCTAAAAGTTCCTCCAGAGTAGACGGAAAGTGAAGGGCTACACGGAGATGATTAAAATTGGGACAAGACAGTAAAACATGTCGCACCGTCAGCAATTCACCGCAGGAGCACAGCGGTGCAGGACCGGCGGTTAGCAAATGACGGTGGCTGAAACGGCAGTGACCGATCCGCAACAGGGCCAGGATGACCTCCTCTCGCCGAGAGGGGCGAGAGGAGGTCCTCCAAGCGGTCGGGATCGGTTTTACAGTTCTCAATTTATTGTTGTACATTGAAAACCACGCACTGTGCCATTGCGACACGATACTCAGGCGAAGAGCCCGTTGAACATCGTCCGATGGGACGCAAAAAGTAGCCATGCGAGGCAAAAGAGCTGCTGCCTTGGCTGCTATGTCGGCAGTCTCATTCCCAGGCACACCCACGTGGCCAGGGACCCACAGAAAAGAAACGTGACAGCTCTTATCTGCTAGCAACTGGAGGGAGCGTTGGATTCGATACACGAGAGGATGGGTCGAGAAAGGGTCCTTAACACTCTGTAGGGCACTAAGGGAGTCCGAACAGATGGCGTAAAAAGGATGGCGGCGGCGGCGGATGTATAAAACAGCCTGGTGGAGGGCAAAACGCTCAGCTATGAAATTCGAGCACCGGTCAGGGAGCTTGTATTGGAACAGGTTGTCCCCAACGACGAAGGATGATCCGACACCGTCAGTGCTCTTAGAACCATCAGTGTAGATAAATACGGCATTATCGAACCGCGAACGGAGTTCGACAAGCCTCGAGCGGTATATCAAATCCGGAGTGCTCTCCTTGGGGAGCGAACTAGTTCAAGGTGGGTGTGAACCTGGGCCTGATGTCACGGTGGCATTGGGCTTTCGCTCAACCGAAAGGTGGAAGGAAGGGTAAAATCGAGCCGCCGAAGCAGGCGGCGCCGGCCGCGGTGGCCGAGGGGACAGAGGCGCTCCTGTCACGGTCTGCACGGCCACTACGGTCGGGGGAGCGAATCCCCCCTCGGGCATGGATATTTGTGCCGTCTTTAGTGTTAGCTAGTTCATAAGTAGTTTGTAAGTTTAGGGACTGATAACACCGCAGTTAAGTCCCTTAAGCTTAACAAACATTTGAACATTTTGAAGCAGGCGGCGAAACCGAACTCCAGGTGGAAGCAACGCTATCGCAGACAACCGATATTGGCGATCAAGTGAGTCGTCAAAGAATAATGGGTAAGATGGATGGTTGAGCATCGTCAGCAGTCGGCATTCGTACCGACACAAGAGTATGTCACGCCGAGAGGTCAAGGGTAATACAGCAGCTTCTGCATACTTTCAACAGGGCTGGTATAAAATGCACCCGTCGCCAGGCGTAACCCCTGATGGTGAATGGAGATGAGACGGCGGAGAATGGACGGCCGTGCAGAGAAATATACAAAGCTTCGCAAGTCGAGTTTCGACTGGACAATGGCCTGGTATAGGTGAAGCAGGACGGTACGATCCGCTCCCCATGATGTGCCACTGAGGACACAAAGGGCAGCCAGGAAGGGCACGTGTGGGGACCAGCAAAGTTTACGATCCAACATGAGTCCCAAGAATTTTATTGTCTCCACGAATGGTAGAGCAACGGGGCCGAGACGTAGGGATGGTGGAAAAAATTCCTTGTATCTCCAGAAGTTAATACACACCGATTTCTAAGTGGAGAATCGGAAGCCGTTCACAATGCTCCAGGAATATAGGCGGTCAAGACAGCGTTGAAGACAACGCTCCAAGAGACACGTCCGCTGGGCACTGCAATAAATTGCGAAATCGACTACAAAAAGGGATCCGTAAACGTCCGCTGAAAGGCAATCTACGATCGGATTGACTGCAACGGCAAACAGAGCCACACTCAAGACGGAGCCCTGTGGCACCCCATTCTCCAGGCGAAAGGTGTCGGACAAAACAGAGCCCACCCGTACCCGGAACTTGCGGTCCGTCAAAAACGCTTGAATGAAAAGAGGGAGTCGGCCACGAAGGCCCCATGTGTGCAATGTGCGGAGAATGCCCGCTCTCCAAAAGGTATCGTATGCCTTCTCCAAGTCGAAGGACACTGCTACTGTTTGATGCTTCCTTAGAAAGTTATTCATAATAAAGGTCGACAAGGTAATGAGGTGATAAGCAGCAGAGCGGTGTCTACGAAAACCACAATGAGCATTATTCAGGAGGCGTTGAGATTCGAGGAGCCAGACCAACCGAGCGTTAACAATGCGTTCCATCACCTTATAGATGCAGCCCGTCAGAGAAATGGGGCGATAACTGGAAGGATGGGGACAACAATGGCTTCACGCCAACTTGTGGGAACCTGATCTTCAGTCCATATGCGATTATAGGTGCTAAGAAGGAAGCACTTGCCCGCAGGAGAGAGGTTCTTCAGCATCTCAGTATGGATGGAATCGGGCCCAGGAGCAGAAGATCGGGACAGGGCGAGAGCACGGTCTAGCTCCTGCATGGTGAAAGAGACATTATAACTTTCATGGTTGAAAGAGTGGAAAGAGGGCGGCCGTGCCTCCTCTACCTGTTTGCGAGGGAGGAAGGAAGGGTGTTAATGGGCAGAGCTCGAAACCTCCGCAAAGAAACGGCCCAATGCGTTGGAAACGTCAGAGGGGTCCACGAGGACTGCGTTCTCCACGGTCAGGCCAGGAATCGGGGAGTGGACCTTGATGCCGGATAAACGGCGTAGGACACCCCAAACAACCGTGGAGGGAGTAAAGCGGTTAAAAGAACTGGTAAAAGTAGTCCAGCAAGCTTTCTTGCTGTCTTTTATAACACGACGACATTGCGCTCTCCGTCGTTTTTAATTTATACAATTCTCCAACGTCGGGTGGCGGTGGAAGGTGCGTACAGCACGTCGCCGGGCTCTAAGAGCGTGGCGGCAGGCTGCAGTCCACCAAGGGACCGGCACACGACGTGGAGAAGATTATGTACGAGGTATGGAATGTTCGGCAGCTGTGAGAATAACCTCTGTGAGGTGTTCGACCTGACTGTCACAGCTGGGAATAGTCTGGTCATGAAAAACAGCAATGGAAGAATAAAGTCCCTAGTCGGCTTTAGAAATGTTCCAACTGGTGGGACGAGGAGATGGGGAATGATGCAGGAAGTGGATGATACAAGGGAAATGGTCACTCGAGTACGTGTCAGAAAGTGCATACCACTCGAACCGACGGGCAAGCTGATGGCTGCATATTGCGAGGTCTAAGTGGGAGTAAGTATGTGTTGTGTCGGAAAGGAAGGTCGGTGCACCGGTGTTGAGGCAGACAAGATTAAGATGGTTGATGAGGTCTTCTAAAAGGGAGCCTCTGGGGCAAGGTGCTGCAGAACCCCATAGGGTGTGGTGGGCATTGAAGTCGCCTAGCAACACGATAGGCGAAGGGAGCTGGTCAACGAGGAGTAGCACATCTGCCCTAGTAAGGGCAGACGACGATGGCGAATAGATATTACAGAGGGAAAAAGAAAAGGTGAGGAGAGTGATGCGTACGTTAACTGCGTGTAGCTGAGTATGCAATGAAATAGGATGGTAATACACGTCGTCCAGAATGAGCATCAGAACCCCTCCATGGGCTGGAATACCTTCCACAGGGGGCAGGTCGAAACGCACAGAGGTGTAGTGGGGGAAGCCTGCATGATCACATGGACGTAACTTAGTTTCTTGGAGACAGTGCAATCTTGGAGTAGCTTTAATTCCTCCCGATTGGAACGAATGCCGCGAATATTCCATTGAAGGAGCGCCATAAAAAATGAGAGAAGAAAAGAAGATAAAAAGGAACAAGCAAGCGGGGGTCACCTCGACGGCCGCTGAGGACCGGACTTCGAGGGAGCACTGCAATCGCTATCTAGGGGCAGAGGATCGTGTTCCATAAGTTCGACCGACGCGTCTTGCACCTCCCTGAGTTGATCAGGAGGGGCAGCTTCCACCACCGGTAAAGGGCCGGGTGCCCGGCAGAGCGTGCCGGTGAAACAGAAGACGGCCGAGGCCGGCAACTGTTGGATGGCGTGACCGAAGAGTCACCCCGCTGTGGGGAACGGGGGGGGGGGGGCTGTTCTTTTTGTGAGCCTTCTTAGAGGCATGACGAGTAGAAGAAGCGGAGGACGGTTCAGAAGACAGAATTTTGAGAAAATCGTCACGAACAGGTTCTTTTTTGATCTCCGGGCAGCGGATTTAGGTGCCCGGGATGTGTGGCAACTCGTCGACGATTGCACTGTAGAACGGCAGAAGGGATCGGAGAGATGGAACGAGCAATTTTCGGGCCAGCCGATCTGACAACCGTGTCACAGAAGGTGAAATCACAGCTCTGAGTGCCTACCTCCTTAGTTGGTTGAGGAGGACTTGGCTGTAAGTACCTGATGGGAGTACAGTGGGCTTCCTACTCACTAATAACTTCCGAGCTGCAGAGGTTGAAACCTTTTCCTTAACGCGAATCTTCTGGATGACCCGCTCTTCTTTATATACTGGGCAGTCCCGTGAAGAAGCAGCATGGTCACCCATGCAATTAATGCAGCGAGGGGATGGAGGTGGCCATTCACCCTCATGGGCGTCCCTGCCACAGGTGGCGCACTTGGCTGCATTAGGACAAGATTGACTAGTATGATTTTATCGCTGGCAATGGTAACAGCGCGTAGGATTGGGTATATACGGGCGAACGGAGATGACTTCGTAGACCGCTTTTACTTTAGATGGTAGGTCAACACTTTTGAAAGTCAAGAAGACAGTACGAGTCGGCACGAGACATTGTCAACTGTTTTCATAAAACTGATCGGACGTATAGTTCAGTATATCCTCGTCCGATAACCCATCCAGCGATCTAGTGAAGACTGCCCCCCGCAAAGAGTTGAGGATGCTGTGAGCCTCCACTTTTACAGGGAAAGTGTGCACAAGTGTAGCCCGGAGTAATTTCTGTGCCTGAAAGGCATTCTCAATCTCGAGCAACAAGGTCCCATTACGCTGTCTGGAGTAGGTCTTCAAGGGACCTGCAATCGCATCGACACCCGTCTGAATAATAAAAGGATTTACAGCAGGAAAATCCTGATCATCTGTACACGATACTACAAGGAACTTTGGAATGTTGGGTAAGACTTTCTTGGACTGAGATTCATCAATTTTTCGTTTTTGGGTCAAAGTTATAATAGATTTGGAAGGTTTCATAGCGGAAGTATCCCCCATGATTATCGGCGTCTCCGATGGGCGCTCCTTCCCTGTGGGGGCCCTCACTGAGAGCGCACCCGCCTTAGGTGACTGTTCACACCTCAGGTCACACCTCCCGAGAACGGACGGAGGGACCAATCGGCATGTTCGGAAGGTACCAGGTCGGATAATCACTCCTCCCTGGGCCCGGCCTGTACCGGGGGGTACGTACGTGCCCTACATGTCTACCCGGAGCGGGGAGTTAGGCCTTACCCATCACCAGCTACGCAGAGCGTGGGTTGACCTTCAGACACCCACAGGGAGGAAAGAAGAGAGGAAGGAGAGAAAGGGATGAAGGAGGGAGAATCTCAAACACCGAGGCGGAAATTAAAAGGGCAGTCGAGGACAAAGAAGAGAAAGAGGGGAAGGCGAAAGAACAGGAAAGGAAGAGGACCATGAAAAGGAGAAGTCTGAGAGGAAGCCATAAAAAGAAACCTTGAACTGACTGAAAACGCCCGTCTCCGGGCGAAGGCATAAACCTGGGGGAAAGAGAAAGAGGGAAGCGGCCTGGGACAGAAGAAAGGTGGCTTCGGCTCGGGGCCCCGTGCGCGCCACACACGTACCCACAAGAGGGCTGTGGGCCCCGTGGGGGGAAACTCTCTTTGTCCTTGACGCCAATGATCATCGGAGATTATGGAGAAGCGGGTCTCATTTCTTTACACCAAACGAGGTGGCACGGCGGTTAGCACAATTTGACTGCCATTCGGAACGACGACGATTCAAATCCACTTCCGACCATCGAGGCTTGGGTTTTTTGGGATTTCTCTCGATCGCTCCAGTGATTTCCGTAAATCAATCTAGACAAATTCCGGATAGTTTCTCTTGAGGGGCACAGCCTATCTCCTTCCCCATCCCTGATAAGAACTAACCGGATGTGTGTCCCGTCTCTAAAGACTACGTTGTCAATGGGACTGATCTTCCTTGATGAATCGCTCCAGTCAAATCCCGTGATGTTTCATTTCAGTGGGCATCGTCGATACATCATGCAAGGAATCGATACGCGTCGCGCGACAGAGACTATTTTTATTCAAGTGTTTTGGTTTTGATTTTGGAAATCGGATTAAAAGACTCATTTAATATATCTTGTCCATCTTGTAAGTCGACATTCAGTGTCACCAAACTCAACCACCTGCCTTTCCCACTACCAGGGAACGGGAATGGAACTGTATATTAGACCGGGATTCGCACATTCTATTACGGATATACTGGGTACGACAGAATTTTGTGCGACTATGCCACGTCTGTACTTACCCTCGGGGACGCCGCTTTGAACAACTGTATCCGATGGGTCATGAAACTTGTAAACGTTAAGTTGAATTAGTTATCACTTCATAACTCAGCGCAAAGCCTCGTCATCATTGCATCATTGTCGACACGTAACTCGCCAACGTGGTGTCAAATAAGAAGACTTGCACTACGCGAGCGCTTCCGCGAATGTTGCTCTAGCTGTTGCAAAGCCGCCTTCTGAAATTGACGATGTGTTAAGAGTCACTGCGCTGAGGTTCGTCCCAACACAAGCAGCTTCAAAATGACCACGGAGCCGGCCGCAGTGGCCAAGGGGACTGAGGCGCTCGGCCACTACGCTCGGGGGTTCGAATCCCCATCGGGCATGGATATTTGTGCCGTCCTTAGTCTTAGTTTACAAGTAGTTTGTAAGTTTATGGACTGATGACCCCGGTTAAGTCCAATAAACTGTAAAAAAAAAAAAAAAAAAAAAAAAAAAAAAAAAAAAAAAAAAAGAAAAAAAAAAAACATGGAGCACCAATCGTAGCAATTACCGTGCTACCCATACACGACAAGGGTTCAGAAACTAGTTTTTGGTGATGATGGTAAACTTCTAGCGATTGTAACTGTATCTATCTACGTAGGACTCTATTCCGGTAACAACCGATATGAAAGCTAGTAGCGAAAATCTATTTTCTGCATTACCCTAGCGCATATCTCAAATTAAAGAGCTCAGCTGCCCATCTATCACAATGTGCAATATCTCGATTACTATTCCCCAATATCCGGAAATAAGTATTATTCGTTGTTGACGGACCAGTAATGTCAGAGAGACCGAAAATCCTGAGTAAGCGTCATAATAATGAATCGATCGTGCGGCATTAACGCCCGGAAGAGCCTGCCTGGTGCTGTTAGCGCGCTTAGCGCAGGTCTTCTTGACGCGACGCAGTCGACTAACGTGTCGACGATGAGACTGTCCGCCGCGTTTGGAGTAATTACGAATTCGACATACGGGCACAAGTTTCATGGCCTACTGGTTATGGTTGTACAAAATGATGTCTTCGAGAGTCAATACAGACGTGGCATCATCTCACGGAGTTCTGTCGTGCCCTTATGATTGTCCGCAACAGAAAGTCTGGATTCCGGTTTAACATCTGGCTCTGTTCCCGCTCCTGGTGGTAGGAAAGGATGCTGTCGGTGGTCGAGTTTGGTGTCACTGAATGTCCTCTTTCAAGTCAGACTAGTTATTTTCGAACCGTCTTTTAATCCGATTTGTGGTTTTTCAGAAACCAGTGGTAAACGTCTGACTAATATAAAAATTGTCTCACTCACGCACAACGTAACAACTCATTGCTTGGTGTGTCGAAGCACCTTCGGCCAACGCACTGTTTCAGTAGTGCATGGCACCTGGTGACACTATGATCACATCAACGACGAATATCAAAGGCCAAAATGTTTCAGATACGCAATATATAGAAAAACCTGCTATTTCTCCCGATGCTCAAGACCTCTCACCTTTTTTTCTTTTTATTTTATTATTATTATTATTATTATTTATTTTTGGGCCCAGGAGTGTTTCTGAAGAGAAGGAAATCATTGCTGTCAGTAGACCACATTGATGAGACGTCTTGCAGGTAGCAGCATCAATCAGCTGGTATACTTGTTCCGTTGTCGGCCTCCACAAGTTGCCCACGTAGTGACAAGATACCGTATTACCAAGAACTAATGCTGCTGCACCTTAATACTGATTTTATCACTTCGATCCTTTCGTAAAAAGTAAATATAATAAATAAAAAATAAATAAAATAACAATGCGCTTAAGCGTCGTGTCGGAATAGGAGAAATAAAGTGAATTCAGCTTGACCTTTTCTCATATGATGTCTTCCGAGCCGTGGTGGAGGGCAATAGGTAGACTTCATATTCTTTGATGCCCCACTGAAGAGTGCCGATGAAGGTATGAACATATGGAATAGGTTCGCAGATTTCGCAAACGGTCCGAAGACGTATTAAGTGACAACATCCAGTCCGTTCTAGACGGCGAATGGTCACAGACAAGGATATCGTCAGAAGTGCCGCAGGGTAGTGTGACAGAACCGTTATTACTTTATATTACATAAATGATCTGACTGAAAGAAAATGGGTTATTGTCTGCAGCTGTCTGTCGATGATACTGAGGTGTACCGAAAGGTATCGTCATTGAATGACTATGATACACGATAATTTTTAAGAACGCCTGTACTGCTCAAGTGTTTCGAATCGTCACCAGATCGATTTAAAGCAAGGCATTAGAATCAATTCGGACGTTTGCCGCTATGTCTGTTACTGATAGGTTCTATCAGTGATCGAGTGTTACAGCGATGCTTCGGGAAGGCAAATGGGAGTCGCTGCAGGGAAGGCGACGTTCTGCAGAACTGTCGAGGAAATCCAGAGGCCGCAGTCTGAAGCGGACGACGCGACTGCCGCCAAATTACATTTCGCGGAAAGGAGACAAAGATGTAGCTTTCGGTGTAATGCGCAGTACGTATGATGTCGCGGGTACTGCACCCCCACACACGGCTGTGGGCAGCTGTTGTCTGTGGCAGCAGTTGTCTGTGGCAGCGCGCGACGCGACCGCCTCGTTACGCCACAATGGAGCGCGGATTAACCGCAAACCGACGCTTGTTAAATTTCTCAGGCAGCTGGAAGAGATATCCTTCTATGCTGCTGGTCTGCTAACAAGGGTAAAGTCGAGGATTTCGAGCAAAACTGCCTCCTCAACCGAATTCAGAAATTCGTCGTTCGGATTCCCTTTCACATTAAATTGAAGCGTTGCCTAATGGTACCTTTTTCTTAATTGTTTATTAACTGGAGTCTCACAAAAGGCTTCAATAAAAAATTTTCGGTTTCGATTGTTAGAGACCATCTTCAGAACAAATGAAGTAGGAGTCCACCCGAAAAAAATTTTCTGCTTGGAAAAAGTATTTAATCTACTCTGTTTCCGATAATTACGGTTCATATTATTACCGTAAAAAGCATTCATCTTTTGAACCGCAATATCCGCTATTGAAATATTTATTTTAAACATTACTTTTCCACCTTCAAGCATTTGCCCTTAGGCATTTCTAGCCGTAACGTGTTGATGTAACTGGTCACATGTAATTCTAGTAATTCCGAAGCCCGCACTCTATAATAATGCACCTTACTTGATTGGCTTATTCTGTTTTCTGTAATCAGTAACTGCAACGAAATGGACGTAAATTGATAATTACTATTAGCTTTGAGGTGATCGTCTATGCTACACCTGGAGAACTTAAGAACGACCCAATATTTTTTTGACTCTATAATTGATATCATTTGCAAATGAGCGGACTAGATATGTATAAACAGTAAGTACTACTGCAAATAATGACTATTTGTAGCTTCTGTAAGCTTTCTGTAACACAAGGTTCGTTAAAGTCTGTATCTCCTGTACATTTACACGAAGTGTGTCACATATGCTGTCAGTAGAGGCGTAAAGGAATAGCATCATCGTAAGAATTTTCACAAATTATATGTTCCTTATTGTACAGCACCCTAAATGTAAGTCCCGGATGGCGGATAATGACAACTATTATTTTTCTCTCAAACGACTTCATTGATAAAGGTACTTTACTGCCCGCGAGGGATTGGCCCCGTGATGTAAGTTGTCATGCTGCGGCCTGGGCAGCCGTTCCCGTCGGAGGTTCGAGTCTTCCCTCGGACATGGGTGTATGTGTGTGAGTTCAAGTAGTTTGTAAGTCTAGGAACGATGGCCACTGCGGTTTGGTCCAATAGGTTCCCAAACATTTAAACGTTTGAGTAAATCGTTCAGGAAAACACACACACACGAGCCCGAGGGATAACTCGAACTTCTGGCGGGAGCGGCTGCCCAGTCCGTAGCATGATGCCTCAGACCCCGCGGCTAGTCCCGTGCGGCTGCCTTTTCCTTTCCAACGTCTCTTCTGCACACGCTGTAGGCTGGCCGTCAAAACATAGTCTGACTTCCTTTTCTGCCCAAGGCGTGGATAAGACATATAAATGAACCAGTCCGTGAACTTGTCGAAATACTGACTACCAATTTCAACTCGAGCTTCCAGTGGTGGAAGGCAATTTTTCTTACGAGCTCTCGGTGGTCGAGTTCTCCCAGTCACTGTAAAAGGATAAGTGACTGCCATGCCGTTGAGTTAGTCTAGAGCCAGACTGTAGCCAGACGCTATAGAGGATCTAACGAGGAAATGGACGAAGGCAGTCGCATAAATGTAGCACGCAGGCTCAACAACTTGAAGTAGCAGGTTCAACAACTTAGCGAAAGCGGTCAGGAGAATTTCTTTCTCCCAACCTGTCAGGTCTTTGGTTACCATATCCATTCAACTGTGAGCAATAACCAGTCCGGTTAGCCACCTGGTTTGAGGCGCCGTTTGGCGGGAAGTCACGAATGCCGACTGACGACGTAGGTAGGTGCGTCGGCTAGCCTGGATGTGGTTTCTAGGCGTTTTCCACATCCCACTAGCTGAATACTGGGCTGTTACCCACGTCCCCTCTCAGTTATAGGACTAACTTACCTTCTCAGCCCTTCACATTTATAACAGTCTGTGAAGACATCGGGAGATGCACAAATTTCCTCCAGGGTGGTAAATGGACTGGTGGCAGGGAGGGCAACCGTAGACCTCTCAAGTTAACGAAGCCAAATTTATAACAAAAACGCCCACTTCTCGTCAATTAGACATAGTGGAAAAAGAAGAAAAACTATAATAAATATGGAAATAATCGTAAAGAATATGACTATAAGGTGTCAGAGGAGCCTGCCAATAATAAAAAGAAAGAAAAAGAAAATCCTCATTCATGTGGAAACGTATTATATGCTCATCTTTCGGGTGTTGTTCTTTTTTTCCTGCTTGCTCAAAAATAAATGGCAAGGAAATCTCGCTTTTGGCAAGACACCTGTACTACTCTCAGTAGTATGTGCTTTTTCCATTAGTTTTGTGTATTTTTCTTCCTCTTGTTGAGAAAAATATTTTTGATTTCGCTTGAGTACAAATTGATATTTCTTAATCAGGCATAAAATAGAGATTGGTCAGTACCTACTCAAAGATGCTTCTTAAGTTCGAATGAGAGAGGACTGATGTAAACTAAGGAAGTATACGGAAGGAAGGCTACCAATTTTGCGCCCGCCGTACAATGTTCTGACTTCAACAAACAGGAAAGAAAACGCAACAATTTACGTGAACTGTGAAGATCCTCGCTCAGTTCTGCATTCATTGTTTCAAATTCTTAATATTTTCGCAGTTCCGATTCTATTTTTAACACTAAGATCTGACAGGTGCTTTATATCTAATCTGATTTTTTTTAATATGATAAAATAATAATTTTTGTATTGTAATGACTATTTTGAAACTATACCCGTCTGGATATCTATACTCATAATGTCGTTTCAGCTACTTCCTTCATCAGATAGAATATTAAGCCTTTATAAAATGAAGGTTCAGTGCCGATACGCAGTTAAAGCATAGATTTACTGATACACAGAAACCCGTTTTACAAGTTGCATGTTTCGATCTGTTAGTAACAATAGTTAAACTGATGTTATGGATGTAGAAATGATGTGTTTTCATCTATAGCGATTTTTTTAACTATTGTCAGCATCAGACAAAAATAATTAGAAATGGTATGACTACGACTGTCAATGTTCGAATAAATCATTTTTCAGCCGCACGCCGTATCACTTGTATAAAGAAATATGTTTGGCTTCATATTGTTTGGTCATACTGTTATTTGCTTTTAATTCCTGGTGATGCTTGCAACAAGTGAAACTGGTTGCATAGAAAGAGGCATAACATGCAGCTTGAGGCTTAAAAATGATTTATTCCGAACATATAAAAGCTGTGGTTAGTCGCCAGAATGATATTCATCAGTTAGGTTATTTTCGCTGTTGTCAACATCAGAGTATAACATATTACTGTATACATTATGAATGAAACTATCTGGTTTCCTTAATATATTAAGGGACATAGACGATTTATTCACAATTTGTTACAATTAGTGCATACTCTGTTGGTACGCGCTTGCAAAGCTACGCCGTATTTACAAAACGGGGGCTAGCGCAGCGCGGTGCTTGCGGCGCCGCTGACTCTTACCGCGGTATCCTTCGAAGCACCGTAGTCGCGGCCCAGCGTGACGTAGCAGGCGAGCTCGGCCAGAGATCGCAGCGAGTCGGCAGGGCGACGGCGACTGTGCCCGGCCCGCCGCCGCGGTCGCTGAGCTTCAGGCGCGGGCCGCCAGGGCGCAGGCGCGGCGCGCATGCGCGGTGGACCGCACCACCTGTCGCCCCCGCGGCTCCTCGCGCGCCACTTAATTAAGCGCCGCTGCCTGCTAAGTGCTCACTTAGCGGCTAATTGCCGGCTATGTATCTCGCCTCGGATGATTATTGCCCGTCTATACACAAGAATGGGGTCGCATTAGTCGCAGCCGAGGTCGCGATTGTGCGTTGTTTGCGAGAGAACGCGACACGCCTCGCAGATACCGTACACGGCCCTCCGAGCATTCATCACGGCGAGCGAATTCTCTCCAAAGAGGCTGCCTTGGCTGGCTGTCTGCCTACGATCTTCGCAAACACGCGCTATTACAACGGACGGAAGGACACTCCTGATACCAGAAATAGTTTCTTGCCTTTGTGTTGCTTGCGGGACAATCGTCACATTTGCGCAAACCACCAACCCCCACAATGTGATAATTTCTCCAGATGTATTTGCAGTAAAGCTAATTGAAACATAGACTCAGATAATTCTGCAAGTATCGCTGTCCTACAAGAGTCGCTCGGTTATCAGTGGCTATGTGATCACTGATTTTGAGTGAAGCACCAGAAAAAAGCTTGCCGTAAATAAATAAAAAAAGTAAATAAAATAAAAAAGTAAAAAAAAACAGCATATGGGCGCTCCCACGGCTGCGAGGTCGAGGGAAAACACCGCTTTTGACATTGGCGTCGGAGCTGGTTGAGACGCCAGCTCCTGGCTACTCGAGCTCTGGCGGTTACGCACGAATTGCCCCGAAGCAAAAACAATGGGGCTACTGCGCACCTCGCCTTGCGCATCGGCTAATCCTCCATGCCGGCCGCGGTGGCCGAGGTGACTGAGGCGCTCCAGTCACGGTCAGCACGGCCACTACAGTCGGGGGTTCGAATCCCCCCTCGGGCATGGATATTTGTGCCGTCATAGTTCGTAAGTAGTTCATAAGTAGTTTGTAAGTTTAGGGACTGATGACCCCGTAGTTACGTCCCATAAGCTTAACAAACACTTGAACATTTTTTTAATCCTCCATGAAGGTTACATCCGCACATCATATTTGTTTTTGTATTGAAGATTTATCAAAAGCACATCACATTTGGTAAAATATCTTATAATTATAAATTAAAGATGCATCAACAGTAAAATCCTTCAGAAGATCCCATCATAAATTATAATGAAGTCACTAATCTCCACCTATCACACACTAGAATAGTGAGTGAGGTAAATATAGGAAAGGTTGGGGAAATGCCAGCCGACTATATTATAACCCCATACTGCTTCAACAAGCATTTTATTATAACTATTGGAAGTAGGGAGCAGTGGGAGGAAATAGTTCGACACCGTACGGGGGATATTGTCTGGTTCACTGCCAGGTCAAAATCGGACCACGGCGTTGGGGCCGGGGTATACGGGGTGCAGCCAAGACTGGAGGGCGTCATCTCTCTAGGGAAACTGGCCTCAGTATTCCAGGCCGAAATCACTGCCATCAGGGCGTGTGTGGAGGAGAATTTGCGAAGGTGCTACAAAGATTGTAGCATCTATATCTATTCAGACAGCCAGGCAGCCCTGAGATCACTGGCAGCTCCTGCAACAAGGTCTAAAATTGTTGCAGAATGTCACAGGTATCTGGTGGAGCTAGGGGAAAGCAATAGAGTAAACCTATTGTGGGTCCCTGGCCACTCGGCGATCAGTGGCAACGAACATGCCGACAGATTAGCCAGGATGGGGGCAGAGACTCCATTTATTGGACCGGAACCTGTCCTGAAAATCACCAAGGCAACGGTCAAATTTTGGCTACGTAACTGGCTCAGAAGACAGAAGGTAGAATATTGGACCAAAGTCCATCAACAAAAACATGGCAAGGTAATGATGCCAAAGCCATGTTTTAAAAGATCCTGGGTCTGAACAGGAGAGAGATTAGACTCATGGTTGGATTGCTGACAGGCCATGGGAATTTCAAAATACACCTACATACAATGGGAATAACAGAAGAGGACCCTAAATGTAGGATCTGTGATGACGGTGATGAAACTGCATCACATCTAATCTTCGAATGCATTGCATTGGAGAGTAAAAGGCACAGAACATTTGGGACAACCAGACTCGAAGAAATTGTGTCTAATAAAGAACTGGTAAAGGGACTCCTTGCACTGTTCAAGGGCATTGGTTGGCTTTACTAGATATACAGGGAGCGATACCGCACAATAAACTTAGTTTCGGTGTGGGCAGTGGCGGGTTGGACCAAGACTGTTTTGGCTTCCCTGAGAAAATTAAATCAAATCAATCTCCACCTAGCAAGAATAGCCATGTGGTTAGGGGCGTCATGTTGCGCTATCGAAGGTAGTGGATTCGAGACCCACAACAATTTTTTTTAACCTGAACTTCTTTGTAACAGCTACAGGAACAACAATGATTTTTGTGTTGTTACATGCCACATATGTTTGGACGGTTTAACAGATGTGTCGCGATTTTGAGGGTAAATCATATTTATAATCAGGTCGTTGTAACAAATATTTAACTGTTTGGAAAGTTGTGGGGGAGAGCAGCCTTTGCGCATGAGTGAGGTTAGGAGGGGGTACTGTTTACAGTGTTACGTGATCCGAAGGTAGCTTGTCTCTTAATTGTCACAAATTCATTTTGTTACAGTCACTTAACAGTGTAATCCGTTACTTACTGTGTTTTACTGTTCATGTGAATATTCATATGTTCTTGGTGTTTATTATCCAAGAAAAGTGAACAACGTTCAGTATCTTATAGAAACAAATTACTCAGCTTTAAGCTTAGAAGAGAAGTGCGAAATAGGAAGCTTGGTAGGCCGACGCCTCAGCTCTAGTTGAAGCAAGGGAAAGCAAGCCGATGTGAGACATTCTGCAGATCTTTGAACGAAACTGAAAATATATCTACGAAAATACATCTGAAGGAGGCGAGGGGACGGCAGGACATCAGCAGCGACGTGTCGAGTGAGGAAGTGAACCCACGGTCATCTGAAGCACCAGCCACCACTGCCGGCAAAAGGCTGAGCCACCCAGCTACTCATTTATTCCAAACTACACCGTCTTCTGTCCCTTTTCTCTATCTGCCTTCTCTACCCTATTGTCGCCATCCGCTTCTTCTCCCTTCTTTCTGTCTCTTTATTCAGCTCCTCATCTTCCATCTCCTTTTGTCTGTTTGTCTCCATCTCCGCCTCCCCCTTACTCTAGCGGCCACCTTCTCGGCTCTCTGTCGAACTCCACCTACTCAGACCATTGCCTTCTCCATATGCCAAAAATTATATAGCTTTATTAACTTTTGTGGTCCTTCTGACCTTCTGACATGCACTGTATGCAGTGTTAGCTGGATGGTGATGATGATTATCGTATGACATTTGTTGGCCAGAAAATCCCAAACTGGGGTCTGGCAGCCATCTTCATAGCCTTTTTAGTTGATTCCATTTCGGCGAATTGCGTGTGGATGATGATCAAATGATGATGAGGACGATACGAAACACACCGTCCACTGCAGGAAATCGAATCCTGGCGCCCTGCGTGGTAGTCAACGACACTGTCGACTGGCAAACAGCTAGATGGTGATTTTGTTGCTGTTCTGAAAGTTGAGTGTAAAATTTCATGAAGATCGGAATAAGAAATGTATATTTTGTCTATGTTCATAGGTAGAATATCCTCTGGAGTAGATTACCTGTGCCACCCCAGAACCACTACGTTGTTGCTAGATGTCCTCCCTCCAGCCTCCTCACCATACATGTGGGAACATCACAATGACATCATCCAAGATGGCGGATCAGAGACTGTGTCATTTCCCGTTACAGAACAAATTGGCCAGGACCATGCACCCTGCTCCCAACACCCCCTACAGTGTCATTCGAGATGGCTATTACTGCGAAATTCGAAGTTTGCAAACACTTCTATTTCCAACAAACACATCTTCTCTCATTCTATTTTGTAATGAGTCTGTCGACTATACTGTAAGAGTCAAACATTCATTTCAACTTGAGAAGCAAGTGTTTCTCGGATCAGAGAGCTGAGTTTTAATTACAACTGTAAAGAGATTAAGAACAAAAATTGCGCCAATCACTCAAACAAACAGACGACCATATTCTAAACCTCAGTTCATCTCTCTCTCTCTCTCTCTCTCTCTCTCTCTCTCTCTCTCTCTCTCTCTCTCTCTGTCTCCCTCTCTGTATGTGTGTGTGTGTGTGTGTGTGTGTGTGTGTGTGTGTGTAATAACGGTCACGTATTGATCATATTCATCTACATCTACAACCATACTCCGCAAGTCACCTGACGGTATGTGGCGGAGGGTACCTTGAGTACCACTATCAATTTTCCCTCCTATTCCAGACTCGTATTGTTCGCGGAAAGAAGGATTGTGGGTATGCCTCTGTCTGGGCTGTAATCTCTCTGATTTTATCCTCACGGTCTCTTCGCGAGTTATGCGTAGGAGGGAGCAATATACTGCTAGATTCCTCAGTAAAGGTATGTTCTCGAAACTTCGACAAAAGCCCGTACCGAGCGACAGAGCGTCTCTCCTGCAGAGTCTTCCACTGGAGTTTATCGATCATCTCTGTAACGCTTTCACGATTACCAAATGATCCTGTAACGAAGCGCGCTGCTCTCCGTTGGATCTTCTCTGCCTCCTCTATCAATCTCACCTGGTACGGATCCCACACCGGCGAGCAGTATTCAAGCTGTGGGCGAACAAGTGTACTGTAACCTACTTCCTTTGTTTTCGGACTGCATTTCCATAGTATTCTTCCAATGAATCTAAGTCTGGCATCTGCTTTACCGACGATTGATTTTATATGGTCGTTCCATTTTAAATCCCTCCTAATGACTACTCCCAGATACTTTATGGAATTAACTGCTTCCAGTTGCTGCCCTGCTATAGTGTAGCTAAATGATAAAGGATCTTTCTTTCTGTGTATTCGCAGCACAATACACTTGTCTACATTGAGATTTAATTGCCATTTCCTGCACCATGCGTCAATTCTATGCAGATCCTCCTGCATCTCAATACAATTTTCCATTGTTACAACCTCTCTATATACTACAGCATCATCCGCAAAAAGCCTTAGTGAACTTCCGATGTTATTCGCAAGGTCATTTATATATGTCGTGAACAGCAACGGACCCACGACACTCCCCTGTGGCACACCTGACATAACTCCTACTACGGAAGACTTCTCTCCATTGAGAATGACCTGCTGCTTTTTGTTATCTAGGAATTCATGATAGACCATATGCCCTTACTTTGTTCATTAAACGTATGTGGGGAACTGTATCAAACGCCTTGCGGAAGTCGACAAACACAGAATCTACCTGAGAACCAGTGGCTATGGCCCTCTGAGTCTCGTGGACGAATAGCGCGAGCTGGGTTTCACACGAACGCCTTTTTCGAAACCCATGCTGATTCCTACAGAACAGATTCCTAGTCTCGAGAAATGTCATTATATTCGAACATAATACATGTTTCTATATTTCTGCACATCTGTTCGAGGACCCTTCTTGAAAACGGAGATGACCTGAGCCATTTTCCAATCTTTCGGAACGATATGCTGTTCTAAAGACCTACGATACACTACTGCGAGAAGGGGGGCCAGTTCCTTCGCGTACTCTGTGTAAAAATGAACTGGTATCCCATCAGGTCCTGCGGCCTTTCCTCTTTCGAGCGATTTTAATTGTTTTTCTATCCCTCTGTCA